>CM059570.1:22740032-23489634 GCA_030386875.1 Morinoia aosen
TCTGCAGGATTTGTTCGAGCAAAATATCGAATACTGGTATTTTTGACCAGCTGTCTACACTTGTAAATTGTGCTCGCCATAGCGCAAGTGGCTAGGGGTTCTTCCGCCGTGCGGGAGACCCGGGATCGATTCTCGGCGCTGGCGGTGGCGATTTTCTCTGTTGGGTATAGGAGAAAAATTCGAAGCACAATACCCCACTCCACCCAGGTGTCTGAAATGGGTACCGGTCTTGACCGGGGGAAGGCGTCATGGCGTCCTGGCGTTAGTTATAAGGCATTTGAAAATCCAATGTACAAGGTGATATGTATCAGGCTTGATTGGAAATAAAGCATCCGTAGATGCCTTCATTATTATTATTATTATTATTGTATATTATCAAACCCGGCATTTTTGACAGGGCGTGTACACTTGTATTTTATTAAAACAAACACACCAGAACACACAAAATACAAAATAAACACCCGTGTCCCCCAGGGTTGAGGAAGACCTACACGACCGCCCCCCGCCCCCCCTGGTGCCCCCCCAAGCGCCCCCTCACCTGGGGGTGCTGGGGTTGCTGCTGACGGGGCGCTGCTCCCCGTACCTTCACAACGGCACCACCTCCGTCAGGGGGGTACAGGTGTGTGGTGGTGCGCGAAAGAATTAAATCTGATTTTTGGATATATTTTAAAAACTTTCCACCCATTTGGTTAGCTGTTCACATATCGTGCAGATCTTTTTGAACACAATTTTCCATTCTTTCCAATTCCCATTTTAAGCTTCCCTTACCACTACAAGGGTGTTCCAAAGAGAGGGTGGAGAAAGACACTATATAGCATAGAGCTTAAACGAGTTTAATGTAGAGAATAATAGTTTTTTAGGAACGGGGAATCCATGCACAAGTCGGTTTCCTCACAATTTCTTCGACATTTAGCGAAGAGTTTTAGCTTTAATTGTTTTTTTTTCGTGAGGAACGGGGAATCCACGCACAACTCTCTTTCTACTAAATTTCAAAGCTCACCCTTCGCTTTATGAAACCAATTTGACGTTTATTTTAATAATTTCAAACTGCAGGTGACCGGCGTAACGACGAGGGCAGACATCGGGTTCTTGACATGGGCACCCGAGTCGGATTCTGGAGGAAAATCCACGGGGAAAGGCACGCCTTCTTTGGCGACCATCTCGAGTGTGAGCTCGAGGATGAGGGGACTTGCGCCTCGAACTGCCAAGCTGAGCTATGCGGCCAAGGTTGAAGCGAAGGATACTATTGAGGGTCTAGCTGAGGATATCCAGCACCAGGTGTGTGGTGTGAAGGATACGAAAGATACTCTCGAGGGTCCAGCTGAGGATATCCAGCACCAGGTGTGTGGAGTGAAGGATACGAAGAAATACTCTCGAGGGTCCTGCTGAGGATATCCAGCACCAGGTGTGTAGAGTGAAGGATACGGAGGATACTCTCGAGGGTCCTGCTGAGGATATCCAGCACCAGGTGTGTGGAGTGAAGGATACGAAGGATACTCTCGAGGGTCCTGCTGAGGATATCCAGCACCAGGTGTGTGGAGTGAAGGATACGAAGGATACTCTCGAGGGTCCTGCTGAGGATATCCAGCACCAGGTGTGTGGAGTGAAGGATACGAAGGATACTCTCGAGGGTCCTGCTGAGGATATCCAGCACCAGGTGTGTGGAGTGAAGGATACGGAGAATATTATTGGAGTCCTGCTGAGGATATCCAGCACCAGGTGTGTGTAGTGAAGGCTGCGGAGGATATTATGGAGGGTCCTGCTGAGGATATCCAGCACCAGGTGTGTGTAGTGAAGGCTGCGGAGGATATTATGGAGGGTCCTGCTGAGGATATCCAGCACCAGGTGTGTGGTGTGAAGGATACGGAGGATATTATGGAGGGTGTAGAGTGATGTGTAGATGAAGGATGATGTGTGTAGAGTGAAGGATACTGGCCGCTATCAAGCCTCTCGTGGATCAGATAATCCGTTACAGAGTGGATAATTAGACAACCCACTGCAGACTCCACTTCCTCCCCCCCCCAGGTGGAGGCGAGGCGGCAAGGCGTGGGGTCCCGCCTGAAGACCCCCAAGTACCCCGTCTGGGTGACCCTCTGCTGCGACGCCTACGGGATGCTCTTCAACCCGAGCCTCGAGCTCACGCGGGACTACCATGCAGAGAACAGGTGATGACAACCTGATAACAGGTGACAACAACCTGACAACAGGTGACAACAACCTGATAACAGGTGACAACAACCTGACAACAGGTGATGACAACCTGACAACAGGTGATGACAACCTGACAACAGGTGACAACAACCTGATAACAGGTGACAACAACCTGATAACAGGTGACAACAACCTGATAACAGGTGACAACAACCTGATAACAGGTGACAACAACCTGATAACAGGTGACAACAACCTGATAACAGGTGACAACAACCTGATAACAGGTGACAACAACCTGATAACAGGTGACAACAACCTGACAACAGGTGATGACAACCTGTCAGAGTCAACATTCCTATGGGTGTTATAAGTACATTCATTCTTAGACCAAAATTTGGGGCATTTTCGGTACTTTTGGATCATCGTTTTTAGAACATTTGAATTTTTTAGAGCTCGATGGTTTCGATCATGGCCTGGGGTGCTTATTTGCGCCTATCTCGCGTCATTAATTATTCAAACGTACACATATCCCAGGTTCGAGCTGCTGTACGTGCCAAGCAACCCTACCGGCCGCAACCCCACCCCCCCAACCCTGCTCACCCTTGATACCCGTACCGCAACCCATGTGCAACCCCACGTACAGTCGGACGTGGACGACATGGAGCCAGATGGTGCAGGTGGTGCTGAGATGCATATGAGGGTACCAGCGCTGGTGCGTCTGCTGCATACCAAGTGAGTGTGCCATGTGCACACCACCCGCCATGTGCACACCACCCGCCATGTGCACGCCACTCGCCATATGCACGCCACCCGCCATGTGCACGCCACCCGCCATGTGCACCACCCGCCGTGTGCACCACCCGCCATGTGCACCACCCGCCATGTGCACCACCCGCCATGTGCACCACCCGCCATGCGCACCACCCGCCATGTGCACGCCACCCGCCATGTGCACCACCCGCCATGTGCATGCCACCCGCCATGTGCACGCCACCCGCCATGTGCACCACCCGCCATGTGCACCATCCGCCGTGTGCACCACCCGCCGTGTGCACCACCCGCCATGTGCACCACCCGCCATGTGCACCACCCGCCATGTGCACCACCCGCCATGTGCACCACCCGCCATGTGCACCACCCGCCATGTGCACCACCCGCCATGTGCACCACCCGCCATGTGCACCACCCGCCATGTGCACCACCCGCCATGTGCACCACCCGCCATGTGCACCACCCGCCATGTGCACCACCCGCCATGTGCACCACCCGCCATGTGCACCACCCGCCATGTGCACCACCCGCCATGTGCACCACCCGCCATGTGCACCACCCGCCATGTGCAACATACCACCTGTATTTACTTCACTGTTGAGACACATGTTACCAACCACCTTCAATGTTGGGATACATGTTGCCCAACACTGAAGAAACTCCACAAATTCACCATTAACACCCCTGTCACCCCGGCAGGTGGCAGGACGCAGAAGTGACGTGCCGGGGTGACATCCCGGACCCGTAGAGGGATGACCAGCCACAGCCGAGGTATGGTAACTGGGTTGTATTGGATTGGATTAACGGAGCAATACACTCAAAAACCCGAACTAAAACCTAAAACTACCAGCGTAGCTAACCATTGATTGTTTGCTCAGTCATTCCAAATGGTTTTAAGGTTGTTAAGATATTCGTCGAAGCTTTTAAATTGTTTTTGGCCTCTGGAAGTAATTTTTGGAGCTTTTCAGGTCTTTATTGAGGTTTTCAAGAGTTAGCCCTAGTTTTAAAAAATTTTAAGTTGTTAATAACTTATTTGAGGTCATTCAGTCTATTTTCATACCTTCAAGGTACAGATTTTTGAGCATTTTACAGGTAGGTTATCATGTATTTTTTGGGCATTTCAAGTGTTCATTAGCTTTAGATGTGTCGTGGTCTTCAAGTGTACTGTCGGGTCTTTCGAAGTGTAATTTGTGGATATTAGCGATCGATTTCACATTAAACCCAGTAAGTAAAAACCTATAAAATTTTCAATTTTAAGAACAATAATGCAACATTCGCAACTTTATTCACTGTAAAGCCTGGGTGACTTGCAGATACTGGCATGGGATCAAGAGTGCAGGGGGCAAGCATCAAGAGGGCGGGGGACAAGCATCAAGAGGGCGGGGGACAAGCATCAAGAGGGCGGGGGACAAGCATCAAGAGGGCGGGGGACAAGCATCAAGAGGGCGGGGGACAAGCATCAAGAGGGCGGGGGACAAGCATCAAGAGGGCGGGGGACAAGCATCAAGAGGGCGGGGGACAAATAAATAATGAAGGCATCTACGGATGCTTTATTTGGAATCAAGCCTGATACATATCACCTTGTACATTGGATTTTCAAATGCCTTATAACTAACGCCAGGACGCCATGACGCTTTCCCCCGGTCGAGACCGGTACCCATTTCAGACACCTGGGTGGAGTGGGGTATTGTGCTTGGAATTTTTCTCCTATACCCTACAGAGAAAATCGCCACTGCCTGCGCCGAGATTCGATCCCGGGTCCTTGCCGCACGGCGGCAGAACCTATACCACATGGCTATGGCGACAAGCATCAAGAGGGCGGGGGAAGAGCATCAAGAGGGCGGGGGACAAGCATCAAGAGGGCGGGGGACAAGCATCAAGAGGGCGGGGGACAAGCATCAAGAGGGCGGGGGACAAGCATCAAGAGGGCGGGGGACAAGCATCAAGAGGGCGGGGGACAAGCATCAAGAGGGCGGGGGACAAGCATCAAGAGGGCTGGGGACAAGCATCAAGAGGGCTGGGGACAAGCATCAAGAGGGCTGGGGACAAGCATCAAGAGGGCTGGGGACAAGCATCAAGAGGGCTGGGGGCAAGCATCAAGAGGGCTGGGGGCAAGCATCAAGAGGGCTGGGGGCAAGCATCAAGAGGGCTGGGGGCAAGCATCAAGAGGGCTGGGGGCAAGCATCAAGAGGGCTGGGGGCAAGCATCAAGAGGGCTGGGGGCAAGCATCAAGAGGGCTGGGGGCAAGCATCAAGAGGGCTGGGGGCAAGCATCAAGAGGGCTGGGGGCAAGCATCAAGAGTGCGGGGGGGGCAAGCATCAAGAGTGCGGGGGGGGCAAGCATCAAGAGTGCGGGGGGGGCAAGCATCAAGAGTGCGGGGGGGGCAAGCATCAAGAGTGCGGGGGGGGCAAGCATCAAGAGTGCGGGGGGGGCAAGCATCAAGAGTGCGGGGGGGGCAAGCATCAAGAGTGCGGGGGGGGCAAGCATCAAGAGTGCGGGGGGGGCAAGCATCAAGAGTGCGGGGGGGGCAAGCATCAAGAGTGCGGGGGGGGCAAGCATCAAGAGTGCGGGGGGGGCAAGCATCAAGAGTGCGGGGGGGGCAAGCATCAAGAGTGCGGGGGGGGCAAGCATCAAGAGTGCGGGGGGGGCAAGCATCAAGAGTGCGGGGGGGGCAAGCATCAAGAGTGCGGGGGGGGCAAGCATCAAGAGTGCGGGGGGGGCAAGCATCAAGAGTGCGGGGGGGGCAAGCATCAAGAGTGCGGGGGGGGCAAGCATCAAGAGTGCGGGGGGGGGGGCAAGCATCAAGAGTGCGGGGGGGGGGGGGGCAAGCATCAAGAGTGCGGGGGGGGGGGGGGCAAGCATCAAGAGTGCGGGGGGGGGCAAGCATCAAGAGTGTGGAGGGCGGGCCAGCATCAAGAGTACGGAGGGCGGGCAAGCATCAAGAGTACGGAGGGCGGGCAAGCATCAAGAGTACGGAGGGCGGGCAAGCATCAAGAGTGCGGAGAGCGGGCAAGCATCAAGAGTGCGGAGAGCGGGCAAGCATCAAGAGTGCGGAGGGCGGGCAAGCATCAAGAGTGCGGAGGGCGGGCAAGCATCAAGAGTGCGGAGGGCGGGCAAGCATCAAGAGTGCGGAGGGCGGGCAAGCATCAAGAGTGCGGAGGGCGGGCAAGCATCAAGAGTGCGGAGGGCGGGCAAGCATCAAGAGTGCGGAGGGCGGGCAAGCATCAAGAGTGCGGAGGGCGGGCAAGCATCAAGAGTGCGGAGGGCGGGCAAGCATCAAGAGTGCGGAGGGCGGGCAAGCATCAAGAGTGCGGAGGGCGGGCAAGCATCAAGAGTGCGGAGGGCGGGCAAGCATCAAGAGTGCGGAGGGCGGGCAAGCATCAAGAGTGCGGAGGGCGGGCAAGCATCAAGAGTGCGGAGGGCGGGCAAGCATCAAGAGTGCGGAGGGCGGGCAAGCATCAAGAGTGCGGAGGGCGGGCAAGCATCAAGAGTGCGGAGGGCGGGCAAGCATCATGAGTGCGGAGGGCGGGCAAGCATCAAGAGTGCGGAGGGCGGGCAAGCATCAAGAGTGCGGAGGGCGGGCAAGCATCAAGAGTGCGGAGGGCGGGCAAGCATCAAGAGTGCGGAGGGCGGGCAAGCATCAAGAGTGCGGAGGGCGGGCATCGAGAATGCGGAGGGCGGGCATCAAGAGTGCGGAGGGCGGGCATCAAGAGTGCGGAGGGCGGGCATCAAGAGTGCGGAGGGCGGGCATCAAGAGGTCGGAGGGCGGGCATCAAGAGTGCGGGGGCGGGCATCAGGAGTGCGGGGGGCGGGCATCAAGAGTACGAGGGTCGGCATCAAGAGTGCAAGGGACGGCATCAAGAGTGCGAGGGACGGCATCAAGAGTGCGAGGGATGGCATCAAGAGTGCGAGGGACGGCATCAAGAGTGCGAAGGACGGCATCAAGAGTGCGAGGGACGGCATCAAGAGTGCGAGGGACGGCATCAAGAGTGCGAGGGACGGCATCAAGAGTGCGAGGGACGGCATCAAGAGTGCGAGGGACGGCATCAAGAGTGCGAGGGACGGCATCAAGAGTGCGAGGGACGGCATCAAGAGTATGGAGGGCGGGCATCAAGAGTGCGGAGGGCGGGCATCAAGAGTGCGAGAATGGCATTATGAGGGCTGACGTATTATTTTTTTTTTATTTAGATAATCTTTACTCGTTCCGGGTATAAATGTTGAAGTACGGTAATGTTCGATTAAAATCACAATTAATTTAATGCGTTACGTTTTAATATAAGATAGCAATAATTTTTTTAATTTAAACAACAACACACGGGTAATGATCGTATCTGCGATACAGGCTTCGTTACCCGTCTCATTTAAGGAGCTCCACCACCACGGTAGAGGAAACAAGGTAGGGTCAAACCAGTCTTATTTTTCGTCAACCGTGTGGCAATGCTGACGTCACGGCAGCAAACCAATAGCAGCGCTCGTATTGCATCTGACAACACTGATAGCCCCAAATCTTGCACCACTATTGGCTTAACGACACGTCGCAATGGTAACGTCATAAAGTTTTTTGAAATAAAGCCGTTCTATCGGCTTGCCGAACAAGAGGTGAATTTTCCCCAATAGAAATTACTACATTGTTTTCTCTACCGTGGCTCCTACCGATAATATCGTCAACATTTATTGCAAGTGGCAAAGTATTAAATCGTCAATTTTCTCTACATTAATCCTCCATATATGTAGGCCAGGAATCTATAAAGGGCGTCTCAAAAAAATGTTTAAGATATAATGAGTAATTTTAGTACCGTAGAAAAATCGATGACCAGCAGACTTGGTAATAATTAACAAATATACCTACCTAACCATCCAACAATGTGATTTTCTGTGTTCTTACTGCGTCTGATTTTGCGTGAACAATCGATTTACATTTTCATCAATGTTACTGTATAAAAAAATAATTTAATTTTTCAGCCTGAAGATGATGCTAGTTACATGGAAACATTGCGTTTCATAGATTGACAGAGGCATAGAGTTTTAACAATAGACATTGGTTCAGTAAGAAATGTTGAGTGAAATCCTTCTTATTTTAACTCGCGAAAAATTCGAACTTTAAATAGAAACTTCGAAAAACTATCACAGAAACTTCGGAGAAACTTTAACAGAAGCTTTAAATAGAAACTTCGAAGCCAAAGCTCATAAAAATGAAAACTTTTAGCTAGTACAGTAAAAACCTCGACGAATATGTCTAAATAACAAATACGAGTAATTGCCTGTTTAAACTTAAGTTTGACTTCTAAAATTTATTTTTACGAGAATACACTCGCACAAATTACTGCTCTGCCAGGAGGGCGATTAATGGATGAATAGCGTTTTCTTTATCATAAATTCATATTATAAATTAAAAAAATTGTACAACACCATAAATATTCGTGCTATAATATCTAGACTAGAGTTTTAGCGTAAATAGATTTAATAACTCATCATTTGACATTGAAAAATAATTTAGTAAATTCGTAATTAGTAACAAGCAAATAAATTAATAAAATTCTACACGTCTAAAGACAAAAATTCGTACACCAACGATGATAAATTGCACATGAATAGATTAGAATATATTCTCATTTGAAATAAAATTCTAGCATCAATGGATAAAGTACACACATATCAATAGATAAAAATTAGTGCATCAATAGATATACAATAGCATATCAATAGAGAATAATGGCATATCAATAGAGAATAATGGCACATCAATAGAGAATAATGGCACATCAATAGAGAATAATGGCACATCAATAGAGAATAATAGCATATCAATAGAGAAAAAAGTCAATGTTGATTTTAATGTCGTCAATGATTTTAATAATTATGTTGCCAAATATTGGTAATACGGTACATTTGAAAACAATTAACACGAATGACATTTTGCTCGCAAATGCTTAGTATTCGAGATATTTAATTTTGAAGTTATAGGAACGTCATATAAAATTGAACAAACGGAGACGTAAATAAGCTGAAATATGGTTTTGACGTAACGATAGTTGAGGTTAGGTTAGGCAAAGTTAAGTTAGTTAAATAAAATAACCTAAAATAATCTTAGTAAACCTAAAATAACTTGACTTAGCCATACCGAGGCCGATGCCCCCCACCAAGAAACTTCGCGTGTTCCGCGTCCGCGATACGCCGGAAAAGCTGTATCGAATTTGCCATTAATGCTATTCTTACCTGAACGTTATTTAAGCTATATCTCGACAACTAAGCATTTGCGAGCACAATGTCATTCGTGTAGAACGTCTTAAAATATCTCTAATTACCTAAATGTGGCAACAAAATTTTCAAAATCGTTGACAACAATAAAATCAATATTAACCGAGAATAATAGCATGTCAACAGAGAATAACAGCACATTCATAGTAGAAAATAGTACATAAAAAAATAAGCACATTAATAGATAAAAAAATTGTATACCGATAGATAAAATTTAGCACAGCAACGGATAAAAATCAATGATAAAAACCACATTAGTACTTTAAGTTTATGAGAAGAGTCTTAACTTTACTCTATGAGAAATAGATATTTTTAAAGATCTTGCTCGAATAAAATTCATGCATGTATAGATGTAAATTTAATAAATAAAGCAAACTTTCACCATTAGCATAAAGAATTTCTTTATTTCAATTTCTATACGGCAATTTTTACATATTAATTTCTATTTATCAATTCCCATGTATCATTGCTAAATATATATAGCATTAGCTCGAGCATTCCTAGCTGTTAAGGATAATTTACCCGTACATGGCCTTCATATGAATACCGATGTGAAATTAGAATACTAACGGTGAATGAAACAACTTTAATGGAATACACATGAAATTAAACTATTGTTTGATTTTATCCTGCTCGTGTTCAATATCTATATTATACATATGCATATATGCACATACACACATATGTACACATACATATAGCTGCGCATATAGATATTACACAGTGTTTAATACCTGAACGTGGCGTAAGGAAGGGAAATGCAGCGTATGCATTTAACTAACACGATTAATTCACCTCAACCTGCCTTGCGTGTCGCTATGTTCACACAATATTTACCACCAAAGTTACAAAATACGAAAGTTACTTCTGTCGATATGGAACAAAAACGACCTTGTCCTGCGCGCCTTGCACAACTCAAGTTATACGGCAACCTAAACTTTTGGTTCTTGGGTCGATAAGTAAGATAAGAATCTAAACTTTCGGGGGACCGTAGTCCAAGATCTAGGGTATATGTGTGGTACATGACCAAGAAATTCGGTGACAAGTTAGTTTAAGTCTTTTTAACCACGTGCCAATAAACATAGCATGTACAAAATTAGAGACACGAAAATCCATATCAAACGATGCGACAAAATTAGAGACACCAAAATCCATATCAAACGATGCGACAAAATTAGAGACACGAAAATCCATATCAAACGATGCAACAAAATTAGAGACACCAAAATCCATATCAAACGATGCGACAAAATTAGAGACACGAAAATCCATATCAAACGATGCAACAAAATTAGAGACACGAAAATCCATATCAAACGATGCAACAAAATTAGAGACACGAAAATCCATATCAAACGATGCGACAAAATTAGAGACACCAAAATCCATATCAAACGATGCAACAAAATTAGAGACACCAAAATCCATATCAAACGATGCAACAAAATTAGAGACACCAAAATCCATATCAAACGATGCGGCAAAATTAGAGACACGAAAATCCATAACAAACGATGCAACAAAATTAGAGACACGAAAATCCATATCAAACGATGTAACAAAATTAGAGACACGAAAATCCATATCAAACGATGCAACAAAATTAGAGACACGAAAATCCATATCAAACGATGCAACAAAATTAGAGACACCAAAATCCATATCAAACGATGCGACAAAATTAGAGACACCAAAATCCATATCAAACGATGCAACAAAATTAGAGACACGAAAATCCATATCAAACGATGCGACAAAATTAGAGACACCAAAATCCATATCAAAAGATGCGACAAAATTAGAGACACCAAAATCCGTGTTCTGTGTCAATGAAGGTGTGTCAAAAGGTGCGTCAGAATGTGTCAATAAACCTAGATCGACTGAGCCTAACCTCTAACCCATTTGTATCCTAGTACCAGAGATTCAAAATACTACTCAACAATAGAAATTTTCAATCATTATTTTAGTATAAGTCCACACGCGGAGTCAAAAATCAAGCTGTAATTATAAAGCAAAAGCTTTGACTCATTCGTGAAAGCGGATGTTGAATGGATCTCCCACATGCTTATTATTTCCTACTTCGATTCCGTGATTTCTGAAACGACAGAACCTTTGAATGAATTTAACATAAACAAATGATCAAAGAGAATATATTAAATTTGCGGGAAAAATGAAGCGCTCATGTATTTCACTCCACAGTGTGATTAATCACAATTAATAGCATTACTGAAATAACACGAATCTCTCATATTGGACATGGCGAAATGCACACAAAATTGGGTCAATGTGAAGTTTAATGCAATCACGGAAAATAATAATGCTGATCCCAGGAATCACTAAAGGAACACATTTCAGAACGTTTTACATGAATGACATTCTGCTCGCTGATGCGTTATTTTCGAATAATTGAACTTTGAAGTTGGCCTTGGCGCCAAAGGAAGCGAGCGCGTGAAACGGAATTTAATTAATAACGGAAGCTATTACAAACGTAAAGAGGTTGGGTCGTGAGGGGGAGGCACAGTTCTTCTAGTGAAAATTATAAATAAAGCTTCTAACCCACCCATTAGGGTGACGACCGCAATCTTGTTGACATCGGGTCCAAAATGGCGGCGCCCATGGTGGTCGCCATGTTAGACCCGATGTCAACAAGATTGCGGTCGTCACCCTAATGGGTGGTTTAGAAGCTTTATTTATACTTTTCACTAAAAGAACTGTGGCTACCCCTCACGACCCAACCTCTTTACGTTAGTAATAGGGGGTTAGCTTCCGTTTTTAATTAAATTACGCTCGCTTCCTTGGGCGCGCGACGGCCAACTTCAACGTTCAATAATTCGAAAATAACGCATCAGCGAGCAGAATGTCGTTCATGAAAAACGTTCTTAAATGGGTTCCTTTAGTGATTATTTGGGATATAATTATCAATTTCCGTGATTGCATTAAACTTCATATTGACCCAAAATTGAAATTCTTCAACATGAATTCAATGCCTAAGTAAACGCTAGCGTAAAACTCACCTCCCTCTTGTAGATACCAGCTCCTGCGATGCGAATTTTTTCTTTCAGTACACCCAAACATTACGCTCAGTTTTACTACTCGAAACGTAATGTATCGTAAAATATGCTCTTGCCATGAGAATTTTTCTTTCAGTAAACACAAACAACACATTCAGTCTTACGGCTCAAAATTTAACGCATCAGAAAACATACAATGTATTTTCAAGTTCAACACCATGAACACAAAGCCAACTTGCACGTATGTATATCTGCACTGGAGAGTGCAAGTGTAAACAACCCTCTGCCAGCCCCACACAGAATTTATTCTTTGTCGTCCACGGCGGCCGCAGAAGCACGGACACCCGCACGGGCAAACGGCCTTGCGGTTGCGCACTCGTTACTGAACAATTAACGGTTCGCCTATCATTAGCAGACAAAAATATTTTCAGAATTGAGATGGAAGAAAACTACACTTTTTAAATGTAGTCTTTCAGTTCGAGATCAGGTGAAAGGCACTGTGGTTAAACTACAGTTACATAGAAAACTGAAGGGTGTTTTATATACTTTAGCCCTCTATTTCTTGGGGAACATTTTGGATTTGGTTGGGTCAACCCATTTTTTTCACTCTTTTTCGTTTTGCAACTACATTGGATTTTATTTTATTTTATGCGATCCTCATTTTTTAGACGATTAATAGGACATACAAAAGCGTTTCGGATAGTAAACACTTTTTCGTTAAAAAACTTTCGAATCAGCGCATCACAAAGCATAAACCACTTAACTCCCTATCGAGACAACGTCGTCTCATGAGTCGACCTCGTTAAAACAACTCTACATTATTTCCCTCCAGCAAATACACACACTCCCACAGCAGCACAAGGTCACAAAACCGTTCATGCATAGCGCTTCGAAGTCACTAACTAAATCAGCTCTCACTGTATCCATTCGGTCACTTCGCGTCAAGGTCATTTAAATAATAAAACCTAGAAAATGAAACCAAGTCATCGGGAAGTTGAGGGTGAGTATAAAAGGAGCAGCACTCAACCACGTCTGCCACTCGCCCTGCTGCCGCGGTGAGAAAAAGCATCAGTCGTGGAAATGATGCTACAGATCATTGTGCGCTACAGGGAAATATTGCGTATACATACATTAGATCAAGTACATAGAATTAACTCGTCTTTTTCCGCTGGGTAAATAATTTTTTACGACTAAAGACTGTAGATGACTGAACGATGAAGGGAAATTTTGTGTGTACGTTCGGTCGAGTGTATAGAATTATCTCATTTTTTTACGCTGAGTAAATAATTTTACAACTAGAGGATGCAGATCACTGTGACGTATAAATAAATTTTACGTGTACATTCGGTTGAGTATTTAAAATAACTCGTCTTTCTTACGCTGAGTAAATAATTTTACAACTAGAGGATGCAGATCACTGTGGCATATAAATAAATTTTACGTGTACATTCGGTTGAGTATTTAAAATAACTCGTCTTTCTTACGCTGAGTAAATAATTTTACAACTAGAGGATGCAGATCACTGTGGCATATAAATAAATTTTACGTGTACATTCGGTTGAGTATTTAAAATAACTCGTCTTTCTTACGCTGAGTAAATAATTTTACAACTAGAGGATGCAGATCACTGTGGCATATAAATAAATTTTACGTGTACATTCGGTTGAGTATTTAAAATAACTCGTCTTTCTTACGCTGAGTAAATAATTTTACAACTAGAGGATGCAGATCACTGTGGCATATAAATAAATTTTACGTGTACATTCGGTTGAGTATTTAAAATAACTCGTCTTTCTTACGCTGAGTAAATAATTTTACAACTAGAGGATGCAGATCACTGTGGCATATAAATAAATTTTACGTGTACATTCGGTTGAGTATTTAAAATAACTCGTCTTTCTTACGCTGAGTAAATAATTTTACAACTAGAGGATGCAGATCACTGTGACGTATAAATAAATTTTACGTGTACATTCGGTTGAGTATTTAAAATAACTCGTCTTTCTTACGCTGAGTAAATAATTTTACAACTAGAGGATGCAGATCACTGTGGCATATAAATAAATTTTACGTGTACATTCGGTTGAGTATTTAAAATAACTCGTCTTTCTTACGCTGAGTAAATAATTTTACAACTAGAGGATGCAGATCACTGTGACGTATAAATAAATTTTACGTGTACATTCGGTTGAGTATTTAAAATAACTCGTCTTTCTTACGCTGAGTAAATAATTTTACAACTAGAGGATGCAGATCACTGTGGCATATAAATAAATTTTACGTGTACATTCGGTTGAGTATTTAAAATAACTCGTCTTTCTTACGCTGAGTAAATAATTTTACAACTAGAGGATGCAGATCACTGTGGCATATAAATAAATTTTACGTGTACATTCGGTTGAGTATTTAAAATAACTCGTCTTTCTTACGCTGAGTAAATAATTTTACAACTAGAGGATGCAGATCACTGTGGCATATAAATAAATTTTACGTGTACATTCGGTTGAGTATTTAAAATAACTCGTCTTTCTTACGCTGAGTAAATAATTTTACAACTAGAGGATGCAGATCACTGTGGCATATAAATAAATTTTACGTGTACATTCGGTAGAGTATTTAAAATAACTCGTCTTTCTTACGCTGAGTAAATAATTTTACAACTAGAGGATGCAGATCACTGTGGCATATAAATAAATTTTACGTGTACATTCGGTTGAGTATTTAAAATAACTCGTCTTTCTTACGCTGAGTAAATAATTTTACAACTAGAGGATGCAGATCACTGTGGCATATAAATAAATTTTACGTGTACATTCGGTTGAGTATTTAAAATAACTCGTCTTTCTTACGCTGAGTAAATAATTTTACAACTAGAGGATGCAGATCACTGTGACGTATAAATAAATTTTACGTGTACATTCGGTTGAGTATTTAAAATAACTCGTCTTTCTTACGCTGAGTAAATAATTTTTTACGACTAAATGCTTGCCTTTGTAGAGATCTATCCCTCACGCTCCTATCGATCGTGGATATGATGTTCCAGATAACTTTGAGATATGTGAAAAATTTGCACTTAGATTTGAACGATAATAAAGTGTTAACACAAGTCCCATACGCAAAAAAACTATTTTAACAACTATACGTTTGCCCTTTCCTGAGCTCTCTCCATTGTGTACCCATCCGCATTTGTGGAAAAGATTTTTTCAAACATTTCCCTCAAGAAATACAGATGTACGCACTGCAACACAACATTGAGTTGCTACGTCTATGACACCTACTTAACGAAATTATTTTTCCTGTTCGTTTGATTCTGATTACTTCGATGCAATTCCTTGTCCGCACCACGCTGTTATAGGCAAAGGCAAATTTTACGGATATACAGTTACGTAAAATTAAACGCAACTTACGAGGTCGATAGAAAACTCAAGCAGCTATCGGTATCAAATTTGATTGCAAAAAGCTGAAACCTTAGAATTTTAGCCAAAAAAAAAAGTTAAGGAGCGAGGCGAAATTTATTGCCCTGCTTACAGGGAAAAATTGTGAGTACGAAATATTGTGTGCACGAAAAATAGCATGTGCGAAAAATTGTGTGTGTGAAAAATGGTGGGTGTGAAAAATAGTGTGTACGACAAATAGTGTGAACGACAAACAGTGTGTACGAAAAAAAGTGTGTGCGAAAAATAGTGTGTACGAAAATTGTGTGTACGAAAATTGTGTACGAAAAATTGTGAGTACGACAAATAGTGTGTACGAATAATTAGGGAAAAATTGTGAGTACGAAAATCACTCTCCATCGTCGCCTTTAATCTCCTTTAATTTGTGAAAAAAATAGTTTCGCAAAAAGCAACGACTTTTGTGGTTACTATAATTCCACTGCCCGATTCCCCGCATGTACACTACAGGCAATTAGATTTAACTTCAATCCTAGATTCAAAAAGTAATAACTTTTTTATCCGAAGTCACACTTGGTGCAAACTTTTAACTCTTTTATCTCTTTGAATAAAAAGCAATTTCCAAGATTGCTTTCATTAATGACGCGCTACAGGTGAGAAATTTTTTCAAAAAATATCGCATGGCGTGGCTGTACAACCAGCAGCAACAGTTTCCCTGCCGATTTGGTTGCTCTAAGTGCCATTTTTCCTGCCAAAATCAAAAACTTTCAGCTCTCTTGCTATGATATTTGCTACTGATAATGTCTTTGATTTAAAATACAGCTTGTAATTTCTAATCAATCTTAACGCCATTGCATATACTCAAAATGTTCAGACAGTGGTTCCTTCGAGGTTTGATGATTGAGTACCTTAATATAGTTATGGTACCGTAAAATAATACCATAATATAGTATAATGGTATTGTAATGTTACCGTAATATAATACCATAATATAGTATAATAATTAGTATAGTTATGGTACCATAATGTAATACCAAAGTATAGCTATGGAACCATAATATACTCATGGTACTATAATGTAATACTGAAATATAGTTTTGGTACCATCATTTAGTACCATAATATAGTTAACATGACTCATTCACCGACAGTTTTTGTACTCAGAAAAAAAAACCTTTCATTTCCAATCGAGTTTAAACATGAATTTTTTCTAACATTGGTTTTTAGGATTGCTCACGCGCAAACCTCTTTGAGTATCTGATATAAGATCCTTTGTACTTTTTTGATTTACGATAATAGAAGCCTGCGCTTTAGCATAGAATTTAAATACGTATAGAATTTAAATACTTCAAGTGTAAAATTGGAACGCTAATATGCAGAGTGTCCAAATCCACAATACACAGAACTTTAGGACTCTCAAGTTAGAGGCGTGGTGTTCATTGCAAGGTTGCCAAACTAGCTTTTCCTAGCCAAGTTACTAACTAGGAACTGAACTAGGAACTAGGCCACTCTGCCTGAAAGACATCTACGCCGCTATGAGGTGAAATTATCACTTAATCCACACTGCCAGTTTTGACCTTTGATTTGAGGGTGAGGACTCTCTGCATATTTGCCCTCCAATTATGAACGTTATATGTATGACATTGAGGAGTAGGTTTATTTACCAGAGACAAAAAGTGTTGACAGTGACACAATTTAAAATATGTCGCAGAATACAATTCTATACTCGCAGTACACTGTGACCTGGCATTCTTAATTCTTGTGCGAGGTACAATGAGAGACTGGTACACTTGTCATGTGACTGGTACACTTGTCATGTCTCACCAGCACCCGCACCATATCACCACATGTACTATGTCTCACCATCCGTACCATGTCTCACCACCCAGGCATTGTTGGCTGTTGTGGCTGCAGTCACCACTGAAAGGACTGATCACGAGTCCATCCAACATGGCAGACCATCTCCGAGTTTGCATCACTCCTCCCCTCTCAGCCCTTCTCTTCCCCACAGCTTCAGCCCCAACCATGACTCCAGCTCCCCTACGTTCAAACCTCAACACCACCGAAACCGATCGCCTAAAATTTCAAAACCTGCTTTCCATCATACCGCAAAATTACCGCACGAAAACTCATTTTCTCCTGTACTCCTGCAATCCTCAGTACACCCAGTGAGCGCGAACCAACCTCCCTATGGACCAGGGTTCCTCGAAAATCCTCTTCACCTTTCGGAACAAAATTTAGAATCTGGACTTCAAGGGCTGCCAAGCCCCCTAGGATCTGGACTTCATCAGCTAACGGGCTCACTTGGATCTAAGTCTCAACGTCCATCAAACCACTTCGGATCTACTCCTCAAGAGCTGATAGACTCCTTCGGATCTGAATCTCAACGGCCGCCAATCCACTTTGGATCTAAACCTCACCGGCCACCAATCCACTTGGGATCTAAACCTCTCAGGCCACCAATCCACTTAGGATCCAAACCTCACCGTCCTCCAAAACCTGGTCACACACAACACCACTACGGGCCTTCACACAAAAAACCTCCTCCACACACCAGCGCATACAACGAAGCTCCAGCGTGCGCCCACAGCACTTCCAAAAGCTGGTGTCTCGAGGACCAAGACTACCCCATGTACGAGATACAACGCGCCGTGCAGAAGAACAGAGACAACTTCATCACCCTCTACGCTGACGTCGCGGACCTCAACACAGCCAACTCAGTGGACGGTTTGCACGACCTGAAGGACGAAACGTACTTATGTGCTTCGGATACCAGTTACGTGAGGCCACTGCGTGCAGTCAACGTGGACGGAGACTGGCGCGTGATCGTGAATGGTGTCAAGTTAGACTATGAAGACATCACGCAAACTGTGCGGATCGAGGAATGTTTGGACTCCGGAGAGCCGTGCCCGCTGGTGCCCAAATGCTACTCATCGACATGCGCCCAAAAGTTTATCTACCATCGCTTCCTCGTCTACAATCCACATGATGTCTACTTTCCGTTCGCCATTGAAAGTTTCAAGTTGCCGGCTTCCTGTTCGTGTTTTCTGGATAGTTTTTATGTTAAATAAATGCGTGTCTAAAAGATATATGAACCAAGACCCATCGGTTTTACGAACAAGATAAGAATATTCAGCTCTAGCGGCTTCGCGTTTGAGTGAATGACGAGTGTTGAAACGTACCACGTGATTCCACCATTTAACGGTTAAATATGAGTACGTAGCATAACTTTTTGATTAAGACTGCAAACTTGCTTAATAGCAAGCAAAAAATACTAAAAAACGTTCTTTTTTATGTTTTCCTAGTTTTTTGTCATGTGATGTTACTTCGCTAATTTTTGTATCGTTGTTTGATGTACGTAAGGAAAAAATACTGAACTGCAGCGAGAGGTACGCAAAGAAAACAGGTCTCTATTTTCTAATTTGTATAGCATATGTAGAGTTAAGTTAATTTATTTTATCAACAAAGTTGACCATCGAAGATTTGTATTATTGTGACCCGATTTATACGCCCTCGATCACAGCTACTTACGGCAAGTACGAGTCATGACCTCTAAGAATGTCAGGAATAATCTGAAGTTTGATCCACGCGAATCAGAAAAATTGATTTACTGTTAACATCGTAATGTCATTCAAAACAAATGGAACAAAACATTTCGTCTCGATTTCATCACCAACATCGTGATGTGATTCAGAGCAAATGAGACAAAGCTTCACATCTCGACTCAAAGGTTAACTCGGATTACAACTTTTTCTCAGTACCACTGACCCTGTACTGATTGTGGCCTCTTGAAGTACACTTCATCTTTGGGTAGAATTCACCTAAGTTTTATTAGTGACTTTGAGATCACGATGCTACAATCAAGGCGACCTATAGAGAGCGAAGAAAAGCGACCATCAAGTATGGACTGCTGAAAATGGGGAATCTACGCACAAGGTGTGTTCCCACTTAGGATGCCCTGGTCTTAGAAACAGCAAGTTAGGAAGGAAGATGAAGAAAAGACGATTACAAAAGATGGCCAAGGAGGCATGAAAACTGAAAGAAGCAAGTTAGGCACGTAAGACAGAAGTCCCAAACGCCTTCTACAACTGAGGGGACCTAACAGCATCTCCCCTGGGGGCGCCAGTTCCCAAAGTAAAAGGAATTTGTCCGTCAAACAAAATTCTGAGTTACGTTGAATCAATTTTTTTAGCTGGTTTCATCTCATGTCTCCTAAAGAAAAATAATTCCAAAGGTTACTCAACGTTTCGTAAGAAAATCAACGCCATCATAAACCGACGCTCAAAAACGCCCGTTATGACAAACTTGCAAGTGTAACTTTACTGTCTTAGCGTAGCATCATCTCAATGGGCCATAATATTATCATTTCTATTTTATTTAAAAGATTCGACGCTGTTTTCGCCAGAGACGCAATTAGAATGGCGAGAATTGTTCACGTAAAGTTCTTATGTTAACCCGTTGGGTTAAACCGAACTTCAAAATTCAACTCAAATTGGAGGTAACTTTAGAGATCATTTCTGAAAATTACAATTAAATAGATCGTGCCTTCATTTAATTCAAGTATTCATGACAGTATACTCCCGCTATGACAAACCTACAAGTGGTACTTACCGTTGAGTCGTCAGTGGACAATTGCTTTTCCATTTTTTTTTTTTTTTTTTAATGATTCACCGCTGTTTTCGGATGAGGCGAGATTATAATGGCAGCGAAATTTAAATGAGTTTCTGAAACAAGATAAAAGGCCAAAGAGAAAAGAGGACTGGACTATTCAAGTTGATTTAAACCCCCGTAACTTCAGCAAAACTGTACCAAAGAGAGGAAAGATGAATGCACCACTTGGTATCACGTTGAGGTAACAAGATTTATTCCCACACAAGATCCCTGACGCACAGAAACGGTAAGTTAAGAATGAAGTTTTTAAAACAAAATAAAAGTTGATGAAGAAAGTAGGCGCTAAATTACAGGGCCGCTAAATAACAGTAAGATGGTCCAAATAAAAAAAAATTACTTTTTTCAACATGAGAAAAACTTAACCTAACATAAGAACCTAACCCTCAGCTCGGCACGGAAAAATGAATGAGGTCGTTTTCACTATATGTTACTCGATATTGTTTTCGCCAAGATGCAAATTTAGCTATAGTACTTAACATAAAATTCATGACAGTGAAAACAGAAGACTTACCATAACGTCTCCAACGAGAAAATTCGGGTGGACAAAATTAAAATCAGCAGCAGGAGGATACAAATAAGCAGAGCCAGGGTACTAAATAGTTATATTTACACGTGAGCGCACATCTAGGAAGTGTAAAGTTTCACAGAGGAGCTACGCGCATCGAAAAAAAAAACAGCTACGCCCAAAGTTACATCCAGGAATGATCGACGCCATCACTGCTTGCACGACACCCACCCTCTACGCGGACCCACTGTGCACTGTGCTGAGAGAATTTTCTGTCTACATAACCTAAAGAAAATGCTCTGCAAACGGAAATGAGTCGCAAATTTGAAAAGTTTTAATGGGCATTTGATAAGTTTTGCTAGGCATTTGAAAAGTTTTACAGAACATTCGAAGTTTTACTAAACATTTGAAAAGTTTTACCAAATATTTGTAAAGTTTTACTAAACATTTGAAAAATTTTACTAGAAATTTGGAAAGTTTTACACAACATTTGAACTTCTCACTAGACATTTGAAGTTTTTACTAGACAGAGATCACTTATCACACAAAAATCAGAGCACACATGCCAGCCAGACTCGACCCGAACTAAAGAACTGATAAATTAACTAGTTACAACGTACCAGAGCCCGTTCAAGTACCTCGTGGTTCACCAATGGTCCACATAATATAAAAATGGTGTCCATTTTGCACGAAAGAAGCATGGCTCTCAACACTCTGAACATACAGGCCCAGACACCGACACCATCAGGCCTAGGCACCAACATCACCAGCCAATAAAGACGGACCCTAAAACAGAGCCACTCCTAAAAAAAAAGAGTTAAACAACCTATTCCCAAATTCACACGTCAGAGTTGGGTGCAGACATATCTTGACCTTAATCAAATGCTCAATGACAGGAATTTTGATAAAGCAAAGCCAGCATATACATGAAACCATTTCATAAGTCCACTCAACATGAGAAATTATTTCCTATTATTTTTAAGCCACGCGTGACTAACGCTCCAGAAAATATTCCCAGGTTAAAGAGGTCGTAAAACCAATGAAACGTCGTTCATTTTTACTGGTACGTGAATGAACAATTTACCGACTGGTACACATACGTGTCAAGAAATAACTTATCATACGAAGTGCAATGTATGGTGCAATTGCATTTGTCCCATTTCTTAGGAAGGATAAAAGTGTATTCGATCATAAAAATGGATTTCCCTATTCTGCTACTTACAACCTAATTCAGCATGTATAACCGCGATGAAAATGTTGAAGAACGCTTGCAGTAGCACATTATCGAGTTGGAATTGTGTGCTGCGGGTAAACTGCACATACAACACAGCAATATGTTGTTTACATGTGTTGTATGTAAACTACACATACAACACAGCAACATGTTGTTTATATGTGTTGTATATAAACTAGACGTACAACGCGGCTCAATATACAACGGTTGTTACAATACGAATAAACTAGAAAGTGCGTCTTGTATTGAGTTCATGATGAGTTTTCTCACAAAACCATAATCAATGCAATGAAATTTTTTGTCTTGCGTTGAGTTAAAAATGTTATTTCTCACAAAACTTTAATCTATGCAACGAAATTTTCAACATCGATCTGCCCGCACCAACACACATTACCTACACCAACACACACGCCCCTTACCTGTTCATGAACTTCGAGCACTTATATTATATAACTCCGTTTTTTATAGCAATATTAACCAAGTTCTACATACATTATGTGAACTTTTTGACACATCCATACACTACCAGTGGCTATAGAAAAGTTCAAAAGTGCAGTAATGAAGGCGTTCGAATAATTTCTGAGAAGTGATGAAAGTCGATAAAAATCTAATTCGAAACGTGTTTTGTAACAGCACCAAGCCTTCCGAGAATACAAGAAGAAGATGATGATAATAATTTCAAATCAACACTGGTGTATGATACAGCTGAAGCATGTACTATACCAAAAAGTACTGGATGGATTAGCTAAGTATTGAAGTATCTTCTTCAGTAATAAACTTACTTAATTTTAAAAACTACACCAAAGGAACATTATAGCCATGATTCCGATCATATGAAAGGGTAGAGACTGATGGAAATGAATATATTCAAATTACACCCAAAAGAAACTATGTCCCCTCAGTACTTTCCCTGCACACACTAACACATTGTAGCCATCATTCTGATCACATGTGAGGGAAGAGTGATAAGAAGATTGTACGTAAACTACACCCAAAACTATCTCCCTTTGGAACTTTCCCCGCACACACTAACACATTGTAGCCATGATTCCGATCATATGTGACGGAAGAGACCAATAGGAAGATTATATACAAATTACACCAAAAACTATGCCCCATTAGTACTTTCCCGACACTCATCAGCGCACCCTTGCACAACCACTCCATAGTAAGACAACGAGCTACCTCTAGTTGCCAAAACGAAACCTACTTAACCGTTCATGGTCTTCCCATAGCACTCATATACAAGAAACATCTCAGCCTCCAAAACATATCAATACAAAGCTTTGGGTACATCCTCACATACGAACTAGATAAAAACTCTTACCAAGGTTCAAAGGAAGCAAGTCAGGGAATAAATAAAAAAACACAGGCGCTTGGAAGCGGTTAACACTTTGACTGCGACGTGAGCCATATTTGGTCACTGAGGGAGGTTTCATTATGTTGCTGACCAACCAGTAGTCTCAAACTCAATTTTTAAAAAACTATTTGATCAAAGTTGAATGGAAACATGATCCAGATCATGTTTGGTATTTTCAACATTGCTCACTACGATCGACTTTAAACTTAAATGGAATATTGAATTCACCAGGCGCAATCACAAAACCCAGTTTGATATTTTCAACGTTGCTTACTACAATGGAGTTTAAACTCTAACAGAATATTGAATTTACCTGTAAAACCCAATCTCGTGAGGTATTTTCAACATCACTTGCTACAATGAACTTCAAACTTGAACTAAACATTAAATTCACGTGTCGCAGTCAAAGTGTTAAAGCAAAGTGTCTCTAACTACGGCCTTAACCCAAAAGGCTAGGAGTCACCAAAGCACAACCCTACTTGTCCTTCCGTCTAGTGGCCCTTGCACCCCCCGCGCCCCCACGGACAGGTCTTCTGGCATCACAGGACCCCCCAGCAGCAGTACCCCCACCACCCCCACTCGCCGGGGTCGACGACCCCATGCCTAACAAGTTGGTCATAAACTCGGCTATGTCAGGGGTCTCAGCCTTGGGCATCTGGAGCTGCGACTCAACTTCTCTGCGCGTCTCTGGGTCGCTGAGCTTGGGCATGAGGAGCATGAGCCCCAGGGGCACGACGGTCATGAGCACCATGGGGTTGAGGAGCAGGTCTGTGATGCGCCACTGCTCCCGGGCCTGGAAGTAGCGCACTGGCCCCAGGGGGCTGAACTTCATCGGCGTAGGCAGCTGTGGGCGCAGCAATGCTTTAGTTGATGCTCTATTTAATGATTGCATGAAATAAGTTTTGTAGTAATGTACCAATTAATGCTCTCATGTTCTATCTAATGATTGAATAAATTCCGTCAAGCAGCAGTGTTTCATTTGATGCTCTCATGCTCTATTTAATGCTTGCATGACCTGAGTTTAGCAGCAGTGTATGCTGCTTGTATGACGCTAGACACACACCAATTGGCAGTGTGTTATGCTGGATAAATGTTAAAGGACATATTCCTTCTTTTGAGCACATGAAATCTTACCTAACATTGAAGAAATAGGACTTTGACTCTCAATCTATATTCAAATGCAGCTAGATCAATAAATTTCTGAAGATGGCTATGTAAACCATTTAGATTAAATTAAACATTAGGTTAAGCCACCCTAACCAAAACAAAGGCATTCCAAAGAGAAGAAGGAGGAAGGCATCATTTAGCATGGAGTTAAGGAAACGTAAAATATATATATGCACACGATACATAGAAACAGAAAGTTCAGAATTAACTTTATGTAACAAAATGAAAGTTTAAGCAGAAAATATTTAGTAGGTGTTGAAAAACAGGATAAGAGTAAAACAAAAAATCTTTTCCATTTCAACAACAGAATGGTCTACATACCTTTAGCTCGAGACTTCACACCTTCCCCCTGGGAGTGCTAATTCCCATACATGCACTAGTTGTACCCCCCTGAGGAGATTTAACATCCACCTGGGAGTGCTAATTCCCATACATGCATTAGTCGTACCCCCCTGAGGAGATTTAACATCCACCTGGGAGTGCTAATTCCCATACATGCACTAGTCGTACCCCTCGGAGGAGATTTAACATCCACCTGCGAGTGCTAATTCTTAAACATGCACTAGTTGTATCCCCTTAAGAGGTTCAACTACTGAGCTAGGAAAACTAATTCCCATAGATACACTAGTTCTAATCCCCTGAGGGGTTTAACAACTGTCAGCTACTCAATGGGAGCAGAAGCACTCACCACGTCCACTTTTGAAGGCTGAAGGATGTTGACCTTGCGTGGACGCCACTTGCCCTTTGCGTTGATGTCCACCCGAATTGGGGCGTACATGATGTTCGGAGTCACCACGTGGATGAAGTGGGAGCCCCACGGTAAATTGTGCAGCACGAATGAACCATTCTCCCTGAAAAATAATTAATAATTTCAATCTAAGCACAAATAAAACTTTGTTTCTGCATGGAAAAAAATAAAAAAATCAACAACCATGCAGACATAAGCTATTTTCAACATGTGCACAGAAATTTTAAATAACTGAAAACTAAGCACTGAAAGTAAAAAAAAAACAAATATGGGTATTATGGAAACAAATGCTTGGAAAATAGAATGTAATCAGATGAATTGTGCAACTATTGCTTGATTACTGAACTTCACAATAAAAAAAAAGTTTTTTCCAAGTTAGAGCTATAGTTTACTAGTGAAATTATTTTCTGACAAAAGGTTTAAAGATCTGTCCTTTCTTTTCTGATAATATGACAACATTGCAATAAATTTAAATAAATGCAGATGTAGTCCAAACAAACAAAAACTCTGCATTCATAATAATGCACTCAGAAATCAAATTTGCATGGTGAAAGCAAAGATTGACACAACTGAGCATGTAAGCTAACAGCAAACTGTTTATTATAAAACCAGGATACACAGCCCGTTAAAAACAACGGTATTTCAATTTATCCCTAAATTATTCTTTCAAATGTGAATAACAAAACAAATATATCTATCCAATAGCACATGCAAGAAAAATATTCTTGTGCTTGTGCACTGGTGAAACTTGTATCACAGATACAGTCATTAAGCATCCTCCAAATCGAATAAGTTGTTTCTTATGAAGTGGACATTAAACAAATATATAAAAAATTAAACACCAAGGGTATTATTAGGTAAGCCAGAGAGTAAAGAAACATGGCTGAGGTAGATAAAATATCCAAGCAGTAGTACAGACTCTCCAGACTCACTTCAAGAAAGCCTGGTAGCCGGTATTGGTGTAAACACGAGTGCTGGCAAAAAATTCAGCATCAGTCATTGGGAGGTTCCTTGGCCTCTCTACAATGCCATCCACTTTGAAGCGCTCCGTTGACTCTGTCCCATCATCTGTGTAAATTGTAGAAAAACACTATAAGAGAAGATACAAAATAAATTGAGTTTCAAGAAAGTACTTCCATGGAGTTTAATTCTCAAATAAGTTGTAGCTATATTCAGGCTTTGATATTTTAAAAATAGGAGGTGAAATTTTTGGAAAAAGTGTTTGAGATAACTATAAATACTCTACAGCATTCAATCCATAGAAAATTTGCTAATAAAAAGTTCTAACTTATGAGCCTGACCATTTACATATCATTTAATGCAAGGACAAAATTTTATTTTTCAGAAGGCATTGGTGTCATTTGTGATCCTCAACACAATTTATTGCAGATTTTACACCAAAGCCAACGACAAAATATTTCATTAATTACCAATATTATATCAAATCATTAAGTTCATGAAATATATGATTCTAAACTATAATATATGTATATTAGCATCTAATCCCATAAATCAGACTTTAAAAAAATATGCAGATTCATTCTCCTAGATTCTTAGCACTTAGGAGGATGGTATTAGTCAATTTAAAGATGAAAATTTAATATCAATGGCATTTTATACATTTACCTTCAGTCTGGGCACTGGCAAGAACAGCCAAGTAGCAACCAATATACACTGATGTCACAATAAGATAATTCTTCATTGTGCCTGGAAGAAAAAGTAGATTACAAACAATTAATTGGCAATAAAAATAATAATAAGAAGTCATTAAACATATTTTTAATACTTAACCCTTTCCTTCCCAACACTTTAATTGTTAAGGGAAAATTTTTCTAAGGTAATTTCAGTCATTACCCTGAAATGTCAGCAAAATTGCCCTAGCAGGTTTTTTTTCTGCGTAAGCAGGTGCTTACTTCCTTTGTAACACATTGACAACGATTGGACGTATTGTGAAATTGATTTGGCTAGGTTGTGAAAAACAGACTGGTAATATTGATGTATTTGCTCGAATAAGTTTCCGTCCTTTGTAAGAAATATAGAAAATGTAAGGGCTCAATAATATTTTCATGGTATGATAAAATTCCTTGAAAAAAAGTCGCAAAATGGTTTGAAATTTTATACATTTATTTTGGTGCGTGTGTGGTGAAATAGAATAAATAAGGCATATATATTTGGCAAAATCATATCACATTTTATTTTTGGGCTAAATTCCGTGAAGCTATAACATTTTAAAAGAAGGGTAAACATTCTGCGGGGCTACAAACATTGTAATGTGTTGTGTGTCGTGTCGGCGAGGGTCGGTTCTTTGTACAGCGCTCTCAAGTGCTTGAAACAGGATGTCATATATCAAGGTGTCACAAGGCGGTTGGCGCTTCGTCCAAACTTCTACGGTCCAGGCGTCCATACAACACAAACACACATCGAAGCACACATACACAGGCACAACACAAGCCGAGGCTTTGGAGGAGCAAGGAGGCGGGCGTGACGGAGTAACAGAGGCCCGCACGACCTGAGCCAATCACCGCTTGCCAAAGGAATGACGCAAGAAGGTGTGTCTGAGAACACACCAATGAGAGTCCCAGACGTCAAAATAAGCAAGGATTCCGCCAATGAGGTTGCAGATGCTGCCTCTGTAGAATAGAAGCTTCGAGATTGATCTCGTAGCAAGGATGCGAAACGTTTATAAGGAGGGTAAATGAAGCCTCGAGAGGAATTTTCTCTCGGACTCGTGACAAGAGAGACGCACAAAAGTGAGCGCCACAACGAAAAGCCGGCCATGCCGGGGCTTCCCGGTCTTTGTCACAATCCAAAAATTAAACTCCATTGGAAACATCGACACTGATGTTTAACTTCTTCAAGAACGACAAGATTGGGCAACAAGCACCTGCTCGAAGTACATGCTGGTAATCTCTACGAAAGCTCAAGGAGACTGCGGGCGTATCGTCGAAGCTTCAACCGGCAACGAAACCTGCTCGAAGAATTGCGGCCTGAGCACATCAACAATCCAACGTGAAGAGAAACACCCATGGAGAATCTCTACGCTCATCATAAGCTCACAACAACCGCAACATTAAAATCTGGAGTACGCGTTCACCAACAACGCGGAAGGGAACAAGCAAAGATCTACAGTTATCCAGCCCTCCAACGCGGCCAAAACTCCAATATACGAAGCATGGACGAAATGGAGGCATCAGCGCCCGCCCGATGCCGCGATGGAACTCTGAGAACTTTGTCGGAAAATTGGAAGAAGTCGGCACCGAACACTCAGCGATCGCGCATCACAGAAAAGTTGAAAGTTCGTCTTATGGAGATCGTTGAAACAGTGCTTCAAGGTGAAAATTGAAAGCCAGAAAGAGTACACTGAATTGTGCATTCAAAGCGACGTGCGATGTATAAATATGGATTTGTGTTTCCTACTGTGGTGGTGTGCTCTTGGCAGGAGGATGTGTTTAGGTCACAAGTCAAGATTTAGAGGGTACGTGACCCGAAGCGTTCATTAAAATTTGAACTCCTTGTGGTAAGCAAAGTTCTTTGATTTTTACATTGCATTATTTCCAATGTTTCGTGCTCATGCTAGCCCATTCACCGACTATGTTTCCTAATTTTTGCACAGTGCGGAAAGTATTTTGTCGTAATCCTGTAATTGTTGTGCTAGCGTTCATTGTAATAAGGAGAGTAGATTTCTCGTTCTTTGTATGGCTTATTACGTTGCTTAGGTTAACGCGTTCATTTCATGCTCATGTTGGCCCAAACACTGCGCGCCCACGGAGCGTGCGCAAAGCACGATTTATGGCAGTCATCGGCCTAGACAGCCAAGGTGCGGTTTTCTCATTGTGTCGTGCGGGATTGCCATGTCGTTAAATCCATGCGCATGTTGCTATAACATTTCCCTGAGCTTAATCATTGCATTGAAATACTATGTGTGTCATATTCAAATCCACGTGTTTCCAAATAAATTCATGTAAATCTTCAATCCTTTCATTCTCCATGTCTGGTATGCAGGTGTACGCAAGCATGAAGGACAATATTATAAAATGTGTCCGGGGGTTGAGACTCCCCCTGCGTGCGTGATTAGTAACCCTTTTCACGCATCGCGACAGGAGAAATATATCAACTGTCCTATGCAAGCGTACTGTCTGTATATTGGCTTGGAGAATTTTATTTAATTATTTTCAGTTGCTTAAAGAATTTTTTATATAAATTTTGTAACGTTCCCTCAAGAAAGAATTCAAATAACAGTCCAGTCGTTTTGCAAGGATTTGTCCGGCATAGTGTTTCGCTTGCTCTTTGTAGTTTCATTCCTTTAAATAACAAGCAGTGGAGCACAGCCGAGAGTTGTGGCTGTGAGTCTTTCCGTGAGGAACTGCCGTTCCGCAGTGTAATTGCCTACTATTGAGCTGGAGTCGTAAATGCATCGGAATGTAGGGCTCAGCTACAGTACCGCAGATCGCTTGGCTCCAAATTAGGCACCAGAAGTGCGCTTACTGAGGCAAGTGAATTGGAGTAGTGCTGGGCCATTGGAACTTTCTTAACATGATGAAAGATTCAAGTATCAATGTTGAATTCTTGGCTCAAATTTGTCATGACAGAGAGTGTGTCAGTTAAATGATTCTTTTATTGAATGATTTTATTTCTTGGACTTGCAAAACCATCACAGTCTTGTCAAATGCTGAAGTGAGTCATAATAACTAAAATTTTCATTCTTCAGGGGAAAATTCTAATTGTCCTGAGCAAGCGTGCTGTCTGTATATCAGCTTGGAAATTTAAAGGAATTCATTCCAGTTGTCCAAAAATTTCTGTTTCTTTTAATTCAGTCAAACAGTCGCTCGATAATTAAGCAGAATTTTCTGCAAGTACAAACACCCTGTGTCATTTCGTGGACATTCCAATTTTTGGAGTAAAATTCTAACGTAGAGCGGTGCCGTCGCCTGCACCGGGCGTGCTGTATACCGATGCCTACCGCCGATCGCGCTGTTGGAGGACGGAGTAATAAAATTTGAGATTCCGGGAGCTGCAGTTGAACCATTTTCTGAGCGCCTAATTTGAAGTGTACTTGACTGAGTGTAATCCATGTCCATTAATTTTCGAAATGTTATGAGGAATTGATATTTTCCGGAATCTTTGCTCTTTTTTTTGTGCCGCTAAGGTGATCTAGTTAATATTGTTCGAGTGAATATTGCATCAAATACTTACTCTATTTTCTTAACAGTGTGTTCGATAAAATTTTTTTTTGAGTGCTGAATTTTTGGTTGAATTTTCTATGATCTGTACCAATATTAGGTTTGACTGAATTTAGGTGTGCAGCGATGGCTCTGGAAACTAACGCCGGAATTTTAGCAGACAACGCCTTATCTCAAATGAATCTTTGAAACAAGTTTACATTTTCTGGGCTTTGAGACATTTAGTAATTAATCCAGTTGGAATTTTCATTTTTAATGATACCTTACTCAAAATAATTTGCAGAATTTTTTGGCCTCGTGTGTGTCAAGCTTCTACAATCAGCTTTAGCAACATGATTAACATTGGATTCGAAAGCATTGGAGCATTTAATTTGTAATAATTAAAATATGCTGAAATTAAATTGAATGTTTCCAGAACATGTCGATCCATTACAGTTTACTGACTGACATGTTGAGAGCAGCATGATCCACAGTTTCATTGATTAAAATCCGAGTGTTTAGTTGTGATGATAAAAACTGTTGAATGAATTAAGTGACGGTGCTGAGGATAAAAATTAAATGTAGTGTTTTAAAGTAAGTGATAATTTCAACGGTGCTGCGAATTCAGTTCGTAGTCTAATTTGATTTGCTTTGATATAAATGACGCCTCTGCTCGTGTGTTAAGTAAAGTAAAATTCGTCATTCTTTTCTATTCACAAGATCATTATGGCAAGCTCCAGTACATCAGAGTGAGAATTTAAATAATTGCTTCAATAATAATACACTAAAATCATTAAATATTTTGGGTGATTTTTCCCATGTGCCAAGGATACAATCCATTTCGACACTGACATAAGTCAATCAATACCTTTATATCAAATTCACTGAGCATAAAAATTTTGCTTCCTTAACTTTTATAAATTCATGATGTTTAAAATTTCCTTTTGATGTGAATTCGACGGTAGAGCGTAGTAAGTTAAAGATTATTCAATCCTAGCTGCCTTCAGGTAGGAAGGAATTTTTATTATATTAAGTGTCTGTAGATTTTAAAGGTAAACACCTGGATTAAATGCAATTTTTTTTTGTAGTCTAAACGGTTACATGTCGCCGATAAAATAATTTTTCTCTATCAGTTTGAGCGCGTATTGAATTTTGAGCTCGCATTTTTGTTTAAATCGTTGATTGCCCAGAATAGGAACTTTCAAGTTGATGCTCACCATGATGAATTGAAACTTTTAATAATTTTGTTAACACTGGAATATACCACCCAATTGGAGTTTGTTCCTAAGGAGTTAATGAAAATTAAAGAGGAGATTTGCTGTATCAAGGAGGATTTTTGCTGTATCAAAGTGAGAATTTCATGAAGTCAGCTACAATACTCGATGTATAAATTTCGTTTTTGAAGTTGCAAGCGTAATGCATTTAATATTTTTTATAAACTCTTAAATGATGCTGTCCATTCTCGTTGGTAATTCAAATTGAATTATTGTGTAACACTGAGAGTGTGTTCTTGCTTAGGCAAAGTTAACGAGTTAGCTTCACGGAAATATGAGCGTTTCACATTGTCGGAAATGTACAATATTCCATATGGAGACTTTATTTTCTGTTAGATGGATTTAATACAGCGTGAGAATAGAAATGAAAGGCATTGCAGTGAATACATGGAATTTATCTTAACGATTCGGATCAGCGTGACAGTCTGCGGTGCAGCGAAGCTATATATGTGTTTTTATTGCTGTACCAAGCCGAGGCAGTAAAATAATTCTCTTGTGCGTCAAGTTAAGTGTGGTATTACGTGAGGTTATAATGTAGGATATGAAAGTAAGAAATGTCTGAGAGAGTATGATCAGTAACATTGATTTATAAATGTGTCGTATCAAAAATGACGAGTTATTTGAGTCAAACTGGTGAAGGTGTAAGCGCCGTTGTGTGGGAATTTCTTGATCACTCTTTCCCCATAATGTTGTTGACGCTGACACTGGTCATTCTCAAACATCATTGGTATACGTCATTAATTTCATTTTTGTTCATTGTCATGTAGGCATGATAATCATTAGGGTGATAATTCCCTTAATGCGTTGTTTGACGAAGTTAGTGAAACTTTGAAACCGAAAGAATATATACAAATCGTATGTACGAACGATGTCGTCGAGCAACGTGGAATCATTTAAATGTGCTGCTCTGAATCTGGGGCTGAGAATCGGATATTTTGTTTCTGCATTTCTTTGTATGTCGGTATTGTTAGAATGTCGGATCGCTAGAAAAGCCTTCGCGGCCGAGTATAACGTAAAGTCCGATGATCTGGCAATACCCAATTTATGTGTAATCTTTCTCTTGTATGTCGGTGTTGTCATTAATGTCGGATCGCTAGAAAAGCCTTCGCGGCCGAGTATAACGTAAAGTCCGATGACCTGATAGTACCCAATGTATGTGTAATTTTTTTTCTGGTATGTCGGTATTGTTAGAATGTCGGATCGCTAGAAAAGCCTTCGCGGCCGAGTATAACGTAAAGTCCGATGACCTGATAGTACCCAATGTTTGTGTAAATTTTTCTGGTGTGTCGGTGTTGTCATAATGTCTGATCGTTAGAAAAACCTTCGCGGCAGAGTATAATGTAAAGTTAGACGCCTTGACAATACCCAATGTATATGTGTTTTTTTTTTATTGGTGCGTATTCAGGATTTCGGCCAACAAGGTAAATCTCCTGCGAGTTCGTACATCATGTGTAATAATGTTCATATAGTCTTGTGAGGTGATTTGACCGATTAGTAACACCGTCGAACGAATTTCGGCTTTGTCTAGAGTTGGTTGAGGAAACCGGAAATTAAATATTTTATGTATGTATGTAGGAATTCTTCGCGTAGCTCACGTCCGCCTCACTCAAGGCAGATTTGAAGGAAACCGAGGAACCAGTCTTACGTTGAGCGACCATGTAATGCGCTGTCTCTCGATTACCAAGTAACCATGTTAGACAATTAAACGCGTATTTACGGAAGTTGATCTTAGCACTATAACGCGAACCTAAGGGGTTGATGTCATGCTAGGCGCCGAGCTGACTGAGAACAAAACCTGAAGGTCTTCGCAAATAAATGTGCTTCATTTTCTACAATTATAATGAAAGAGCTTATGAGCTCCAACGTGGGAGTCCTAAGCGTATTGACGCATTAATCTACAGAATTTGTCCGCGATTTTACGCAACGAGGATCTACGGAATTTTCCACGAGTTCACGTGACGCCAAGGATGAATTTTAATGGAAAAGCTTCAGTAACTTCGATTCTCAGCAGGGGGCCCCTCCCCAGGATCAGTAGCAAGCCAGGATCAGTAGTAAGCCGAGGATCAGTAGCAAGCCGAGGAGCAGCAAGTCACAGGAACAACAACAACAAGCTGAAGCTAGGCGCGCAGGAGGAGCAACAGCAAGTTTTTGTTGCAAGAAAAACGTCTACTTTGAATCACAGGATGAAATGATAATTATGAGGAAGAAAACTTGAGGTTGGAAAATTACCTCCATTTGAGATTGTGTTTTTAGGTGGATTGCAACCGAGAAAGCTGAAAGGATGTCTCTACTTGTAACAAATTCGCCGATTTTTCGATCTCTAATTTATATGTTTATGTCGATGAATTTGCCGAGAGCAAGTCGAGAATAATATGTCGTGTGTGTTTTATTTTGTGCGTTCATGTTGTCCGATTTATGCGTTATCTTTGATGTGTTATTTTCTCCTTGCGTTCTATAATAATGTGTATAAAAAATGTGCGTTGCAAGTATTTAGTGTGTGTCAGGTATTAATGAATTTTTTTAAATGCGTCAACATAGGTGTGTTGCAAGAAGGTAAATCATGAGGTGATATGTAAGGATATTTTCATGTCGGGAAAAGCGAAGGGATTGAAAAATGGGGGTGAACATTTTCTAATTTTAACGTAAGGGGTACGTCACGGTCATAATTGAAATTAACGAGTGAAAATTTTGAAACTTACAATGCTTTGATATTGTCATAGGAAAATTTGAACCGTCGGCTCAAATTTTGTTAAGGGCGCGGGGATGTGTGGTGAAATAGAATAAATAAGGCATATATATTTGGCAAAATCATATCACATTTTATTTTTGGGCTAAATTCCGTGAAGCTATAACATTTTAAAAGAAGGGTAAACATTCTGCGGGGCTACAAACATTGTAATGTGTTGTGTGTCGTGTCGGCGAGGGTCGGTTCTTTGTACAGCGCTCTCAAGTGCTTGAAACAGGATGTCATATATCAAGGTGTCACAAGGCGGTTGGCGCTTCGTCCAAACTTCTACGGTCCAGGCGTCCATACAACACAAACACACATCGAAGCACACATACACAGGCACAACACAAGCCGAGGCTTTGGAGGAGCAAGGAGGCGGGCGTGACGGAGTAACAGAGGCCCGCACGACCTGAGCCAATCACCGCTTGCCAAAGGAATGACGCAAGAAGGTGTGTCTGAGAACACACCAATGAGAGTCCCAGACGTCAAAATAAGCAAGGATTCCGCCAATGAGGTTGCAGATGCTGCCTCTGTAGAATAGAAGCTTCGAGATTGATCTCGTAGCAAGGATGCGAAACGTTTATAAGGAGGGTAAATGAAGCCTCGAGAGGAATTTTCTCTCGGACTCGTGACAAGAGAGACGCACAAAAGTGAGCGCCACAACGAAAAGCCGGCCATGCCGGGGCTTCCCGGTCTTTGTCACAATCCAAAAATTAAACTCCATTGGAAACATCGACACTGATGTTTAACTTCTTCAAGAACGACAAGATTGGGCAACAAGCACCTGCTCGAAGTACATGCTGGTAATCTCTACGAAAGCTCAAGGAGACTGCGGGCGTATCGTCGAAGCTTCAACCGGCAACGAAACCTGCTCGAAGAATTGCGGCCTGAGCACATCAACAATCCAACGTGAAGAGAAACACCCATGGAGAATCTCTACGCTCATCATAAGCTCACAACAACCGCAACATTAAAATCTGGAGTACGCGTTCACCAACAACGCGGAAGGGAACAAGCAAAGATCTACAGTTATCCAGCCCTCCAACGCGGCCAAAACTCCAATATACGAAGCATGGACGAAATGGAGGCATCAGCGCCCGCCCGATGCCGCGATGGAACTCTGAGAACTTTGTCGGAAAATTGGAAGAAGTCGGCACCGAACACTCAGCGATCGCGCATCACAGAAAAGTTGAAAGTTCGTCTTATGGAGATCGTTGAAACAGTGCTTCAAGGTGAAAATTGAAAGCCAGAAAGAGTACACTGAATTGTGCATTCAAAGCGACGTGCGATGTATAAATATGGATTTGTGTTTCCTACTGTGGTGGTGTGCTCTTGGCAGGAGGATGTGTTTAGGTCACAAGTCAAGATTTAGAGGGTACGTGACCCGAAGCGTTCATTAAAATTTGAACTCCTTGTGGTAAGCAAAGTTCTTTGATTTTTACATTGCATTATTTCCAATGTTTCGTGCTCATGCTAGCCCATTCACCGACTATGTTTCCTAATTTTTGCACAGTGCGGAAAGTATTTTGTCGTAATCCTGTAATTGTTGTGCTAGCGTTCATTGTAATAAGGAGAGTAGATTTCTCGTTCTTTGTATGGCTTATTACGTTGCTTAGGTTAACGCGTTCATTTCATGCTCATGTTGGCCCAAACACTGCGCGCCCACGGAGCGTGCGCAAAGCACGATTTATGGCAGTCATCGGCCTAGACAGCCAAGGTGCGGTTTTCTCATTGTGTCGTGCGGGATTGCCATGTCGTTAAATCCATGCGCATGTTGCTATAACATTTCCCTGAGCTTAATCATTGCATTGAAATACTATGTGTGTCATATTCAAATCCACGTGTTTCCAAATAAATTCATGTAAATCTTCAATCCTTTTATTCTCCATGTCTGGTATGCAGGTGTACGCAAGCATGAAGGACAATATTATAAAATGTGTCCGGGGGTTGAGACTCCCCCTGCGTGCGTGATTAGTAACCCTTTTCACGCATCGCGACACGTGTATCAACAATTGGTAAATGTTGAGGGGTTGACCATAATTGATTTTCCACTTTTGGATGCCTAAATATTGTTCATGAGATTGAAATAAACAACTTTTCTTCAATGCACTTTCCGTCTGAAATAAGTATTTTACAAGTTATAGCGGTAAATGAGTTACCGGAACTGCAGTGTTTTAGGCGGGGAAAAATGAATAAGGGAAGCAAACATCCTATTAGAAACGTAAAGAGGTTGGGTTGTTAGGGGTAGCCACAGCTCTTTTAGTGAAAATTATAAATAAAGTGACATTCTTCTATGCATAAACATAGTTAATGAGATGACGAGTTATATTGACGATGCGAAAGACTTAATTCGAATGTTCCCAGATACGTCAAACCCACAATATACCGGGGTTGAAGTTACGGACGGACCTGCGGTCAACTCAAGGCTGCCAGTTACATCGTAGCAGCGGTGATGGCTACATGTGTTTTGTGTCATTTGACGTAATGGGTTCGTTACAACCTTTATTTATAATTTTCATTAGAAGAACTGTGGCTACCCCTCACGACCCAACCTCTTTACGTTTGTTATAGGATGTTAGCTTCCGTTATTCATTTAATTTGGCGCGATTGCTCCGAAAGGCAACTTCAAAGTTGAATACTTCATTACTTCCCGCTCCAAACACTACAGTTGCGGTAAGTAATTGATTCCTATAACTTGTTCAATAATTATTTCAGACGGAAAGTGCATAGAAGAAAAGTTGTTCATTTACACATAATTAACTATGTTTAGGCATCCAAAAGTTAAAAATCAATTATGGTCAACTCCTCAACATTTACCAAACATTCTACCAAGTGATACATATTTGTCCCACTCCGTGGTCAAAGTAATAAATTGAAAAAAAAATTATACTTTGAAAATGTATGCTTTCATGCCAAAAAATCTGAGAAAAGATATCCATTTAGATTTTGCTTTATTTTATCAGTAAATACATTTTCTTATGAAAAACTTGCTCAAGTTACATAAAAAAGTATTAAATGTATTGCATAGACCATGAAGCTTACATTGAGTGGATATCAATAGCAAATTGCACGTGCCAAACTTCTGGAGTGTCTTAAACATAGATGTAGGAACATTATTAATTGCCCTAATTTTGTCATTTACTTCAAATTATTTTCCTACTAGGCCTAGTTGAATTACCCTGAAATTTTGTCAATTTCCCTAAGCTGGAAGACGAGTTCACGACGGGAACTGGAGTACCCCTTGGGAAGGAAAGGGTTAAGCAAGTTTTAGAAAAACACAAGAAGTACGTTTAATTTTGATTATTTTTGCTATAAAATTTTATTCCACAATTGCCAGCATTTAAATGATGTGGACATTTTCAAAATTACGTGTGTGCAAGGAACAATATACCTGGAACATATAAACCTATGGGATCTACCTAGTTACGGGTATTGAGATAAATTACAGACTGTAATGAAAATGCTGGTAGTGCTTGACTCAAGTTTCAACTTTTGTGCTGCATACTGAAACTAATGAAGTTGCAAATAGAACTTTCTTTTTGTGGATGCATGCCTCAAGTTCTCCACCTTAGAGAAGGAGAAATATGAAACTCCTAACTAAGCCCTTGACAAAATAAAAATTTTGAGTTACATGAAGGAGTTCAAAATGTTTTCTGAACAATTTAAATAATAAGTAACACAAGCCTAGATCTGAACAGTAAAAGCAACCAATGACCAAAATTTGGTTAACTATCAATTCTGAAATTACTCTATGCACAAGCTTATGAAAAGTGAAACAGAAAAAATGCAAATTAGCTGTCTAAATGAGGGGAAAATATTTCCAGACCCTAAGCCTCATCACATCAAGTTATAGCTTGAGTCTCATATTTGGCAGTAATGCCTTCAGCAAAAACAACTATCAAGCTCTGTAAACATAACTAAGAACTGAATAGCACAATGACTTAAGATATTACAAATCATACTGATTTTTATTTACAAAACCACTATAGGCCTAGCTTACTCTACAACAATCAATAAAATAAAGTCATGGTAAGCCTCCCTACATATATTTGTTTAACATAACAAAGTCTCACTATGGAAAAATTTCAAGACCCTACTAAAGAATAAAAAATTACAAAACTGCAGAAATAAGTAGGCCTACATCATAGCAATAGGGAGCTCAATATTACTTGAATAGTTAGCTTTAACCTTGAAAAAATTAAGAATTAGATCATACAAGTTATGAATAATATCCAAATAATTCATTATAACAGGCGTGAAATTCAACCAAATTAATATAATGAGTATGATTCCTACAGCGTTTTCACTAATAAGTGACCTATTTATGATTCAATGAACGGGTTAAAATACACTTAAAAACTCCATTGGTAGTTCAAAACAGTGAAGTGCTCTCTGAAATTATATACGTCAATATTCATATCGTTAACTTTTCACACATTCAATAATGTAGTTTACCACACACTACTACGTAATTTGCACGTAGGTTTAGTTCTGACATAATTTTTTACGGGTTCTTCGCAACCTTCTTCCCTACGTCATTTTGGGACACCTGACTTACAGACTTTCCGTGATTATCTCTCATGCGGACCGGCTGTTTACCCATTTAGCTACATAAATTCATATTTTCTCTATCCGCGCCTCAAAACAAGACATGGGCAGGTATAAAAATTGGTGTGAAAACCTTAATTGTGTATAAAGAAGTTTATAGTGAAGTTATTTTCGATTATGGTTAAGATCAGAAAATGATTCAAACCGTTTGAAATTGATAAAGAAAATACTTCTGCTGTGTTCGCTCGATAAATAATGAATTTAAAGAGAATAAGTTGGTATGTGTAAAATACCTAAACAAAAGAAAATTTTCGTTTTATTTAAGGAATTAATTTCAAGATTACAAATAGTGTGACGGTGTAGCGTTGATGAATTTTTATTTAATTTAAAATTTTTATTCCAGCTTTTTCACCTAAGAAGATTAAATGAGTGAGTGTCTGCTGCTCACGTGTTGTGAGCAAAAGAAGCGCTGTGTGAAGTATGAAGACAAGCGTGAGTCCAACTTAATTTATGTAACGGGCCTAATACTTGAGCTAAACTTGTTTTGTTGTACTTCGATTTTTAACTTCTGATGCTGGAACTTTTCCAGGCTATCATTTGTTTTAAGGAAGAACTTATAATTCTCATTTACTTTAGTCCGCCGACTACTAGTGTTCGTCTGCTACATCTCGTTATTCTAATTTTTTAGGTTTAGACCCGATTGTTATCTTGTGCGACTCGTTCCTCAAGATCAGGATGCTACTTTTCTTGTGTTTTTGAGTTCTTATGCTAATTCAAGCTGTTAACTTGTGCCCAGTCTCAATTATGCTTAAATCAGTCAGATAATTACGCTGGGACAGAGTTTTGATCTCAGTCTTAACGTGCAGTTATTCTAACTTTTCAAACTCTGTTTTAGCTCATGAGCAAGCTCATTGTACGAATTTAACTATCAAACTATGCATGACACATGGGGAACAGGTAACAAACTACATCATGTGTTTCCTGATCACCTTCGTTCACTCTCATTCGGTGGCCACGTCTCAAGATTGGTACCGTTTGGCCTTTATGTTCTAGACTACATCTTAAATAAATCAGTAGAGTTTTCTAGGTATTTAACTTAAACCTCGAACAAGACTGCAACACGGGTTCTAACACCCATGTACAATAGATATTGTTTTGCTCCAGTAGCTCTTTAGTTTTCACTTACACCCCATATACTCGTATATACAGAACCTGACATCGAAATAACTCGACCTAAGACCATGTTTTATTTTCTCGTGAACAGATATAAGTATCAGCAGGAGGGCAATTTGAAAATGATACCTCTACTCGTGATAACGAGCAACTTTGTTTCTAAATTTATAGGAACATTTCAGTTCACCTACCGTCTCACTTTTTTCACAGTCTGAATATTACAATATGAGGCAAAACTCTAGTGTTTTAGCGCCACACTGATAAAACGAATTCGCTACTTCAGCGAGCTTTTTTAAATCATTGAAATCCATCAAGGGAAACCTTCCAATTATTCTAGACCAGACGCATAAGTTGGGCGACGATAACCGGAATCTTATTTTAAATTACACTAACTCGATGATTAAATAACCTATTTGTTTTCAAACTTTACTATCAGATGGAGAAGTGTATCATTGATAAATTAATAACCAATTTGATGAGCAGAAGTTGGATTTTCACGGCCTACCGAAAAAACAGTGCACATTGTGTACGCTCTCTGGAGGTCACGTTGAAAAATATCTCAACACAGACCTCTGAATGAGTGGAAGTTTTTTTTCTTCTTTTTTTGTTAATTTTGATGACATAAAAGTCTGTTGCACCAACGATTGTTTTGATGAATCACTTTAATAAATGAAGAACGTTTCGTTTGCATAAGTGATCCTTTCGTTGAGAGTTATTTGGTAATTATATTGAGCATTTCCTAGAAGTCTTAAAGATATCAGATTTTCCAAAGCGTGTGACAAAATATCAAACGACATCAGATTTTAAATAACACATTTTTTCTTAACGATAATCAGAGATTGGGGGTATGAAATCACAGGCATTTCTTAAACTTTTTATAGTCTTTGGTCGTCTTGTTGCTTACCAACACAAAGCAGAAGCCCACGGTAAGTCATATTAGGGCTAATTAAAACGTTCGAATTAAAACGATAAAAGAACTAAATAACATGAAATTTAGTGATTACTTTGTCGCCGAAATTATAAAGCAAACTAACTAACAGTTAAGAGAAATGTGAAATACTCGACTTCGTCGCTGTCTCAGAAGCATGTGTTTCCTAAAGCTTAAGCCTTCTCAAAATAACAAGTGCAATAGCGTACTAAATTTAACAGAACGAAATAAACCAAGGGCTGTCGGTCACGTTCCCTTCAGAAGCACAACAAAATCAACTTCTAAAGTTTGCATTAAGAAGACCAGCCTTGAGTCTAACATTACTGAGGAAACATTTTTATTTTCATTGACAAAAGGAGTAAAATGAAAGTCTCGCTCGACTTTCACCGCTGCACGGTTGATAAACCGAAGCAGCAATTGACTTTGAGGAAATGAATTTCAAAACTTATTTCGTGTCTCTCCCCAATGCTGCTAAGCAATTTATGCTTCGATTCTTCACATTAATTCGATTCTTAGTTGAAGAGGGCTTTTTCAAAGCAATTTATGCTGTGACTCTTCAAATTAATTAAATTCTTAGTTGAAAGCGGGCCTTTTCAAATCAATTAATGCCATGAGTCTTCATATTATTTCGATTCTTTGCTGAAAAGGACTTTTTCAAAGCGACTTATGTTTCGAGTCTTCAAATCATTTCAATTCTCAGTTGAAGAGGACTTTGCTTTTGCGAGGAGCCGTTTTGAGATCCTGCTGGGGGGCTGCAGAGGCACCCTTTTGCTGGGGTCCCCCAGGGGCGTCCTCCCACTTGAGAATGGCGTCAGAGATGGAGTCCAGCACCTTCGTCACCGAGTCCAGGGAGCGTCTGCGTGAGACAGAAGGGGAAAGTGTCATTGTCATTCCTGAGAATGTATGGAGAATGAGAATGTACGGATTGCTGAGAGTGTATGTTACCTCATCTAAGAATGTACAGAAAATGAAAATGTACGGATTGCCGAGAGTGTATGTTACCTCATCTAAGAATGTACAGAAAATGGAAATGTACGGATTGCTGAGAGTGTAGGTTCCCTCATCTGAGAATGTATGGACGCAGGAACTAACTGAAATGCGTAGCAATCTTATGCTTGGACGATCATAAAAATACTTAGGAATTGTATGCTTAAATTATGCTTTAAATACTTAAAAACCGTATTCCTAGTCAACACTGAAAATACTTGAAAACTGTGATCCTAGTCAACACTGAAAATACTTAGCAACAGCGTACGTTGAAATTCGAGAAAATACTTGAAATACTTGAAAATTTAGAAACACGAACGAAAATGATGCTGATAGAGAGCATACATTCATGCGAGTATTGTACCGAGGCGGGTAGAAAATTTACCAAGTAATTAGAAATGCAATTCGATTTGCGACGGTAATTTCATAAATGAAAAAGCCAAAACTCTCATCCTTCTTTTCCCAAATGTTGGCGGCGATCGCTCTTTTTCCCTTCCCAATCGCCTGTCCATAAACTTAGCGCACATTTACCTCATTTCATCCCCGCAAAACCACCGATGAACTTGTCATAAAACTCATTGCCCATTTACCCTATTATGCCCCCTAAAACACTCACCCTCCTCGTACGCCCTCAAGCAGACCAATCTCATCCTTCTTGTCCCAGATCTTGGCAGCACCGACGGCGAGACTGCGGCCGTAGTTAGAGTAGCTGGACACGTCATTGACGTAGGAAGAGCTCAACCACTTGGTGATGACGTCGAAGATGAGGAGCCCGAGGATGATGGCACCAGCAATGAACCCGATGGCCTTAATGTCGATGGACTTGAAGAGAGATGGCAAGTCGTAGCCGACCGTACGTAGGGCTGAGTCCACGTTTGTGACGATGGCGTCCGCTTGGTGTAAGGCTGAGGCTGGCATCGTGGTGGTGGTGTGTCTTCGTCAGGAGGTTGTGGTGGGGGCGAGGTTCTTGAAAAAAATATTCATTTCCAATAAAGATCGTACAAAAAAGATGGTACATCATTGCTTTTTAAAATATTTTAAAGTAAATACACTTATATGATACACACACATGAGTATTGTAATACCCATGTCATTAGTCAAAAACAAATGATTGAGGGCAATGTATTACTAATGTTGCTTAACCTAGATTTGATAATATATGAGCTCTAAAGCGAAACGATGATGCGGGATTAAAGATTTATAAGGCTGTGAAAAAAGATGATTGTACTGATTTAAGCTTTTTAAGACTTCATGGAGTGAAACCAGCTAGTTATCTCAGCTGTGAAAGAAGACGATGATGCATGATTAAAGCTTTATAAGATTTCATGGGTTGAAACCAGTGAGGATTCTCAGCTGTGAGAGAATACGTTGAAATGATAATAGGTTTAAAGCTTTTTAATGCATCACTTTTATACCAACCAGGAAAAGTTGGCATAAAATAGAATTGAATAAGCATTTATTGATAGTTCAGTTGTGCGTGGCCTTGAATTTTGTCCTTATTAAAACCTTTTGGATTAAGACAATAAAATTCTATTACATAAAAAAATAAAACAGGCAATATCAATGGATTTGTTGGGTAGGGTTGAATTTAATATATTTCTAAAACAATTCGGACAAAGACCACAAAATTCTGTGATAAAATAAAGTAACACTAACATTTAAAAATTAGTCTGTTGTCCTTGGCTTTGAATTATATCTGTTACTACTTACTAGCCTCACTTTTTATTTGAACCGGGTAAACCTTTAACCTTTATGGCGATAGGTTATTCTGCGTCATCTTTTCAAAGTCAATGAAGATTGTCCTTTGTAGATTTGTTGATTGTTGTCATTTGAATCTGAAGAATATCATTGGGCATGTTGTAATTGATCATGTTGTCATTGAACATTTGAAGATTGTTTGTAAGTGAACTGAAGTGTAACAAAGCCAATCAATGATACTTGTTTCATTGATCTTAAAGCTGGTACTAGTCAAAACAATAGTGAAGCTAGGATTAACTATTGTTACGGGTATTGTGAGCTTATATACACTCCTACTACTGTCTCTCCTACGTGCGTGCAACTAACAAGTGTTATGGCTAAGTTCAACACTCAGACTAACAAATAAGTTTTCTAACTTGTTTTTTATCTCCATTCCTGACGTTTTTTCAGGGAAATTTCCAGTTCCAGGATGATTTGTCTCATTTTGAGCGAAACAAAATTGTAGTTACTTAGTAAAAATTAGTGAAAATAAATTTTAATTGTATTTGTTGTGACTTGGAATTACTGTAGTGACTAGATGAAAATAAATTTTAATTATAATTGCAGTGACTTAATGAAAATACCCGTTTTTGTGATTGTAGCGTAAATGTAGTGACTTGTGTAATTGTTGGAACTTAGTGAAAAGAAATTAGTGAATCAATTTGAGGGTGCAGGTGAGCAACGTCTTTCACTCAACAGGTCATCCTATAAAATGTTCTCACTCTCTGACTCCCCAGTACTCATGAGCTTTGTGCAGAACTTATGAGTACAATCATAGAAAAGAAGGATCAATTTCAAAACATTGAACGTAGTGTTAAAAAATATAATTGCAATTGAAACAAAAAAATACATCAATAAACGTTAGTCAAAGAGTGGGTACATTTTTCTCGGGACGCCCTGTGCATATAGGCGCTTCGATTCCATTTGGTATTGTGAAGTCTTTTATAATAAAAAGTATGATTATTACAAACATATATTTTGTTTCCAGAACATAACGCCCATTAAAATTACAGCAGTTTTTAAAAGGTTCCTAGAGCACTTGAAACAGTTTTAGCAAGCAAAACCTCAGAAATATCGTTTCTCTATGCTAATAAAATGAACAGGTTTAAAATAAATATGCAGTATTTGAAAACGTTGCTAAAATTCTCAAAATTAAAGTAAACGTAACGGGTCGTAAGAAATTCATCTTCAGTCCTGTTCATATTTTAGCCTTCATCATAATTTTAGAAGCGTTGCTTTACTTTTATTTTGAGAATTCAACTCATCCCCTCCCCTCGAAATCAACTCATTTCATCTCATGGAAATGTTGAGACATGACTACTTGACGACTAATATTTACTAGGGAGAATTTGATATTTTTTCCTTTGGTATGACCTCAGTTAATACTTTTTTGCGTAAATATTAAGAGAAAAAGTCAAATTTTCCTACAAAATTTTTTCTTTTGAGAGACCCAAAATAAAATAAATTAAATTAAATGAAAGCCAGAATAATTTTTCGAGCTCATCCACTTCTATCCATCGCATTTAATTACATCATTTTCAGACAAGAAAAATAGTTTATTTCCAATAAATACGATACAAGTCAGAACCCGAAGAGAGTGATATAATTTTCAAAAAGCTCCCGAGACATCACAGCTTACCTTTGATGTCTTACACAAGCGACGTTGAAAGTGCAACTGATGAGACAGTGTCGCTCTCCCTCTTATATACTCCTGCGCTCACTCGCCTGGAAGCTTCGTCGCTCCGACGCGGGGGTAACCACTTTTCGAACAATAAAGTTAGCTTCATCTCCGGACGACCGAGAGTGAAAGGCGGACCTTAAAAGTGTGACTCCAATAAACGACGGTTTCATTGTGTCACACTCCGAGTTGCACACAGGCGCTCACGTCTTTAACATGAACATAACCGCCTCATTAGCTGAAATTTTTCAGTATTGTAATCGACTTCGATGAAGAACTTGTGAAACAGACCTTCACGCCTCAATGTCAGGCCTTATTGAGCACGGTGACTGAGGAAATTTGATCGGTGAACGGGTCTTCTAGTGCGTCGAGATGAGCATCGTTACGGTGACCTTGAGACAAACGGAACTTGGAGGGTGATCACTTTCTCCGGAGCAGGCGTGGTAGCATTGACCTACCCGGCCTAAATGTGTACGGGAATTTCCACACGAAACACTCATCCTTCCGCCTTGAATACTTTCATTTGACTCACCAAAACTGCGTGACGGATGGAGGACTCGGAGCTCGGAATTTTTGAATGACGCTTCGATTTTGTGTGATTATAAACTAGTCCACCCCTTTTATTTGAAATAAGAAAGAAGGCAAAAAGAAAGAAAGGCCGTAAAATAGAAAAATTCAATCTCTCATGAGTTGATGAGACCGAGTGCACACGGCCCGTATCACAGATACGCTCATCAAGCACTTTCGGCTGGCTTCGGACAGACAGAGAGACGGACGGACGCGGCTCTTATTATAGTATAGATGAAGGACGTTAATGTTTAAGGTATTTTAAAAAAACAATGTTTCAACATTTCATGTTTGAACTTTATTGAAATAAACTTTTTCTTTCTTTTTCTTTCTTTCTTGAAGTTGATGCTGAGACAATATTTTTTATCTTTCATTCCCATATTTTTAACGACTTAAGGTATTTAGATAATAGTTTTTTATACAATGTGGTCCCAGCAATGTGGACGATTCATAAAAATCTTAAAAAAACTCGTTTCGTATCGCTCGGTTTTTCTTGTACTTCCCTAACACACCTGAGGCCCTGACCCTTATTGTTAAGCACTCCGTACAAAAATTAGATTTCACTTTTTATTTATAAAAAGCAACGTTTCGATGTACGAACATCATCATCAGGCTGAAAAATACAGAGTAAATTTTACAGTCACAATACTAAGAAATAGAAATCAAAAGCAAAATCAGAATCAAACGATAAGTAACAAGTAATTTTCTTCGTCTTTTAACGCGTGATGAACTGGAAAAATTTCATAAGGTCGATAAATTCGAAAAGAACCTTATTGTTAAGCCGTACCCCTACGCAAAGTTAATTCCAAAAAATGGGGACATTTGCAGTAGATATTTATAATAACTAACCCTGAGGTCTGACCACTATTGTTAGGTTATTTTAAGTTCCTAACGCATTTCTTCTCTTACGGAGCAAATTACCGAAAATTCATTTCAGAGTTGCCGTGGTACAGCCTCTAAATAGGGCAAAGGTGCAAGCAAATGGCGAGGCGCGGATTTAATATACAAATTCATAGTCAAATTCGATTTACCTTGCCGATTTATTACCCTACAAATCTATTACCCTACCTATCTATTACCCTACCAATATTTCCCCAACCCATCTATTACCCTACCTATCTTTACACTACCTATCTACTTCCCTACCAATTTTTTACCCTACCAATTTACCCCCCTACCAATCTGTTACCCTTCTAATCTTTTACCTGGCCAATCTTCTACCTTCTGAAATACGTAGTTGTTCTAGAACGTTATAATAACGTTATTCCTATCTTAATTTTCCAAAAATAACGATATTCCAATCTCGATTTCCCATAAAGCGTTATTACAATCATAATTTACCGTAAATAACATTATTCCAATCACAATTTTCCGATAATAACGGTATTCCAATCATAATTTCCCATAAATAACGTTCTTACAAACATAATTTCCCATAAATAACATTATTCCAATCATGATTTCCCATAAATAACGTTTTTCCGATCTTAAGGTCCTATAAATAAGATTTTTCAAAACTCAATTTCCTATAAATAATATTTCAATTTTTTTCCCCAAAAGTAACGTTATTCCAATCATAATTTCATTTAAATAACGTTATTCAAATCATAATTTCCCATAAATAACGTTTTTCCAATCATAATTTCCCATAAATAACGTCATTAAAATCATAATTTCTCATAAATTACATTATTCAAATCATAATTTCAAATAAATAATGTTATTCCAAACATAATTTCTCTTAAATAACGTTATTCCAATCTTTATTTCATATAAATAACGTTATCCGAATCATAATTTCATACAAATAGTGTTACTCCAATTTCTCTCTCAACAGGAAACGAATGCAAGCCGCGCAACAGAAGATGCGAGAGCCAGAGATGGAGGGGAAGATGTCTATCACAGTTTCAGTCTCTCCTCTACACTGCGATCATTTTGTATCGCATCTACCTACAATTTTATGCATTCCAGCCACAAAATAACTACATTTTTTAGCGATGATGTAATGAATGGCACGCGTGCGTTATAGCGTGTTCGTGAATGGCAGGTGTTCTTGAATGGCACTTGTTCGTGAATGGCACGTGTTCGTGAATGGCAGGTGTTCTTGAATGGCACGTATTCGTGAATGGCACGTGTTCGTGAATGGCAGGTGCTCTTGAATGGCACGTGTTCGTGAATGGCACGTGTTCGTAAATGTCACGTGTTCGTAAATGGCACGTGTTCGTAAATGGCACGCGTTCGTGAATGGCACGTGTTCGTAAATGGCACGTGTTCGTGAATGGCACGTGTTCGTGAATGACACGTGTTCGTGAATGGCACATCTTTAAGCTTCATTTCCATGGATTGAAAGAATTCATTTAGATTCATAAGAATTAATTAGGTTAATATTTTCCTCCTGGAGTGAACCTCTACTGAACCCATCTGGCCAATGCGAAATTGCTGGAGTTCTTAAAATTCCTACGAGATCGTTTATAAATTTTACTGGGTACATAATGCAATAAATGTCAATTTCAACTACCATGTAAGAATTTCAAAACTCTGCGGACTCCAACAATTTCGAAAGGCTGGAAAATTAGGAAAGTAACCGTAACTATGATACTGCTCGTGGCTCAAATTACTTCATAATTTTCTCCTACGTAATTAGAGCAGGCATAGTGCAGAAATGAACAGCGCCATTAATTTTATAGGTTTTATTACAACCGATGCAGTCATTTCATTATGATTGAGGATGACGTTAACTGTGTCTCACTTTTAGATGTGGCAAACGCCTCTCACTTCCCTTTTTCCACTTTTCTCCTTTTCCCTCTTTTTCTGATGCCTCTCCCCTGCCTCTCCATTCCCTTTTTTCTCTTTTCCCTTTTCCTCATTTTCTTTCGATATATTCATCCATCTCTCACTTCCGTCCCCATTTCCCGCTTCATCTCCCTTTTTCTGCTTTAAGTTAGCACACACCTCTCTTTTCCCTTTCCCCTTTTCTCTTTTTCCCTCATTTTTCTGTCTCTCTCCTCATCCATCCCTCATTTACGTCCCCATTTCCCCTTTATCTCCCTTCCTTCCCTTTAGAGATAGCACACACCTCTCCATTCCCTTTTCCCTCTTTTTCCTCTTTCCCTCTTTTTCCTCTTTCCCTCTTTTTCCTCTTTCCCTCTTTTTCCTCTTTCCTCCTTTTTTTCTCTCTATTCACCCATCCCTCACTTCCGTCCCCATTACACCCTCCATTTTCTCAGCATGACGCTTTCATTCTCATTCTCAGCTTTGTTTTAACTTTTCAAGTCCGTTGTGCAGCATCCATTCCCGCCGGCGCCGCCGTGTCGACGTCTTCAACGGAGCAGAGATTTTTTCTTCGGGATCTTCCATCGCGAAAAAAAGTAGAATGTTTCAGCGGTAAACAATTAGGTATTCATGATTCTTCTAATATATCTTGTAGTTTTTACATTAGCTTTCAGTGTAGTTGCAAAGTATGGTAAATATCGTAAGTGGATTTTTCTTTGAAATCCCTCAGCGAAACAACAAGAAAAATGTTTCAAAAGTAAACAACGAGGTATTCATGATACCTCTAATATTCCTTGTAGTATTTACACCAACTTTCAGCGTAGTTGCAAAGTGCGGTAAATATCGTTACGGGTGCGGTATCGTTCAGTAAATATCGTTACGGGTGCGGTATCGTTCAGTAAATGTCGTAACGGGTACGGTATCGTTCAGTAAATATCGTTACGGGTGCGGTATCGTTCAGTAAATGTCGTAGCGAGTACGGTATCGTTCAGTAAATGTCGTAACGGGTACGGTATCGTTCAGTAAATGTCGTAACGGGTACGGTATCGTTCAGTAAATGTCGTAACGGGTACGGTATCGTTCAGTAAATGTCGTAGCGAGTACGGTATCGTTCAGTAAATATCGTAACGGGTACGGTATCGTTCAGTAAATGTCGTAACGGGTACGGTATCGTTCAGTAAATGTCGTAACGGGTACGGTATCGTTCAGTAAATGTCGTAACGGGTACGGTATCGTTCAGTAAATGTCGTAACGGGTGCGGCATCGTTCAGTAAATATCGTAACGGGTACGGTATCGTTCAGTAAATGTCGTAACGGGTACGGTATCGTTCAGTAAATATCGTAACGGGTACGGTATCGTTCAGTAAATGTCGTAGCGAGTACGGTATCGTTCAGTATATGTCGTAACGGGTACGGTATCGTTCAGTAAATGTCGTAACGGGTGCGGTATCGTTCAGTAAATATCGTAACGGGTGCGGTATCGATCGCTAAATATCATAACTGGATCCTTCAATGTGAATGAATTGGAACGTTTTTGGGGTGAAGAATAGGGTACTTATTATACCACAATATTCGATGTAGTCCTAACACCAACTTCAGCGTTGTAAGACGACTGATAATTCTAAAACTTAACAATAAATCGTTAAATTTAACACGTTTTAGCTTATTATATGAATGGACAGGACATAAAATGTCAATCTAAGTCTCTGTATTTTTACATAAATTCGAAACAAGATTTATGTAAGTGACGTACTGAACGCAAATTAGCCGACAAAAATTAACAGTTTAGGTGACATGAAAAATGGTTTTGGTTAGTCAAAACTAAACCCTCTAAAAAACTCCAGCTTCTATGAGGCCTAACTAACCCATTTTATTCAACTCTTAACTATCATCAGCTCATCAAGACCGACACAACCATCGATCCTTATTTTGAGAACACCGAAGCAAAAGAAAATTAAAAATTAAAAATTTCCACATAACATGCACATGAAGCGTTGTGAATTATTTTTTAATACAAAAACGCTTATTATTACCTTGCGCTTATTATTTTTCAAAATTATTTCAACTTTTACGTAACCGCTGCTCAGCGCAACTCCGTTTCTGCGCTCCCGACCTCCGGACAATGGGATGAAAATTCCGCATTTCCGGATTCCGTGAAATCAACTCACTTTACCTGCCGCCCTCTCGGCTGAGGAGTGAGGGGAGGTTGCGGTGTGCACCAGATAAGAGTACGCACCAGTTGAGACTACGCTCCAGTTGAGACTACGCACCAGTTGAGACTATGCACCAGTTGAGACTATGCACCAGTTGAGACTATGCACCAGTTGAGACTATGCACCAGTTGAGACTATGCACCAGTTGAGACTATGCACCAGTTGAGACTATGCACCAGTTGAGACTATGCACCAGTTGAGACTATGCACCAGTTGAGATTATGCACCAGTTGAGACTATGCACCAGTTGAGACTACGCACCAGTTGAGACTACGCACCAGTTGAGACTATGCACCAGTTGAGACTAAACACCAGTTGAGACTATGCACCAGTTAAGATTATGCACCAGTTGAGACTACGCACCAGTTGAGATTATGCACCAGTTGAGACTATGCACCAGTTAAGATTATGCACCAGTTGAGACTATGCACCAGTTGAGACTATGCACCAGTTGAGACTACGCACCAGTTGAGACTACGCACCAGTTGAGACTATGCACCAGTTGAGACTATGCACCAGTTGAGACTATGCACCAGTTGAGACTATGCACCAGTTGAGATTATGCACCAGTTGAGATTATGCACCAGTTGAGACTACGCACCAGTTGAGACTACGCACCAGTTGAGACTATGCACCAGTTGAGACTAAACACCAGTTGAGACTATGCACCAGTTGAGATTATGCACTAGTTGAGACTACGCACCAGTTGAGATTATGCACCAGTTGAGACTATGCACCAGTTGAGATTATGCACCAGTTGAGACTATGCACCAGTTGAGACTATGCACCAGTTGAGACTACGCACCAGTTGAGACTACGCACCAATTGAGACTATGCACCAGTTGAGACTATGCACCAGTTGAGACTATGCACCAGTTGAGACTACGCACCAGTAGAGACTATGCACCAGTTGAGACTATGCACCAGTTGAAACTATGCACCAGTTGAGACTATGCACCAGTTGAAACTATGCACAAGTTGAGACTATGCACCAGTTGAGACTATGCACCAGTTGAGACTACGCACCAGGTGAGACTACGCACCAGTTGAGACTATGCACCAGTTGAGACCATGCACCAGTTGAGACTATGCACCAGTTGAGACTACGCACCAGTTGAGACTACGCACCAGTTGAGATTATGCACCAGTTGAGACTATGCACCAGTTGAGATTATGCACCAGTTGAGACTATGCACCAGTTGAGACTATGCACCAGTTGAGACTATGCACCAGTTGAGACTACGCGCCAGTTGAGACTATAAACTAGTTGAGACTACGCACCAGTTGAGACTACGCACCAGTTGAGACTACGCACCAGTTGAGACTACGCACCAGTTGAGACTACGCACCAGTTGAGACTACGCACCAGTTGAGACTACGCACCAGTTGAGACTACGCACCAGTTGAGAATATTATAAGAGCCTCATATCATTCATGGCAGAATTCTATGGGGGTAAAATTTAGGAGTAGTAAATAGATAAATATGAGGAGGCCTCTGAAGATGTGGGGTGCAGGAGACTGAAAACTCGATAAGAAAACTTTTTACCCGCAGTAAAATATGAAATATTTAAGTGACAACACAGAAGTGGCTTGCAGGATGCTGTATATTGTATAGAAATCACATTTAGTCACAAAAAATAAAGATTATGCAAGTAACTCTAGAGATATATTGTGCGGAACATTCAACACTCTAGAAAAGTTGTATTTAGTTGCAGAAAATGCGTAATATTGCTTCCCTCTCGAATGTGGAGAAATGAATACTCTGGAGAAACAGGTGCGGTATACAGAATACTGTGGAGACGCAGATGCGGTATACAGAATACTGTGGAGACGCAGATGCGGTATACAGAATACGGTGGAGACGCAGATGCGGTATACAGAATACTATGGACACGCAGATGCGGTATACAGAATACTGTGGAGACGCAGATGCGGTATACAGAATACTATGGACACGCAGATGCGGTATACAGAATACTGTGGAGACGCAGATGCGGTATACAGAATACTATGGACACGCAGATGCGGTATTCAGAATACTGTGGAGACGCAGATGCGGTATTCAGAATACTTTGGAGACGCAGATGCGGTATTCAGAATACGGTGGAGACGCAGATGCGGTATACAGAATACTATGGACACGCAGATGCGGTATTCAGAATACTGTGGAGACTCAGATGCGGTATACACAATACTATGGACACGCAGATGCGGTATACAGAATACTATGGACACGCAGATGCGGTATACAGAATACTGTGGAGACGCAGATGCGGTATACAGAATACTGTGGAGACGCAGATGTGGTATACAGAATACTATGGACACTCAGATGCGGTATTCAGAATACTGTGGAGACGCAGATGCGGTATTCAGAATACTGTGGAGACGCAGATGCGGTATGCAGAATACTGTGGAGACGCAGATGCGGTATACAGAATACTGTGGAGACGCAGATGCGGTATACATAATACTATGGACACGCAGATGCGGTATGCAGAATACTATGGACACGCAGATGCTGTATACAGAATACTATGAAGACGCAGATGCGGTATACCGAACACTAAAAACTAGTTTAGAACAATATTTAGTCGCAACCAAATCCTCAATCTTCAACTACGAGGATATGGCGCACGTTTAAATTAGACCTCAAAAGGCTAATATTGAGGCGCGCCAAAAGCCGCAACATTTGAGTGACTGCGAGGACGCGGAAGCCGACACTTGGTGCGGTGAAAGGCGCTTCTAACTCTAGTGAATCCAACCGAAAACTGCCGGGCTTTTGAAAAGGCTCGCAACGATCGATGTTTCCTCCACCACCGTCCTTCTCCGCTGCTTTTGTTCGCTGCTGTCGCCATTGTCGTACAAGATGCTGTGTTTCGGGGGTGCTTCCACTCTATTATTCGTGTTCCGACCCGATGATCTCAGTGTATTGGTCGATATTGGCTAAATATAAGTCTCAGTATAAGTCGATATTGGTTTGGTATAAGTCTTAGTTTGAGTCGACATTGGCTTAGTATAAGTCCGAGTATAAGTCGATATTGGTTTTGTATAAGTCTCCGTATAAGTCGATATTGGCTTAGTAAATTAGTACTTCTAGTATAGAACTTTTGTTAGACTACTAGCACACCACGAATGGTTTGTCTATTAGTACGCCTCGTATATTTTGTCAATTAATATGCCTCGTATGGTCTATCTACTTGTCCACCTCTGATAGTTTGTCTATTAGTACACCTCGTATAGTTTGTCTATTATTATGCCTCGTATGGCTTATCTACTTGTACACCTCGGATGGTTTGTCAATTAGTACTCCTCGTATGGAACATTTGTTTTAGGGTGTCCTATATTAAGAAACTTTTAAAAGCCAATATGTTGGCATGTATCTCATGTGACAACTTGGAAATACACATTTTTTCTTTTTTTCTTTCTTTTTCTAGTATAAGTCTCAGTATAAGTCGATTTTGGTTTGGTGTCTCAGTATAAGTTGATATTGGTTTAGTATAAGTCTCAATTGAAATTGGTTTAGTATAAGTCTCAATACAAGTCGATATTGGTTCGCTATGTCGCTTGCGCTCCAGCGAATGCAGTTATAAAGTTCACAAAAAATTGTTTTTCGAGATTTGTAAAGTTGCTGTTGTAGATTTCCTTTTGTGAGGGTTGGAATGTGGCAGAAAATGAGGGAAAAACACGTGCAATTAAACTTTTCAGCATAATTTTACCCGGAACGGAAACACCACAAAAGAAATTTGTGATCCATGCATGTAAGCTATTTAACCTCTGTTCATTTAAAAAAATTACATCCCGCATTTGTTACGCAAATTGAAATTAACACAATTGGAACCGAATAATCCTAAAGAGTATCTCATTTTTTACATTGACTATAATAATAATTCAATACGTATCATACGTATTTCATTGGAGTTGAGTTTTCACACTCTTAATATTCCTTGGAACGAATTTAAAAAATTGAACCCATCCTAATCACGGAGTTCTCCCGGACAGAATTTCCCATTCCGCACTAACTTGCAGGCGTTCAGGTTCAAAATTTGGTTCATGAAAAAATTAATTTTTCCGGAATAACTGAGAACAATACAAATTGCAACCACTGCTTACGGAATTTTCATACCAGTAGTATTGAAGAATACGTACATTTTCTTGCAGTGTAAAGCAAAGAATCATAACAGTAACAGCTCAATCTACATATATTTTGTGGGGCAGTTATCCCTGAAGATATTTTCTTCCGTTACTTGTAAGTCTTCCTGCGTGAATATGCGTAGGAATATTTAGGATAGACTCGTAATGAATGTGTTTCAAACAATTGAAACAATTTATTTACCATTATGGCGATACAGAAGTAGATTCTTTCTTAAGTGTAGTACAATGGGCAAATTTGAGTATACTACCTCTAGGCTCGTATAAGTTCAGCGACTTCTAGATTATTAGCCATTCAATCCCTTGTGTTATCGCGCATTGACTACTGCAGCCTATAGTATGGAGAGACTTGCCTCAATACCTTCAAAAAGATTTACAAAAATGCGTAAACTTCGCAGCCAAGGTGGTATGCAACGGTAATTTCAAAAGAAGCGATCACGTAACCCCTCTCCTTAATAAACTCGGCTGGATTCCTATTCAAGAAAGGCTCCTTATGCAGAGGGCCGAATACGTATTCTCCTCGTTGTATCTTCTTCAGAGCAATGCTGAGATAGTGCGTTTCCATCCACCCACTGTAGCCTACCTAAAGCCGAACAGAAAAAGTAATGTCTTAGTCGACTATCGTTCATCTCACATAGGGCAGAAGGCTCTGTCAATATCAGGTGCCTTACTGTGGAACAAACTTCCCCTGAGTATTAAAATCCCTCAAAGACCGAGAGAATTTAAAGCCAAAATAATTCGTCATATATCGTCTCAACGATAATTCTTAGATACAGAACATACTGAACACGTACTGACAAATCTCATTTTGCCTGGTATCTTCATTGCTTAATCGTCTCTCGCTCATTTTCTTTATAATTCAAGAAATCACAAAACAGTTTTTGAAGTATGCGATCGCCTATACGCTGCGATCGCCTATTATGATTTGATCGCCCATACGCTGGGATTTGCAAGCATGCTTACTTGTATATGTGTGTACGTATATTGGTGTGCATGTGTGCACAATACACCTGTGTGCACTGGACTAGCAACTGGTGTATAAACTATAAATACCAGACTTTTTCTCACTCCCAACTTTCAACACTACCCAATTTTTATCATTGTAAGGCAATCCAAAGCTTAAATGTCTTGTACATGTAAAATGTGGTACCTATGAATATTTATCAATTGCAGGCATTTTGCGCCATATTTCAAAGATAATGTGATTTCTTTTCCTAATATCACACCCTTATAAGACATTCATGTATCTCTCTTCGTCACGTCCAAAAATGCTCTTGGTAGGCTAGTGTAGTGCAAATTATCATATCATCGCTTACGCTATAGAATATATTATAACAACTGCACCGAAGCCTCGCGTGCTTCTGGAAATATTCCGTACTTGGGAACCGTTGAAGAAAGATCGTTTTCATGTATCTGAATAAGGTAGTCTGCTTTGTGCCACTATTTTTAGTACGGAAATTTTATAAAATTCATGCCATAATAAAGATATTTTCTCCGATTCCCTCGATTGGAATGCTAGTTTGTACTGATTAGTTTACGCTGATATTTGCGCACATGCTTACTTGTGTATATGTGTACTTGTGCACGCTATGCGTACGTAGATAGGTGAATGTGTCACTACGTAATACTTCATTTTACTTGATTATTATACAGCATCTATAAAGTATATATATGCAAGTAGATTTGTTACGCGGTCACCAACATATGATAAATAAGACGCTTATTAACCAATGATCTGTTCGATACAATATTTAATAGAACATCGTTACAATATTTCATTGGAAATTGTAAGCAGCAACACATACTGGAAGAGTTGTCGAGAATCTTCCTTTGCTCATTATCCTATAATTCAGAACATCGCACAGCATTTTTATAGAACGCGCATATATTGTGATTGCCTCGATGCATAGAAATGTATTTGTATGTGTTTACGTGTTAGGTGTATGTATGTGCGTAGGTATGTATGTGCATGTATATGTGTATATATTTACATGTATATATGCACATATGTGTGTACTAAACTGACAACTGGCATTTTAACTAAAGATAATTGTTTTTTGTTCTGTTCCCTCTCAACTTGTAACATTACCTATAACTCGTCATCTCTTTATTATTGTAAAGAGTTCACGTAAAAAAAACTATACATTTGTTGTGTGATCATCTATTTATATTTAAATAAAATGCTTATCAACTAATGACCGTTATGTTAAAATTGCTTAATTGGAAATACAAATCTTGTAATTTTCGTGGTCCCCATGCTTATATATATGTTTATTTATCTTTTTCGTGCGTCCTTAAAATGACATTTTTCAACATCTTCCGATACAAACAATTCTAATACTATTTCCTGGCGTCAAGAATTGCGAAGTTTCATATCATGAATACGTAAATTGTCAAAGGTGTTCTCAACCCACAATGAAAATGCATCGTCCATGAAATTGTGTTGTGTCTTATAATTATCATTATGTGCATCGTCAAATGTAGATTAAGCAAGATTAGAAGTACATAGCCCTCAATCAATTCTTTTCGACTAGCGACATAAGTATTAAAATACTCATGTGTGTGTGTATCACCTAAGTGTATTAACTTTAAGATATTTTAAAAACCAATGATGGTACTTTTGTACCATCTCTATTGGAAATAAAATGTTTTTCTTTTTTTTTTCTTTCTTTTCTTCTATGGCATGTTATCAATCAAATGTTAACGTGAACACGTTTGTATTCATTACATTTTTTAAAGGGTGGACTTTACGCCTATTTCATACGACCTGAGAAATTATGCAAATTTTAACTCCAATATGTAGTTCTCATCTAATGGTGTTTATATAAATTTAGAACCATTTTGTTGGAAAATAATTAAAATTCACTAGGCTGTGATCCATTACATTTATTAACTTTATTCATGTGAACGAGTTTTCACTCTTTCCATTCAAGTTTTATTTTTTCCGCCCATGAAGATTATCGTGCAATATGTTATAGGCATCTGGAGACACGAGCTCAATGGCAACAACGCACATGTCCCACAGCCGAACTTATTTAATAAAATTGATGGTTTCAATAACTCCATTACGAGCAGTTCACAATTGATGCAATTGAAAACTGCAAATTATTTTGGGTTCTGAAAAGATCAGCTTCATTTCACCATCAAATTTATTGTATAACTATGTTTAGATTTACAGGTTTGACGTCATCGTTGATATATGATTTACCAAGAAAATTTTGCATTTGTCATACGTTATTGTTTCTCTAATTATTTTCAGAAAGTAACTATTTTCATCTATCCTTGTTAGGGATTTTTTCAGTTATAATCGAATGACAAATATTTAACCAGTCAGATAAACTTTCACGTTAATCCTATTCCTTGTGTTGGAGCATAACCAAGACTCGCGAGTTGAATCAAGACGTGTTATGTATTTACTTTCAAAAATCATTCAATTAAAACATTGTAGTTTTCCATTATATCTCGTATTGAAACATGCGACGAAATACTGTTACCCAAAAGCGTTAAAATCTGGACTGTGTGGAGAACCATCAATACTCTTACTAGAAAAGACTCATTCGTTGGATATTTTTCGAATTTTTCCACGAAAATACAAAAAGCCGGGAATACAATTAATTCTTAAAATTCAAAAATTCCACAAACCTAAAAAAAAGAGACAAAAATCTAAAATTGAATACTTTTAATTATCAATCGACGTTTTTTCGTTTTGTGTTTTTGAGAGAACCATTTCTTAATTGCTAACGATCAGCGGAACGTCCTTTCTTCATTTCAGAGAATTTATCGCGTTTGTAGAGGAGCAAAATTTTCAACATATTTTTTCCAACTATTTCTTACTGAATAAAATTACATTATTTTTAAATCGTTTTTATAGATGTAAGACAAGTTATCCGCTGCAGTCATTAACACTTCGACTGCGGCAGGTAAAACTGAAGTTTAATATTCAGCTCCTATTTAACGTGAATTATAGTATGCAATGTTGAAAACAGCGAGAATTAACTGGATCGTGCCTTCATCTAGTTTCAATGAAGTATTTATGCAACTTGAGTTTGTGACTACTGGCCGGTCAGCAGCATTATGAAAACACCCTTTTAGTGACCACCGGAGGCCCACGTCGCAGTCAAAGTGTTGAAGTTCGATATAACCCCTAAGGACATTTGAAAATCCATTGTTAAAGTAACAAATCACCCAAAAAAGAATGTAACCTCTCATACATTACATCCGATAGCCACTGTGTTGAAAGAAGCCCCGTTGTATTTCTAAATAACACCTAAGAACATTTAAAAATCCATCGCTAAGGTTACTGAAATCACCCAATGGTTAACGTAACCAACCTCTCACACGCGACATCTGATAGCCTTGCTACATACGCTGTGTTGAAAAAAGCAACGTCCGAAAGATCTTTTAAAACTTCACGCGTTCAACCACGACAACAAATGTTATTGTGTCTGTGGGTGATGGTTGATGACAGAGTGTGGGAGCGAGCGTTACTTCTCCTTCTGGGTGTTTGTTTTTTGCCAGAGTACGATCAAAAATGGTCGTAGTAATAGCAGTGGTAGTAAAGGTAGTGGTAGTAAAGGCGGTTGCCGGACACTTGTGGAAGGAACATTTTTAGTAATCCCTTGATTTGCATCACTCCTCTGACTCTATTTAATTCCTTTTATTTGATTTTTTTCCACTTCATTAACTCACTTCCTATACACTATCGCTGAGCGTTAACTGCAAGAAACATGGACAACAACCAAACAGATGGTAACTCGACTTGTTCCTTTTAAAAAACGCCACTATTTTCAACCTGTTTTATTTTAAAAAGTTCGTTACGAGCCGTTTTGAGGTGATGCGCGAGGTTCACGAGAAGGGAACAACCGCAGCAGCCGTTACGCAACTGTGGTGACGTCATCCTGTCGAGGCAACAGAGCGTGACAGACGTACGAATGCACCGACGGTCGATAAGAGCCCACTTGTCACAGCCAAGAATAATACAGAGGTGTGAGAAGGCCTTGTTCTCGGTGAGAGTATCTCTTTTGAGTTTCGAAATGTACTTTTTTGTGCCGACACACACATCTAAGGAATATTTTTTTGAAGATCTTTGGATTGTTCCAGAAATTAACTCGGGTGATAAGTTTGGAAGGTCGTTTAATTGTCTGCATCATAATGTATAAAGAAGGCAAACTCTATGCCCTATCAAAATAAAGAAGATTTGATGAGAATAATATAACACAACTGCATCATAAACGAGACCTGGAAAATGAATGATTTGAGCTTTACTCTCCCGCTCTAATGGTCCCAAATCTCTTCTCTTCTCAAACTGAGGGTTTGAGGGAATAAGCTATTATTAAATGTAACAGTTTTGCTTCACACGTTTTTATTTTTTTGAATGTTGTATAAATGTAGGCATACTTTATTAAATGTAACAGAGTTTTTCATCAGATTTTCACTGTCTTATTTGGTATCTTTTACTATCAGCTTCAAAGCAATGAAAGTCATTGTGTTGTCCATCTTCCGTCCCCCCCCCCCCATCACCCCCTCCTACAGCCCGTGTCTAAGAAGGATCACGACAGGTGCGTCCGCGTGTGCGGACGTTCCCGTGTACGTGTCGTCTCCGGCACGCGTGTACGTTAAGGGAAGGCACTCATTTTTTATAAAAAAATTCATGTCGATTGATGAAACCATACAAGGAGACGTATATGCACTTGATTTACTTTTTTAGCAAGTCTGTAATAGCTTATATTATTTTTGAGATACTAAGATAATGTTATTCAGCCACACTTTAGAATTTGAATTTAATTTCACCATCAGAGTCAGTATCTAGACTCAGCTACCGAGAAATTTTTCTGAACGCTCTGTGAGCAGTTCTAAAAATCGTCTGGACTAACTCATCTTTGCCGATTCTTTAATTTTCTGGTTGGCTATTAGTTTTTCCCTTAAAATCGGACAGATTAAAGACTGTGTCTGGCTAATTTGATGAGTTACAATAAAATTTATTCATGTTTGTACATCAATTGTACCTCGGGCAGCGCTTCATCAGAACGCAGCGTCGATATGGCGTTAAAAATTACGAGACTCTGTATTTCGAACGCCGCAAAAGAAAATCCGTCAAGTTTTTCGAACTTTTTTCCATCAAATCCCACACCTGCAACACTGACTCGTTCTCATGCTGGAACGAGCCTGCGAGGAAAGATTGATGGTTGTAACTGCTACGCTTTTTCCGTTTTTTTTCCTCCCGTGTTGAGGTTACAGCTAGGGAAACTATATAATGGTGGTGAGAATACAAGCTATTTCTTGACTACCCTGCTCTTATTCCTTTAATAGGTTTGTGCAGTCGTGATATCGTATTTCTCTCCCTCAGAAGACGACTGACCGTCCATCTCCTATATTCTACAAACCCATACAACTTTAAACAAATAGGGTCACTTCGTTACGCAGTACGAGAAAGCCAGTTGGACAGGAAATAAATGACTAGTGCATCTAGAATAACAATTACACTGCAGCGCTTTTGCCTCGCCCACACTGCCGCTCCTCTTTCACTGCCTCCACAGACCTCGCCTTCTTTCTCTCTGCCATGTACTTTTCTCTCTCTACTATGCAGCGTATTGTGTCGAGGGCAAGAAGTACGTCTGGCATCCTCAGTGAGGCAAACTGTAGACCATCCACTAGATGTCGCGGCGTTGAGGTGTGAATTGATTGTTCACATGATGGATCACGTATTCCAGTTTTGAATAAAATTTCCATTCAAATGATGTGGCTTTTAAAAATGATGTAACATACGAGGGTGTTTTTATACATTGATATTTAGCATTTAATGCCAATTCTGGCTGTTACGTAAGTTTGCGTACTTCCTCTGACACAGTTTCTCAGTTGCCCTTCAACGCCGGTGACGGGAGGGATGTGAAAGTTCCGTGCCGTGACTGTAGATGACCAGTTCATTTTCGTGCTTGTATAGTAAACAAATAGACCTTCGCGAGGGAATACTTTTTGCCGGATTTACTGCTCACTAGCGCCTTCATAAAAAGTGAGTACAGATGGTCATTGTGAAGGAGGTTCTCGATTAGAGAAAATCAGGAAATTGTGCCTACAAAGGGCATGGTTACTGAGGGAAGTCCGTACCTCTCTTTCCGCCACCTGCTCTCACATCTCTTGGATGAAAGAAAATTAAAATGAAAATCATTTATTGCTAAAAAATTTATTACATGAGAATCTGAATCTTTTTCTTGATTGAAGCGATAGCTTGAAGTGAAAGAAAATATTTTCTCGATTATTTCATCACTGTTTTTAGTTTTTTCTAGATTGAAGAGATATTTTGAAATGAAAGAAAATATTCGAGAAATTAGTTCATGATTTTAAACGAATTCAAATTTTCATCCCGAACTATAGGGCCTACCAAGAATTCGTTCCGTCCGGCTAATTCTGCCGAGTCATGGAATTTAAACATTTAAAATTGCTACGTGCAGGAGACCGGTGTCGTTTTCATGAGCTACGTGACTGTAATGCATATGACCGGAATGCGTTCGAAAATACATCGCAATTGTGAAGCAGAATTCCAATATCTATCAAGAGTTTCGATTCTATATAATCATCGATTTCTTTCTTGTTTTTGCGGCTTATTTTCAAGCAAAATACGTATATATTCATAAGCCTAAATATATATATATAATATATATAACGATTACTTTAATCACAATATATTTTTTTTCATGCCACAAGGGTAAAAAATTTTTTAAACATGCCCCCACGTTTGAAATTGATATATAAAAATATATGTTCATATTTTTATATATCAATTTCAATCGTGGGTGCAAGTTTAAAAAAACTTTACCCTCGTGGCATGAAAAAAAATATAATGTGATTAAAATAATCGTTATATAGATGACGATCCATAGGAGTACGCTGGGATTTCGATAATGGTTTGTCCAAATACGGACACCAGACATTTCTGTATGAGCTGTTACAATACTTATGGCTAATGACAGCTCTGCCGTGACTACATGATGGCGGCATTTTGCGTGTGACTCGCTGCGTGTTTAATTTACTGTATCTCGCCGCCGTCAACGCCTGGCAACTGGCTACATCAACGCCTGGCGACTGACTGCATCAACGCCTGGCAACTGGGATCAACGCCTGGTGACTGACTGCATCAACGCCTGGCAACTGGCTACATCAACGTCTGGCAACTGGCTACATCAACGTCTGGCAACTGGCTACATCAACGCCTGGCAACTGGCTACATCAGCGCCTGGCGACTGACTGCATCAACGCCTGGCAACTGGCTACATCAACGCCTGGTGACTGACTGCATCAACGCCTGGCAACTGGCTACATCAACGTCTGGCAACTGGCTACATCAACGTCTGGCAACTGGCTACATCAACGCCTGGCAACTGGCTACATCAACGCCTGGCAACTGGCTACATCAACACATGGCAACTGGCTACATCAACGTCTGGCAACTGGCTACATCAACGTCTGGCAACTGGCTACATCAACGCCTGGCAACTGGCTACATCAACGCCTGGCAACTGGCTACATCAACGCCTGGCAACTGGCTACATCAACGCCTGGCAACTGGCTACATCAACGTCTGGCAACTGGCTACATCAACGCCTGGCAACTGACTACATCAACGCCTGACAACTGATGACATCAACGCCTGGCATCTGACAATCTGGCAACTGATGCCATCATTGTCTGGCAACTAATAACCAGGCAACGGGCGACATCAAGGCCTGGCGACTGACTCCCTCAACGCCTGGCAACAAAGCACTGAAACAAACGTTGACAGTTGGCCAGATGCAAATACTTCCTCCATGACCGGGACTGCAGGAAGTAACTGAGCAAAAGTAAACACAAGTGAGGCTCAGCGTTTTGGTACACGTGGCTTGAAATCACTTTTAAATTTACCACTGACTCACTACGTCAACAACATTAAGGTGCCGCAGCTGCAACTGCTTGACGATGTACGACAATCGTGCCACTTGAATGTGTACGACAACTGCAACACCTAGGAACACGTACGACAATCGTGTCATTTGAATAGGGTGTACGGCAACTGTTATAAAAGGCCCTTTTACACTGACGGTGTCTTCGCGCTCCACACCGTCGCTCCATCCCGCCAGCCAAATAAGCTCCGCCCACAGCAGAGCAAAATGACCCTTATTGCCACGCTCTCGGTAAGGAGCGGCAATATTCTGCATGCTAAATATTGGCGGTGTGCACTGCCGGTCAACAGCATTCAGTTTCTCTTGAGACCATAAAGAGCATGTGTAGTCATGGCTTGCATATTATGGAGCAAAGAAGAAATTAAAACTCCTATCGAAAAATGTAAAGAATTTCCATGTTTATGGAACGTTAAGCTCGCAGAGTATAAAAACAGAGCGTCCAGAGAAGATGCTTTTAAAAGTATAGCATCTCACTTCCACAATTATAATATTTTAATGGTTAAAATGAAAATTCAAACACTGATAGGCCAAGATAGGAAACAGCTCTCACTATTCAAAAAATCAAAAAAGCATACACAGCGTATGTGAACGTAAAATTAATTACAGTGCAATTAAAACTGTACAGTGTGCATGGCTCTTAGGAAAAGTACTTAAAGTAAACGAAAAACATTCGGCAGGTGTCATTAGAAGATTATTGAAATTAAAGGAGAAGTAAAAAAAATACACCTACAAATTAGTAGTTGGTATTTATTTTTTTTCTTTTATTAGTGTTTTTGAAGGTAATTGGGTAGTATTAAAGTTTTTTAGAATATTAGCTTTTTACTTCTGCAAAATATTCTGAAAATATTCTGCAAATTGTCCTGCCAAGTATTCTGTCAGTAGTGCAAGAGCAATACTGAGGATCAGGGCTCACACTGAATATGTTTAGATAAACCTAGATTGAACATGAAAAAACTTAGATTCGTTAAAAATAAATGGAGAAGTGTAGCTTTAATAAGAAATAAGTAAAAGTTAACATACGTCAGTAGAAACAATGATGGTAATGCTGATTTTATTCCTGTATTTCATCCTAATTCTTTTCTTCAGCGCAAATTTCAATATTAAGTCGACTTTTCTGTTGTGCAAGGCGCTTTTCATTACGCTGGTGACATGCTCTGTTGATGACATCTCGTGCCAATTTCGGCTTAGGCTTCCAGCCGTGACAGGTTTTTCATTCTTTCCATTAACCATTCTTCTTTGAAAGATTGCGTTTACCACTTTTTAGGCATCGTTTTCGAAGGGCTAGCCATTTTGAATACTAGTGCGGCAAAAATATGAAAATTTGAATGTTAAAAATAATTAATGTTTAGGCATTCATTTAAAAGAATGCACAACCAGTTTTACGATCAAAATGCGCGCCACCTCACTGCAACGTGCCAAGCAAATCGAAGAAACAGCAGTGGAGCAACGGCTATCCCTGGCTTGGGCGGGCTTGCAAGTTCGTAAGATACTCGTTCATTACGCGTTTTTAAGGTCGAGAAACAGATTGAACACGTTCTATCCCATCCGATAGGCGTGGTTTTGAATCAGATATTCATTTGCATACGAATTTGAAACAATAATTCTTAACTGCATTATTAAATTTACTTCAGTTAATGATGAAGTTACTGTCTGACTTGAAAAAAATATATTTAGCAATAGATCAAAAATTAATTAAGCCTAGCAACCCAGGAGGGATCGAAAAAACAAGATCTCGGTGGAAAACCCAGGATGAAGAGCCCTGCGTGGCGATTTCTGTCTCTCGGGAAGGAGCGTTGTGTTGAGCGGCAATGTAAAAGCAAGTCGGTGTGCACTGACGCTCAGTCCTCTCGTGGGCGGAGCTATAGCAAGTCCACCGTCGCTCCATACCGTCGCTCCACACCGTAGGTGTAAAATGAGCTTTTTTTAAATAGGAACACGTACGACAATCGTGCCATTTAAATAGGGCTTACAAAAACTGTAACACTTAGGAACACGTACGACAATCGTGCCATTTAAATAGGGCGTACAACAACTGCAACACCTAGGAACACGTACGACAATCGTGCCACTTAAATAGGGCTTACGACAACTGCAACACCTTGGAACACGCACGACACTCGGACCAACGCACGATAATCGTGCCACTAAAATAGGACGTAGGACAACTGCAGGATACGTACGACAATTTACCTAAGGCGTACAAGGACAGGAGGGTGTCTGCTATCAGTTGACCGCTATCTCTTATCGATGTCGAGGCCTGATAATATTGTGGTGACTTGAGGTGTTCGAGGGCGGTGTACAGGTCCTATGTGCCGAATTTTGTTAACACGGCCCCTGTATTTTCTGAAGGAAGGAAACTAAATGACGGTTTTTAGGTCTAATGTAGCAAACTTTGTGAACTCAGCTCAGGTATTTTCTGAAGGAAGGAAACCAAAGGATGTTTTTCAGGTACTATGTGCCAAATTTTGTGAACTCAGCCCTGATATTTTGTAAAGGAAGGAAACTAAAGGACGGTTTCCAGGTCTAATGTAACAAATTTTGTGAACCCTGATATTTTCTGAAGGAAAATTGCATTTTGTGACGCAAGACTGAGTTCCGCGCCAGTGGTATTTTAACATCTTGAGGTGGAGTTTACTTACACTCAGTGGCTTGGATTGATGGGAGAAATATGGGAGTGTTTGGGTGGTGTGTTATTCTTTTATCTTTAGCCATAGATGATAGGCGTATAATCGGAGTATCGTATTATTCACACGATGTAGGTTTGTGTTCACGATACAGTGAAGGCCTGTATACGGTATAGTGAAGGTCTATGTACGGTATAGTGGAGGTCTATATACGGTATAGTTGAGGTCTATAGTGGAGGCCTGTATAGTGGAGGCCTATATATATACGATATAGTGAAGGCCTGTATACGGTATAGTGGAGGCCTACATATATACGGTACAGTGGAGGTCTGTATACGGTGTAGTGGAGGTCTATATACGGTACAGCAAGCACCGAAGTACGTGCTTTGAATGTATACTAAGAAATTGTGCAAGTCGCATCACGCGTTGCGTTGTATTCTGAACAAAGTTACGCAGCTGCTGCAGCAGTTTCTCCAATAAGGCGTAACTTACATCGTTTCATCCATGCAAAATAACTAAAAGTTAGAAGCGAGCTTATGAAAGATTTCTGAGTGTAACACAAATCTGGAATGAATTTCTTGATTTACATGCCATATGTTTTCATATCATTATATCTAAAATGTTTTTTTCATAACTAGAAGCTATCATGTGAAAGATTTAAGATCATAACGCGAGTCTGCAATGAATTTTTTGTTTTCTTACCTCATGTTTTCAAGTTTATACACTAGCGAGAAAATACAGTGTAAAGTGAGAAAAGGAATTGCAGTGAATACTGAGGAGTTGGAAAATAGCGCCTCACACACAGTAAAGATTGTCCAGCAAAGCATAGAAATCTGCGCGTTTCCATGCATTGTACTCGTATGTGTATAGTTGCCTTCCTTCTCGTGTGACCTTGCGGCAAGAGCCCGGTCATGTGTGTGTGTGTACGTGTACATTTATGTGTGTGTACGTACGTGTATGTGTGTACGTGTACGTTGATATGTGTGTGTACGTGTATGTTTGCAGTACGCTGGGAATTACTTACTAAAGATCTCACTAATATATGTGTGTGTACGTGTGTGTGTCTGTGTGTGTGTATGTGTATGTGTGCAGTACACTGGGAAGCACTAACGTCATCGTCAGCCAATCAGCAGCCAGGTTTTCAAATAATTAACGTCACTGCAGCGGTGCAGCCGACAGCTTAAGTGCGCCTGTCACCGCGGCTGCGCTACGCGCTGTTTTGACGTCACAGTATCCCGCGTGTGAGTGTTGCCAACAATTGGTCAATTAGGGTGGTCAGGGTTTTTATTCAACGTGTCCAGGTTTCAGCGTTTCCAGCAAAATTGGGGATTGAGATGTGCCAATTTCGCAGCTGTGCTATTTCACCTGTGCACTAGTTCAATTATAATTATTATAGCTGCCAAAACACACCGGGAACAGCTCACGCGCGCTTCCGCAGGATGGAACTGCGCTATACAGAGACTTCCACTATCACAGGGGATCCCAATCTGGGGTGTGAGACAATATTCTAGGGGGTGCGAGGAAAGTCCTGGTAAATGATAAGATATTGACTGTATGTTGACATTTTTATTTCAGTTGGTGCGAGAAAAATCCTGGTAAATAATGGGACATTGGTTCTATATCGGCATTTTTATGTCATGTGTTGCGGGGTGTGAGTTAAATTTCTTTAGGGTTGTGTTGCAAAGAAAAGGGTAAGGAACTCGTCCTCCATCACCACACATCGATGACAGGAAATTTACAGGATCGGCGTCATTTTAACGACTGTGTCATCGTGAGAATAACTCTTCTGTGCTCGTATATGTGCGCTGGAATAATGCAAATTTCCGCTTGTCCAAAAAAGCGGCGGATTTCCTGTTATTTTTCTGCATTAGTTCTGTATCTATTGTGCGAAGTAGCCCGGATGTGCTTTGTTCTTGTTTGTCATCGACATACTTAATATTTACCTGTTATTCCATTATTATTATCATCACTATTATTTATAGTTTATAGTAGTATTAGTCGTATGTTGGGATGTCTTTCAGTTTATTACGACTAGGGTCTTTGCATTATTATTTTTTCCATTTTATATACATCATTATCAGCAGTATACTCTTGTGTGCATTGTCAAATTCCTGTTTTGTTACATCATTTCTTGTTTTCATCGCTAAATACATCATTAAAGCACCATATTCTCGTTTTCATTAATATATGCATCTTAATATCAATCACATTGTCGTTTTCGATGCTGCGTATGCCATGATCAGCGTTAATTTTGGCAGCCATCGCACCGCAAGTGTGATCCGCTTAAATGGGAGAGCTAGGGGAACTCGAACTCGGGGGAACCTCGAACTTGAGGAAACTGAGGGGAACTCGAACTTAGGGGAATCTCGAACTTATGGGAACTCGAACTTAGGGGAATATCGAACTTAGGGGAATCTCGAACTTAGGGGAACTCGAACTTAGGGGAATCTCGAACTTAGGGAAACTCGAACTTAGGGGAACTCGAACTTAGGGAAACCTCGAACTTGAGGGAACTTAGGGGAATCTCGAACTTAGGGGAACTTGAACTTTGGGGAATCTCGAACTTAGGGGAACTCGAACTTAGGGGAACTCGAACTTAGGGGAACCTCGAACTTGAGGAAACTTAGGGGAATCTCGAACTTAGGGGAACTCGAACTTAGGGAACTTAGGAGAACCTCGAACTTAGTGAAACCTAGAAGAGCAAATTGAGGGAACTTGGGGGAACTCAGGGGAACTCGAACTTAGGAGAACGTAGGGGAACTCGAACTTAAGGAACTTAGGGAAATCTCAAACTTAGGCTACCTTAGGAGAATCTCAAACTTAGGCTACCTTAGGAGAATCTCAAACTTAGGCTACCTGAGGAGAATCTCAAACTTAAGGGAGCTTAGGGCAACTCGAACTTAGGGGAACTTAGGGGAATTTCGAACTCAGGGAAACTTAGGGGAACTGAGGGTAACCACACCCATGCACAGAACACAACAATGAGCGCTCGCTGATAGCGCTTGCCTTTGACGCGCTGATTTCAGCCTCCGCCCCTGACATCTTCTTGTCGGAGATTTAAGAGCTTTTGTTCCTGTCTGCGGCAAGTGTTTCATCTAAACACACGCCTCACGAGTGAGACGCAAATTGTGTTTTTGGGTAAGTGATAATAAATGTTTGGAGAGTGTGAGGGAATCGAATGCTATACAGTGCAAGTAATGTTCTAGGGTAAGTGTGAAAAAATAAAGGGGAAGTATGAGCTTACCAATGAAATCCAACACAAATAAAGTTCTACGATGAGTTACCGGAATAGAATTGAGGGAAAGTTTTGAAAAAACTTTGAGCTAAAGAATGAAAAAGAACATAGAATAAAGTAATAGGGTAAGTGCTAGAGAAATGTAGGAAAATTTCGAATGGAAAGCATAGGGTAACAAATGAATTACTTTACAAATAATATTCTAGGGTAAGTGTACGGTGTATGATTGAGGAAAGTTTTGAAGAAAACTTTGAGGTAACGAATAAAATAGAATATAAATGAAGTTTTAGGGTAAGTGCGAGTTAAAAGATTGAGGGAAAGTTTTGAAGGAAAGCATTAGGGAAGTGAGGCGAACAATAATCAAGTTGCCAGCTTGAGGTGTGTAGTACTTATGGACTTGAGACCGTAAAATATTTATTTGTGTTCAGTACACTCCTTCCATGGTATCCTGTGTGGTACCCCTCAGGGGGATACAACTATTGTATCCATGGGAACTAGCGCTCCCAGGGGCATTATGTGAGGTCTAGAGTTAATGGTTAGGTAGGCTTTCTTTTTGTTGGAATAGAATGTTTTTGTTTGGTTTGTTACGGACCATCTTTTTTCGGTTCACTGCTGTCCTGTTTTTCAGCACCCACTACTTTCTTCTTCAACTTTTATTTGGTTTTATGAACTTCTTTCTCTACTCGCTGTTTTTATGAACCTTGTGCGTAGATTCCGCGTTCCCTTAACTCCATACTAAATGGTGTCTTCCTTCTTCCTCTCTTTGAACACCTTCATTGAGGTAAAGGGAGGCTAAAACTCTCTTATAATCAAATCAATCACCCCGTGTGGTATTACTTTGTTCATACCATTCTAGTACCACTTTGATGGTATCATTGGACTTTTTATAGATGCTATGGTGATATATTTTTACAGTGTCATCGTTGTATCTGTGGAGATGTCAGTGGACCAAAACACCTAATCAGCAGGACGGTCCCCTTGTAACGCTTATCTGGAGCGTCGACTCTACACAACACATCAACACGTGTGTGTGCACATCATATCATCACCTACACACAACACACGACACATCAACACGTGTGTGTATGCACATCTCCTCAGCGTCACCTACACACGACGCACTACAAATGTGTGTGTGCACATTTCCTCAGCATCACCTACACACGACACACTACACACACGAGTGTGTGCACATCTCAGCATCACCTACACACGACACACTACACACACGAGTGTGTGCACATCTCAGTATCACCTACACACGACACACTACACACACATGTGTGTGCACATCTCCCCCTTAACTCCAACCAAACACACAAGGACCGAGATCCTGTTTATGATATCCAAGTGCCCTCTTGGGCGTCCTCAACACGCGACGTGCGCCACCGGTGGCCACGGAGGGGATTTGCATATTGCTCCTCACCGACCTGCAGTCACAAACTCAATTTTCATAAATACTTAATCAAAGCTTGTATACTTAATGAAAGCTAAATAAAGGCGCGATCCATGTTCGTTATTTTCAATATTGCTTACTATACTTGACTTTAAATTTGAATTGAATATTGAACTTCAGTTTAACCCGCCGCAATTAATGTGTTATTAAGTGGATTTAGCAACATTACGGGGAATAAAACACAATCTTCTAATGAACCTTGGTGGTTTGGGAATCTGCAGGCAGCGCAGCCAAGTTGTTGTGGCTGAACAACGACAACGTTCCTCTTTCCGAGCCTCATAACCCATTTCTTACATAATCGCTATCATATACTGTGCATGAGACTTATAGAATCATACGAAGTGCCACGTATTGCGAATACGTGTTATGTATGCCACTGTAGAATGATCGAACGCCTCCGTTGGTTGCTGAGACAGTCACAAATACATGTGTATACCTCCATTGGTTGCTGAGACAGTACGCCGTTTGCAGTACGTCTGTCGTTTGCTAAGTTTGAAAGTCGCTAAACTTCAAAGCCGTTTTGAGATATTTTTGAAAAGTAGTGGCACTTGATGTGTCGTAACTGACTGTGTCAGTGTGTCATCACTGGATTCATCGTGACTGGATGCGTCGTAACTTGAAAGTTTCTTATGATGTATGACCATGTGCGCATGGTGGCGTTTGAGGTGCACATGACAACACGTGCACACACACGTGCACAACTCAACACGTGCACACACACACCAGCTGTGTGCAGGTGTGGCCGGTACGTCACCCCCCAGAGGGGGGAAGGGGGAGTTCAGAGCGGGTCAATACGGCTGTGGGGAGGGGGGGGGGGGTAGAGGGGGGCAGGCATATCCTTAAAGGATGTCTGCAGCCCCGTCGGTCCCTGTGTGTAGGATCCAGTCCTGTACCTGTCTGGAAAGAATCTATATACTTAATAGCAAAACTCAAAATTTGTGCGAGTCCGTTTGGAAAATTGGCTGAGTCTACATGGTCGAGTGAGGTATTAAATTGAAGCCACTGGTGTCTATATTTGCAGAAAACTATTTATTTAAATTTTTTTTAATTTTTTTTTTTATTTTGATTTTTTTTCTTCTTTATTTCTTTATTTTTTGATTATTTACTTTTTTTTTTAATTTTTATTTATTTTTTATTTATTTATTTTGTTTTCCATTTTATTTTTTATATTTTTTTTTATTTTTTTATTTTTATTTATTTTTAATTTTTTTTTATTTTTCTTATTTTTTATTTTTATTTTATTTTTTTTATTTTTTTATTTTTAGGCAAGTCGGACAACCCGATACTCGGGTTGAACCGGCTTAAGCTTAGCCGGTTACCGGAGGTAACCGGCTAGTTATCTTTATTTTGTTGTGGTGATTATCGGGGATTATATAGTTTATCTATTTTTAATGTTAGTTGTCTCTTTTTAATTAGAGTCGTCTCTTGTTTTTTCATAATTAGAGTCGTCTCTCTTTTTTAAAATTAGAGTCGTCTCTCGTTAAAGCACAATTAGAGTCGTCTCTCGTTAAAGCACAGTTAGAGTCGACTCTCGTTAATGCATAATTAGGGTCGACTCTTGCTAATGCATAATTAGAGTCGACTCTTGCTAATGCATAATTAGAGTCGACTCTCGTTAATGCATAATTAGAGTCGACTCTTGTTAATGCATAATTAGAGTCGACTCTTGCTAATGCATAATTAGAGTCGACTCTTGCTAATGCATAATTAGAGTCGACTCTCGTTAATGCATAATTAGAGTCGACTCTTGTTAATGCATAATTAGAGTCGACTCTTGCTAATGCATAATTAGAGTCGACTCTTGTTAATGCATAATTAGAGTCGACTCTTGTTAATGCATAATTAGAGTCGACTCTTGTTAATGCATAATTAGAGTCGACTCTTGTTAATGCATAATTAGAGTCGACTCTTGTTAATGCATAATTAGAGTCGACTCTTGCTAATGCATAATTAGAGTCGACTCTTGTTAATGCATAATTAGAGTCGACTCTTGTTAATGCATAATTAGAGTCGACTCTTGCTAATGCATAATTAGAGTCGACTCTTGCTAATGCATAATTAGAGTCGACTCTCGTTAATGCATAATTAGAGTCGACTCTTGCTAATGCATAATTAGAGTCGACTCTTGCTAATTTGTCAGTCATTTATTTACAATTAGAGATATCTCTTTTTAAATAGTCTTCTACAGAGTCGTTTCTAGCTTGTTAACAGTTTTGGAAGTTTTGCATTTCTGCTTTGATATTTTCTACGACTTTGTTGATATTTTTTATTGAACATTGGGGGTGTTGGTACTCTGGTTTAGATAATACTTGATGGATTTGAATGGTTAGATTGATTTTACCGCTACGCTTGTTGGGAGGTAGCAATGTTTTACGACGTAAATGGTACAAGATTATAGAAATATTTTATGACGTAAATAGTACAAGTTTATAGAAATATTTTACGACGTAAATAGTACAAGATTATAGAATTATTTTATGACGTAAATAGTACAAGATTATAGAAATATTTTATGACGTAAATAGTACAAGATTATAGAAATATTTTATGACGTAAATAGTACAAGATTATAGAAATATTTTATGACGTAAATAGTACAAGTTTATAGAAATATTTTACGACGTAAATAGTACAAGATTATATAAACACTTACGACGACAAAAATGGTACTATATTATAGAAACATTTTACGAAGAAAATACAACAACAAAATAATCGAATGTTCATCATCGAAAGATAACGCGTTTATCAAATGGTTATTTATTAAAAATTATAAAACTTGTGTAATTCTAACCTCCCGTCCCATTCAACTTCCCATCTATTATCGCCCTTGCCCATCAATTTAGGACCTCTCTATTAAGATCTATTTAACACTCAATCGGTTGTAACGCAATTCGTGTATCAACATTGCACATCTGTAGTAAATGGTGGTGGTTGTGGTGGTTGTAATGGTGGTGGTTGTAATGGTTGTAATGGCGGTGGTTGTAATGGCGGTGGTTGTGGTGGTTGTAATGGCGGTGGTTGTGGTGGTTGTAATGGTGGTGGTTGTGGTGGTTGTAATGGCGGTGGTTGTGGTGGTTGTAATGGCGGTGGTTGTGGTGGTTGTAATGGCGGTGGTTGTGGTGGTTGTAATGGCGGTGGTTGTGGTGGTTGTAATGGCGGTGGTTGTGATGTTTGTAATGGCGGAGGTTGTGGTGGTTGTAATGGCGGTGGTTGTGGTGGTTGTAATGGCGGTGGTTGTGGTGGTTGTAATGGCGGTGGTTGTGGTGGTTGTAATGGTGGTGGTTGTGGTGGTTGTAATGGCGGTGGTTGTGGTGGTTGTAATGGCGGTGGTTGTGGTGGTTGTAATGGCGGAGGTTGTGGTGGTTGTAATGGCGGTGGTTGTGGTGGTTGTAATGGCGGAGGTTGTGATGTTTGTAATGGCGGTGGTTGTGGTGGTTGTAATGGCGGAGGTTGTGGTGGTTGTAATGGCGGTGGTTGTGGTGGTTGTAATGGCGGAGGTTGTGGTGGTTGTAATGGCGGTGGTTGTGGTGGTTGTAATGGCGGAGGTTGTGATGTTTGTAATGGCGGTGGTTGTGGTGGTTGTAATGGCGGTGGTTGTGGTGGTTGTAATGGCGGAGGTTGTGGTGGTTGTAATGGCGGTGGTTGTGGTGGTTGTAATGGCGGAGGTTGTGATGTTTGTAATGGCGGAGGTTGTGGTGGTTGTAACGGCGGAGGTTGTGGTGGTTGTAATGGCGGAGGTTGTGATGCTTGTAATGGCGGAGGTTGTGGTGGTTGTAATGGCGGTGGTTGTGGTGGTTGTAATGGCGGTGGTTGTGATGTTTGTAATGGCGGAGGTTGTGGTGGTTGTAATGGCGGTGGTAGTGGTGGTTGTAATGGCGGTGGTAGTGGTGGTTGTAATGGCGGAGGTTGTGGTGGTTGTAATGGCGGTGGTAGTGGTGGTTGTAATGGCGGTGGTAGTGGTGGTTGTAATGGCGGAGGTTGTGGTGGTTGTAATGGCGGTGGTAGTGGTGGTTGTAATGGCGGTGGTTGTGGGGGTTGTAATGGCGGTGGTTGTGATGTTTGTAATGGCGGAGGTTGTGGTGGTTGTAATGGCGGTGGTTGTGGTGGTTGTAATGGCGGTGGTTGTGGTGGTTGTAATGGCGGTGGTTGTGGTGGTTGTAATGGCGGTGGTTGTGATGGTTGTAATGGCGGTGGTTGTGGTAACAGAAACATGAACATAAAAATACATCCCCAAACCATAACAGATGCCACCACAAAGTTCATTTCTGTTGCAGATCGCGCTCGCTTCTCACTGGGGATTAGCTCGCTCCCCATCTCTGCGGGCATATATGGCATGCCAGCAGCGTGAGGAAGAAGGGAATGGGGAGTGAACTCCCCCAACACGCTCTCTCCTTCCCTCCAATGCCCTCCGCCACATCACGCCACTCCCACCCCTCCCACACGATGGAGGGGAAGCTACTCCCCCACATCCCTCCCCCCACGGGGTTTGGCTCGGATCCCCTCGACGTGAGGCTGCTGCATGGGGAGTTGCCTGCGTCGCCGCTGTCCCCACCTTCCCCATTCCAACTCCCCTCCTTCAGACGGCAGTTGGGGATGACCCGAGATCAGTTGGGGATGACTCGGGATCAGTTGGGGATAACCGGAGATCCCTGGTCCAGGTTCACGGGGTTTGGGGTCCCCTTATTCCCCAGCCATCCCGGGGGGAGGTTTTCCCTGCACCAGCCCCTCTGCCAAAATTTCCCCAGGTATTGTAAACGCGTTCCCCTTCCCTTCTCTTAACTGTAGGGAAAATTATTTTGGGTTGAAAATTCTCCTCGGGGTAAAAATTGTCCTCGGGGTAAAAATTGTCCTCAGGGTAAAAATTGTCTTCAAGGTAAAAATTGTCTTCAGAGTAAGAATTGTCCTCGGGGTAAAAATTGTCCTCGGGGTAAAAATTGTCCTCGGGGTAAAAATTGTCGTCGGGGTAAAAATTGTCCTCGGGGTAAAAATTGTCCTCGGGGTAAAAATTGTCGTCGGGGTAAAAATTGTCCTCGGGGTAAAAATTGTCCTCGGGGTAAAAATTGTCCTCGGGGTAAAAATTGTCCACGGTGTAAAAATTGTCCTCGGGGTAAAAATGGTCCTCGGGGTAAAAATTGTCCTCGGGGTAAAAATTGTCCTCGGGGTAAAAATTGTTGTCGGGGTAAAAATTGTCCTCGGGGTAAAAATTGTCCTCGGGGTAAAAATTGTCCTCGGGGTAAAAATTGTCCACGGGGTAAAAATTGTCCTCGGGGTAAAAATTGTCCTCGGGGTAAAAATTGTCCTCGGGGTAAAATTTGTCCGTACCAATTGTCCTCAAGCTAAAAATTGTTCTCATGTTAAAAATCATTCTCACGTTGAGAAAATTTCTGTGAAATCAGAAATTATTTTCTAGTAGGAAATTTATTTTTAATTCAAATTTATACAATTGAATGTGTTTGAAAAATGTACTGTGGTTGTTCTCAAGTTGAAAATTGTTCTCAATCAAAAATTATTTCCAAGTTGAGAAGTGCTTCAAAACAAATCATTTTCAAGTTGAAAATTGTTCTCAAACCAAAAAATGTTCCCAAGTTGGAAATTGCTTGTTAATTTTACATTGCTCTCAGTTTAAAATTGTTTCACACTATAATTGCATTTTTACGCATTGAGTAGATGTAATTAGTCGTAGAACGTTGTAGGATGGAAGGATTTGATATTCTAGTTTCCCTTTTTTTTTCGTTACAGTCCGCAAATTGTTTCAGGAGAGTTCATCAATTTTTATTTTCTTTGTATTTGTGATAGCGAAAGCTTCTATTTTAATATGACCACACTTTGTGGTGAAGTTTTTACTTTTTCACCCTCTGAGGGTGATGCAACTGTTAAGAACTCCCAAGGGGACGATGTGAGGTCCACAGTTGACGGTTGGATAGGCTTTCCTAGTGTTGAGAAATAGTGGGTGTTGTTTTGTAACAGGCCATCTTTTTCCGGTTCACTGCTGTCTTTTTTTGCAGCTTTTACTACATTCTTATTTAACGTTTATCTTGTTTCATGAACTTCTTTCGTTACTCACTGTTTCTATGCGCTGGAACCTTGCGTGTAAACACACCTAGTGTACAAATTTCATGATCCCAAAACTAAATATTAACTGGTCCCTTCCTCCTCCCTTTTTTTGGAACACCTTTGTTGTGTCTAGGTAGCACTAAACTAACTTATTATAACATAATCCCTAGGTAATCCCCCAATCCCCACCATTAGCATCGAAGTCAAGATGAGTCACGAGGAGGAGCAAGTGCATAGATTCCGCGTTTGCTAAAATTCATGTTCAACTCCTTCCTCCTTCCTCTCTTTGGAACAACTCTATTGTATTTAGGCATATTTAAACTAACTCAAAATAATCTAATCCCTTCAAACTAACCTTTAACATAATCCCCAGTTTCCCAATGATTCCTTCTTCCTTCCGCTATTTGTGACACCTTTATTGTGCTTAGATTAAACTAACTCACAACACAATCCCCAGTTTCCCCACGCCCAGCTCTGGGAAAGGCCACATCATTAGCATCGAGCTCGAGTTGAGCGATTAGGATTAGGTAGTGCATAGATTCCGCACTCTCTAAACTTCATGTTCAACTTTCTTCTTCCTTCCTCTCTTTGGAACACCTCTCTTGTATTTAGGCGTATTTAAACTAACTCATTATAGTCTAATCCACCGACACTAACTTATTATAACCTAATTGTGCTTAAGAAACATACTTAAACAAACTCATAACCTAATCCCCAGGTTCCCTAATGATCCCTTCTTCCTTTCGCTCTTTGGAACACCTTTATTGTGCTTAGGCATACCTAAGTCTGACTCATAACCCAATCCCCAGGTTCCCCACGCCCAGCTCTGGGGAGGGCCGCATCATTAGCATCGAGGTCGAGATGAGCGACGACGAGGAGGGTGGGGATGGTGGGGAGGAGGATGGGGGAGGCAGGGGCAGGGAGGGGAAGGGAGGGGAGGAGCAGCGGCCCCCACCCCAGGACGCCCCCAAGAAGGGTGGGGAGGGACCGTACTACGCCCTCGCCCGGAGCAGGACCTCCTACGCCGTCAGCAGCTGCGGGCCCTCTGCGTGAGTGCCCTTAGGTCCCTGCCTCTACTGCCCTTAAGTCTCTGTCCCTACTGCCCTTAGATCCCTGTCCGTACTGCCCTTAGGTCTCTGTCCCTACTGCCCCTAGGTCTCTGTCCCTACTGCCCTCAGGTCTCTGTCCCTACTGCCCTTAGTTCTTGACCTCTCGTGCCTTCAGGTTTGTCAAACCTCTCGTGACCTTAGTTTTGAACCTTTTGTGGCATTAGGTTTGAACCTCACGCCGTTGGGTCTCTGTTCCTTTGCCCTTAGGTCGCTGTCCCTCACGCCCTTAGGTACCTATCACTCCTGTACTGTGGTTTCCGTCCCTCTTGTTTTTAGCTGTAGAAGCACGTGAATGGAAGCATAAATAGGTAAAGATGACGCTATCGCTGCAGGCTATCTGTCGCGTCCGGTCCTGTTCTTAGGCGTGTTATGAGCAGTGTGTGTTGTGTGTGTCTGTTTCTGGTGTACCTCTGTGCTGTTTTGTGTAGTCGCTTGCCTGAGTATACCTCTATATACGCGAGGGTATCTACCCTCATAAACTTTAGTGCTGTTGCTCATACATGTGTACGAGAGGGTACCCTCATCTTCTGGTGAACTGTTGCTTTTACTCCAGCTATATGTTATGTACTGAGTACTGCTATACACGAGAGAGTACCAGTGTTTTGTTGTGTACTGTTGTAACTTGCTTGAATACCGATATCTAAGAGGGTATCCTCATATGCGTGTATACCGTTATATAGGTACTTATATGAGTATTGTGTGCCGTATACTTGTGCGCCGTTGCATACTAATGTCCAAAACTTGTCATGTACACCCTTATATATATGTGCGTAGCGCTGTGAAATGTTTTGTTGGATAATTGTACGTAGTGTACGCAAAGAAAACATTAAATGTAGTTTTTGTACAACGTCTTAACACGCCAATTGCGGCGTACCGAACTGAAGTTCAATATTTAACTCAAATTGAAGCTAATTTTAGAGACCAAATTTGAAAATAACGAACATTAAATAGATCGTACCTTCACTTAGTTCTCATTAAGTATTTATGAAAGTTGAGTTTGTGAATGGTGGTCGGTGAGCAGCAATGTGAAAATCCCCTGAGTGACTACCAGTAGATCACGTCGCAGTCAAAGTGTTCACAAGAAGGGTGGCTGAAATTCCCGTTCGATATTTTCAGTCTCTTATGCTATCTCAAAACTCCTGTACTGAAAACCTCAGGCTGCAATCGTTCTAATGGAAAGTTTGCAATATCCTTCTATTCGAAGTTCTAGGAATTCCAGCAAACTCACAGCTCAGTCTCTGTACATTTTGGACGATCTAACCCTGCTAAACCTGCACTGAACCGAACTGTTAGGCGTCTAACCACTCAAAGTCAATTCCAACACAAGAACCAGACATTTGAAATGGCTAACTATGAGGTTTGACCACGATTGGTGTTTTTTTTAGCCTGTTGATTGATTATTTTTAGCCGATGAGTTTGTTATTTTTCAGCCAGCCGGTTGGTGATTTTTAGCCGGCTGGTTGGTGATTTTTAGCCGGTTGGTTGATTATTTTTAGCCGGTTGGTTGATTATTTTTAGCCGGCTGGTTGATTATTTTTAGCCGGTTGGTTGATTATTTTTAGCCGGTTGGTTGATTATTTTTAGCCGGCTGGTTGGTGATTTTTAGCCGGTTGGTTGATTATTTTTAGCCGGCTGGTTGATTATTTTTAGCCGGTTGGTTGATTATTTTTAGCCGGCTGGTTGATTATTTTTAGCCGGCTGGTTGATTATTTTTAGCCGGTTGGTTGATTATTTTTAGCCGGCTGGTTGATTATTTTTAGCCGGCTGGTTGATTATTTTTAGCCGGCTGGTTGATTATTTTTAGCCGGTTGGTTGATTATTTTTAGCCGGTTGGTTGATTATTTTTAGCCGGCTGGTTGATTATTTTTAGCCGGTTGGTTGATTATTTTTAGCCGGCTGGTTGATTATTTTTAGCCGGTTGGTTGGTTATTTTTACCCGCTTAACCACTCAAAATCTATTCTAACACACAAGGGCAGATATTTACAATGGCTAACTATGAAGTTTGATCACGATTGGTTGGTTCTTTTTAGTTTGTGAAGTATTTTTTTACGTCCTAAGTAAAGTACCGAAAATTAAGTACAGCGGGGGATTCAGAAATTACCGAAAAATTTATACATTATTCTGGTAGGGTTAAAGTGTGAAACAAAGTTTGAAATATTTTTTTGAGATATACAGATCCAAGTATTTTCAAAACCAATAGTAGGTTTCCGCTGCTGATATTTAATCAAGCACTTTGATTTATTTTACTACGGATTTTCTCGACTGTTGGTGACTTGGTGTTTTTGTGAGAGTTTGCAGAATTGACAGAACTGTTCTCCTTTTGTTTGGAACTGCCAAAAAAAAACAGAGCTGACATTCGTATTCTTTTCTGCGTCTTCCTTTCAGAAGTGACTTAAGTATCATCTTTCCACTAATGGCAAAAAATCTCCCTCTCCTTTGAAAGAATCTTTGAATCTTCTTGTTCAAACGGGCGTCGAGTCAAGAGACTTTCAAATTTTTTCTAATGTGTTTCATTTAGTTAAAAGATTTCCAAGTTTTTACTTTCTTGTTAAGAAGATTTTCTACTGAAAGTTTTTCAATTCACTATATGATTTACTCTTTCCTTCAGTTCAGTTCTATATTCAGTTCACTGTATAGGGAATATTTTCAGTTTTTGTGTTATTGTATTTCATTCAGCGAACAAATTTCCAACGTTTCTGGTTCTGCTAGTGTGTTTCATTCAGTAAAAGATTTCTTGTATTTTTACGTTGGTGTTAGGGAATATTTTCTTTTTGAAAGACTTACAATTCACTATATTGTTCACTCCTCAGTTCACGTTAATGGGAATACTTTCAGTTTCTATGATACCGTATTTCATTCAGTGAACAAATTTCCATCGTGTCTGCTGCTGTGTTTCTGCGGGGTCCGGGATGCCGGACGAAGCAAACCATGACTTACCCCAGCCTCGATGGACCGGACGCATGTCTGCCATCATAGCGAGTTTTTGGAGTCTGATCCGAGGATGTTTCCCCTGCTTCTTCAAGGAGCCTGGCATCGCTGAGCCTCAGAATCATGGTATCCACAAGCCTGATGACATCACAAAGATTTCTCGCTCTGGGCATGGAGATGAAATTGACGTTCTTGAGAAGCCATGCACATCGGCTGAACTCCACAAGCCTGATGACATCACAAAGACTTCCCAGGTGGTTGCTCGATCTAGGTCTGAAGAAAAAATCAACGTTTCTGAGAAGAAACCGGCGAGTAGTGCTGCTACGAGCGAGAACAGACCTGGGAGTCTTATCGACGAAAGTGGTCTAGCGCTCCTTGAAGACGTGAAAAGTCATCGCTTAGAAATGAAGGTTCACACAAGTAAATGTGAATCCAGCGAAGTAAAGGTGTCAGGGATGTCCCATGTCGATCAAACTTCGTATTTTGACCCGATGATTCAAACTGATTATGCTTGCAGCAAAGATGGTGATTCAAATTTTCAATTAATAAACAATTGCAAAAATATTTCTATTGATAACTTGTCCAGCAATGATAGGTCGGTTCATCTTGATAAAAAACTTAGAAGTTTGCCTTGGTCAAAAGACAGCACTTTGATGGAGAGTGGCTTACAGGACCGTCTTATACAGAAGGATAACTCTCTGATGAATTTGGTTCGGACTTCTGAAAATGTCGACGTTTACACTGGATCGAAATCATCATTACTCGACAATGTTATAACCACCTCTAGTAACTTATGCAAAAATACAGCTGTATCTGAAACTGAAAGTTTGTGTACGACGAGGTTTAATAATTTTACAAGCGGGAAGCCCTGCGAAGACGTTGCTTCACGCTCAGCCAAAAACTACCTTATAAACTTAACTGGGAATTTACTGATAAACTCCCTAGATAATATGAATATAACAGCCTCCGACAGCTCCATTTCTGAAGATACCACAGTGAAAATGAATGGGATTAGTTCAGGAGTTACAACAACGGGTTCTAGAACCAGCTTAGCGGCAGGGACCACGGAGGAAGACAGCGATGAAGACACGATCGTGGCATCAAAAGCATCAAGCAAAGCCGACCTAAGCCTTGATCAGTGCCAGAGCCTGGGTCAGCTGGGGGATCTGCTGCGGAAAGCGTTTGCTGAAGACCTCAGACGTGCCGAAGGCCTCGAGTCGACCCTCAAAAGACGAGCGACTGAAAAGCTGCTCACAGAGAACGCGTCTCAACGACCAGAGAGCGACTGCCTGCCGCGGGTGCGACGAGCATGGACAAGGTCCTCCTTATTAAGTGTTCCTCAGCAAGGATCACCGGCCTTTCCTGTGCCTCAGCGGCCTGGTCAACTCATCATGGGGTGAGGGACGTGTGGGATTCGAAAATTCCGGGCATAACCAGGACAATTTCAAAAACTCCGGTCACCGTAAATGCACCTCGGAGCTTAATTATTTTTTGGGTCCATGATTTCATTGTATTCAATTTGTAGTGTAGAGTTCTACTTTAGTCTAGATTCCAGTTCAGTCAGCAGTATTTTTTTGATCACTTAGGAATATTTGACTACGATTCCCTACTCAAAATTTATTGTCCTGTAAAATCACCACGTGTGCTTTGCACTGGGCGTCTTTCTTCCCCAGCTAATCAGATGTTGTACTGTGATCCCTTTTCTTTCAGCAACAGCTGTGCGTTTTCCGTCTCCAGATAAACATGTGTTGTACAGTGATCCCTTTTCTTTCAGCAACAGCTGGGCTGTTCCCATCCCCAGCTAAACATCTGTTGTACTGTGATCCCTTTTCTTTCAGTAACAGCTCGGCGTTTCCCATCCCCAGCTAAACATGTGTTGTTCAGTGATTCCTTTTCTTTCAGCTCGACATTACCCATTTCCTATCGATACATTTCCAGCAACGCCTGACCTTGGTTTCTGTCACGTCTCTCTGCAGGGTGAGAAGAGAAGCCCATTTTTATTCGCACGCCTACAGCGACGGCGTCAGTGAGACGGAGAGCGAAGAGGACGAAGACGACCACTCTACTCCCACCGCACCTTCATCTTCTTCGTCCAGGGGATCTGATTTCATCTCCAGCTTTTCTTCATCGTACGGAGGCGTTTGCGCGTCCTCTTCTTTTACCTCCAGCGGAGTTGGCTTCCAGTCCTCTATCTTGAGGTCCGGTTCTGCGTCGCCGCGAAAGGGGGCCAGTTTTGACCACGCTTGCAGATCTAGGCCGTCACTTGTTTCTAGAGACGTCCTCTCCTTAGACAGCTCGCGAGGGCGTCTTACTCGAGACCCTAATGTCACGGCATCCAAAGACTCCGCATCTGCCAAAGACCCCTACACTCCCTCGGCGTCTGCCAAAGACCCCTACACTCCCTCAGGATCTATCAAAGACCCCTACACTTCCTCTGCGTCTACCAAAGACCTCTACACCGTCTCCATCAGGGACGCCTCGTCTACAAGGAATCGCTCCTCCAGTAGAGATAGTCATCGACATAGCTACGCTTGCAGGGATTCTCACTCCCGAGGTAGGAACCTTTCGCTCTCTGACGTTTAGAATGGGATGAAATTCAACACCCTGCCTTAGTGAAAAAGTACCACAAAATTCCTCGCCCAGTTTCAACGATAAAAATTGTTTGGGTCAATTTGAAATTCTTGCCTGTATTTTAGATGTGCTATTATATGAAGAATCTTTCCCAAAATTATGGATTAATATAAAATTCCCGCTCGTAATTTTGATATACTATCATACAAAGAATAATTCTTAAATTTATAGACCAATTTAAAATTAAAAATCGTATTTTGGATACAATATCATGCGATGAATGTTTCTTAAATTTATGTACAAATTTAAAATTAAAGCTCGTATTTTGGATACAATATCATGCGAAGAATATTTCTTAAATTTATGTACCAATTTAAAATTAAAGCTCGTATTTTGGATACAATATCATGCGAAGGATATTTCTTAAATTTATGTACCAATTTAAAATTAAAGCTCGTATTGTGGAGACACCATCATACGGAGAATATTTCCCAAATTAAGTATTAATTTGAAATTCCCGTGTATTTTAGATACACTATTATACGAAAAATATTGTCTAAGTTTTTTTACTGGCACTGTGGCCCGACGTTTTACAAGTGGTGTGGTGTAGTATTACACACTAATTTGAAATGACTGTCAAATAATATCTTTTACGCCTTCATGTCTTACTGAAGTCTACAAGAGAAATCGGTATCCAAGTGAGTTGTGCGGCGCTGAGTATTTTTCAACTTTTTTAAAAATTCTGAAAGAAATTTTTTGGTGAATTTTTTTAAGAACATTTAAATAAAAAATTCATTTTTCGCTGTAATGAGGTTGAAATAAAACAATCTTTTTTGGGCGCTGATATGTTAAAAAGTTAGCTATATTTACTAACATGTACTGACTTCCATTCACCAAACTCTCTAGGAGTTTTAAACTAACCTAACAATAATTTGCTTCTCTTTACATCCTTTCATTGTATCATAAACCAAGATAATATCAGCCTATTACCTAAGTTTTTGTATTTATTTACATGTATAGCAAGAAATTCTTTTAATTTTTTATATAATCACGTTTCACATATGATTTCTTTGTCATTCAGGTTCTCAACCGGCATTTCAACCTATTCACTTTTCCAGACTCTTCCCAAGAACCTCCTCCTTTGGCATCATCAACCACCTGTCCCGAGTTTACACCATCCCTTCGTCCCTCGGGCATTCGCCACCAGCAGGAACTTCGACAACAACAACAGCAACAACAACAGCAACAGCAACAACAACGACAGCAACAACAGCAGCAGCAACAGTTAGAAGATCAATTAGACGATCAATTGAAGGCCCAGCAACGTCAGCACCAGCCAGAGAGAGCGTTCGACTCCCAAAGAACGCCTGGCAGAAGTGGAGGAGACCAAGGCGACACTCCAAGCAGTTCAGCCAAAAGCTCCGAAGACGGTGACGGGAAAGCTAAGGACTCCGAAGAGACTAAAAAAGATGATATCGAGGGAGTGCTCTCTCCGGGTGATGCTGAGGAAAGCCAAGTCAATGGAGTCCAAACGAAATCAAAAGCCTACCGTATTGCTCTGGAGCTTCTGCACACTGAGGAATCATACGTGCGTATTTTGCATCTTATAGACCAAGAGTTCCAGTTCCGAGTGGACCAGGAGAACAGAGCGCGGCCCATGTTTCCTGCGGAACATCTGCCGGTGATGTTCTCAAATGTGAAGAGCATCTACAAGTTGCACCACGACTTTTTGCTCCCACAGTTACGGGACAGGCTGGCTGCATGGGAAGAGTGTCCCCGCATTGGCGACATCATGACAACCCTTGCCCCGTTCCTCAAAATGTACACGGAGTACGTGCGCAACTTCGACCGCGCCATCGACCTCATCAACTCTTGTCAAGCCAAGTGCACCAAGTTCGCCGCCATCATGACAGATATACACAGGCTCGAGAGTTGCGGAGGTCTAACGTTGCAACACCACATGCTCTGCCCAGTGCAGCGTATACCTCGATACGAGTTGCTCCTCAGGGACTACCTCAGGAAACTGCCTACGAACCACCCAGACCGTCCTGACACTGCCAAGGCTCTTCACCTTGTAGCGACTGCCGCAAGTCATGCCAACGACGCCATACGCAAGATAGACGAGTTCGAGACGTTGTTGTCGTTACAAGAACGAATCAGCGGATGTGTAGACCTTGTGTCCCCTACTCGCACCCTCATCAAGCAGGGCAAGGTGGGCAAGATATCAGCGCGCTCAGGCGATCATCAGGAACGGTATCTGTACCTTCTGAGTGACCTGCTGTTGTTGTGTTCGCCTCGACTGGGTGGAAGAGTCATCCATGGGCCCCCTCATCGGTTACGGGCTCGCTACAGCGTCAACAACTTGCAAGTGGTTGAAGGGGACAACCTGGAGACGGCTAACACTTTTTACATCCGGGACACTGACAAGACCGTTGAGCTCTACACGCAGACGTTGGAAGAGAAGGAGTCTTGGCTCGCTGCGCTGTTTCTGGCGATCGAAGACACGTACCGCAGGAGGAGTTCTCTTCGCAGGGGCGAGGAAAGCGGAGGAGGAGGAGAATCCAGAAGCGGCGTGTTGGGGGTTGAGGCCCCTGTGCTACTACCCGTTGAGGGTGTCAACAGCTGCATGAGCTGCGGTGCTTCTTTCTCAATGGTACGTCGAAAGCACCACTGTCGAGCTTGTGGAAACGTCCTGTGCGGCAAATGTTGCAGCCATAAAGCAAGCCTTCCATGTGAAGGTGGTCGTACCGTCAAAGTTTGTCGAGATTGTCACCCCCAGCTGCAGGGGCTGTGCTCTTCTTCTGGGGACAGTGCGAGGGACAGTGGAAGCAGTGGGGGATCATCGCGCCTCTCCAGCATAGAAGGACCAGAATTGGTGTACCGTACGAGAGGCGTGTTAGAAGTATCGGCAGGAGCGCAAGGTGCCGTGCTCAAAGGGCCTTTGCTGCTGCGGACCACCCCGCGCAAGGGATGGCAAGAGCGCTTCTTCGCTCTCCACTCGGACTTCGTGCTCTACTCCTTCAGCAGCTCCGACGACACGACGGCGGTGACCGCGACTCCGCTTCCTGGGTACACGGTCACACAGCTCGCGGGCGGCAGAGGGGAAGGCGTGTCCGAGAAAGAGAGGGACAGAGCTTTCAAGCTCCACTACTCCAAGAAACAATACTTTTTCCTAGCTCCGTCTAAAGAGGACTGTTACAAGTGGGTCACGGCTCTCCAGAGAGCCGCTCGTGCCGAGGCTCCTGAGCCCACTTGACATACGCCCTCAGAGGCCGTGGCTCGCATTACCTGCCTCTGAGACTCCCTCTGTCATGGGGGATTAATTTTCAAGCTGTGAGGCTTTTGGGGCTAGTCGCTCTTGTCATAGATGTCCGCTTCTGGAATCTAAGATGGCTGACAGTGGGATTCAAGATGGCTGCCCATTAGGGTTGAAGGTGGCCGTCTCTAGGTTTAAGATTTCTGCCACTGGGGCTCAAGATGGCCGTCTCTGGGATTCGAGTTGGCTACCACTGGGATTCAAGATGGCTGCCACTAGGATTCAAGATGGCCACCACTAGGGTCTAAGATGGCCACCACTAGGGTCTAAGATGGCCACCACTGGGGTCTAAGATGGCTGCCAGTGTGGTTCAAGATGGCTGCCAATGGTATTTAAAATTGTTATCTTTAGGAATTAAGTGGCCGCTTGAGGTTATATTTTGAAGAGCGATGTGTTCATTTCTAAGTCAACTTCTGATCACTTCACTGGCTCTCAAGTTTGCCTTGATGACCCTTAATATATTCTCGAGTTTAGAACACGTCTCATGCGCGCCTAATATGAAACCTTGAACGCGTCTTTTAAGTATCAGCAACTGCTAGCAATTGTCTTGTCTCATTCATGGTGAATGAGTGTTAGTTCACATTCATAAAGACGTCTCAGAATGCGCCGCATTCTCTGCTGTGTCAAGTATCATTTTTTTAAACAGTAAGACAATAGCTTTCCAACTTTTTGGATGACATATGTGCCAGTTACAATAACTTCTGTATGTAACACAGGATAACCTTCCAGTCAGCTCTCATTTATTAAATCAGTAAGACAATAGTTTTTTTCACTTTTTGGATGACAAATGTGCCAGTTACAATAACTTCTGTATGTAACACAGGATAGCCTTCCAGTCAACTCTCATTTTTTTAAACTAAGACAATAGTTTTCCAACTTTTTAGATAAAATAAGTGCCAGATACTGCTACTGCCCAGCGAGCCAATATCTTCTGTTTATAGCACAAAATAACCTTCCATGCACTTTGTCCCTGTTCAAAGTCGTGTTTTTGTAGAAGACGAAGTAAAACTTGTGTATTGTCATTGAAATGTTGTCAAACTCTTCAACGATGCTGGGCTCAACTAGTGTAGAAAAGATATGATGAGCTCTTGGGCCACATCGAACTGTAATATATGTTTATGGGGCTTAATGCAATTGTCGTGTATCTTTATTTTGTTGAAATTCAGACACCGGCTTCCGTTTTATGGAAATGCTGGCTAACATTATTAACATTTAACTTTTTTCACGCTTACTTCTTCAGTAACTGATGAAAGTGAGTGTTTTGTACCATAGATGCATGATACTTTACTGTAGCATTTCTGGATGTATCAGGCGACCCAAAAACGCGCATCGTTTCCCAGTGAATAGCTAAATGGATAGCCACAATATCCCTGTGCAATTTATTTGAAGCAAATATAAAATGTCATTATTTACTACGCTTATTCTATAATCCAGCAACCAAAAGAATTTTCTATGGCAAAACTGTGAATAAGGATGACCTCTTAATGTTCAGTTCTGATAGAAGTAAAACGTTCTACTGTAGACTCCGTTAGTTCGCATGCATCATCATTGTTCCCGTCAGTGACGTTGGTATGACATTTTCAAATAAAAAAACGATATCCAACACAATCTAAAATTTTCTGCGGAGATTATAACAGTTAATGGAGTTTCTGAACGTGAGTATTGTGTGAGAACAGTAAACTTTAGTGACCGTCATCGGTCTTGATATTTATTGTTGCTTGGATAAGACTAAGTTACTGTTGTTATCCGAGTTTCTTCTTCCACACGAGGTATAGTTTTCTTCTCGTAAATCCCTTCTCACCGAGTAACACTGTGTGGTGCATGTAGTACAAGTATCGTACTGCAATTAGCTAAACAAAGGGATGATACCAGTAAGAGGAGAACGTTAGGGGTGCTAACGTTATTAATAGTTATTAATATTAATAAGTTTAAATTATTAATATTAATAAGTTATTAATATAGCGAGGGCGACGGTTACAATAGTTATTGGCAGGAAACATCATCTAGATAAAATTCAGAGCCCTGCTACCTAGATTGGTGACACGCATTCTACCTAAATGATGCCACCACGTAGATGATGATAGATGATGCCAGTACTTCACCTAGATGATGTCACCACTCCTAGATGATACCAGTGGATCTTCTAGATGATATCACCACTCCTAGATGATGCCAGTGTCTCTCTTAGATAATGTCAGTATGTCAGCTAGATAATGTCGTCATATAAATAATGACATTGGTGAAAGGCAGCTTCAATGTAGATATTTTGCTTATAAAGCATTATTGGCCCATCTAATGATTTTAGTGTAATGTTCTTGTTTTTGAATACGTTAGCGTTGTCTTTCGTTATCTGTACCAGCATATTTTATGGAAAAATAATGTAAAAGTCGTATTTTTACCGTGTAGTAAATTAGTTCGTAGTATCAAACGTTCTGTATCTTCTCTATGTTGTTAATTCTTAGTGATTTCTCAATGAACATTTCTTTACCCTTACGCTATAAATTAGTAGCTTTGCACAATTTCTGCTGCATTGTCATATTTCGTTGTTTTAAATGAATGTTTTCTATGGTCATACAAACACCTTTAGTTTTAATAATTCCGAGTAAATTGATGAACCGATGGTCCAGTTTAGATGGGCATTAACTTATTTTATTACTTATATGTGTTCACCGTGCAGGCAACTCTGAAGAATATGCGTTTCCCTAGCGAAATTCTGTAATGTTAGGTGAACAAGGTCAGAAAATCCCACTGCTGCCGCCAATATAATCTTGGGTCATAATCTTCTGTTCACTTTATTTCTATCATATGCTGGAATTGAATAAAACAGAAAACCATGACATTTCCCCTGCTTGAGCACAACCTGTTTTGATGCAGCGTTTTATTTTCGTTTTAAATTGCAAAATTGCAATGCTAATGTTAATTTGTTGGCTGTATTTACCACACGAGTGCATATTAATCGTAGCGGTAATCTATGAATAGTCTCGTAATATCCTAGTCGACAATAATAATTAGGCAAAGAATAATGCTTTTAATTTGTGATCGAGTAGTTGAATTATGTTACTGTAAGTTTGTTGATTGCCTGTAACAGACCACGAATCTCTATCTTAACTATATCGGCTCTATTGTCTGTCGGGGGCAAGATTCTTTTAAAAATATTTTTACGTCGTTGAGAGTTTCTTACATCATCTAATCAATGTGTAAAGAGTTACAGTTATGCCCCTCAGGAGGCGTAGAATGGCTAATAGGTTTTGGTTAGTTAGGTTTGTCTATCCTATGCTATGGGGACTGGTTCCTCTAGGGAAGATACTGTTAGGTTACCTATGCTATAGTTAGGCCTTCGAGAATTTTGTCTTTCGTGCGCAATTTTCTTATATCAGTTTTCATGCTTTTTTCGTTATCACTTCTTTGGTTTTTCACTATCTTCCTAATATGCTCTTTCTATGCACAGGGTATCCTATGTGTGAATATACTCTGTACTAAATTCTTCCTTTTCTACTGTCTAAGCTGAACGATTTCTTCTTTTGGCTTTCTTGAGATTGCCTTTGTTGTGGCTAGGGAGTTTTAAGGTAACTAATAAAATAGTTATATATCAGTACTAATACTTAGGGAGTAGCTGGCTTTATTATTAGAATCAATAGCAGACCTTTACGCGCATTGTCGTAAACGAGGATGTCAATTCCATTTAGACAAATTAAGCTAGAATTTTGCAGTATCTGTTTCATATTTCAAATTCAACGGGGTACGAACGCTGGGTAACGTTTTTGTTTGCCTAACAGAAAGCTTGATCAAAAGATTTCATCAATGAATATTCTTATTCAACGTTTCGAAAAATTTAGCTTGTCGTTGATGAAGACTGTATGATCATCGACAACGTATATAGTATCTCTGTTAGATGTCAACCATAGTGAAATTGTGAATGAGACTACTTCTTCTAAAGCAATATTTGAATAAGATCACTGCCATTATGCTCATGAAACTAACGTAGCAATGGATATCATAGTCAGTAAAGTGCGCATGTTCAAGATAAATCGGATCTTGATCCCCAAACATGAGCGGCCATTTTTCTCAGTGACATGTGGGCTTGTGGTTGCTTACTTGCTGATCTACCCGCTATGTGTGGGTCTGTTCTCAAAAACTTAATTAAAAATGATGCACTACTCCACCAGATCACTTAATATTCATTGACGAAAGTTTTTCAAGACAGAAATATATTTGAAGAGATTCTTTGAACTGGCAGATGTACATTTGTTTTCTTGTGGCAGGTAGAGAAGCTAGTGAGGATAAGTAAGTATATGAAAGAAGCTTTTTATAGACTAGCATCACGCACTGTCTGCTACGCTTTTGCAGACGGATTGTTGAGCACAAATTAGAATTCTCTTACAGATTTTATAGCTTTATTTTTAAGGAATTCGTTTTGTAATTTATATATTTAACTAAAATTACTGATGGATCTATTCGCTGTTGTTGCAATATTGTTGGTTTCATTTGCGCATTCAGATTGGCTAGGTCGTGTTCAGTGCATGATGTAAGAACAAGGTCTGGCTTCTAGCTATTAAAACGTAGTGCATGGAATGAGTCTTCTAGTAAAGAGAATTTTGTTTAGAGTTAGTTGAAAGAATACGAGTTCAATTTATGTTTGTAGAAAACGTTATTCGTTTCATTCTAATTTTCAGAGTTCGGCATCACCAGATCGCGGGAAAAACAAATATAAGGGGGAATCTTCCGTAGTTTTGACGCAAAAAGAAGGGTCGCGATAAATGAATAAGAACTCATTTACGAAAATGGAGCGTTTCAGGTAAACACTCATTTTCAGCCGCAAGAATATCTTGAAAGAAACAAATTTCTCTTCATTAAACTTGTGCTAAAATAAAATATTTTTAAGCTGAAAATGAAAGTTAATACTCAAACACGGAATATTTTTTCTACTTCGTGAGCATCGAGCTGCAATTCAGAATGAAACATTTCGAGCAACAAAGGGCGAATTCGGTTATAGCTCAATACAGTTAACTGTCTCCCGCATTGTAGACAATGAGACCTTGTGCAAGTGATGACTGTGCGGTGAGACACGTTATACGGTGGGATTCTTATAAGTCAATAATATCTAAGTGTATTGTGGGAGGTATGCATTTTGTCACTTGATGAAATCTAACTGTACTGTGGGAGGTATGTATTTTGTCACTTGATAAGTTCTAACTGTACTGTGGGAGGTATGCATTTTGTCACTTGATTAGATCTAACTGTGCTGTGGGAGGTATGCATTTTGTCTCTTGATTAGATCTAACTGTACTGTGGGAGGTATGCATTTTGTCACTTAATGAGATCTAACTGTACTGTGGGAGGTATGCATTTTGTCACTTGATGAGATCTAACTGTATTGTGCGAGGTATGCATTTTGTCACTTGATGAGATCTAACTGTACTGTGGGAGGTATGCATTTTGTCACTTGATGAGATCTAACTATACTATGGGAGGTATGCATTTTGTCACTTGATGAGATCTAACTGTACTGTGGGAGGTATGCATTTTGTCACTTGATAAGTTCTAACTGTACTGTGGGAGGTATGCATTTTGTCACTTGATGAGATCTAACTGTACTGTGGGAGGTATGCATTTTGTCACTTGATAAGTTCTAACTATACTGTGGGAGGTATGCATTTTGTCACTTGATGAGATCTAACTGTACTGTGGGAGGTATGCATTTTGTCACTTGATGAAATCTAACTGTACTGTGGGAGGTATGTATTTTGTCACTTGATAAGTTCTAACTGTACTGTGGGAGGTATGCATTTTGTCACTTGATTAGATCTAACTGTGCTGTGGGAGGTATGCATTTTGTCTCTTGATTAGATCTAACTGTACTGTGGGAGGTATGCATTTTGTCACTTAATGAGATCTAACTGTACTGTGGGAGGTATGCATTTTGTCACTTGATGAGATCTAACTGTATTGTGCGAGGTATGCATTTTGTCACTTGATGAGATCTAACTGTACTGTGGGAGGTATGCATTTTGTCACTTGATGAGATCTAACTATACTATGGGAGGTATGCATTTTGTCACTTAATGAGGTCTAACTGTACTGTGGGAGGTATGCATTTTGTCACTTGATAAGTTTTAACTGTACTGTGGGAGGTATGCATTTTGTCACTTGATTAGATCTAACTGTACTGTGGGAGGTATGCATTTTGTCACTTGATTAGATCTATCTGTACTGTGGGAGGTATGCATTTTGTCACTTAATGAGGTCTAACTGTACTGTGGGAGGTATGCATTTTGTCACTTGATAAGTTCTAACTGTACTGTGGGAGGTATGCATTTTGTCACTTGATGAGATCTAACTGTACTGTGGGAGGTATGCATTTTGTCACTTGATAAGTTCTAACTGTACTGTGGGAGGTATGCATTTTGTCACTTGATGAGATCTAACTGTACTGTGGGAGGTATGCATTTTATCACTTGATTAGATCTAACTGTACTGTGGGAGGTATGCATTTTATCACTTGATGAGATCTAACTGTACTGTGGGAGGTACGCATTTTGTCACTTGATAAGTTCTAACTGTACTGTGGGAGGTATGCATTTTGTCACTTGATGAGATCTAACTGTACTGTGGGAGGTATGCATTTTGTCACTTGATTAGATCTAACTGTACTGTGGGAGGTATGCATTTTGTCACTTGATGAGATCTAACTGTACTGTGGGAGGTATGCATTTTGTCACTTGATTAGATCTAACTGTACTGTGGGAGGTATGCATTTTGTCACTTGATTAGATCTATCTGTACTGTGGGAGGTATGCATTTTGTCACTTAATGAGGTCTAACTGTACTGTCGGAGGTATGCATTTTGTCACTTGATAAGTTCTAACTGTACTGTGGGAGGTATGCATTTTGTCACTTGATTAGATCTAACTGTACTGTGGGAGGTATGCATTTTGTCACTTGATTAGATCTATCTGTACTGTGGGAGTTATGCATTTTGTCACTTAATGAGGTCTAACTGTACTGTGGGAGGTATGCATTTTGTCACTTGATAAGTTCTAACTGTACTGTGGGAGGTATGCATTTTGTCACTTGATGAGATCTAACTGTACTGTGGGAGGTATGCATTTTGTCACTTGATAAGTTCTAACTGTACTGTGGGAGGTATGCATTTTGTCACTTGATGAGATCTAACTGTACTGTGGGAGGTATGCATTTTATCACTTGATTAGATCTAACTGTACTGTGGGAGGTATGCATTTTGTCACTTGATGAGATCTAACTGTACTGTGGGAGGTATGCATTTTGTCACTTGATGAGATCTAACTGTACTGTGGGAGGTACGCATTTTGTCACTTGATAAGTTCTAACTGTACTGTGGGAGGTATGCATTTTGTCACTTGATGAGATCTAACTGTACTGTGGGAGGTACGCATTTTGTCACTTGATAAGTTCTAACTGTACTGTGGGAGGTATGCATTTTGTCACTTGATAAGATCTAACTGTACTGTGGGAGGTACGCATTTTGTCACTTGATAAGTTCTAACTGTACTGTGGGAGGAATGCATTTTGTCACTTAATGAGATCTAACTGTATTGTGAAAGGTGTTATATTGTATCAATTAATGTTGTCGAATCAGTTAATTCGTTAAAACTGTGTTGTATGTGGTATGTGTTGTCTTATCAGTTAAAAAGTTACGACTTTGTTGTGGGAGGTGGCATATGTTGTACTGGAGGACTGCAAAACGATGTTTGGAGCTGTCGCCTTGTTTTCTAGGAAATTTGCTCTCGATAGGAGTCATTTTTGGCAACACATGTCTACCGATTCTTGTTTTCATGTTCGTTTGCGCACATAAATGATCTCGATCCGAGATGACAATTAAAACCATCAAAAGATTAGTCTCGCTTAGTCTTCGATCATGGTGCTCCCTTGGGAAAGACGAATAATTTTCGAGGTGAAGGTTACGTACCCATTCCTATTGATGAAATCGAGTAGGTTTTTATTTTTTATGGGCCCTCATTTCCCGCTTCACTCATATCTTTTTTCAGCTCCTACTGCTCTTTTCACTGGCGATTTTCGTATTTCATAAACTTATTTTGACTTTGTTGTTTCTATGAGCAGAGTGTGGGGACACACCGTGTGCGTAGATTGTACGTACCTTTTTCCCTCAATTCCTCACTAGATGGGGCTTTTTTCCCTCCCCTCATGGGAACACCTTTGTTATGTTTAGAGATGGTTAGACTAACATATCTGAAATTAAAAGTATCCTATTAGTATCCTGATAGTACGACTGTTTCTGAGCATTATTTCTCAAAATAGTTGGGTAGCTTCAGAAGAGATTTGATCAGTCGAATAAAGCAATGATATGTCAGGATCAAAATATAAGCGGTAGAGATAGCAAGCTCTCGATGTTTCTTATTTTGGGGAAAATCTGAACGGTCTTCATGTTACTTCGTGAACATTTTGGCGGAATCGAACCCTTTTCAGATTCTTTTTCAAAACGGAGGAAGTGATTTGTTTCCTATGTTCATTCTTATTTAGAAATATCAAAGTCTGGGCCAGTAGCCACTAGAGTCTTTGTGTTCTGTATCCACCTGAATCCCGAAAAAAGTGGAAAAATCCTGTTCTTTATTGAAAGTTGTCCGTACCAGTCGCATATATGTCATATATATGTAAGCCTGTCATTTTTCAATACTCGTCTGTTCAGTCATTTTTATGTCTTGTTCGTGGGTACTGTGCCTGGAGCCGAATTGTCGTCGACATGATGTTAGGTGTTCAAACAAATCATTTTATTGCGCTGGAGACGTCCCTGTGTGTTTTCTGGTTCATTGTCGCTCGTCGATGTTAGAGAGCTTTATCCCGCTCCTGAGGATTGGTGTTCGTGATTCTTCTCTCTGCGGAAGCGGAAGTTTTGCTCCACTTGGTTAGAACGTGATGTTAGCTGTTCAAACAACTCATTTGATGCCGCTGGAGACGATCGTGAATGTTCACTATTGTGGTTCATTGCCGATGATCGAAGCTTCACACTTGGAGCTGGTGTTCTGTCGGGTTCTTTCTTATTGCAAAATCGCAAGTTTGGCTTCATTTGGTTAGAAAATAGCCTTTATTTTTCTTGCGCTCTTGAAAGTGGAACTGCGGCCAATTTTCGAGTTATGCCACATTAATTTATGCAAAATAGCATTGAAATTTTATCCCCATTATTCAGTGAAAACGATACTTAGTTCACTTTGTGATAACCTGGGACTTATTTTTCTGTATAAATTGGCGTTCCCATGAGACGTATGGCAAAAAGGTGGTCTTTATAGCTCAAGATATTAGAGGTGGGCACTGGAATGCTTCCCAACTTCGCGAGGAATAATCATTTTCGATCCCCACGCAGGTAGGGTCGAAATCGTTTTATGCGCGAAAAAAAAAGTTCAAAATAATGCTCGAGTTTGCATCAATTTAAAGTTGCTCTCTAGCCTGAGACAGGGGATTTTATTCTATGCTGTTCTCTGAAAAATCGAACCCTGGCTGAAAATAATTGTCTTTGAAATTGTACATAATGCTTTGTGAGTCTCTTGCTTTATTTTGTCGATGTATGCTGGGTGTGTATGGTCGGTGTGTCGATCTCTCGCCGGTCAGGTAAGCTGGGCAAGTCAACGTCTCTGACGCAAAGATTTAGGTGAAGAACTGCATTCTAAAGTCATTTTCATCGTTGTAGTTGTACAACTGAAAGCGTAAGCTCTGCTACTGGCTTGGTTACACTACGTGCTCTTTTTCCTAAATATCTAGCAACCCTGAAAGTCCCTATTTTTACTGGAAAAACTCAATGCTGAGAGTTCTGCTCAGAAAGAACAACACGTAGCAAGTTCGATTGAAGAACTCTCGCAACCGGCTGTCCTAGCGCGAGACGTAAATGATTTTAAAATCCAGCTGGGGGTTGAGTAAGTTTCGTATATTTTCAGCGTAGTGGTGATACGAGACCGTGTTTCCTGCTCAATATTTTTTCTATGACTTCTTCGTGCTGCTCTGACAATATAATACAATATTATTACAGCGCATTGATTTCACTCTGTCCTTACCAGGAGAAAATGATTCATCTTAAATCGAACCAAAGTTCGCTACTTGGTTGTGTTGTCCAACCGCCGTGGTATATATAGTCTAACAACTGACTCTGACATATATCTATAATAGTTGTAAGCAAATGTAATTTTTTATAAATACTTATATCAGTAACAAATATCTTATCTACAAAAATAATTCAATGAATTGTTCTCTATAATTTGGTATCTTCTTCTGGATTTAAAATGTATTATGCAGTATGTCCCACAAAAACCCGAACCGAGTATTTATTTTTCCGTGTCAGTAATACCATCATAAAAATACTATATACATTTGATTTCTAACAAAATTATCCTTCAAAATTCACCTGTAGAAAAGGTTTTACTGATTATGATGGTATTACTGACACGGGAAAATAAATACTCGGTTCGGGTTTTTGTGGAACATACTGAAGTACTCGATCTCATTTCAAATGGATGAGCTCTTGCGCCTGGAATCTAAACGTTATTTTCTGTTGAAGCCCCGAATTTCTTTTATGATTTTTCAACTAATCTTGTCTGATGAAATAACATTCAATGCTAGGTTATATCTTGGAAACTGGTGTATACACGGCCAGGGGTAAAAAACGGGATTCTATAATGGTGTGAAATTCGTATCACAGATACGGTCGTTAAGCTCATACAGCTTGATTCCAAATGCGTGACAAATCAACAGCCTCTTCCCATCATGTTTTTTACTTTTATATTCCCCTCATGTAAATCTTTGACAGTGACGAGGAAAGCAAGAGATCGACTGTGTGTTATTATTAGTTTGTGGATTATCAGCCATAAATTATTTCTCGGTTTGACGCAGAAAGATGGGATTTAGTGCACACTGATGACAAATTTCGAACCAACTTCTTCCTTTCGTATAAGTTTCATCGGTACCCAATATCAGCAACTTTGTAGTTTTCAAGAATAATCTCATTCTGGGGCCTTCCTCCGAGGACCGAGGCAGGGGATAGACAATTAAGTTCCGTTAAGAGGTGTGTTTTCAACAGAACAATATGGACTGAAGCAAAAGCATAAATTGCGTTCCGAGTCTGAGAAGTCATCCACGTTAATGTCATAATCGGATCAATTTAAAATTTTACACTCCAATTACAGTACATAAATTTGACAGCTTTCGCAGTTTTACAAGACCGAGTTAGTATACCGTCATATGTGTATAAAATGTTCTTGCTGCTACGACCGCATTGTTTCTAGTGATGATACATATTTTGAAGATCCCTTGTGTAATTTTGGCAATTTTTTTTAGTTATTTAATGAAAAGTTTAGACTCGCATGAAAAAACGTGAGAAACCTGATCATCCAAAATTATCACTGACAATTTTCAAAATATTTAAATAACTTGTGTTTTTATGCCGTGTGTCATAAATCAAACTTAATTATGAAGGCATGCACAACTTTATATTTTAAAAACAGCCCTCACTCAACGTGTGACGAACTTATACCGCTCTCTTACATGAGCAGATCCGCTGACTAACATACCGCTGGCTAAGAGCTGGCAAACTATTCAATAAAATACTCATTGAATTACATATTAGAATGCAATAGATGATTGACGAATAATGATGAAACTCGAACTTAATTTCAATTCACTTAGATATGCATAAAACGCATATCCCAACACAGGAAACAAACTAATAAAGAAATATCTGCATCTAAGGATGCTTTATTTCCAATTCAAGCCAGATACATATTACTTTGTACATTGGTTTTTCAAATGCCTTATACCTAACACCAGGATGCCATGACGGATTCCCCCGGTCAAGACCGGTACCCATTTCAGACACCTGGGTAGAGTGGGGTGTTGTGCTTGTTTGGTACTGGCCGAGGGGTATAGCCAGTCCTCACAAAACCTCGACAAGCATCTGGGAAAAATTATGAGAGGGGTAATAAGGCTCTTTGGACTCAGCTTTTGTGTATGGTTTTATTTGAAGGAGCCGGGAGGATCGCCGAGACTTGATCCTGCGGATCGCCGAGACTTGATCCTGCAGATCTTGACTGAAGATACTTCGCAGTCCTGGGGCAGTTACGAAAAACTATGAACAATTGGGGGAATATAAAATCGAGCGGCCGAGAGCATTTAATATTAATTAGGTAACAGCACTACACTTCTTCCGACAGAAATGAGATTAGGTGCTGACGTTGGTGAAAATGCTCCAGGCAGCCACGAATTGCGGAGAAGACCAAAGCGGCGCAGTCTTCTCCCACCAACTGCCGTTTACCGTCACCTGGCGAAGTGAAAAATATGTTAGCTTTAGTATATTGATAGGTACGAAACTTGGTCATAGGGCGAAAGCCCGAACGGTAATAATAGGGCGAAAGCCCGAACGGTAATAATAGGGCGAAAGCCCGAACGGTAATAATGGGGCGAAAGCCCGAACGGTAATAATGGGGCGAAAGCCCGAACGGTAATAATGGGGCGAAAGCCCGAACGGTAATAATGGGGCGAAAGCCCGAACTGTAATAATGGGGCGAAAGCCCGAACTGTAATAATGGGGCGAAAGCCCGAACTGTAATAATGGGGCGAAAGCCCGAACTGTAATAATGGGGCGAAAGCCCGAACTGTAATAATGGGGCGAAAGCCCGAACTGTAATAATGGGGCGAAAGCCCGAACTGTAATAATGGGGCGAAAGCCCGAACTGTAATAATGGGGCGAAAGCCCGAACTGTAATAATGGGGCGAAAGCCCGAACTGTAATAATGGGGCGAAAGCCCGAACTGTAACAATGGGGCGAAAGCCCGAACTGTAACAATGGGGCGAAAGCCCGAACTGTAATAATGGGGCGAAAGCCCGAACTGTAATAATGGGGCGAAAGCCCGAACTGTAATAATAGGGCGAAAGCCCGAACTGTAATAATAGGGCGAAAGCCCGAACTGTAATAATAGGGCGAAAGCCCGAACTGTAATAATAGGGCGAAAGCCCGAACTGTAATAATAGGGCGAAAGCCCGAACTGTAATAATAGGGCGAAAGCCCGAACTGTAATAATAGGGCGAAAGCCCGAACTGTAATAATAGGGCGAAAGCCCGAACTGTAATAATAGGGCGAAAGCCCGAACTGTAATAATAGGGCGAAAGCCCGAACTGTAATAATAGGGCGAAAGCCCGAACTGTAATAGTAAGTAAGTTAATAGAAATTTAGTCTATTCGCCAGGAAAAAGTAGGGGTCGACTGGTCTAAAGGCTCCATGGATATCAACTCACTAGCAGACATGCGCCCAGCCTAAGAGTGACGAACCTCGAATGTCCATGGAGTTGGGAGCTCCTCCGACGACAGATGGTTAGGGCGAGCTTGCAGGAGTCGTGCTAGTGTACGGCTCACAGCTTCGGCATCGCACCATCCTGACGTCCGTCCGTCGATGCATGAGATTCCCAGCTCCAGCCCAAGACAACCAGAAGAGCGAAGGCGGAGCGAAGAAGCAGCGCGGTAACGGTGAGCTTAGCCACTCATCCTCCCGTCGCCTGTCCGCCTTAAAACGTTGCAGGGAAGACGCATCCAAACCCAAACCTTAGGTTCGGAGCAAATTAGTCCAACGGCGGAACCACGTAAAACCCGCGGCGACAGGGAGGCGCTACACACAGAGTCAGTAGCCGGTAGTTATGATCTGCTGATGATTGGGTCAGATGACCGGAGCAGAGCTTATTCTGCAGCGTCTATGGGAGCTACAGTAAACTGGATACTGTATACTGTATTTGGCCAAACTTAAACTAGGAGCCGTCTACCAGCGAGCCAGGGCCACTCTAAAACCAGTCGACCAAATTTAGATCAATATTTTATATACTCCCGGCGCGAGAATTGGTTTTCCTAAACTGAAAACCAAGAGAACTTAAATCTAGATTTGAGAATGATGTCTAAATTTAAGTTAACCACCAATAATTAAACGTCAAACGAACCGCCTAACACGAGAGAATTGCTTTTCCTAAACTGAAAAGCACGAACTTAAATCTAGATGAGAGATTAAAGTCTAAATTTTAGTTTACTCACAAATAACTCAGTCGACAAACGAAACGCTTAACCTAAGCCTTAACCTAAATTTGGCCGTCTGCAATCAGACTTTGCCAACGTTGCGTGCAGCGAAGGCTAGCAGCTCTTGGGACACGGCCAGTAAACGAAGAGGAGTTCGAATCTACAACTACATCGTCCTCAACCTGACCGGAAACAGGAACTTGGCTCCGCACATCGTCCTCCGGTAATTTTGTACCTCGAGACGAAGGAATCAAAGGGATAATAGATGAGACGTGCCTGTACACCACCTCGCGAGTTCCGCCTTTGAAAACTCTCGCAGCCGTCACCTCACCCATTGAGTTCTGCTGCACCGACCGGACTATTCCTAGAGGATAAGAAGTTTGCTTTAAGTGCGGTTCTTTCAACAGAACTACGTCGCCGACCTGCAAAGGATGATGCAAGACGTTTTGGTATCTACCAGGTCGATCAGTTGCCTGCTTTATTAATGTAACAAAAAACTCATCGTGGTACCATTCCGTCAATCTCCCCAGAACTCCCCTCAACTTCGAGTAAACACTCCTCACGAACACCGGAGCGCCAAAGTCCGGATCGTCATCAGCTTCCCCGATCTGAAAGAAAGGGCAAATTGTGAGAGATGCTAATTCTCTTCCTCTGATAAGCATCTCCGGAGTAATCGCAGATGGGGCGTCCGGAGAAGAATCGCGCAAGGTCTCCGAGAAGGCCACGGGACGCCTGTTAATGAGGTGAGTCGTTTTTGCTATAACAAACTGAAATTCAAAAAAGTCCAGTACAGAATGTCTTAAGCTATGGTATATCATTTTCTTAGCTTGTTTAACCAGAGTTTCAACTAACGAGCCAAGAGCACTGTTACCTTTAGGGTAAGTCTGGAAATCCAACGGTTGTATATTGTAGGTCTTTAGAAATTTTTTGGTTTCAAAATCATCTAAGAATGTTTTTAAAATGTTAGTACCGGCCACGATCTGACTACCCAAATCGGAAAAACAACGTTTGAACATACCATGCTCGTATATATGGAGCTGTAGTGCTCGCAAGAATTCTGGTACATCGGCTTTCATACAAATTTTTAGATTTACCGCTCGGCTCCAGAGGCAGGTGATTATCAGCACCCAAACTTTTTGAGTTTGGTTACCTAACTTAATAGTCCAAGGTCCCATGTGGTCAAGGAAAACTGAAGAAAACACCGACTTCGGCGGATCAACTCTGAAATCTCTATAACTGTTTTGATTGAGCTTTATAGTTCTGTTATTTACTTTTTTGCAGGCAAAGCAAGTTTTTAAGACGCTTCGAACGGTTGAAAACGCGCAAGGGATCCAATATTTTCGTCGAAGTTCTTTTATCACGGAATAAATTCCTGTGTGAGACAGCTGGGCGTGAACATCCATAATGATCAATTTCGTCAAATCACTCTCTTTAGGCAAGAGGATAGGAAACTCGTAATTATCGTTTAACTTACTTTTAACACCCAACAATCCCGAAGTATTTTTTACGAGATTCAGCTTCGTCAACAGAGCGGGAGGATTCACCGAAACCTTCCGCTCCAGGAAGGAGAATACTTCAGGGAAATATTTTCTTTGTTCAGTGAGGATTATATTTTTAATTGCATCCTGATAAAAATCTACCACGGTTAAAGAGATTTCTTTCGTACTTTTCAACTGTTTGCTCAGGGAACATTTCAACAGAGATACAAAGAAGAGAACATAAGCTACAACCATTGTTAGCTTTCGGAAAGAAGAAAATTTTTTGACTGGTACAAGGGGTTCAGGATTAGGTTCGTCACAGCGAACAGTCTCGCAACCAGCAGTACAGGTAGAAGTGCCGCTGGGTACCTCGTCTACGTTTTTAGACGAAGGATTAGGAATGGTAACCACGAGCTCATCAGGTGACTCGGTTAGCTTGCCAGTACCAGTGTGAAAATTACTCTCTTTCAGTTGTCTATAGCTAACTTTCCTAGTTACATAGTCAGCAGGGTTTTTATTTCCTTCAGTATGCCTGAAATTGACCGGAAATTTCCTGCAACGCTCGTCCACAGCTCTAAGCCTGTTTTGAATGAAGACAGATTTCTTCTCAATTTTATTGTACTTTGAGGCAAAGGAACTGAGCCACTGTAAACAAACCAAGCTATCGGTGAAAAGTAGCAGCTTCGTTATTTTTATTGGCTCCATCATTGAGACTCCAGTGAGTTCGAGTACCAGGTCAATCAAAGTGTCGACACCCATGCAAATGGCTTGCATTTCCAACATGGGAATGGTCTTTGAAGCCAAACTTTTACCTACTACTCTATTTTTAGCTAGTAGGAAGTTTTCGGACGCAGTAGTTAAATTGTGGATGTACACTACTGAGCCGTACACAGACTTCGAGGCTTCCGTAAATGCTACGAGAGCATACTCGTCCTTTCTCTTTCCTACACATCTTGGTAATTTTACAGTTTCATGACTGTTGAACTGCTTGCATATATTGACCCATTCTCTTTGCAGATTTGACGGGACAGGATCATCCCAGTCGAGAGACGTTTGGGTCTGCAGCATTTGGACGAAGAGTTTGGCTCTGTTTAACAGAGGTAAGTACACTCCAAAGATATCGTATATTGAATTTAAGGACGAGAGGATAGAGCGTTTGGTATTTGAAGCAGAATTTAAGCTTACTGAACTTGGAGAGATTGAATCTTCCTTTCTACTCCATACCATGCCCAGCAACTTTACTTCATCGGCTGTTTTTGTAGCAGCTTCTGAGTCAGCGTAACTTTGGAACTCTGCGGAATTTGAGCAGAGCTGTTGCAATCGGAACCCATAGTTCCTGAAAATTTCTTTTAACTTTCTATAAGCTTTAACAAGAAAGCTATCGTCATTACATGAATAGGCCCCATTGTCCATGTACATTAAATTATACACTGAACGTTTAAATTCTGAAAACTCAGGGTCACTTTCTTCACGAACCAAGATCAGATACAAGGCCATCATCAGGACAAAGGGACTACATCGGAGGCCAAACGATAGCCTCTTGTTTCGATATGCACGAATAGAAAAGTGTCCCTTACTGACGTTATTGAACCATAAGCACATTAACCTATTCTGATCAACCTCCGTTAGAGCTATGTTTAAGAATGCCTTCTCTAGGTCAAAGGTAAGAAGATATTGATCGAATCGCAGCAAAATTATGGCTACAGACAGCTTAGGGTTCAGAGTCGGGCCTGGTAACATGGCTTGGTTATGGCTAACCGTAGCCTCGTCACCAGCCTCCTTTAGGTTGGAAAGATAGACTACTCGGCATTTAGTAGTTTCACGACTCATCTTAAACACCCCCATATGCGCCAAAAAACTGCACTCGGGATGCTCTTCCAGAAAGGAATTTAGATTATCAATTTTCTCGATTATCCCTGCCCGTTCTTGTTCCTTGAAAACATCGTCGTACAATTTAAGTTTAGTAGGGCATTTTTGTAGCTTTTTCAGATTTGAATTCAAAATCATTTTAGACAGGTTAAAGTTTTGTGATAAATTGTGAGAATTTTTATTATTCCAGGTAAGGGGCATTATTAGCCTGCCTTCGTCATCTCTAGACGAGTTCTCAATCACGTAATTTATCAGTTTCAAATTGGTCTCACTTTCGTGCTCTTCCATTTCAGAATCATGCAGATCAAGAGCCCGAGAGTACACCCTTTCCAAAACTTCTTCTGATGCCCCTTCAAGAGCGGACTCCAGCAGATCACCCCTCTCATCCTGAACAACAACTGAATGGTTATAACGACCAAAGGCTGAAGTATCAGCATCAACATTACCATCTGCCGCATCACAGGTATGAAGAGGAGACTCTACTTCTGAACTTACTTCAGAGGTATGGGAGTGAAGGGACGTAGTCCCGTTGGAGGAGTTTTCGGTGACTGGTTCCAACGCGGCGGCATGTTCCACAGTGCTCGTCGACGACTCTGCACCCCGAGTTACATGCTGAATGGTACTCTGGGCAAAAGGCAGTGTCTGGCATTCAAGAGCATTCGATTTACATCCCCGGACAACATTACACCCATGGACGTATCAATGTAAGTTGAAAACTCATTCTGTCCAAACTTATGGTAGGCTATATCCAAGTGAGGATCAACATCAGCCCCCAGAACCAAGTCCAACTCACTTATAGACTTCGTTGAGTCTATCAGGCGCTCATCGGCAAGATGATAGCCCTTTTCGACGAAAGTCTGCGCAATTTTATGCAAGTTTTGTACATTTAGTTTTATATTTATTTCCGGAACACAGATGGCTTTTAATTTTACGATTTTATTGTTGATAGACAACGGTACCTCTGCAATTGAAGTTTTCAACTCTCTGCTTGCGTTGAAGCCGTGGATAATCAGAGGCACATCCTCCTGTAAGATAGTTAATTTATGATTTTTTACAAATTTACTGGAAATGAAGTTTCTCTGGCACCCACCGTCTTTAAAACCTCTGATCTTTAAGTTACCTGTTGAGTTAAGAGGACATGTGAACGTAGGCAAAACTATCGTTTCATCCACCGTGTTGGTGAAAACTGTCTGCACTAAGGAAGCACTGATATTCGTTAATAAAGTTTGGTTATCGGACTTGTTTGCAATTTTACCTGTAGATTGAAGGCATAAATAAGTTAAATGGGCACCATTACAATGACGGCACTTCGAAGAGAAATTAAACCTACATTTTGCGGATTCATGATTTCGGAAAGAACACTTTGTGCAGGCATTGAGGCTTTTAATTTTGTCAAATTTTTTCTTTGGAGAGTCAAAGACAGGACAGGTTCTTAAATTATGATTGGCGTCCCTCTTTTCACTCTCACAAAGAAAGCAGGGCGGCAAAGGTTTAGTTTGCACTTTTACCGCTAAGCCAGCGGTGCCAAGCTTATTATTCCCGTATGAGGGACCATACTCTTTTTCCTTGGAAATGAATCTTTCTTTGGAAAATGTCTTTGGTTTAACAGCCGGCAACCTATTAACCGCGTCAAAGATATTCTTAGTGATTTCACCAAGAGCTGGTAAATTTTGATTAGTAATTTGGATCAGTTGAGTTTGAACTTGTGCATTCATGGCATTCCATATGAAAAACTGGAGCACATCTTCAGAATTTATTTTTAAGTTGTCAAATGACGCCAGAATAGATCTCATTTCACCAACAAAGGGGTACGGATCGGCGCCTACTGGTAAATGAAGCCCAGCTAGTCTTTTTAATACATCGTGTTTCTGAATTTCTACAGAAGCAAATGCTTGCTGTAGTAAGGACTTCGCCGTCTCGTAAGACTGGTCTTTGACATCAAGCGAATCAATTATTAATTTGGGAGAACCCCGAAGCTGTCTACCCAAGTAGATAAACTTTTCGTAACTAGATAATGAATGCTTATCTAGTATAGATTAAAAGTTATAAAAGAACTTTTCGAGATCATCTGTTTTAGGGTCAAAATACACTGGTAACGGTACCTCGGGCAGCTTTAGCTTTGGGAGAGTCGCTGCTGAGGAGCTGGGTAGCTGAGCTCCGCCCGTTCCAGAAGTCGGCCCCGTGTGACTCGCGACCGGCTCCAAGCTGTTTTGAAGCCTCAAAATGTCCCCGACCAGCAATTCCTCGTACTGCTCTTCCTCTTCCAAATTTTTGTTTACTTCCTCTTCGGATGAATTATTCTGGATAAGAAGAGACATTACATTTTGATCTAGGGACCTTAGTTCAAGCTGGAGAGCTTTTGACCTCTCCAGAAGAACCCTTCTCTGCTCTAGGCTCAGAGAATCTATCTCTGAGGAAACTCTAGAAGAAATTTTGGACACCTTTTGTCGAACATAGCCTCGATTCTTCAGGGTCCTCGAAAGTTCTGCAGTCATTTTGAAATAGAAAGTTATAAGTTATAAGTTTATTTTATTTATTTATTTATTTTTTTGAGAACACAACACCGGCAACTGCATCGCCCCGCCAACTCTCAAGCGAGAGGTCCTGAAAGCTGAAAAATAATTAGAGTGTAGCCGTTCCCCATACTGGCCACCATACGAAAAACTATGAACAATTGGGGGAATATAAAATCGAGCGGCCGAGAGCATTTAATATTAATTAGGTAACAGCACTACACTTCTTTCGACAGAAATGAGATTAGGTGCTGACGTTGGTGAAAATGCTCCAGGCAGCCACGAATTGCGGAGAAGACCAAAGCGGAGCAGTCTTCTCCCACCAACTGCCGTTTACCGTCACCTGGCGAAGTGAAAAATATGTTAGCTTTAGTATATTGATAGGTACGAAACTTGGTCATAGGGCGAAAGCCCGAACGGTAATAATAGGGCGAAAGCCCGAACGGTAATAATAGGGCGAAAGCCCGAACGGTAATAATAGGGCGAAAGCCCGAACGGTAATAATAGGGCGAAAGCCCGAACGGTAATAATAGGGCGAAAGCCCGAACGGTAATAATAGGGCGAAAGCCCGAACGGTAATAATGGGGCGAAAGCCCGAACGGTAATAATGGGGCGAAAGCCCGAACTGTAATAATGGGGCGAAAGCCCGAACTGTAATAATGGGGCGAAAGACCGAACTGTAATAATGGGGCGAAAGACCGAACTGTAATAATGGGGCGAAAGCCCGAACTGTAATAATGGGGCGAAAGCCCGAACTGTAATAATGGGGCGAAAGCCCGAACTGTAATAATGGGGCGAAAGCCCGAACTGTAATAATGGGGCGAAAGCCCGAACTGTAATAATGGGGCGAAAGCCCGAACTGTAATAATGGGGCGAAAGCCCGAACTGTAATAATGGGGCGAAAGCCCGAACTGTAATAATGGGGCGAAAGCCCGAACTGTAATAATGGGGCGAAAGCCCGAACTGTAATAATGGGGCGAAAGCCCGAACTGTAATAATGGGGCGAAAGCCCGAACTGTAATAATGGGGCGAAAGCCCGAACTGTAATAATGGGGCGAAAGCCCGAACTGTAATAATGGGGCGAAAGCCCGAACTGTAATAATGGGGCGAAAGCCCGAACTGTAATAATGGGGCGAAAGCCCGAACTGTAATAATGGGGCGAAAGCCCGAACTGTAATTATAGGGCGAAAGCCCGAACTGTAATAATAGGGCGAAAGCCCGAACTGTAATAATAGGGCGAAAGCCCGAACTGTAATAATAGGGCGAAAGCCCGAACTGTAATAATAGGGCGAAAGCCCGAACTGTAATAATAGGGCGAAAGCCCGAACTGTAATAATAGGGCGAAAGCCCGAACTGTAATAATAGGGCGAAAGCCCGAACTGCAATAATAGGGCGAAAGCCCGAACTGCAATAATAGGGCGAAAGCCCGAACTGCAATAATAGGGCGAAAGCCCGAACTGTAATAATAGGGCGAAAGCCCGAACTGTAATAATAGGGCGAAAGCCCGAACTGTAATAATAGGGCGAAAGCCCGAACTGTAATAATAAGTAAGTTAATAGAAATTTAGTCTATTCGCCAGGAAAAAGTAGGGGTCGACTGGTCTAAAGGCTCCATGGATATCAACTCACTAGCAGACATGCGCCCAGCCTAAGAGTGACGAACCTCGAATGTCCATGGAGTTGGGAGCTCCTCCGACGACAGATGGTTAGGGCGAGCTTGCAGGAGTCGTGCTAGTGTACGGCTCACAGCTTCGGCATCGCACCATCCTGACGTCCGTCGATGCATGAAATTCCCAGCTCCAGCCCAAGACAACCAGAAGAGCGAAGGCGGAGCGAAGAAGCAGCGCGGTAACGGTGAGCTTAGCCACTCATCCTCCCGTCGCCTGTCCGCCTTAAAACGTTGCAGGGAAGACGCATCCAAACCCAAACCTTAGGTTCGGAGCAAATTAGTCCAACGGCGGAACCACGTAAAACCCGCGGCGACAGGGAGGCGCTACACACAGAGTCAGTAGCCGGTAGTTATGATCTGCTGATGATTGGGTCAGATGACCGGAGCAGAGCTTATTCTGCAGCGTCTATGGGAGCTACAGTAAACTGGATACTGTATACTGTATTTGGCCAAACTTAAACTAGGAGCCGTCTACCAGCGAGCCAGGGCCACTCTAAAACCAGTCGACCAAATTTAGATCAATATTTTATATAGCAGTCGCTCCGGCCGGTGGACGAGGTTTTAAGTGTATTGTGTTCAGAATATTCAATTTACTGTGGGCAATTTTTAAATAAGCACAACAATCGGTGCGTTGCTCTTTATGTGGGCAACGCCTGCTTAATTTTGGAGCAGGTGAGTTGGATCACAAGGTGCCGAGCCTGATGGCGATGATGACTCTTCGTTTGAATAGTAATTAAGATCCAGGCACGCTGACTTCAGCAAATGAGAGGCTGATTCAATGGTGCCCGTAATTTTAGGCAGTTGAGAATTAAGGCCCGTAATTAGAGAATATATAAGGCTAAAGGCCCAGAACATAGCCAATTCCAATCCAAATAGAGACTCCCAAAAGCAGCCCAGGGAGAATGTTGTAAGTGGTGTGTGTGATGACGTTGAGGTCCTGCAAGGAGTTCAAAAACTGGATGAACAGTCCAAGGAGACATCAAGGAAACACCACTGACAGTCCACACATCGTAGAATAATAAAACTCCCACACGGTAGAATTCGAGAATTCCTACAGATTTGCCTCTAGTTAATTTCATTAGTTCTCTCTTTCGTCAAGCCCAAAAGTAGAGAAATAGGACAGAATCAATTAAGAAAACTCTTACACAGCTGCTCTTGCTTTTAAATACAAGGCATAAAATTTAAGAATTTTTAGTAATACTTTTAGTGATTATCTAAGAGCATAATCGGGGATCAAATCCTTGGAACTATGGAAAACACATGACTTAACACGACATGGTTCATGAAGCAAAAGAAAAGCATTCCAGCAATTAAGAATTTCATAGAAAGAGAATTAATGCTTCTTTTAAGTACTCTAGAACATCTCTATAACTGTACAAGAAATAACAGAGAAAAATTCTAAGGTTTCATTGATATAAATCCTACTGAAAATCACTGATAAATATCATTTGCAATACTAAAAAAATTATGGAATAGTCTCCACAATAAAAGAAAGGAACACTAAACGTTTTGGCTTGCACAGACAGGAATTATGCGCAAGAGGAAAACATAAAAATCAGTGCGGCGATTTACCCGGCGGCTCTACACGTCGGCATTCGCCAAGCCGCCGGCATAATGTGTACGCACTCACGAAAAGGCAATGGTAGTGGGTATTTTTGTCACAAGAATGAACGGAATGGAATTAAATTTTTATTGAAATGATTTGAATTGAAATAAGTGCGATTAAACGCAAGGTTCAAGGCGTATGAACTATAAAAATTGAAACTCAAAAACTTCAGCAAGCATCGACCTGAATAATCTTCGTAATTTATAAACATACGAGATTATTAAGAGCCATTTTTAATTATTATTTCACGTTGGAACATATCTAAGAAAACTACTGCAAGTATGTTTGTAAAAAAGAAATTACTATTATAACACATGCTTATAGTGCAATTATAGTCCAGAGTAGTGACAGGAGACGGCGGTGTATGCTCCGCCCTTTGGAACACAAAGACACACTATCAACAAAGAACGCCGGCAATTTAGCTGCGTTCGTTCACGAGTCAGTTTATGAATAATTCTCGATATGATACAGACAACCGCAATATTTACTTGCAGTAATGAAGAAAAGCAAGGACGTTAGCTGAATATCTAGTATGAAGTCTCAACACGTGAATTTGGAAATGACACGCAATATTCACTCTATATCGCCGAGTGAGCACTCTAGACAACACATGCTAGTCTAAGAATCTTACGCTACTTTAGAGTTTATCCCTAGCTCCCGACACTGAGCAGATCTTTACGTTTAAACACAGTACACGCGAAAAACACATGGCACAATATACTTTACCCGGTTTCTTTTCTATTCTAACCCTAAATTTCACTTGCACTTACGAGATGATGTTCGCACGCTAACAAGCCACAAGACAGAGTGAGTAACGCTCAGTTCAAGTGACGCGCTTGGATGTTGCCAAATCGGGCTGCTTTAAAACTCGAAATGTCGATTGATTATTTGATCTCTCAAGTATTTACACACAAACTTCCATGATTACGAATTAGAAGTAGAAAATAATTAATAATAAATTAGAGTAAGATTTTTAATGCTAATAATTAATTTATTTAAGTGCGAAAGGGAAAATTTATAATTCTTACGCTTTGTAGCGATATGCTACATTACCCCCCAAGGCGCAGACCGAAAGGTCCACCCGCTGCAATCATTTGTAGCGGGAAGGAGTTTTGACAACGCGACCGTGCCGGGTTTGGCGGTCAGAAAATCTTACTACGCGGGGAAGTTTCACCAATCGGGTCTGCAAATGTAGATCGGCAAGAGTTCTAGGAACACGAGTTACTGCAGCGGGCTCGTCTGGTCTATCCAGACTTGTCGCTGTTTCAGTAAGAGGGCTAGAATTAGAATCTACGACAGGCTTAGAGATAGGGTTTGAATGTACAGGCACATAGAAAGGATTACACTCAAGTTGACTAGGCAGCAAGGCAGCCAACTGAGGAAGCTGAGATGGTAGATATGATCGAGTCTCAGTGGAAAGAGAACTCTGTGGAGAGAATGATGGGTTAGAAGTTACACTATGATCAGAAGTGTACGCGACTTTTAATCGATCAATGCTCACAGGGTCGCGTGAACCCGATCTTTCAAGGATGAAGTATTTGGGCGTGCGTTTGAGTATTTTGAATGGGCCATCATAAGGACGCGTGAGTGTAGGTTCGATGGCGTCGTTTCGGACGTACACATGTGTGCAGTCCTGCAAGGCGGGATCCAGTTTGTCCTCAGTCTGAGGCATTCGCGGAGCCACATACTTGATCTGGCGCATGCAATCTTTGAGACAGGTTACATTTGCGGAACGGTCAGCGGATGAAAATTCAGGCAAAGGTTTTGAGTCAACAATGTCGCCGGGGAGACGAAGTGTCTGACCATATAGCATTTCAGCCGCTGTACATTGCTGATCTTGTCTATGTAAATTTCGGATGCTAAGTAGTACTACTGGAAGTCTGTCAGTCCAATCATTGCTGCAGCTTAGGCAACGTAATGCCGACTTTAAATCTCTGTGGACTCTCTCAATAAGTCCATTTGACTGTGGATGATAAGCAGTAGTGTTTACGTTTTCACACCCTAAAGCAGTGCTAAGCTCACTCCAGAATTTGGAGGTGAATTGTGATCCCCGGTCATGTGTGACACTTAAGGGAACACCAAATCTAGAGATCCAGTTGGACATGAAAGCGCGCGCTACCGTCTCGGTTTGGGTATCAGGAAGAGGGACAGCCTCAACCCAACGTGTGAACCTATCAATGATGGTCAACAAATAAGAATGACCGCGCGATAAGGGCAAAGGACCCACCAAATCTAGGTGTACCGAGTCGAACTTGTGACCTGTGAATGCAACACTCTGCAGCGCTGCACGATTATGTTTCACCACTTTACTACTCTGACATGCATGGCAATTTTGCACAATTTGCTTGACCTCCTTACGCATCGCTGGCCAGACGTAACGATCAGAAATCAAACGCAATGTACTGTTAATACCTGGATGAGAGAAGGAATGATAGTGGAGGATAGCTACTCTGCGGAGGGTCGCGGGAAGATACAAACGAGAAAGTCGCTCGGCATCACGGTACACGCCGTCAACCAAGGTCAATTTCAGAGAGGAAGTGTTAGAAGGTTTGAGAAGGTCCTGAAGTTCAGGATCCTCCTTCTGAGCCTTGGAGATTTTGCCGAAAGTGATTTCACCACTGGTTTGGACAGTATTTATGCGCGATAGACAATCAGCGACAGTATTGTCCAACCCTTTTATGAAACGGATGTCAGTGGTAAACTGGCTTATGAACGACAAATGTCGAGCTTCTCTTGGGGAATGTCTTTCCGAGGGCATCCTGATCGCTGAGGTCAGAGGTTTGTGATCTGTGTAGATCACAAACTCCCTTGCCTCTAGAGCATAGCGAAAGTGTCTCACAGACAAGTAGATAGCGAAAAGTTCCCTACCGAACGCGCTATAAGCACGCTCAGTGGGCGACAGCTTTTTGGAAAAGAAAGCAAGAGGAGAGATGTTAGTCCCTACTTGTTGTTGCAAAACAGCACCTACAGCAGTACTGGAAGCGTCCACTACTAGACTAAAATCAGCATTAGCAATAGGGTAGGATAATTCCGTCGCGGAAGCTAACTTGTGTTTTATTTCCTCAAAAGCTTTGCGCGCTTCTTCTGTCCATTTTACCTCAATGGATTTTCCTTTTCGTTTCGGTTCGAGGAGGTCAGACAAGGGCGCTAAAGTTTGGGCACAGTTGCGTATGAAACGATGATAGAAGCTAACAGAACCTAGGAACCTTCTTAGTTCCTTCTGGGTCAGTGGAAGAGGAAAGTTTTTGATCACTTCTACTTTGGAAGGCAAAGGTTTTAGACCTAGGCTGGAGATTTCATGACCTAAGTAAATCAGTGATGGCTTTCCGAGCTCACATTTTGCAGGATTTACGAGGAGTCCATGGTCGGACAGTCTTTGAAAAACGACCCTCAGATGGTCTTTGTGCAACTCCGGGGTTGTGGATGCCACTAGGATGTCGTCTAGATAGACATAGGCGAAAGTGAGATCAGAGAAAATTTCAGCCATGTGCCTTTGGAACGTTTGAGGAGCGTTCCTCAAGCCATATGGCATCTTGAGGAACTCAAAGAGACCAAACGGAGTGATTACCGCGGTCTTAGGTATAGCACTCTCATCAAGTGGAATTTGATGAAAGGCGTGCTGAAGGTCTATCTTTGAGAAAATTTGAGCTCCCTCTAAATTTGCACTGAAATCATGCAAGTAAGGAATAGGGTAGCGATCAGGTAAAGTAACGGCATTCAACCTGCGGAAATCCCCGCACGGTCTGAATTCACCGTTAGCCTTGGGTACTAGCAAAAGAGGGCTAGCCCAAGGGCTTTTGGAGCTGCGGATAATGCCATTTTCTTGCATGCGCGCAAATTCTTTCTTGGCTAACGCCAATCGATCAGGCGGCAATCGCCTTGCACGGGAGTAAACCGGCGGACCTTGCGTCTCTATGAAGTGCCTTGTGCTGGTCTGCATTTTTGTAGAAACTAAGTTAGAATTTGTCAATGCAGGAAAATCTTTTAGTAATTGCTCAAACATGCACTCTTCCTTTAAGGCGATAGAGAAAGAATGCAAGACATTAGCTCTAGTTATGCCGCAAGCGGGAATTGAGATCTGTGTCTCCTCGTCCCTAATTCTACGGTTTTTAACATCTACAAGTATGCCAAACTTGGCTAAGAAATCCGCACCAATTATAGGCTCTTGGACTTCCGCGATGAGGAAGGTGAAACGAAAGTTTCGCCTCAATCCCAGACTGCACTCTAATACTCTTTCACCGTAACAAGGAATTGGCGTGCCGTTTGCGGCGCGTAATGTCGCCAACAATGGTTGGTTTTTGTCTTTCACCGTGGCTGGGATAATTGACACACTGGAGCCAGTGTCTATTAAAAATCGGCATTTGGTTGTGGGATCAAGAATGGTTAAGAGGCGAGTAGTCTGGGAATGCGGCAACGCAGTACTCGCTACTATGCGTTGCTGTTCGCGTTTCCCGAAGTCATTTCGGTATAACGCGGACAGTATCTAGAGGCACATTTGCGAGCTTGGTCACCAAATTTTATGTGGTACCAGCATAAATTGCTACTAGCATCACGAGAGCGCGACCTGAAGCGGCGGTCTTGATTTGACCTATCATACGATCTACCTCTATCAAAGCGTTGAGAAGGAGGAAAAGGATGATAGTTTGAGGGATAGTCATAAGGATAGTCGTAGGCATTTTGGTGGCTTTGGAATCTCCCTGGGCCTTGCTGAATGTGAGCCACACTCTGACCTAAATTGCAATTCTGTAACGCTTGCTTTATCTCGGCGATGTCTTGCTGCATCTTATTTATTGTGGCTGCGGATTGATTCTGTGTATTTACGGGGCTAAAATTTGCAGAAGCTGCATTCAGGGACGCAACTTGCGGTGCCTGTGGCGAATTAATGTTGCGCATCACCGTCTCGGTGGACTCCGCGAGCTTTTCTAACGTTTGATCGGGGCCTGCTAGCGATAGAAATGGGCGCACATTATGTGGAAGCTTAGTCATGAAAACTTCCTTCAGGAATCCCTCAGCTACGGCAACACCCGTAGCGAGTTTTCGCAGCTCTTTGACTAGCGAAGTGGGAGAGAAAGAGCTAGAGACAGATGGAATTGCTGAGGCGTCTACCAAACTCCGAAATTTGTCCGCATCGGACATCTGCAACTTCTGCAGAATCTTTCTTTTTAAGGTGCCGTACGGATCAAAGGCATGAGGGTTTTCGAGCAATTGATTTGAATCATTCAACAATTATGTGGGGGCTGCGGACACAAGGGCGTAGAATTGATCAGTGTTATTAGTTACTTTATGATACCTAAACATTGCCTCGCACTGTTGGAACCAGGTATGGGCGTCCTCCGGAATGAAGGGAGGGAGCCTATTGGGTTTTGTGGGGGCTCGATCTTCATTATCTGATTCAGTCATGCTAGCAGCTTTCTTTCAATTTTCGCAATCAACGCCTATGACTTGGAATTTGCGTGGCAAAAGTTTGCGTTCTTTCTTTACCTACACAATCATTCAAATTAAGTTGAAACAGAAGGAAGGAAATATGAAATTGGAAACGAGAAAAATAAAATTTATGCGGTATGCGGCAATTTGCGTAGGCACAGAAACAGGTGAGAAAAATTATTTTTCTACCTACTCAAGCGATCAATAACGTTGAAGAAACGGAGGGAAAGAGAGAATGGAAACGCGAATTTTTACGGTAGTCAGAATAAACGTAATAAACGTAAGCACAGAAATAGGAAAAAAATATATTTATCCCACCTACTGAGGCACATAAAACAAAAGGACAGTATAACGCTGAAAGAAAATTTTGTTAGAGCTGCTCAGAGAATCACCATTAACACGGTAAATCTAAGAATTTCCCAAAGACTACGACATGGGAAATTTATCACTACAATGATATACCAAAATAAACCTCTCTCACAACTTCTCAAACACTTATCGAGTTGAATAGTTTTTAAGTTTTAAAGAAAGTTTTGGGGTTATTTTAACTGGGGTCTTCACCAGTGATTTTATCTTTGGGATTTATCTGGGGTCGACCGTGTGTGTGTGTGTGGTTTGCAAATGGTGTAGGGGCCAATATGTCGACTTTGAGGACACCGTGACGTTGTGAATGATCGATTTTGGATTGAGTTGAGACCAGACAGGGCGGCTCAAGTTGAGGCAATTCTTAGGTGAGTTAAGTAGCATTAAAGCCCAAACAAGCTAGACCAAAAATGAGGCCCAAAGCCAGGTAAATTCTGATTAAGTCACGTCCAGTTAAGGTCGGGCCAGTTCCGGCCAGTTTAAGTTTAAGTTTTAGGCAAAACAAGGCCCAAGGGGGGGCTGTTGCGAGTGGTGTGTGTGATGACGTTGAGGTCCTGCAAGGAGTCCAAAAGCTGGATGAACAGTCCAAGGAGACATCAAGGAAACACCACTGACAGTCCACACATCGTAGAATAATAAAACTCCCACACGGCAGAATTCGAGAATTCCTACAGATTTGCCTCTAGTTAATTTCATTAGTTCTCTCTTTCGTCAAGCCCAAAAGTAGAGAAATAGGACAGAATCAATTAAGAAAACTCTTACACAGCTGCTCTTGCTTTTAAATACAAGGCATAAAATTTAAGAATTTTTAGTAATACTTTTAGTGATTATCTAAGAGCATAATCGGGGATCAAATCCTTGGAACTATGGAAAACACATGACTTAACAAGACATGGTTCATGAAGCAAAAGAAAAGCATTCCAGCAATTAAGAATTTCATAGAAAGAGAATTAATGCTTCTTTAAGTACTCTAGAACATCTCTATAACTGTACAAGAAATAACAGAGAAAAATTCTAAGGTTTCATTGATATAAATCCTACTGAAAATCACTGATAAATATCATTTGCAATACTAAAAAAATTATGGAATAGTCTCCACAATAAAAGAAAGGAACACTAAACGTTTTGGCTTGCACAGACAGGAATTATGCGCAAGAGGAAAACATAAAAATCAGTGCGGCGATTTACCCGGCGGCTCTACACGTCGGCATTCGCCAAGCCGCCGGCATAATGTGTACGCACTCACGAAAAGGCAATGGTAGTGGATATTTTTGTCACAAGAATGAACGGAATGGAATTAAATTTTTATTGAAATGATTTGAATTGAAATAAGTGCGATTAAACGCAAGGTTCAAGGCGTATGAACTATAAAAATTGAAACTCAAAAACTTCAGCAAGCATCGACCTGAATAATCTTCGTAATTTATAAACATACGAGATTATTAAGAGCCATTTTTAATTATTATTTCACGTTGGAACATATCTAAGAAAACTACTGCAAGTATGTTTGTAAAAAAGAAATTACTATTATAACACATGCTTATAGTGCAATTATAGTCCAGAGTAGTGACAGGAGACGGCGGTGTATGCTCCGCCCTTTGGAACACAAAGACACACTATCAACAAAGAACGCCGGCAATTTAGCTGCGTTCGTTCACGAGTCAGTTTATGAATAATTCTCGATATGATACAGACAACCGCAATATTTACTTGCAGTAATGAAGAAAAGCAAGGACGTTAGCTGAATATCTAGTATGAAGTCTCAACACGTGAATTTGGAAATGACACGCAATATTCACTCTATATCGCCGAGTGAGCACTCTAGACAACACATGCTAGTCTAAGAATCTTACGCTACTTTAGAGTTTATCCCTAGCTCCCGACACTGAGCAGATCTTTACGTTTAAACACAGTACACGCGAAAAACACATGGCACAATATACTTTACCCGGTTTCTTTTCTATTCTAACCCTAAATTTCACTTGCACTTACGAGATGATGTTCGCACGCTAACAAGCCACAAGACAGAGTGAGTAACGCTCAGTTCAAGTGACGCGCTTGGATGTTGCCAAATCGGGCTGCTTTAAAACTCGAAATGTCGATTGATTATTTGATCTCTCAAGTATTTACACACAAACTTCCATGATTACGAATTAGAAGTAGAAAATAATTAATAATAAATTAGAGTAAGATTTTTAATGCTAATAATTAATTTATTTAAGTGCGAAAGGGAAAATTTATAATTCTTACGCTTTGTAGCGATATGCTACATTACCCCCCAAGGCGCAGACCGAAAGGTCCACCCGCTGCAATCATTTGTAGCGGGAAGGAGTTTTGACAACGCGACCGTGCCGGGTTTGGCGGTCAGAAAATCTTACTACGCGGGGAAGTTTCACCAATCGGGTCTGCAAATGTAGATCGGCAAGAGTTCTAGGAACACGAGTTACTGCAGCGGGCTCGTCTGGTCTATCCAGACTTGTCGCTGTTTCAGTAAGAGGGCTAGAATTAGAATCTACGACAGGCTTAGAGATAGGGTTTGAATGTACAGGCACATAGAAAGGATTACACTCAAGTTGACTAGGCAGCAAGGCAGCCAACTGAGGAAGCTGAGATGGTAGATATGATCGAGTCTCAGTGGAAAGAGAACTCTGTGGAGAGAATGATGGGTTAGAAGTTACACTATGATCAGAAGTGTACGCGACTTTTAATCGATCAATGCTCACAGGGTCGCGTGAACCCGATCTTTCAAGGATGAAGTATTTGGGCGTGCGTTTGAGTATTTTGAATGGGCCATCATAAGGACGCGTGAGTGTAGGTTCGATGGCGTCGTTTCGGACGTACACATGTGTGCAGTCCTGCAAGGCGGGATCCAGTTTGTCCTCAGTCTGAGGCATTCGCGGAGCCACATACTTGATCTGGCGCATGCAATCTTTGAGACAGGTTACATATGCGGAACGGTCAGCGGATGAAAATTCAGGCAAAGGTTTTGAGTCAACAATGTCGCCGGGGAGACGAAGTGTCTGACCATATAGCATTTCAGCCGCTGTACATTGATGATCTTGTCTATGTAAATTTCGGATGCTAAGTAGTACTACTGGAAGTCTGTCAGTCCAATCATTGCTGCAGTTTAGGCAACGTAATGCTGACTTTAAATCTCTGTGGACTCTCTCAATAAGTCCATTTGACTGTGGATGATAAGCAGTAGTGTTTACGTTTTCACACCCTAAAGCAGTGCTAAGCTCACTCCAGAATTTGGAGGTGAATTGTGATCCCCGGTCATGTGTGACACTTAAGGGAACACCAAATCTAGAGATCCAGTTGGACATGAAAGCGCGCGCTACCGTCTCGGTTTGGGTATCAGGAAGAGGGACAGCCTCAACCCAACGTGTGAACCTATCAATGATGGTCAACAAATAAGAATGACCGCGCGATAAGGGCAAAGGACCCACCAAATCTAGGTGTACCGAGTCGAACTTGTGACCTGTGAATGCAACACTCTGCAGCGCTGCACGATTATGTTTCACCACTTTACTACTCTGACATGCATGGCAATTTTGCACAATTTGCTTGACCTCCTTACGCATCGCTGGCCAGACGTAACGATCAGAAATCAAACGCAATGTACGGTTAATACCTGGATGAGAGAAGGAATGATAGTGGAGGATAGCTACTCTGCGGAGGGTCGCGGGAAGATACAAACGAGAAAGTCGCTCGGCATCACGGTACACGCCGTCAACCAAGGTCAATTTCAGAGAGGAAGTGTTAGAAGGTTTGAGAAGGTCCTGAAGTTCAGGATCCTCCTTCTGAGCCTTGGAGATTTTGCCGAAAGTGATTTCACCACTGGTTTGGACAGTATTTATGCGCGATAGACAATCAGCGACAGTATTGTCCAACCCTTTTATGAAACGGATGTCAGTGGTAAACTGGCTTATGAACGACAAATGTCGAGCTTCTCTTGGGGAATGTCTTTCAGAGGGCATCCTGATCGCTGAGGTCAGAGGTTTGTGATCTGTGTAGATCACAAACTCCCTTGCCTCTAGAGCATAGCGAAAGTGTCTCACAGACAAGTAGATAGCAAGAAGTTCCCTACCGAACGCGCTATAAGCACGCTCAGTGGGCGACAGCTTTTTGGAAAAGAAAGCAAGAGGAGAGATGTTAGTCCCTACTTGTTGTTGCAAAACAGCACCTACAGCAGTACTGGAAGCGTCCACTACTAGACTAAAATCAGCATTAGCAATAGGGTAGGATAATTCCGTCGCGGAAGCTAACTTGTGTTTTATTTCCTCAAAAGCTTTGCGCGCTTCTTCTGTCCATTTTACCTCAATGGATTTTCCTTTTCGTTTCGGTTCGAGGAGGTCAGACAAGGGCGCTAAAGTTTGGGCACAGTTGCGTATGAAACGATGATAGAAGTTAACAGAACCTAGGAACCTTTTTAGTTCCTTCTGGGTCTGTGGAAGAGGAAAGTTTTTGATCACTTCTACTTTGGAAGGCAAAGGTTTTAGACCTAGGCTGGAGATTTCATGACCTAAGTAAATCAGTGATGGCTTTCCGAGCTCACATTTTGCAGGATTTACGAGGAGTCCATTGTCGGACAGTCTTTGAAAAACGACCCTCAGATGGTCTTTGTGCAACTCCGGGGTTGTGGATGCCACTAGGATGTCGTCTAGATAGACATAGGCGAAAGTGAGATCAGAGAAAATTTCAGCCATGTGCCTTTGGAACGTTTGAGGAGCGTTCCTCAAGCCATATGGCATCTTGAGGAACTCAAAGAGACCAAACGGAGTGATTACCGCGGTCTTAGGTATGGCACTCTCATCAAGTGGAATTTGATGAAAGGCGTGCTGAAGGTCTATCTTTGAGAAAATTTGAGCTCCCTCTAAATTTGCACTGAAATCATGCAAGTAAGGAATAGGGTAGCGATCAGGTAAAGTAACGGCATTCAACCTGCGGAAATCCCCGCACGGTCTGAATTCACCGTTAGCCTTGGGTACTAGCAAAAGAGGGCTAGCCCAAAGGCTTTTGGAGCTGCGGATAATGCCATTTTCTTGCATGCGCGCAAATTCTTTCTTGGCTAACGCCAATCGATCAGGCGGCAATCGCCTTGCACGGGAGTAAACCGGCGGACCTTGCGTCTCTATGAAGTGCCTTGTGCTGGTCTGCATTTTTGTAGAAACTAAGTTAGAATTTGTCAATGCAGGAAAATCTTTTAGTAATTGCTCAAACATGCACTCTTCCTTTATGGCGATAGAGAAAGAATGCAAGACATTAGCTCTAGTTATGCCGCAAGCGGGAATTGAGATCTGTGTCTCCTCGTCCCTAATTCTACGGTTTTTAACATCTACAAGTATGCCAAACTTGGCTAAGAAATCCGCGCCAATGATAGGCTCTTGGACTTCCGCGATGAGGAAGGTGAAACGAAAGTTTCGCCTCAATCCCAGACTGCACTCTAATACTCTTTCACCGTAACAAGGAATTGGCGTGCCGTTTGCGGCGCGTAATGTCGCCAACAATGGTTGGTTTTTGTCTTTCACCGTGGCTGGGATAATTGACACACTGGAGCCAGTGTCTATTAAAAATCGGTATTTGGTTGTGGGATCAAGAATGGTTAAGAGGCGAGTAGTCTGGGAATGCGGCAACGCAGTACTCGCTACTATGCGTTGCTGTTCGCGTTTCCCGAAGTCATTTCGGTATAACGCGGACAGTATCTAGAGGCACATTTGCGAGCTTGGTCACCAAATTTTATGTGGTACCAGCATAAATTGCTACTAGCATCACGAGAGCGCGACCTGAAGCGGCGGTCTTGATTTGACCTATCATACGATCTACCTCTATCAAAGCGTTGAGAAGGAGGAAAAGGATGATAGTTTGAGGGATAGTCATAAGGATAGTCGTAGGCATTTTGGTGGCTTTGGAATCTCCCTGGGCCTTGCTGAATGTGAGCCACACTCTGACCTAAATTGCAATTCTGTAACGCTTGCTTTATCTCGGCGATGTCTTGCTGCATCTTATTTATTGTGGCTGCGGATTGATTCTGTGTATTTACGGGGCTAAAATTTGCAGAAGCTGCATTCAGGGACGCAACTTGCGGTGCCTGTGGCGAATTAATGTTGCGCATCACCGTCTCGGTGGACTCCGCGAGCTTTTCTAACGTTTGATCGGGGCCTGCTAGCGATAGAAATGGGCGCACATTATGTGGAAGCTTAGTCATGAAAACTTCCTTCAGGAATCCCTCAGCTACGGCAACACCCGTAGCGAGTTTTCGCAGCTTTTTGACTAGCGAAGTGGGAGAGAAAGAGCTAGAGACAGATGGAATTGCTGAGGCGTCTACCAAACTCCGAAATTTGTCCGCATCGGACATCTGCAACTTCTGCAGAATCTTTCTTTTTAAGGTGCCGTACGGATCAAAGGCATGAGGGTTTTCGAGCAATTGATTTGAATCATTCAACAATTATGTGGGGGCTGCGGACACAAGGGCGTAGAATTGATCAGTGTTATTAGTTACTTTATGATACCTAAACATTGCCTCGCACTGTTGGAACCAGGTATGGGCGTCCTCCGGAATGAAGGGAGGGAGCCTATTGGGTTTTGTGGGGGCTCGATCTTCATTATCTGATTCAGTCATGCTAGCAGCTTTCTTTCAATTTTCGCAATCAACGCCTATGACTTGGAATTTGCGTGGCAAAAGTTTGCGTTCTTTCTTTACCTACACAATCATTCAAATTAAGTTGAAACAGAAGGAAGGAAATATGAAATTGGAAACGAGAAAAATAAAATTTATGCGGTATGCGGCAATTTGCGTAGGCACAGAAACAGGTGAGAAAAATTATTTTTCTACCTACTCAAGCGATCAATAACGTTGAAGAAACGGAGGGAAAGAGAGAATGGAAACGCGAATTTTTACGGTAGTCAGAATAAACGTAATAAACGTAAGCACAGAAATAGGAAAAAAATATATTTATCCCACCTACTGAGGCACATAAAACAAAAGGACAGTATAACGCTGAAAGAAAATTTTGTTAGAGCTGCTCAGAGAATCACCATTAACACGGTAAATCTAAGAATTTCACAAAGACTACGACATGGGAAATTTATCACTACAATGATATACCAAAATAAACCTCTCTCACAACTTCTCAAACACTTATCGAGTTGAATAGTTTTTAAGTTTTAAAGAAAGTTTTGGGGTTATTTTAACTGGGGTCTTCACCAGTGATTTTATCTTTGGGATTTATCTGGGGTCGACCGTGTGTGTGTGTGTGGTTTGCAAATGGTGTAGGGGCCAATATGTCGACTTTGAGGACACCGTGACGTTGTGAATGATCGATTTTGGATTGAGTTGAGACCAGACAGGGCGGCTCAAGTTGAGGCAATTCTTAGGTGAGTTAAGTAGCATTAAAGCCCAAACAAGCTAGACCAAAAATGAGGCCCAAAGCCAGGTAAATTCTGATTAAGTCACGTCCAGTTAAGGTCGGGCCAGTTCCGGCCAGTTTAAGTTTAAGTTTTAGGCAAAACAAGGCCCAAGGGGGGGCTGTTGCGAGTGGTGTGTGTGATGACGTTGAGGTCCTGCAAGGAGTCCAAAAGCTGGATGAACAGTCCAAGGAGACATCAAGGAAACACCACTGACAGTCCACACATCGTAGAATAATAAAACTCCCACACGGCAGAATTCGAGAATTCCTACAGATTTGCCTCTAGTTAATTTCATTAGTTCTCTCTTTCGTCAAGCCCAAAAGTAGAGAAATAGGACAGAATCAATTAAGAAAACTCTTACACAGCTGCTCTTGCTTTTAAATACAAGGCATAAAATTTAAGAATTTTTAGTAATACTTTTAGTGATTATCTAAGAGCATAATCGGGGATCAAATCCTTGGAACTATGGAAAACACATGACTTAACAAGACATGGTTCATGAAGCAAAAGAAAAGCATTCCAGCAATTAAGAATTTCATAGAAAGAGAATTAATGCTTCTTTAAGTACTCTAGAACATCTCTATAACTGTACAAGAAATAACAGAGAAAAATTCTAAGGTTTCATTGATTTAATCCTACTGAAAATCACTGATAAATATCATTTGCAATACTAAAAAAATTATGGAATAGTCTCCACAATAAAAGAAAGGAACACTAAACGTTTTGGCTTGCACAGACAGGAATTATGCGCAAGAGGAAAACATAAAAATCAGTGCGGCGATTTACCCGGCGGCTCTACACGTCGGCATTCGCCAAGCCGCCGGCATAATGTGTACGCACTCACGAAAAGGCAATGGTAGTGGGTATTTTTGTCACAAGAATGAACGGAATGGAATTAAATTTTTATTGAAATGATTTGAATTGAAATAAGTGCGATTAAACGCAAGGTTCAAGGCGTATGAACTATAAAAATTGAAACTCAAAAACTTCAGCAAGCATCGACCTGAATAATCTTCGTAATTTATAAACATACGAGATTATTAAGAGCCATTTTTAATTATTATTTCACGTTGGAACATATCTAAAAAAACTACTGCAAGTATGTTTGTAAAAAAGAAATTACTATTATAACACATGCTTATAGTGCAATTATAGTCCAGAGTAGTGACAGGAGACGGCGGTGTATGCTCCGCCCTTTGGAACACAAAGACACACTATCAACAAAGAACGCCGGCAATTTAGCTGCGTTCGTTCACGAGTCAGTTTATGAATAATTCTCGATATGATACAGACAACCGCAATATTTACTTGCAGTAATGAAGAAAAGCAAGGACGTTAGCTGAATATCTAGTATGAAGTCTCAACACGTGAATTTGGAAATGACACGCAATATTCACTCTATATCGCCGAGTGAGCACTCTAGACAACACATGCTAGTCTAAGAATCTTACGCTACTTTAGAGTTTATCCCTAGCTCCCGAGACTGAGCAGATCTTTACGTTTAAACACAGTACACGCGAAAAACACATGGCACAATATACTTTACCCGGTTTCTTTTCTATTCTAACCCTAAATTTCACTTGCACTTACGAGATGATGTTCGCACGCTAACAAGCCACAAGACAGAGTGAGTAACGCTCAGTTCAAGTGACGCGCTTGGATGTTGCCAAATCGGGCTGCTTTAAAACTCGAAATGTCGATTGATTATTTGATCTCTCAAGTATTTACACACAAACTTCCATGATTACGAATTAGAAGTAGAAAATAATTAATAATAAATTAGAGTAAGATTTTTAATGCTAATAATTAATTTATTTAAGTGCGAAAGGGAAAATTTATAATTCTTACGCTTTGTAGCGATATGCTACATGCTTTGAGTTTTTTGCCTATACCCAACGGAGGAAGTCGCCACCCAGAGCCAGGATTCAAACCCTCGACACCTTCACGGGAGGGCGGGTCCTTCAACCACAAGACTACGACAAGCACTTTAACCAGGAAGTCGAGCATCTTTAATTTGCGTTTAAACATTCAGTTTTAATGCCATTATTCAGAATTGAAAATAGTTGAAAATAAATTAATATTTCATATAAATGCATATATCAGAAACAAGAATTTGTCTGCAACACTAATTCAAAGAATGATGCATTATAATTTCACACACTCAGTTGTGTAGCATACCGCTACATAAGCGTAAAAATTAGAAATTCGCTATTCATACTTAAATAAATTAATTAGTAGCATTAAAAATATTACTCTAATTTATTATTAATTATTTTCTACTTCTGATTCACCATCATTGAAGTTTTTGTGTAAATGCATGAAAAAAATAAAAATAACACTTGACATTTTTCGAGAGAGAAGCCCTCTGGTGGCAACACTGCGCAGTTGCGCGTCTCTTCTTTCAAAGCCATTCTTACTCTGGCGTCCTACTTAGCGGTGTTTTCAGCAAATTCTCGACCTCTACATCATCGCCATACACGCAACACTCACAGTTTTTAATCTCCCTGGGTTTTCCCGAGCGCCATGATGATTGCTAAATGCTATTCTCACATAAGCAGTGACTAAACTTGCTACTACTAATCTGAGCAAGTAATTCAACTTGCCCCTGCTAATGTGCCGACTTGATTCTGCTCACATGAGCCTGATTTAACTTGCTCACTCACACCCCACCTTATTTTGGAGTCATTAGTTATTCCTGAACTACGTCATTGACCCTCGCTCAATCATCTCAAATTACTTAATTCAACTTCCCAAATACAACTCACTCACCCTGCATACTCATCGCGTGCTGGCCTTCGTCAACGCCAGCCTGGTCCTCCTGCAAGGATTGCCCACCTAGACAAGCTCTCCGAGATCAAGAACCAAGCCAGTTTTCCTGGTTTTCTCTTCCAATAAACTCCACCTAAAAACGAGCTGAGTTCCAATCCGTCTTTCATTGTCCCTCTCATAATTTCCTCATATCACCTTCGAGAATTGATCGAGTTTTTCTTTGCCGTTCAAATTAATATTTACACTCAACCACCCAACGGCGAGAAAACCCGACAGTTGCATTTTAAATGCATTTTCACATTTCTAGATATATTTATTCTGGTAATTCAGCAATAAAACCGTACTTTTATCATATGGAATTCAGGAAACGGATACAATCATATACTGAAAATAAGCATACATTTCTCTGAAAAAAAAGCTCTGAAATTCATAAATGTAATCTAGCATAGTTTCCGTCAAACCAAAATGGTCACCAGAAAAAACATATTTATAAGAAATAACTGCAAATTTATGCATTTATTCAATTATTTAACAAAAATCAGGAATGATATTTCCCAAAGAATTAATTTTGGTGGTTGCGAGATTATGTGTTTTTATATACTGGAATCAAGAAGTTTTTCATCCTTAACTCATCTAGAAGAGCTAAGAAATAAAATAGAATTTATTGAAGATTAAAGCTTCGCCTAAATTTATAATCTATTCTATAAATTGATTTTTTATTTTTTTATATCAGGTCATGAGCAATATATGACTGGTTATCCACGTGCGCATAAACTGTAGATTTTATTCAACGTCGCAGTGACGTATCAGTAGTACATTGTGCATTAGTGCTGATATACTCCATCAAATATGGCGCAGCAAAATCCTGTAAATATTTTATCAGTTTTAAGTGGTTCAAAAATTTTAGTTACTGTTTTACAAGCACTGCCTGATATTTTATTGGTTGCTGTGGAACATGAACAGAAATATTTTCAAGGAGTTCTTTTAGATTCTTCCAAAGGGTAAGTTAATATGAATAATTGTAATATTTTTCCTCTAATAAATCAAAAATTCCAAATGAGTAATAAAATTATTGAAACCAGAAATTTTTTTTATCGATTTTGTGATATAAATATAATTCTTTTAAATTTAGGTTTATATAATCATAATTTTACAATTCTACTATGGATTAGCTAACAGTCTTTTCTAATTCTCATGAGTTGAACATTCAAACGATGTTGAGCAATAATAAGAAATGTTTCGGAAGTTTCAGTGTTTTCATTCAATGAAAGCTTATTGAAATTGTTGTGAATATTTTTAAGGTCAATATTGAGTTTAATGTTGTCAATGAATTTCATAATTTCGTAGGTATAGACAGGTAATAAAGTCAATTTTAAGATGTTTTACAAGAATGACAATGTGCCCGGAAATGCTTAGTATTTGAGTTATTTAAGTTTGAAGTTATACGAACGGCGCTCCTGAATGACCTTATTTGCGCAAAAACATTGTTTTTGCAATGAAAACAGAAGCTAACCTCTATTACAAACGTTAAGAGATTGGGTCGTGAGGGGTAGCGACAGTTCTGGTCAATATTGAGTTTAATGTTGTCAACGAATTTCATAATTTTGTAGGAATAGATAGGTAATATAGTTGATTTTAAGACGTTTTACAAGAATGAGATTTTGCCCGGTGATGCGTTATTTTTGAATTATTCAACTTTGAAGCTGGCTTGTGCGCGCCATGGAAGCGCGCGCGGCCAGCGTATTTTATTCAATAATGGAAGCTAACCCCCTATTAATAAGGCAAAGAGGTTGGGTCGTGAGGGGTAGCCACAGTTCTTTTAGTGAAAAGTATAAATAAAGCTTCTAACCCACCCGTTAGGGTGACGATTGCTATCTTGTTTACATCGTCACCAAGATGGCGGCGCCCATGGCAACAGCCATCTTCCAGTCGATGTAAACAAACGTCACAAGAAACCTTTATATATAATTTTCACTAAAAGAACTGTGGCTACCCCTCACGACCCAACTTCTTTACGTTTGTAATAGAGGTTAGCTTCCGTTTTCATTGCAAAAACAATGACTGTTTTTGCGCAAATAAGGCCATTCAGGTGCGCCGTTTGTATAACTTCAAACTTGAATAACTCAAAAACTAAGCATTTCCGGGCATATTGTCATTCATGTAAAATGTCTTAAAATTGACTATAATACCTGCCTATACCTATAAAATTATGAAATTTGTTGACAACATTAAACTTAATATTGACAACAGTTCTTTTAGTGAAAATTATAAATAAAGGTTTCTAGTGACGTTTGTTTACATCGACTGGAAGATGGTTGCCGCCATGGGCGCCGCCATCTTGGAGCCGATGTAAACAAGATTGCGATCGTCACCCTAACGGGTCAGTTAGTTGCTTTATTTATACTTTTCACTAAAAGAACTGTGGCTACCCCTCATGACCCAACCTCTTTACGTTTGTAATAGGGGGTTAGCTTCCGTTATTGATTAAAATATGCTAGCCGCGCGCGCTTCCATGGCGCGCACAAGCCTGCTTCAAAGTTGAATAATTCAATAATAACGCATCACCGGGCAGAATGTCATTCATGTAAAACGTCTTAAAATCAACTATATTAGCTATCTATACCTACGAAATTATGAAATTTGTTGACAACATTAAACTCAATATTGACCATTTTTAATGTCTCTTATTGTAAGTTAAGTTATAATTGTTGCTTTTTTCAATAATAACATATGTATTTGCAAGTTTTTAGCTATGCCAAGCAACAAATTGTATAAAAATGTAAGGTCAATGTGAAGTGTGATGTGATTAAAGGAAATGGGAATTGTATTCCCAAGAATCTCTAAAGGAACCCATTGAACGTTTTACAAGAATGACATTCTGCTTGCTGATGCGTTATTTTAGAATTATTCAGCTTTAAAGTTATAGGTGAAATCGCTTTCCCGCGCAAAATGTGCAACACAGAGTACGACTAGGTTGGGTCGGGAAAGGCAAAATTCGGATCATAAGGTGTTGAAGTTTTTGCCAGAAGTTTGTAGAAATGAAAGAATGATAGAAAAAATAATAAGAAATATTCTTATCAGTCAATAATACAAAAAAGTTAACGTACTATTTCTCGTACTTGGTGCTTTTGACGTTTTTTTTAGTTGCCACCTCAACAGTCAGCTCATAGATGGCGCCACCCGGTACGGCCGCCGCCATCATGGAGCAGATGTAAACACGATTGTTGACGTGACCTTAATGTGTTGCTTTCAACCTTTATTTATGATTTTCACTAGAAGAGCTGTGGCTTCCCCTCACGACCCAACCTCTTTACGTTTTTAATAGGGGGTTAGCTTCTGTTGTCAATTTAATTAGCTTCTGTTATTAATTAAATTTTGCTTGGCGCGCCTGCTTCTTGGCATGCAAAAGCCAAGTTCAAAGTTGAATAATTCAAAAATAACGCATCAGCGAGCAGAATGTCATTCGTGTAAAACGTTCTTAAATGGGTTCCTTTAGTGATTCTTGGGAATAAAATTCCCAATTCCTTTGATCACATCACGCTTCACATTGACCAAATGAAACCGTATCTTTGTTCTGTTTACTTATCTACGATTTTGCTTGATTTTTCCACTTTTGTGATGCATGTCAAAATCCTTATTATTTACGTTACATATTCTATTTAAATTTGGCACCAAATAGCTTCAGTGATTGGTAAAATTAAATTAAAATTACCCATTTATTTTTTCTTAAAACCAGTTATGATTGCTAAATCACTGTTTAATCCTTGACCAAGTAAGAATTTCAATATTGAATGAGTTTCAAAATTACTTTTTTTGCTCTGTATTGGACTCTGATCTACACTGGTCAGGACTTTTCCTGTCACTCACAACCCTGCTGTGCACACATTGAGTGTATCAAAATCTAGGATAAATTTTAAGGATTAACCAGTAATTGATTTTTATTTTGTATATTTTGGTGCCTAATTATGGTTAATTAGATCGCAATAAACAAGTTTTCTTCTATGCACTTCCCGTTGTATTTTACGTATTTTTACGAGTTATCGTTGTAAATTAGTTACCGCAACTCAAGTGTTTGAAGCGGGAAGTAATTCATTGAGCATGTCATATGGCCACACTGCAATGGACGCTCGCTTCCAACGCAATCAAATGATTGAGCCTGTTCCCGCCATCTAAGAGGAAAGTCAACATACCACTATAATTTGTTATTTTTTGGTAATAAGTTCTATTGTGTTATTAGCTAAAAGATCCTAGAACTGGGTTCAGGCTTTGCAAGGTCTGCGGGATGAGCATAACATATATAACATATATAACGTACACATAACATATATATATATATATATATAACATATACTTTTACATGGATAACATATATAACAGAGTAAATTACCAAGTATTCAAACGTACTCTAACAGCTCAATTGCGCAAAAAGTACAACCTACCGCTCTAACTCATAAAATACTAATTTCCGACGGAAAGTGCATAGAAGAAAACTTGCTTATTTTGATCTACTTAACTATGTTTAGGCATCAAAAACGTATAAATTGATTAATGGAAAACGCTTCACATTTACCTAAATTTTATCAGCACCAGGATAAGTTGGCGCAAATAAATTAAACGTCTAAGGTTTTTATAAGGTTTAATGCTTCTAAACTGTAGTCCATTTTTTTGATGTAGCATGCTGAAAATGCCATGCCTCATTTCCATGTTAATGTATAGTATTTTCCTGAATATTACAAAAGCTACATTGCAAAACACTCTATCAGTAGTTGAAAATTTGCTGATTTGAAATAACCTTTTTGGATATTTTATACATTTATAAACTTTACTTGTGCTTCTAAACACCTTTCTCAGAACATAATTTTCCATTCATAATTGTTGTATTTAGGATATTTACAGGATTTTTTGAAGGGAACAATGATATATTTTTTACTGGAGATGTAGCTAAAGCAGAATAACCTTCATTGGCTCTCAAATTTTATTGACTTTTATTACCTTCAACTGAGTATGAATTCTACTTTGATTGAATAAATCTTGTGATGCACAGAGTGAGGAAAGTACCACCTGCAATGCGGGAACGGAATGCTGTGTAAAATTATTTTGACGAGTAGTGGCTCAATTGAGGCGAGCCAAAAAAGAGATTAGATTTCACAGTGCTACAAACCATTGCAGTTCATCAAGAAGTGTTTAAAATTGGGCTGATTATATTTGAAGAGACATACTTTTTTACATATATAACAAATACTCAAAGTTGTCTAGAATTTTATTAGACTGTTATTGTTTATCAATCCAAACTTTGAATGTCTGAACAGAAAGACCATTGCTGGTGATAAAAAAGTTATTTTTGTCATCTTCCTCTGAAATATTGAATTACTTAAAGTACTTTATTGGTTGCCTATATTGTAATAGCTATTGGTAATTTAGCTGTATACAACATTAATGAATATTATATTGGGGTGGATAATTTAGAAAAATTACAGACGTTCTTTAGAAAAGTTGGAAAGACCATTGGAAGTGGTTAATGATGAAAATTTTACCTAATATTAAAGAGGTAAACTAAGTCATATGTGTATGCAAAGTTATGCAACTTTTTGTTAGGGCCAAAAATAGTATGTTTATGAATGCCATTATTGAAACTTCTGAACTGTTAAAAACATTGGTTGACATAAAGATCACATTCATTTTTTACAATCTGTGTCATTTGCAGTGTTCAAGTTATTTTTGTGTAGCATTTTTTTTTATTTTGTGTTGGGGAAACCTTCAGGCAATAAATTGTGTTCAAGTAGGAAGAATATCATTTTCGCTTAGCATCTCTAATATAATGGTACCTTGCCTTGCCAACTTAAATCAGTGTTACTTTACTCATTACTTTGTGTTCTATGTGTTTGAAATTACTTAGAGCAAAATAAACTGGAAAATGGATTTATCTCTTTTTAATTTTATAATTATTAAGCATTTTGTGAGTATTTCAATTTTATGGATATGAATTAACTTTAATGAATACTTGTTAATTTTAGAAAAGGCAGTTGTTTAAAGTTCTCTGGGTGAAGTTTATGCCATGAGCATCCTGAGGAAATTTGTACGCAGTAAACTGTGGTCCAAATTTTGAGATATACAGCCTGGTGTATTTTGTAGTCATTGTTTTGGCTGCTGTACATCCTGGTATGTTTTGCAGGCATTTATTTTGGCTGCTGTACATCCTGGTATGTTTTGCAGGCATTTATTTTGGCTGCTGTACATCCTGGTATGTTTTGCAAGCATTTATTTTGGCTGCTGTACATCCTGGTATGTTTTGCAGGCATTTATTTTGGCTGCTGTACATCCTGGTATGTTTTGCAGTCATTTATTTTGGCTGCTGTACATCCTGGTATGTTTTGCAGGCATGTATTTTGGCTGCTGTACATCCTGGTGTGTTTTGCAGTCATTTATTTTGGCTGCTGTACATCCTGGTATGTTTTGCAGTCATTTATTTTGGCTGCTGTATATCCTGGTATGTTTTGCAGTCATTTATTTTGGCTGCTGTACATCCTGGTATGTTTTGCAGGCATTTATTTTGGCTGCTGTACATCCTGGTATGTTTTGCAGTCATTTATTTTGGCTGCTGTACATCCTGGTATGTTTTGCAGGCATTTATTTTGGCTGCTGTACATCCTGGTATGTTTTGCAGGCATTTATTTTGGCTGCTGTACATCCTGGTATGTTTTGCAGGCATTTATTTTGGCTGCTGTACATCCTGGTATGTTTTGCAGGCATTTATTTTGGCTGCTGTACATCCTGGTATGTTTTGCAGGCATTTATTTTGGCTGCTGTACATCCTGGTATGTTTTGCAGGCATTTATTTTGGCTGCTGTACATCCTGGTATGTTTTGCAGGCATTTATTTTGGCTGCTGTACATCCTGGTATGTTTTGCAGGCATTTATTTTGGCTGCTGTACATCCTGGTATGTTTTGCAGTCATTTATTTTGGCTGCTGTACATCCTGGTATGTTTTGCAGTCATTTATTTTGGCTGCTGTACATCCTGGTGTGTTTTGCAGTCATTTATTTTGGCTGCTGTACATCCTGGTATGTTTTGCAGTCATTTATTTTGGCTGCTGTACATCCTGGTATGTTTTGCAGTCATTTATTTTGGCTGCTGTACATCCTGGTATGTTTTGCAGTCATTTATTTTGGCTGCTGTACATCCTGATGTTTTGCAGTCATTTATTTTGGCTGCTGTACATCCTGGTATGTTTTGCAGTCATTTATTTTGGCTGCTGTACATCCTGGTGTGTTTTGCAGTCATTTATTTTGGCTGCTGTACATCCTGGTATGTTTTGCAGGCATTTATTTTGGCTGCTGTACATCCTGGTATGTTTTGCAGTCATTTATTTTGGCTGCTGTACTTCCTGGTATGTTTTGCAGGCATTTATTTTGGCTGCTGTACATCCTGGTATGTTTTGCAGTCATTTATTTTGGCTGCTGTACTTCCTGGTATGTTTTGCAGTCATTTATTTTGGCTGCTGTACATTCTGGTATGTTTTGCAGTCATTTATTTTGGCTGCTGTACATCCTGGTATGTTTTGCAGTCATTTATTTTGGCTGCTGTACATCCTGGTATGTTTTGCAGTCATTTATTTTGGCTGCTGTACATCCTGGTATGTTTTGCAGGCATTTATTTTGGCTGCTGTACATCCTGGTATGTTTTGCAGTCATTTATTTTGGCTGCTGTACATCCTGGTATGTTTTGCAGCCATTTATTTTGGCTGCTGTACATCCTGATGTTTTACAGTCATTTATTTTGGCTGCTGTACTTCCTGGTATGTTTTGCAGTCATTTATTTTGGCTGCTGTACATTCTGGTATGTTTTGCAGGCAATTTATTTTGGCTGCTGTACATCCTGGTGTGTTTTGCAGTCATCTATTTTGGCTGCTGTACATCCTGGTGTGTTTTGCAGTCATTTATTTTGGCTGCTGTACATCCTGGTGTGTTTTGCAGTCATTTATTTTGGCTGCTGTCCACCATGTTATGTTCTCAGTCATTTATTTTGGCTGCTGAAAAAAAATGAAAAATAGTCAGAGACTAGCTATAGAATATTTTTCATTCATCTGGGACTAAATTTTTAAATCTACTTCATTTTAGCTATATTGCTTGCAGTAACAGTTTTCCTATGTGCATGACTATGTCTTAAATTTTTGTTTCTGGCCAGAATTATGGTAACTTTTTGCAAATAGAAGGTATGCATTGATATGCAAAGGTTGATGACCTATGGGCCGCAGAGTACATTCTTGAGTTTTGCATGAAAATACTCAAACCTGAGAATTTTGTCATGAAAACACATGTAGCATAGGTAAATTAACAGAATGACTCAAACTTTCAGCTGTACTACTATAATAAAATTGGGAGTTCCCCAGAATTCATTATTGTTTTCTTAGTAAATGATGAATGTTGAATAAATCATGAACCAAGTTGCTTAACTTAGTTAAAAGTTTAGTGTATAAATTGGATTCTCTCTTATTAGGCAATTACTCATACGGTGCAAAAGTGAAGTTAGTTTTTCATAAAGGATTGACATTATTCTTGGTTTGTAACTTGAATTGTTGCTGTCATTTTACACTCAAAAACTTAGCCTCTCTTCTAACCTCAGTTAGAAGAGGTTAGAAAAACTTACCCTTGGTCAAAAACTTACCAGTTAGAATTTAATTGTTTCAAAAAGTTCACTGTTGTTCTTAGCATCTCAGCTGAGTTACCCTGTCTTGAATGATGCTCTTTCATTATCTCCAGTGACTATGAGCAATTCACTTTTATCTATCTCGTGTGAATGTGTACTTTCTGTAGTGTTTTTTTGATAAAAAAATGTGTCATGCGGAGTTACATTGTTTACTCTCATTTCTTTCTAAACAAGTTTTCCTCTTGACCAAAAAATATTGTTGATGCCAATTTTCTTCTGTTTTTACCTTATATCTATTTATTTCATTTGTGTGGAAGTTTACTTACAACCATCTAGTATGAAATTAAATGAACCTCTAAAGGTAAAAGCTCTAATTATTCAGTACTTTTAGACGACCACAATTTTAATTCTACATTATTTGTTCACAGACACCTGCCCTGTGGAATTTATCCCCCCGGAGGCTGCTACCCCCCCTCCCCCCGACCTGTCCAACAACAAGCTGTACTCGGTGAAGCAGCGCCACTCCTATTTTTGCACTGACTCTGACGTCAACAGTGGTGCCGGCGCTGCCCCTCCGAGCTATGGCCAGCTCAACAAGAGCAAACCAGCGGGCCGTCCGTCAGTTCGGCTGCGCCCCAGACATGTCCTCTGCTCCAACTGCCGTCAAGTGTGCAATGAAAAAAATGAACGAGTTCAAGACAACAAAGCCCCCACACCTGATACGGCTGCAAAAGCACCAAGTTCCAATGTGTCAAAAGCTGGGCAAGTTGCAGCTGTTGCTAAAAAGTCAGATAAAAGTACCAGCCCAAGTGCCACTACTGCTGCTCCACAGAATAGTAAAACTCGGTCTGGGTTAAGTGTGAGGAATAGCAATAAGCAGAGTTTAACTGCAAAGAACAAAACTGCAGCAAAAAACTTGGAAAATCCTGTGAATTTGGGTGGTTCTACTAATAAGGTTTTGAACAAAAATACATCCTCCAAATCCAAAGATGCCCGACCTTCTAGTAGCGGTCGAGCAACACGCAGAACTGTGCAGCAAAACTCAAGTCCTAACATCAGTGGCAAAAGGCCACTTGAACACCTAGGCAGTGACTCAGTTCTCATACCTAAATTGAAGAAATTAAAGCCCAGTGAAATTGAAATTGCTAATTGTAATGCAAGTGCTCTCTGTTCAGCGGGAACTAATTTGAAAAATAATGCATCACGGAAGCGAGGTGATCAGAGCACCAATCAGGCTCCTGAGACTCACCCGCAAGTTAGGAGCGTTTCCCCTGCCAATGCAGCGCTAAATCTAGTCTCGAATTCTACACAGAATAGTCATGTTGAAGACACTCCTGGTCAGATTCCAAAGTTGCGTTTTTCTTCTGTAAATAATAAAATAGCCAAAGTTACATTGTCCACAAGTGGGAAGCAGTCGCAGAGCAGCAAGAAGAGAGCTTCAAAAGCGCCTCAAAGTTATCCCCCAACCATACCCAAGATGGTACTGTCCAAAACTGCAAGCTCTACTCTGAACCCTTCTACTCCTTCCCCTGATAAAGTAAGCAGTGTGCAGGAACCAACTGTGATGTCGTGTGCCAACACCACTGTGAGGGTGACCCCAGCTAGACCAAAGTTAACCATCCTCCCTTTGGCTTCCAAAACGAGCTGCAATCCGTCCACAAAGGAGACTGAATCCCAGCCTGAAGAGAAGGAAGATAATTTACCCCCAGGGGAAGATGCTGAAGAAACAAACACTCCCAAGCACCCTGCTCCTCTCCTCAAAATCTGCATAGCTCCAGATGGCACAGGGACCATCATGAAGATTCCTCCTAAGCCAGAAGCTGCTGCTCCGTCATCCAGCATTGAAGGCAGCGCCGCTAACAGTAACAAACAATCTGACATCACGGCCAAGGCTGCCAAGAAGGCGTTGAAAAGAGCCAAGAAAGAGGCTCAGAGAAAGCTGCTCATGTCAAGAGGGAGTCCCTCGTATTCATTAATGGGGGGAGTCTCTCCCAGGTATGGTGGCATGTCTCCCCTCAGACTTGGAGGTTTGTCTCCAGGTCGCTCGTGTTGGCCAAGTGACAGACTGGGATCAAAGATGGGCTCGAAACTGAGCCTCTCATCGCCTGGTAGAATTGGAAGCTCATCTCCTGTGAGATGGAATGGCACTTCACCCGCTAGACTAAACTGCTTCTCTCCATCTAGCAAAGGTGAAGAAAAGCCACCAGTTTCTGGCTCAGTGTGGGAACAGTCTTCTAAAGAAAATGCGTGTGACGCCCAGCTTACATCTGGTGGTCCGTCCAAGAAACACAAGCATAAAGTGAAACACAAGAAAAAGCATAAAGGAGATCGCAAGACCAAAGGTGCACACGGGGCTCCATGTAGTGTTGAGCCTGGAAAAGCATTATGTTTTGATGCTCCAATTGTGCCTGTGTTATTGGATGGTTGTGCTGCTAAAGATGCCAGTTCAACAGACAACCCTTCTCGGAGTAACTCTCCCAAACAAAAATTGTCACTGTCCATCAAGAGGGTCAAAAGTGATAGCTGTGAGTATGTCACTCGTGATTGCAGCTCAGAAGAAAGCAGCTGTTCCTTTTCCAGTAGAGGCTTAGACGATAAAAGCTACGCACAATCAAAGAGCATGAGTAAAATCTCAGCAGGAGAGAAGAGGTTGTGCAGGAGAAGCTCGTCAGGAGAGTCTCTCAGTTCCAACCCGAGCAAAGGAGGAGGTGAGGGAGACTCGAGCGATGACCAGTGTGACGTGCCAGCATTCCCTCCTGCACTTGCCTCTGTCATCACTCCCTTGCCAGACTTGTGCCAGTGGCAAGACATAGAGTGTTGCCACGTGAGGGCCCCTGCCAAACCTGGCGACAACAACCCGCTGGTGTGCAGACTGCCCCTTGAGGCACTGGAGGACGGCTGGCTCAGCATGGCGGTCGGGGACGTGGTTTGGGCTAAGATCCTCGGCTTCCCGTGGTGGCCCGCCATGGTGAGGTGTTGGGGATTTATTGCTCTGTGCTCATGTTTCTTCAGTGATTTTAAAAAATGTGGGCAAGAATTTACTGCCATGCACTCACGTTTCTTGTGTGATTTTATAAATTTGAGCAAGAATTTACTGCCATGCATTCGCGTTTCTGTTATTCTCAGTGCGGGCAAGAATTTACTGCTGCGGTAATTGGCTAGTGTTTCTTCATGCATCTCAGTGTGGGGAAGAATTTACTGGTGCCATAATTGGCTTGTGTTCCTTCATTCATCTTAGTGTGAGCAAGAATTTACTGGTGCCATAATTGGCTTGTGTTCCTTCATTCATCTCAGTGTGGGCAAGAATTTACTGGTACCATAATTGGCTAGTGTTTCTTCATGCATCTCAGTGTGGGCAAGAATTTAATGGTGCCATAATTGGCTAGTGTTTCTTCATGCATCTCAGTGTGGGCAAGAATTTAATGGTGCCATAATTGGCTAGTGTTTCTTCATGCATCTCAGTGTGGGCAAGAATTTAATGGTGCCATAATTGGCTAGTGTTTCTTCATTCATCTCAGTGTGGGCATGTATACGGCATGACTGGTTAGGAGTCCTAATTTGTGACAAGTTTCTCGAGTCTGGAAGACATTTTATTTGGGAGACCATTCAAATGGAACAAAACATCAAAGACTTCAATGGATCACAGTTTAAGAAAAATTTGTGCTGAATGAAGCCATAAAGGTATTTTAGTATTTGTGCTACGAATAGAGTTATAAATGCTGTTACGACTTAAAGTATCGGGAAAGATTGAACAAATTTAGAACTTACCATTGCTTTCATTTATGTGACAGCGATACAAATTTTTCAACATAAATTCAAACTCTGATCGTTTAGTGAGTGAAAAAAATCACCTCAATATGAAAGGGCACAAAGTTGTACAATTTTCAATATTTAGTCCTTGACGAAGAAGTGAATGCAATTATAAATTCACAGCAGCAAGGTCTGAATGTAACCACAAATTGTTTTTCTTGAGAATTATTCACTGTCTCTTCAGTAGCAAACTCAGCGTTTATTGTTAGTATGCCTTTATAGCTTAGTTAGTATGAATCTGATATGATAAAGAAATATTCATAATTGAATGTGTATGCTTAATTAATCATAACTTTTTCCGTATCAGACCCTCTAATTTACCCAGTTTGGTTCATTTCATCATTGTTTCTCCAGGTAACACATTTGCGCGTGCGTGACGTGATCTCGGCTCAGATCGCTGGCGCGAGGACAGACAGCACGTCCACCCCCGACCACTGTCTGAGCGGCACTGAGAGGAACGTCGACAACCGCAAGGATTTTGAGGCGCAAGTGAGCTGGTACGGGAGCGCCACCACCTCCACGCTCCACCCTGCCAGTCTCCGGCCCTTCATTCTGTGCTTCAAGGTGAGGCTGGGGCTAAAAATGTCCTCTTAATCATTATTTCATTGCTATTGTATAAATATGTACCAGTCGCCGACCCATCATTCTGTGCATCGAGGTGAGAGTTACAATTGTCATAATAATTATTTTGTGTGCTATGGCATAAAAATGTATTTTCAGCATTACTTTTGTACGAGCTAGAGATGATAAACTGAGCAAATTCTTTGAACATAGATGATTTTTGTAAATGCTTGACCACTACTTGAGTAGAATAAATCTAGAACGTGACTATTAATTACACTCTTGCTCAGTTCAGTTAGACTACCAGTTTGGATAGAACACGTCGCTTTTTTCATAGCAGGCAAGTAAAAGCTCAAGTTTGTCATGTTCACCCTAAATATATCGAGAAGCATTTCACTGCGTAGTGGACCCTGTACACATTGTCTAAGATGCGTGTTTTGTTTTCATCTATAACTTCTAATAATTGAAAATCCAAGCTTATTTTTTACAGATGTAGCTGTACTGCTTCACTCTTGGTATACCTACTGAGTCATATTTTATTGTGTAGGTTATGCTTTTGGTTGTGCATTCACGCTTATTCAGTTAGTCTCATATCTAGTGAGGCTATGTCAATAATGCATCACTTGTTACCCTACAATAACCATAGTTCACGTGTTGCCCTATAATGACTCAGACACCGTATGCTCTTAAAATAACCCATGATCGCGTGTTACCTTAAAATAACTCAACATCACCCGATGTTCTTGAACAAATTATCATCTGATGCTCTTGACTACATTTCACGCCTGCCAGCAACGCTACTCGAAGAAGAAGCGAGGGCCGTACCGGAGTGCCGTGAAAGAAGCCCTCAGAGTCGCGGAGTCGAAGCAGGCTCCCAACTGCGCCCTGGACCTCTCCTTAGGCGGGAGCCGAGGCCCCTTCCTTCTGTCCTGTTCAAACTCCCCCTCCACCGTCCCTCCGCCTCCCTCCTCCACGACTCCCTCCAGCATTTGTGATAACTTACCCGTCGCTCAACAGGGTACTAGCGTCGAACCTACGAGTCTTACTTTGCTCAGTAGTGCATGTCGTAGTTTGGTATCCATGAGTAGTGGTGGTAGTAGTAGTGTTAGTTGTTTGAAAGACGCGTCTCCTTTGAATCTCACTCAAACATACTCCGAACATAGCGCTAAGTTGATTATACCTGGTGGAGGTTCTTTGGAAACATCTTGTGGGGTCAGTGGCACTAGCATCCTTCCAATTACAAGCAGTGACGTTCAAGGGGAGTGTGATACCATTGCAGACGAGACTACAACGTCCATAGCTGCTGATACAATCGACGTGAGTCACTTGCTTAGAGAAGCCAATTTTTCAGCCTACCCTAAGTTCACTACGAGCCGCATTAGCAAAACTACTCACGAGGCATCAGAACTAGTCGACTACTCCTTTCCCAAACCTGAGGAATCTACAACCTTAACTGGAAATGTGCATCATAAAATCCCTACTCCTGCTCTCGAGATCGTGGAGCTGGAGAGCAGGGTGGTAGCGCATCCTTTAGAGCACGAACAAATCGACCTTCGATACGACACGATAAGTGCGCCCAGTGAGTCTTCTCTGCCTCAACGTCACAAGTGTCCTGCCATCCGTGTCCCGACATATCCCCCTAGCGGGACAGTACCTGTAGTCAGCCCGTGTTCTTCCCCATCCTCGGGGGTGGGCATGTCGGGGAATGGATCCCCCAGCTCCCCACACACCGTTGATGTCTACAGTTGAAAATGGCGGCTCTTCATTGCAGGGTATTACACCTTTTTTGCAAAAAAAAACCTTGGAAAACGAACAATTGTACAGATCATGTTTCGGTCCGATTTTGTTGTTTGTCTTTGTTGCATGTTAAAATAATTGTTGTTTGCGTTGTTCGGCAGATACAAAATTGTATTTCATGGTTGGGAAATGTAGGTGTTTCGGATCTAAGCAGTAGTTGTAATTATATTGGGTTAAATGTTGAGGGAATTGTTCCAAGTCCTATAAATACTAAAGGATAAAGATCCCTTATGTTATGTACGGTTTAGTAAATTCAATGTGCGATATTGTCTGAAGTATTCAAGTATCTATTACATAATCTGTAAATTACAAGCAATTGCTCAAGTGATTAACGTCTTTACCTGTCTTTGCTTTGGGTAGTTTATCGCAAAAAGTTTGACACGATAACTTCTGCGGGCGCGGTTCAAGAGCTGACCTAACTCAAAGTATCCCCCATTTTTGGCTCATTTCTGTCACCAGGGACAAAAACTTTTTTTTTCAATTTGTGCCATGCGCTTAAATAAAAGGCAACTCTTTTAAATAGGTTGAAATTGTTTGTGGGGAAATCTAAAGGTAAGAATAGTGGTTTAAAAATGTGTTTACTCAACTTATAGAAAACCTTATGCATTGAAAATGTGCATACTCAACGTAAAGCATTGTTCATCGGTCGAAAGTGTGCACACTCAACTTGCTGCTTTTCCATCCATTGGGGTGAAAATTTGTATACTAAACTTACAACATTGCTAATTTGTTGAAAATGTGCAGACTCCTTCAACGTACAGCAATGCTTACGGGTCCAAATTTTGCATACTAGCGGCATTGCTGGTAGTTTGAAAATGACTGTAGTAACCACAACTAACGGCATTGGTCCGTTCTTTAGAGAATGAGCAGCCACCTTCTTCTTCTGTAGCGCTTCTGGTGCAGGTGTAACGATGTTTTCTATTGCCTGGGTGTGAGGCAGAGGTCCATGTACATAAATAAATGCCATTTACTCGATGGATTGACGCAGTTGTCAAAATGAGGAGCACAACTCAGTTTTCGAATCAGGACGCTTTTGTGAGCCTAAAGGAAGAGGGTCTAATACGGGCTTCCAGGTTACGGAAACCCCGCTTTAAACTTGAATCTAGTGTTATTTTTTAATTGCGTTTCGAATTGTGTTGGAACTTGTGAGTTCATGCAATATGTACCCTTCAAAGGCATTAATGGATAGGAACATCCCGTGTATACACACAATCACGTGCAGAAGCATTATCTGCCACGAGGTGGCGCTTGTGTGTTGTGCTGGCGATCGTATTAAGTTATGCAGCATTTTAATATTCTAGCCGCGAGCTATTTTTTTAATCGTTACCGTCTTTGCTAGTTACTTTGAAAGTTTTACTCTATTTTTAATCAGTTATTAAAGTACTTATATTAAAATGCAATATATTGTTTATATTTACTTACGGTTCAGATGCATTAATGGCATTAGTCGTTGCTGGTGTATTCTGCTTTATATTTACGTTACTCTCTGCTTGTTATGCGATGTACGCGGCAGTTTACTTACGATGTACGACAGCCTCTCGATCAATATCGCACGTATAAACAGGCAGGCATGAAACTTCCTGCAAGATTTCTACGTTTTGAAATACCAGCGTTAGATTTTCATATAAGTATTAGCATTGATTTGCTTGCGCTTCAGTAATTCGTACTAAACTTTCATATAAGATCCCTACACGTCATTGAGACAGAGATGCTCTGTTACTGCTATCTAACCCGCAGAAAAAATCCGTGTTGATAGAGAGGTTGTCGTACGCACGCGCTTTTGTTCTAAAGGATATTTGTGCTTAGTTAAGCTCCATATATGCCTGTGATATCTTCCCTAGCGTCAGTCAAGCCATCGAGGGGGCGTGGGTGCGTACGGACGAGTGGCCCCTTCCTCTGCAGGAGAAATCCATGGTTTGATGGGTGGGAATTCTGATTTTATTTGTAATGGTTTGACGTTGGCTGGTACAATAAATAAATAAATTTCAACCTTTGTTTCTTTCCTGCGGTCATTTGACTATTTATAATATCAGTATCACATTTGATGTACAAATAATAAATGACAAAATTGACAACCGTAAATAAGATTACTAAGCAATTAGAAAATTAATCTCAAGATCTGATGCACAAATAAATAATAACAGAATTAGCACAGCCACAAAAACGATTAAAAAATTGAGAAAATTATAATCTCAAAGAGCCTGACAACAAATTGCTAGCAGAAACGAGTTTACTTACTTCGATTTTATGATATCAAGGTCATATCTGCTACATGGAAGAGTGTCACTGTATAAAGAAAAACTGCAATCAAAGAAAAAATCCAATGAAACCTGAATCGCGATAACGGACGTCCATAAAATCATTCAATGGAGTTTCCAACTTTTTTTAATTAAAGAAGTTGAAGCCTGCTTAGCCCAACAAAGGCGTTCAAAAGAAAAAAAGAAGATGAAGGCATGTTTTACTAAGAAGTTCAGGGAACGTGAAATCTATGCACAAGATGTGTTCCCACAACAGATTCCCTGTGCATGGGAGCAGAAAGCTAGGAGAGTAAGCTATGGAACAAAATAAATGTTGAAAAAAGTAGCCAGGCGCTGAAAAACAGGACAGTAGTCAACCCTCCCAAAAAAATGGGCTCTACAAAATAAAAAATAGCTTTTACACGACAAAAAACGAGGGCCTTCTTGACTCTCAGCTCGTGACCTCACACTTTCCCCCTAGGAGTGATTATGCCCATAGATACAATAATTGTGCGCTTCTGAAGGGGGTGCATTGCATAAAAATATGATTTCTACACCGGCGCTCAAAGTTTGTCATTACAAATTCTCATCACACAGTATAGTAGAACATTTGCTAGAAATATAGAGTAAGTAAATAACGGATAAAAAGGAAATAAAGTATTATTTTTACAATTTAGATGTTATTCCTGAGTAGTAGTAGATAGCAAGAAAATTACTAGCGCTTCAGGTTCAAGGTCTATATCACACCGGAGGTCTTTGCTTATACGATAACAACTAATTAAATAACACATATTTAATAAAAATTGTTGACAAAAAATGTACTACAAGAAATGGATTTACAAATCTGACGCTATAATTTCGAAGTTCTCAGCATACAGCGGTACCATAATTTGTTTACAAGAGATGAGTCAGAGAGATAGCCAATAAGTCACTCATAATGAAAAGGTCCACGGGTCAGTTCTCCCAACATTTTAGATAAAACAAAATCAGAGTCAGTGTCCTATAATAGCGGGTTCGAACATTGGAAAAACGAAGGCACTCTGCCAATACATGCTGCAGCAACCGCAACGAGGGGCCGGGCGACGCTCTATTAAATGGCCATGGGTGAGGCGGGTTTGATCAATCTTCAATAAAAGGCCTTCCAAGCGGCGGTTCAGGCATTCTGAGAAGTCCAGGCTCGGATGCTGTTCTTAATCTTGCACAGCTTGTTATTTTTGACGTTTTCCCACTTTCGCTGCCAAAGAAGGGGTAACACTTCAGGTGCGACGTGACCCACCGGTGGTCACTGAGGGGTATTTCATATTGCTGCTGACCGACCAGCAGTCACTAGCTTAGTTTTTATAAATACTAAATGAAAGCTAAATGAATGCATTATTTCGTTATTGTTTGCTATTTAAAACATTTTTTACTACAACTGACTCTAAATTTGAGTTGAAGATCAAACTTCAGTTTAACGCTCCGCACTTAACGCGTTAATGCGGCTTTAATTACAGAGAAGTAATCTCGGGCAAAAACTCTGGTATTTGTTGGGTCAGCAGCACAGGTTGCAGCACTTCGCGCTGACATTTCTGCCTGGTCGTTGCCACACACATCGACATGGCCAGGTCCCCAGCATAGAGATACAAGTTTTGGGGAGCCTGCAAGTCGCAAAAGGCTTGACATTATTCCAGAAATTATTGGATGGTTGGAGTTATGGGACCTAAGTGACTGGAGAGAGGTTTTGGAATCTGAGAAAACAACATAAAAACCCGAAGCAGGACATTTCAGGTAGGAGTTTTTTCTCTACCTGAGCACGATGAGTGCTGATATCCAATTCTATGAAACAAAAGTACTTCCACCATGCCAGGGCCATCGATCATGCAGAAAAATTTTCACGCAGAAATTGTTAACTCTGCGTCATAAATATTAACACTTTAACTGCGGCAGGGCAAACTGAAGTTCAATATTTAACTCAAAAAATCAACTTTAGGAAGCGATGTTGAAAATAGGAAACATTAACTGGATTGTGCTTTCATTTAATTTTGATTTAGTATTTATTAGAGTTGAGTTTGTGACTACAGGTCAGTGAGAAGCATTATGAAAACTCCCTCAGTGACCACTGGTGGCTCACGTTGCAGTCATAGTGTTAAGATGACTCACCATTCACATTTCAGCACTAAAACTTCAGCTCAAGCTTATTAAATTATGCAAAGCTGTCTTCATCACGCTCCTACGCTCAACAAATCTATTAAACAAACAATAACAACGTATAATGAAATAAAAGACTCGCACGCGGCAAGAACAAACTAAAAATAAGTCAAATAAAATTATTAAGCATGATTGGTCAACAAAATTACTTATTCCGGCATGACATGTAAAACATGTCAATCTCATATTCATCTCAGCATCTCCACCTCTGCTTAGAAAACATTTCAATCATCGCTATTGGAAAATTAAAAAATTTTTGAGACAAATGGTAATTCTATTGACACATAAGTTTTAAGTACTGGTGCAACTGGCATTAGTTAAACACAACCAAGAGAAAGCTTCTCAGTGCTCGATAAAGGTAGAACGTGCAACATTTTGGTGACGCACTCATCCAATTTGCGGTTGATAAGCATTTCAATTCTAGCTTCAAACTTTTCTAACTTCTCATCCATGATTTTCTCCAGCTGGTGGCACACACAACCTGACTGGCTTTTTATAAAATGTGGTAGAACACATGGGGGCGTAGCTGCATTTTCAGGTGAACCAAGTTTAGACAGAGAGTGTGGGCATGGTGCACAGTCCTTTTCATGAGAATGGCCATTAATCATCTTAGTAGCTTTCATGGTGAGTGAATGAGTTGAGTCACCCTCAGCATCGCAAGTCTGTCCATTGAATGCAGTAGTCTCAGTTGCCACAAAATGAGAAGGCGCAGCTACAACAAGTGAAGTCTTGTCTGCTTGTGAGGAGAGATTCTGTTCTCCTGAGTTCAATTCTGAAGATTCGTTTCTTAGCAGGCAATCTGAAAATTTTGATTTGTTTTCTTTAAGGAAAAGGTCAAGTAGCTGGGCTGATTCAGGACTTAATGAGCTACTAAGATTCAAGTTCAACTGATTCTTCAAGGCACTTGATAAAGCCTCAACATTGGTCGAGTTTTGTTGCCGCTTATGACAAAGTAAGTCATTACTTTTCTCACACAAGGAATTCCCATTAAGAACTTCACAATCAGTGACATTAGGTTCCACAATCTTGTTTCCTTTATTTACATCTCCTCTAAGAGGTGCACTTGCATTCTCACATCCTTCACTATGACCAATATTTTGTTTATCCATGTCTATACCACCAACAGCACCAGTCTGTGAGACAGACTTTTTGGGAGTTCTGGCATGGGCGATACTCATGCTCAAGAAAGGCATGAGGTTCCCGATAGATGCTGCAGCATTATTATCTACATTATCATTGTATTGCTCAACCATTCTTTTCAGTGCCTGAGCACTTTCAGACAAATTCAAGCTCCTGTCTGCTAACAACGAGTTCAGGTGAGAACTTGAAAACCTAGAGAAACTAGAACAATTTAAGCTTTCAGGACCTAATTCCTCAACCTTAACAAATATACCATACACCATCACTGACCCTGGATCAAAGAGATTTTTGAACAACAACTTCACTTTCTTTTTTGGTTTTGGAAGATGAATGTCAGTTTTACAAACGATGGAATCAGGAAAACTCTGAATTACTTGGCCACTGAAACTTTCCAAGTATTCTTCATGATCCCCAACAAAGACTTCCACAAGCCTAGATTCTGACACGAGAGTTATAGAAGAGATGACTCTCACATGATCCGGCACTACATTCTTGGAGCTGGTACACGGAGGGCCCTGAAAAGTCAAGCTGCAGGGAAGACTCCAGCACTGAGCGTCGGGTATCAGAACAAAAGACTTGTTCTCCAGCAGGAGATCTTGCAGCAAAGAGGGCACCTCAGAACAAACTTCCACACCATCATTGAGGTTGAACCCATCACTTGCTGTCCAGCTGGATGATAGCATCATTTTTGTACGTCCGTTCAGCCCTCAGTTTCCAATGAACAGGAACTGTCTGCAAAAAAATTTAATGATTCAGAGCTCCAAGATAACCCGGCAAATAAGTAGATAGATACAATAGTATGTTCCCCAAGGTGATAAAACATACAAAATGTGATGTAGGGATAAGTACTGTTCTCTTTTGAGTTTCTGGAGATAGTTAGCCTGCTAAGCTTTCAGTACCTAAACTATGGCAGAAAATGCCACAACTTCTGGGACTCTTGCCATTTAGTATTCCAGTAGATTTTAAACAACTCCTATTATCCCCAATACACAAAATTCACCAAATTGGATCCCCATCCCATGCATTCTTTCAGGCTCACAATTTTGATGCTGATGGCATCATAAAGACAATGCCGATCATCAAACAATGATTCCAAGATTTTAGTAACATAACATTGATTAAAAATTCTGAGAGCTAAGAGTTAAAGCTACTCTATGGCTTGGTTTCTATTGCAATTGACTTAGTAACCAGTAGTTTAAAATTATGCTAGGCAATGTGTTTTTCATAACTATAAGACATGTTGCTATACCCAGGAACATTTCAGTTAACTGAGAAGATATTTTTGTTTCAGCTTTTCATATAATAAAATTCAAAGAAAATTGCTCATTTTTTCTCTAAAGAAAACATACCACCCTTGACATTTTATCTCACTGTTAATCTGACAAATGAGGTTTTTAAATAAACATACAGCATATTAATTCATAGAAAAATGGCAACAAATGTACCACATTCACAAGCTGTTCAAGACAAGGGCTTTCATAAAATATGTTAGCAAAATCTTTTCTGGAGGCACCAGGTATCAATACCATGAAGCCTATAACAAATCAATCTTGTAAAAAAATGAAATACATAGCTACTCTTATCTGTGATTTGATTCCCAAGTTACCGATGCATTAGTTGTAGGGAAATTTTCCATTCCACAAAAAAATCTCTTCAACTAGTTATTCAGTTGTAACTGGGGAGAATTGAGGAAAATCATTGGGATGAAAGATTCAAGGCAATTAATATTGCCTTAATTCAATCATACATAGATATTAACAAATAACAATTACACAACCAGAGATTTTCTTTTTAAATTACTACAACTTTCTTATTAACCCTTTAACACCCCAGAGGACACCAGTGTCCTCTTTCAAAAATACCCTCAATATATTGTATTTCTTGTTCAATTAGTTCCTTAATGTGTTCTTTGAAGTTCTCTGCCGGGTGGCAGTTCCTATCCCATCCTGATATTGGTGACCTCCTGATGTCAGCGCCAGTTTAGTGACGGTGGTTGTGTTAAGGGTAATATGAGTACAAAAATTCGGACGTTAAAGGGTTAATTTAGTTAGTGTTAGCTCAGAAACATATCACTTATTAAAACTTTCACTCCCTTATGTTTACTATTATGTCATATCCTAACATGATAGCAAATAAGTCTTTCAAATCCTTCAATGAAGAAAATCAATGCACATACACTTGAAAGGGTATAATTTTTCCCCACTAACAGTCATCTTACCACTGAGAAAAAATCTTATCATATTTACACTAATCAGGAGTAGCAAAACTTATGAATTAATACAAGAAACAATGGCCTTACCTAAAAGGATTTTTTCCCTCTTGATTATTCAGTTACTATACAAAGGATTTTCACAAAAACTCCAAAGATCAGAATCTGTAAAAGAGTAAGAATATCAATTAATGAATAAGACACAAATTCAACATGAAGCAATATTGACATTCCAGCTAATTCCCATGCACCACACAACATAGAAAATGATAGGTTAGATAAGATGAGTTAGTTCATTCCTTTCCGGCCATAACAAAAGTTCTTTAAAGAGTATAAAAAAAAACCTTGTTTAGTACAAAGTAAAAGGAATAAGAATATTTACATAACGTATGCTCCCACAATAAATCTCCTGAGCATAGAAACAGGGCGTTATGAAAATGAGTTTACAAAACAAGATAAAATTAATAAAAAGTATAAGTGCTGAAAAATATGATAGAAGTAAACCAAAAAAATCTGATCAACAACAATGAATATACATTTTATTTCTACAAAAAAAGGTCTAACCTCCTGTGCTAGAGACACTACAATCCCCCTGGCCTCCTGGACATACTGGCTTTCATAGGAATAACAGTTGCATTTGTGCAAAAACTCAGGCAAATAAGAAAAAAATTAATTTTGAATCATTATAAAATAACAAAAGAGGAAAATCTGAAACACTACACACTCAAGCATCAGCCCAAAAATTAGGAAAATTAATTACCATAAGTATCTCAACACAAATTTATAACTGTTAGTACACCATGAGATATGAGAAGAAGAAAGTAAAACATAGAACAAATAAATTTGAGTGGCATAAAAAAAAAGAGAATTATCTATTATGAGAATCTACTACTTTTCATTGTGTTCTAGGCTCTAAAACAGCCAATGTCCACCCAGATTCCCTCCACTCACAGGTTACTTGATATCAGTACTGACAGACAAAATTCTACCTTTTCTTTTCTCATTACCTATTCCATATGACTGAATACAACTTTATTTAAATAAGGAGAAATAAAATTATGCTTTGGTAGTTTTGGTAGAAGAAGAAATACAATGTTACTTCCTAACACGTTCACTGCGTATTGGGCCACATGTGTACCAAGAGGTAAATTGCCCACTTACGTGCCGGTATCAACGCACGACATTTTATCTGTCTCGCGATGTTTTTGCAAAATAATTATCATGCAAGGTAAAATGTTTTTGTGCAATTGTATTCTTCATATTCATTAGGACGACTTAAAATTTATTCAAGCTTTAAAATCAATTTCCCTATTCTGCTACTTACAACCTAACCAAACCAACCGTTAACAACCGGGGAAACGCAGTGAACATGTTAATTTGATCAATATTTACTTTAATGTTGTAAACGATTTTCATAATTTCATAGCTATAGATAGGTAATATAGTTGATGTTAAGACGTTTTACACAAATGACAATATGCCCGGAAATGCTTAGTTTTTGAGTTATTTAAGTTTGAAGTTATACAAACTTAAGGGCCTGAATGGTCTTTTTTGCGCAAAAACACGCATTGTTATTGCAATGGAAACGGAAGCTAACCCCCTATTACAAATGTAAAGAGGTTGGGTCATGAGGGGTAGCCACAGTTCTTTTAGTGAAAATTATATATAAAGGTTTCTAGTGACGTTTGTTTACATCGACTCCAAGATGGCTGCCACCATCTTCAATACAGGTTGGCGCCATGGTGGCAGCCACCTTGGAGTTGATGTAAACAAACGTCACTAGAAACCTTTATTCATAATTTTCACTAAAAGAACTGTGGCTACCCCTCACGACCCAATCTCTTTACGTTTGTAATAGGGGATTAGCTTCCGTTATTAATTAAATTACGCTAGCCGCGCGCGCTTCCATGGCACGCAAAAGCCAGCTTCAAAGTTGAATAATTCAAAAATAACGCATTACCTGGCGGAATGTCATTCTTGTAAAACATTCTTAAATGTGTTCCTTTATTTATTCTTTGCAACAAAATTATGAAAATCATTGAAAACGTGAGGAAATACTACTCTCACAAAATGTTTTTGGGAATTTTTGAGAAATACTCTCGTAAAATATTTTTTTTGGGGAAACAGGATCGTAAAATGTTCTTTGGGAAAATACTTCACTTTATGGTTCAAAGATGCTGTGCTTCATTTTGTGAGAGATGTTACAGCAAGGATTGGAATTTGACGGTTAGGCCGCCAAGCGGGGCTGCTTCGAGGGGGAAAAGGGGATACGTTAGCAGAGAACCTATTGTGCTACACCAATGAACGCTTGCCTAGCGATCACGCGAGAAGGTGTGTCTGAGCACACACCAATGGGAGGCCCAGACGTCAGAACAAACAAGGATCCCACCAATCAGGATGCAGATACGGCCTCTGTAGAATGGAATGTTCGAGATCAATCTCGAAGGAAGAAAGGGAAATACTTATAAGGGGTTGGGATGAAGCCTCGAGAGGGATTTTCTGCTCGGGGACGCTACGAGAGAGACGCATAATCAAGGAGGGGTTTTACAGCCGGAATACCGGCAGATGCCGGTATTACCCGGCACTATACCAAGTCCGGTGTTGACTGCAAGTGAAGAGCACCGCCGGCACACTTTCGACATGAGCAGCCAAAATCCAACATCTAAAGTGAAAGTTAACCATCGAAGTTTTGAGAGGAGGCGTCCAGTGTATCAACAAACTTCAAAGTACTGACGTGCGTCAGGAGTCATTCGTAGCACAGCAGCGAGGCAGCGGTAATCGGCAAGCGTAAATGTCGTCAGCGACGGAGCATTCAGACATCTCTGCATCGGGACCGCTCTCACGGGCAACTTCAGCGTCAAGATTTGGAGCCATGCAATTACTAACGTTGCGAATATCAACAGTTAAGTTCGTCCACCAACAATGCGAAGATCAATGCACAAACTACAGTGAAGTGGCTCGCCAACGAAACTCTTAAGAAAGCCAGGCACCAGAGTGGCTGCGAACACGAGTTGTGAAGCCGGCAGCATGAAGGTGGAGCGGGTAAGGCACCGCGGCAGCGCGTCAGCGAGAGATCAGTCCAGAACAGCAGATATTCCCAGCAATGACGAAGAAAATCAGCAGTGAGCGACAGCACATCGGCAGTGAATGTCTATCAGTGAACCACTTATTATCAAAGGGGCGAGTGTTTTATGGTTGTGAGAGCCCTGTTAGGTGGTGATAAAAGTTCAATTTCAGATGTAGAACAGCACCCAGAAAAGTGCTTTTCAAAGTGTTGCGCAAAATCATATAAATTATAGGCAATCGGTTTCCTGTGTTTATTTAGTCGAGGATCGAATTCACATTGTGTATGGTGCGACGCTTCATATGATTCGACACCTTGTCACAATTACAGGTTAAATCGTGATGTGTCATTCTCGTAAATATTATGCTTGTGTTGCTGTGGAGCCCGCGATTTTGTGGATGCGTAATTTGTTGTCAACGAAGGAGTATTGGTTACTTGAATTCTCGGTAAGCTCACATTTATATCATATCGTGTTCAAAGTCTTATGACAGTAGATATGTGTGTGCCTTTCTTTAACGCAATTGTGCCCTTTCAAATCATTTCGTTCCAATGCCTTGTGTACTTTATCCACGTGTTACCCCAAATAAATTCATGTAAATCTTCAAATTCTTTTATTCTCCATGTCTGGTATGCAGGTGTACGCAAGCATGAAGGACAATATTTTAAATTTTGCGGGGGTTGAGAGTCCCTCAGCGTATGGGAAGGGAGTCCTAAACCCACCCTCTTCTCCGTATCGCGACAAAAACATTAAAGTAAATATTGACCATTAATTTAATACTATACCAAGTATCTCATCCCTTCTACCTCTTTCAGTAAATTGATCATCATAAAGTAATTATTTAACAGATTTTCAAAAACTAGAATTATTCGAAAAGCAAATAAAATATACTAGGCTGTAAAGAAAAGAGAATTGAAATATGTTAATTTAAAGTGGAGATACAATCAATTAAAAAGTCAGGGACAATTTTGTAAGACACCCGGTAGTCATAGATTTTCCCATGTATGTGAAATAAGATTGAACAGCACTATTTAAATTTGGTGCTTAAAAGATTTTCTGAATTTACTACTGCCTATAAACTTATATAGATACATTACATATTGTTGACGAGTACAATTACCAATATCTAAAATTATCTAGGTTTCTGTGATGTACCAGGTAATCTATTACCTATTATCATCTACATAGTTCTGTAATTTTGAACAATATAACTCTAGAGTTAACTAATATAAAAATCTTGTCCACATTCCTTTATATAATTTCAATAGCTAAAATTGTATATCATCTACATTGTATAATAACAATACAACTTGTGAGTTAACAGAGAGCAAAAATCTTATTCAAATATCATTACAAGCTTATTTCAAGAGTTAAAAATTTATTTCTATGAATATAAACTTTTACAAACTCTCATTTAAGGATTGAATGATATCATTAGATTATAATCTAAAACCCAATCATGATAAATTTTCAGCTAACATTGCAGTAAGCTAATTCCATCTGGTACATCTCCCATATAATTGATTAAAAGTTATGTCAGTAGTAATACTTTATTGATTTTAACTATAGCACAGCAACTAACCAAGCTACTGTAATTTGAACATGACGGTAAACTGCAGTGGACTTCTAGAAGTTTCTTTAAGCTTAGAGTAAAAAATATTTGTGTTCTCAACATTCATTTTCTCTTTTCTCTTAACAAAACGCATGCAGAAATGCCTGATACCTGGCGAAAACTTTTGCATTCCAGAACTCAAATCATTGTCAGTAAGGTTTTAGAAAGAATGGCAGTAAACTCATTTTGGTTTTCTATTTGAGTTTATTGGAACTTTAAAGACGTGTCCATGTAGGTTCTTGCCAGAAGGGAGGTTACTTTTTTTTGGGCTAGATACTTTCTACAGAGCGGAAACGGGATACTTTAAGGGCACAGTCTGGGTCGAATTTTAAATAATGGTAAGTTTACGGTTTATGAACTCATCTTATAGTGAATTTTCTTGCGCATCCAACGGCATAATTTGCTTTCAAGTACGTACATTGGTTCGTCTCCTAGACGAAGTAGAAGATGCGCAGTAACGTGACCTTGGCAAACCAGTGTATGAGTGATTTCTCCCTTCCCCCCCTAATTACGAATCAGTTTTGGGCGTTCCTCTACGAGAATAGCAAGAGAGTTCATTCATGGCATTGCTTGAAATGCTTTAGTACTCAAACAAAACATTCTAACTCTCAGTGTTAATTATGAAGATGTAACTGAGAGTTTGTTTTGAGTCCGGCTGCTTTGAGTCATCAGCTAATTAGCTGTTGTGTAAACATACAATCACCTCCCACAGTTTTGAAGGTACGAGAATGGCAAATATATCATTTGAAAGGGCTCAAGAAGAGCTACCAAGATAAAGAGTTGAAAAATTACAATTGCTATATAATTAAAAAAAACGTTTTTGAAGATGACTGGTGTTCTGAAATTTGGATTCATTGTTTTTTATATTAATCCTTTCCCACAGTTTTGAAGTTACAGGAATGGCTAATATAGCAATCGATAGAGTTTAGAAAGATCTGCAGTAGCTGTAAAATTTATAGAAAACAAAAGAATAGTTCAGAAATGAAACGAAAAAAAATGAAATTGTTTTAGAAAAATGGCTCTCCTGAGAAGTTAACTTATTGATTTTTGAAGAGGGACTTAGCCCACAGTTTTGAAGGTACAGGAATGGCAAACATATCGATCGATTGCGATTGAAATATCTCAGAGAGGCGGTGGTACAGTTTTTCGAATTTCAAATCATGTTGAAAATTAAAAGCAGAAGTATTTGAAAAACGAAAAAAGTTGTCAATTTTTTGAAAAAAAATTTCTCAAAATTAAAAAAATCGAATTATCAAAAAACGTTACCACCGGATCTTAAGACACGACAATTATCTACCTAGAAAACCTTTATCAAGTTCTGTAACTTTAAAATTGTGGGCGAGGTCCTTTTTTCCGCAACACCCTTTTTTCAGGTTTTTTTAAAAAATCACATTTTTTATGAATTTACGAAGAAAACACAAATTCAAAAGGAAATTCCGCATCATTTGACACCTACAGTGAAAATCTTAGAAAAATCCATCAAGAACTGACGGACTTTTAATCTTGCCCTGACCGTGCCCTTAACAGAACTGTATTGATTTGGCAGTCAAATGTTTCATAAATTCAAAAAATTATCATGGTGATGAATTCTACACAATATACAAGAGACATACATACACTTTCATGCATTCATTTTGATTGACCCGCATTATACTAACTTACCACTACCAAGTGAACTTGAACTTGAAATTAAGGGCCGACAGCGTTGGGGCCTTTGTAACGGCCTACAATTCCCTCCACAATTTTCACACAAAGAGTTCAGCGCCTGGTACCAGACTTGTCCACTAAACTACTCAGGATCTACCAATCCTGTCACAAGCTGCCATTGGACAGCATCACTGGGATAACCAGTGTGTCACAACACCATCCCCAGGCATATTGGTTCATTACGGACCACTCTACCTGACTGGCTCATTCCAGTCACTGTATCTTACTCCAGGCACGCACAAGAAACATTTTCATAGCTTCAACGATACTCAAATTATACTCCTGATACAATCCAGCAAGACAGCTTGAACTTGAACTTGAACTTGAACTTGAGGGCCGACAGCGTTGGGGCCTTTGTAACGGCCTACAATTCCCTCTAAAATTTTCACACCAAGAGTTCAGCGCCTGGTACCAGACTTGTCCACTAAATTACTCAGGATCTACCAATCCTCGTCACAAGCTGCCATTGGACAATCAAAACACCATCCCCAGGCATATTGGGTCATTACTGACCACTCTACCTGACTGGCTCATTCCAGTCACTGTCTCTTACTCCAGGCACGCACAAGAAACATTTTCATAGCTTCAATGATGCTCAAATTACACTTCTGATCCAATCCAGCAAGACAGCTCATACCGCAATCATCTTCAGCACATCTGGCATACCACTCATTCTCTCCATACTGCTCAAGCACCACATGCATCAAACTTTCTCTCTCCTGCTCATACTTACCACATTTCAGCACAAAATGCTCAATTGTTTCGGTAAATGTTGAGGACTTGACCATAATCGATTTACTTGAACTTGAACTTGAAGGCCGACAGCGTCGGGGCCTTTGTAACGGCCTACAATTCCCTCCATAATTTTCACACAAAGAGTTCAGCGCCTGGTACCAGACTTGTCCACTAAATTACTCAGGATCTACCAATCTTTGTCACAAGCTGCCATTGGATGGCATCACTGGGATAACCAGTGTGTTAAAACACCATCCCCAGGCATATTGGGTCATTACTGACCACTCTACCTGACTGGCTCATTCCAATCACTGTCTCTTACTCCAGGCACGCACAAGAAACATTTTCATAGCTTCAATGATACTCAAATTACACTTCTGATCCAATCCAGCAAGACAGCTCATACCACAATCATCTTCAGCACATCTGGCATACCACCCATTCTCTCCATACTGCTCAAGCACCACACTCATGAAACTTTCTCTCTCCTGCTTATACTTACTACATTCCAGCACAAAATGCTCAATTGTTTCCTCTACTCCACTAATACACTGCCGACATAATCTGTTATTATTCTCATTCCACCTCCATGTACGTCTGTTCACACTCAATGACTTACATCTCACAGCAAACAAGAGTGGACTTCCAAAACTACCATCAAAGAACATCTCAAACTTAGGTGCTTCTTTTTTCATATACCAGTCAAGTGTATGTTTCCGCATCATACTAAGTTTCCACTTATTCGATCCATACTCTTTTGTTTGCCTCTCAATCTCTTTCTTCCACCTCTTGCAGTCCCACTCAGGCCCTACACCTCCAGCATTTATTAAACTCCAGTCATCTACAGGTCTCCCAATTCTAACATGAATAATCTTTTGCATACTAAGTTTCCTTGCATGCCCCCAGCACACTTTCTCCCAATACCTTACACTCAGATTCCATTGAAAAATTCGCTTTACCCATCTGCTATACTGCATTCTTTCAATTCTCACCTTATAATTTAGCACTGCTTTCATCATTCTTTCTCAAAATATGCTCCACCCAAGGTCACCTCTAATGGCTTCTGTAGCTGTCCATTTCGGAGCACCCAATGCTAACGGTCCTACCTTATTTTGTATAACATCCAGCTTTTCAAGATCACTTCCATTCCAAGCAAGAGCACTCATACCATACATGATACTGGGTACAGCAACATACTTCCACATTCCTCTCACATATTCATACTTGTTTGCTCTGCATCTGGCCACACTACTTAACCGTCCACTTCACTGCATTGCTTTTGCCACTTTCTCATCTTTAGTTCTAGTACATCCATCTTCACTTACCATACAACCTAGATATTTGTATTCTTTTGTTCTACCTATTCTGATTTCTCCAATATTCCACAGTCTGTCTCTATCAGTCTCATCACTATTTATAACCATGACCTTACTTTTATCAGCACCAAAGTTCATCTTGAAATCTGTACTATATCCGTTCACAATGTCAAGCATCCTTTGTAGTTCATGACCACGTTCACTAACCACAACCACATCATCGGCATACAACAAACAGCTCAGTCTCTCATTACCAACTTTCAGTCCTAAGCCACTCCCTCTCAGTCAAACTGCTAATTCTTCTGTGTACAATCCAAACAACAGGGGGGACAGAGTACAGCCCTGTCTCACTCCTCTAACACTCCTCACTTGCCCTGTTTCCAGATTTCCTAACCTGTAGATAGCAATTGTGTTCTCATACAGACTCTGTACAATGTTCACTATTTTTCTGCTAAAACCAACTTTTCTCAAAATTTCAAACAGCCTAACCCAATCCACTCTGTCATACGCCTTTTCAATATCCAGGAATACTAAATATACCTTCTTATCATCCTTCTTCATTTGCTCAATTATTTCACTCACTACAAACAGATTATCCTCCCCACGTCTATCTTGCCTAAACCATTCTGTTCTTCTCCCAGGACTCCTAATTCCTTAACTAAATTTTTCATTCTCTCATTCAAAATAGCACAAAAGATCTTACATACAGTGTCGGCCAGTGCAATTGGTTTGTAATTTTCAAGTTCTTTCATACTCTTATGTCCACCCTTGTGCAACAGAACTACATTACACTTGTTCCAGTCATCCGGTACTCTTTCACTCTTCCATATCTCATCAAATAAACATTTCAACATACTGACTACACTCTCTCCTCCACATTTATAGAACTCATATGGGATCTTATCAGGGCTACATGCCTTTCCATTTTTCACTTTCTTCAAAAAACTTACTAGGGTAATTCATCAAATATCGAACTGAACTGATTATCGAACAACTTTGGAAATATGCGCGTAATAAATTTAGTAAGCATCCAAACTTGCTCAGTGCCAGTGATCTTACATCTGAAACTCCTATTTTAGTGATAAAAACTCATTTCTGTGAGCTGCAAACTGCTACCAGCGGTTGCGAACGCATTTTCTGTACGACCCTTACAAATTGGTCGAATTTTTTCACTCAAAAAATCTTACGCACCTCGGGAAAATTGCGACGGTTTAATTGTTGTTGGGTCACCGTCAACCTCCCGTCATAACTTGAGAGTAGTGTTGTCATATGATGTTCTGTTGCTGTATTTTTTTTCTTTCTCGCCAAAAACTTGATAATTATTCCATGTTTGACATTCAGTTCCTTTTTCATGTCAGTATTAAATACTGAACAAAGGTGTTCGAATCAAAATTCCTTAAAAATCATGAATTTATGCCTCGAACAAGGCTTTTCGATTCTTAATTCTTTTAAATAACTGAATCGATCTATTGAACGCCTGTTTTATTTCATTAAAATATTGTATTAACGCTTGATAATAACATTGAATAGTTGAAGATGGGAATTCTGGTGAGGGGCTACCAATCAGCTGCTGGTGTTCCAAGGCCCTCAAGATCATCAATGATTCGTCTGGCTACATTTACTGATGATCAATCCCTTGCCAAGAAAATTGATGCAAGCATCAATAATAATTTATTGACGAGTGCTTTACACTCTACTCCAAAAAAGGTCACACAGGTTGATGATCACAATGATGGTTCAACAAACACTGCAAATGAAACATTGACATCATATTCAAATTTTGATAACTCTCCATTCAAATGCATCTTGAAAATAAGTAATGAGACAGTTATTTCAAACAAACAAACAAACAAAACAAACATTGGCATCTTTGGGATGCTTTATTTCCAATCAAGCCTGATACAAATGATCTTAAGCATTGGTTTTTCAAATGTCTTTTAACTAACACTATATATAGGACACCATGACGGTTCCCCCGTAAAGCCGGTACTCATTTCCGACACCTGGGTCGAGTGGGGTATTGTGCTTGAGCTTTTCCTTATACCCAACGGGGAAAATCGCAGCGCCAGCGCCGGGATACGAACCCGCGACTCCAACATACAAGTCCGATCCCTTAACCGCTGTGCCACCGCGAGCATTTCCAAGAGAATCCAGTGCACCAAAGAAAAAAAAGAATGAAAGAAAAACGTTTATTTTCCAAGTGGCCACATGAGATACATGTCAACATATTGGGTTTTAAAAAGTTTCTTAATATAGGACGTCCTAAAACAAAAGTTCCATAATAGGAGTACTAATTGACAAACCATCAGAGGTGTACAAATAGAAAAGCCATATGAGGCATAATAATTGACAAGCTATACGAGGTGTACTAATAGACAAACCATACGTGGCGTGCTAATAGTCTAACAAATATTCCATACGAGGAGAACTAATTGACAAACCATCCTGTTCGAATCAAAATTCTTGTTCGATTCATGTTCGATATTGATGAAATTATGTTATTAAAGAATTCGATTTTTAGAACAATAAATAAATTCCAACAATCTACGTTGTCTTTAAAGCGACATCACAGAACAAGAAAACAACTGTTCAAGAATAATCTTGAGGCCCGCAACAGTTATTCAGAGCAAAAGTTACCGATTTATGAAGGTTGTTTCTAGACGCACGTGGTTTCTGTTCGATATTTGATGAATTACCCTATCTCTTCACAAGTGATTTTGTCTTCCATTTGCAGTTCACGTTCATCTATCAGAAAATTTACAGGTTCATCATCTGTAACCTGCTCATTCATTCCACCAATGTCCTCCCAGTATTCTTCAACTGCTTTCACCATTTGCATCCTATCTTGCACACTGCAACCATTGACTACTAATTCATCAACTTGAACTTCACTACCTCTATCATTACCTTGTATAAACCTATACCAATCTTTTATTTCCTCTCCGTGGCACAGTGGTTAAGGGATCAGCCTTGTATGTTGGAGACGAGGGTTCGTATCCCGGCGCTGGCGCGGAGATTTTCCCCGTTGGGACTGGGTATAAGGGAAAGCTCAAGCTCAATACCCCACTCAACCCAGGTGTCGGAAATGGGTACCGGCTTTACGGGGGAACCCTCATGGTGTCCTATATATAGGGTTAGTTATAAGACAATTGAAAAACCAATGCTTAAGATCATATGTATCAGGCTTGATTGGAAATAAAGCATCCCAAAGATGCCGATGTTTGTTGTAGCTTGAACTTGAACTTGAACTTGAAATTGAGGGCCGACAGTGTCGGGGCCTTTGTAACGGCCTACAATTCCCTCCACAGTTATCACACAAAGAGTTCAGCGTCTGGTACCAGACTTGTCCACTAAACTACTCAGGATCTACCAATCCTTGTCACAAGCTGCCATTGGATGGCGTCACTGGGATAGCCAGTGTGTCAAAACACCATCCCCAGGCATATTGGGTCATTACAGCCCATTCTACCAGACTGGCTCATTCCAGTCACTGTCTCTTACTCCAGGCACGCACAAGAAACACTTTCATAGCCTCAGTGATACTCGCATTACACTCCTGATCCAATCCAGCAAGACAGCTCATACCGCAATCATCTTCAGCACATCTGGCATTCCACTCATTCTCTCCATACTGCTCAGACACCACATTCATAAAACTCTCTCTCTCTTGCTCATACTTACTACATTCCAGCACAAAATGCTCAATTGTTTCCTCTACTCCACTATTACACTGCTGACATAATCTGTTATTATTCTCATTCCATCTCCATGTACGTCTGTTCACACTCAATGACTTACATCTCACAGCAAACAAGAGTTGACTTCCAAAACTACCATCATAGAACATCTCAAACTTAGGTGCTTCTTTTTCATATACCAGTCAAGTGTAGGCTTCCGCATCATGCTAAGCTTCCACTTATTCAATCCATACTCTTTTGTTTGTCTCTCAATCTCTTTCTTCCACCTCTTGCAGTCCCACTCAGGCCCTACACCTCCTACATTTATTAAACTCCAGTCATCCACAGGTCTCCCAATTCTAACATGAATAATCTTTTGCATACTGAGTTTCCTTGCATGCCCCCAACATACTTTCTCCCAATAGCTTACACTCAGATTCCATTCAAAGATTCGCCTTACCCACCTGCTATTCTGCATTCTTTCAATTCTCACCTTATAATTCAGCACAGCTTTCATCATTCTTTCTGAAAATAGGCTCCACCCTAGGTCACCTCTAATGGCCTCTAAAGCTGTCCATTTCGGAGCACCCAATGCTACACGTCCTACCTTATTTTGTATCACATCCAGCTTTTCAAGATCACTTCCATTCCAAGCAAGAGCACTCATACCATACATGACACTAGGTACAGCAACATACTTCCACATTCCTCTCACACATTCGTACTTGTTTGCTCTGTATCTGGCCACACTGCCTAACCGTCCACTCCACTGCATTGCTTTTGCCACTTTCTCACCTTTAGTTCTAGTACATCCATCTTCACTCATCATACAACCTAGATATTTGTATTCTTTTGTTCTACCTATTCTGATTTCTCCAATATTCCACAGTCTGTCTCTATCAGTCTCATCACTATTTATAACCATGACCTTACTTTTATCGGCACCAAAGTTCATCTTGAAATCTGTACTATATCCATTCACAATGTCAAGCATCCTTTGTAGTTCATGACCACATTCACTAACCACAACCACATCATCAGCATACAACAAACAGCTCAGTCTCTCATTACCAACTTTCAGTCCTAAACCACTCCCTCTCAGTCGAACTGCTAATTCTTCTGTGTACAATCCAAACAACAGGGGGGACAGAGTACAGCCCTGTCTCACTCCTCTAACACTCCTCACTTGCCCTGTTTCCAAATTTCCTAACCTGTAGATAGCACTTGTGTTCTCATACAGACTCTGTACAATGTTCACTATTTTTCTGCTAAAACCGACTTTTCTCAAAATTTCAAACAGCCTAACCCGATCCACTCTGTCATACGCCTTTTCAATATCCAGGAATGCTAAATATACCTTCTTGTTATCCTTCTTCATTCGCTCAATTATTTCACTCACTACAAACAGATTATCCTCCCCCCGTCTATCTTGCCTAAAACCATTCTGTTCTTCTCCCAGGACTCCTAATTCCTCAACTAAATTTTTCATTCTCTCATTCAAAATACCACAAAAGATCTTACATACGGTGTCACCCAGTGCAATTGGTCTGTAATTTTTAAGTTCTTTCATACTCTTATGTCCACCCTTATGCAACAGAACTACATTACACTTGTTCCAGTCATCCGGTACTCTTTCACTCTTTCATATCTCATCAAATAAACATTTCAACATACTGACTACACTCTCTCCTCCACATTTATAGAACTCATATGGTATCTTATCAGGGCCACATGCCTTTCCATTTTTCACTTTCTTCAAAAAACTTACAATCTCTTCACAAGTGATTTCGTCTTCTATTTGCAGTTCATGTTCATCTATCAGAAAATTTATTGGTTCATCATCTGTAACCTGCTCATTCATTCCACCAATGTCCTCCCAGTATTCTTCAACTGCTTTCACCATTTGCATCCTATCTTGCACACTGCAACCATTGACTACTAATTCATCAACTTGAACTTCACTACCTCTATCATTACCTTGTATAAACCTATACCAATCTTTTATTCCATCTGGACCTTTCTTTCTTAGATTTTCAACTTGGTGTCTCTCTTCTTTAACCCTAGCCTCATTGATCATTCTCTTTACTTTCTTCTGCTGGTCCTTGTACTCATTCCATACACTCTGCCATTCATCCTCAGTAATTCTGCGTCTTTCATACATTTTCCTCATACTGCGTTGTTTTTTATTTAAAATCTTCTTTCTCGTTCGTTCTTCCTTTATCTCACTCGTAAACCACCTAGCATTCCCTGTACTTTTCTTGCATTTCATTCTACCGATCTTTTGCTCTGCCACATCATACAAGGTTCTTGCAATCTCCTTATTTAGGTCATTTACATTTCCACACCTGTTCCAGTTACATCTACTCAATTCATTTCTAAATTCTTCCCAGTTTGCCATTTTAATACGCCAATTTTCTCTTACTCTGCTGGCCTTCTGCATCGGCTCCTTTCCACCCCAATTATATTCTAGTACAAGCATTTTATGGTCACTATCAATATCAAAATCATCTTCATCTACAAACATTTCTTTGACACACTCTCTTGCTCTACTATTCACTATCATATAGTCAATTGCAGTTTTACATTCCCTGCTTTGCCATGTATGCAAGCCATTTCCTATTGTTACATTTAGGTTCTCAAGTTCATTCTCATCACAGAAATCAATCAATTTTTGTCCATTTGCATTCACAGGCTCACCAAGTATACCAACATGGCCATTCATATCACCCATCAAAATCAGAGGGCATCTGCAATGCTCTTGCACAATTCTTGTTAATATTTCATACTTTTTTACATTCTCTTGATGAGCTAAAATACTATCAGTTGTCATATAGCATACAACCACAATAACACATTCTCTGGCATGCATTCTTTCACACTTTATTACTAACAGATCTTCACTCTCAGGTTCATTTCCAACAGGAATTTCTTCTAATTTCCAATTTAGAGCATTTTTTACAATGAGACCAACTCCACCACCTCTTTTTTGCCAACTTACACGCCCTTTTCCAATCATGTAGTACTTACTCTCCTTACATTTTAAACTGACTCTATCACGCATTTGGGTCTCTACTACACCAACACAATCCAAATCTCCATTCTCAAATTCTGCTACAAGGTCATTTAACTTTCCTGCATTCCATCCACGCACATTTATACATCCAAACCTTACAACACTATTGGACAATTCACAACATTTTCCATTTTTGCTCTGACAGCTTTCCATTCATCCAGTTCCACCTTCCATTACAATATGAGTACACCCAATCCACTGGATGTATCTCCTGGAGAGTTTCATCTCACCTTCTTGAGTAAGATGGACTCCATCTCCACGAAAACACCCACTCTGGATCAGGTTATCCATATCAAGGGAGCTGGAACCCATTTCACGCTTTCTCATACTCTCAGCTTTCATACTCATAATCCTTTTATGCACTTCCCTATTCACCTCCTTTCGCACCCTTTCATACTCCTCGCCACATGCAGGCCTTCTCAGCAGACTGGTCTTGAACTTGAACTTGAACTTGAGGGCCGACAGTGTCGGGGCCTTTGTAACGGCCTACAATTCCCTCCACAATTTTCACACAGAGTTCAACGCCTGGTACCAGACTTGTCCACTAAACTACTTAGGATCTACGATCCTTGTCACAAGCCTCCATTGGAAGGCATCACCGGGACAACCAGTGTGTCAAAACACCATCCCCCGGCACATTGGGTCATTACAGCCCATTCTGCCAGACCGGCTCATTCCAGTCACTGTCTCTTACTCCAGGCACGCACAAGAAACACTTTCATAGCCTCAGTGATACTCGCATTACACTCCTGATCCAATCCAGCAAGACAGCTCATACCGCAATCATCTTCAGCACATCTGGCATTCCATTCATTCTCTCCATACTGCTCAGACACCACATTCATTAAACTCTCTCTCTCTTGCTCATACTTACTACATTCCAGCACAAAATGCTCAATTGTTTCCTCTACTCCACCATTACACTGCTGACATAATCTGTTATTATTCTCATTCCATCTCCATGTACGTCTGTTCACACTCAATGACTTACATCTCACAGCAAACAAGAGTTGACTTCCAAAACTACCATCATAGAACAGCTCAAACTTAGGTGCTTTCTTTTTCATATACCAGTTAAGTGTAGGCTTCCGCATCATGCTAAGCTTCCACTTATTCAATCCATACTCTTTTGTTTGTCTCTCAATCTCTTTCTTCCACCTCTTGCAGTCCCACTCAGGCCCTACACCTCCAACATTTATTAAACTCCAGTCATCCACAGGTCTCCCAATTCTAACATGAATAATCTTTTGCATACTGAGTTTCCTTGCATGCCCCCAACATACTTTCTCCCTATAGCTTACACTCAGATTCCATTCAAAGATTCGCCTTACCCACCTGCTATTCTGCATTCTTTCAATTCTCACCTTATAATTCAGCACAGCTTTCATCATTCTTTCTGAAAATAGGCTCCACCCTAGGTCACCTCTAATGGCTTCTATAGCTGTCCATTTTGGAGCACCCAATGCTACACGTCCTACCTTATTTTGTATCACATCCAGCTTTTCAAGATCACTACCATTCCAAGCAAGAGCACTCATGCCATACATGACACTAGGTACAGCAACATACTTCCACATTCCTCTCACACATTCGTACTTGTTTGCTCTGTATCTGGCCACACTACCTAACCGTCCACTCCACTGCATTGCTTTAGCCACTTTCTCACCTTTAGTTCTAGTACATCCATCTTCACTTATCATACAACCTAGATATTTGTATTCTTTTGTTCTACCTATTCTGATTTCTCCAATATTCCACAGTCTGTCTCTATCAGTCTCATCACTATTTATAACCATGACCTTACTTTTATCTGCACCAAAGTTCATCTTGAAATCTGTACTATATCCATTCACAATGTCAAGCATCCTTTGTAGTTCATGACCACATTCACTAACCACAACCACATCATCAGCATACAACGTGAACTTGAACTTGAACTTGAGGGCCGACAGTGTCGGGGCCTTTGTAACGGCCTACAATTCCCTCCACAATTTTCACACAGAGTTCAGCGCCTGGTACCAGACTTGTCCACTAAACTACTCAGGATCTACGATCCTTGTCACAAGCCTCCATTGGAAGGCATCACCGGGACAACCAGTGTGTCAAAACACCATCCCCCGGCACATTGGGTCATTACAGCCCATTCTGCCAGACTGGCTCATTCCAGTCACTGTCTCTTACTCCAGGCACGCACAAGAAACACTTTCATAGCCTCAGTGATACTCGCATTACACTCCTGATCCAATCCAGCAAGACAGCTCATACCGCAATCATCTTCAGCACATCTGGCATTCCATTCATTCTCTCCATACTGCTCAGACACCACATTCATTAAACTCTCTCTCTCTTGCTCATACTTACTACATTCCAGCACAAAATGCTCAATTGTTTCCTCTACTCCACCATTACACTGCTGACATAATCTGTTATTATTCTCATTCCATCTCCATGTACGTCTGTTCACACTCAATGACTTACATCTCACAGCAAACAAGAGTTGACTTCCAAAACTACCATCATAGAACAGCTCAAACTTAGGTGCTTTCTTTTTCATATACCAGTTAAGTGTAGGCTTCCGCATCATGCTAAGCTTCCACTTATTCAATCCATACTCTTTTGTTTGTCTCTCAATCTCTTTCTTCCACCTCTTGCAGTCCCACTCAGGCCCTACACCTCCAACATTTATTAAACTCCAGTCATCCACAGGTCTCCCAATTCTAACATGAATAATCTTTTGCATACTGAGTTTCCTTGCATGCCCCCAACATACTTTCTCCCAATAGCTTACACTCAGATTCCATTCAAAGATTCGCCTTACCCACCTGCTATTCTGCATTCTTTCAATTCTCACCTTATAATTCAGCACAGCTTTCATCATTCTTTCTGAAAATAGGCTCCACCCTAGGTCACCTCTAATGGCTTCTATAGCTGTCCATTTTGGAGCACCCAATGCTACACGTCCTACCTTATTTTGTATCACATCCAGCTTTTCAAGATCACTACCATTCCAAGCAAGAGCACTCATACCATACATGACACTAGGTACAGCAACACACTTCCACATTCCTCTCACACATTCGTACTTGTTTGCTCTGTATCTGGCCACACTACCTAACCGTCCACTCCACTGCATTGCTTTAGCCACTTTCTCACCTTTAGTTCTAGTACATCCATCTTCACTTATCATACAACCTAGATATTTGTATTCTTTTGTTCTACCTATTCTGATTTCTCCAATATTCCACAGTCTGTCTCTATCAGTCTCATCACTATTTATAACCATGACCTTACTTTTATCTGCACCAAAGTTCATCTTGAAATCTGTACTGTATCCATTCACAATGTCAAGCATCCTTTGTAGTTCATGACCACATTCACTAACCACAACCACATCATCAGCATACAACAAACAGCTCAGTCTCTCATTACCAACTTTCAGTCCTAAACCACTCCCTCTCAGTCGAACTGCTAATTCTTCTGTGTACAATCCAAACAACAGGGGGGACAGAGTACAGCCCTGTCTCACTCCTCTAACACTCCTCACTTGACCTGTTTCCAAATTTCCTAACCTGTATATTGCGCTTGTGTTCTCATACAGACTTTGTACAATTTTTACTATTTTTCTGCTAAACCCAACTTTTCTCAAAACTTCAAAGAGCCTAACCCGATCCACTCTGTCATACGCCTTTTCAATATCCAGGAATGCTAAATATACCTTCTTATTATCCTTCTTCATTCGCTCAATTATTTCACTCACTACAAACAGATTATCCTCCCCACGTCTATCTTGCCTAAAACCATTCTGTTCTTCTCCCAGAACTCCTAATTCCTCAACTAAGTTTTTCATTCTCTCATTCAAAATACCACAAAAGATCTTACATACGGTGTCACCCAGTGCAATTGGTCTGTAATTTTTAAGTTCTTTCATACTCTTATGTCCACCCTTATGCAACAGAACTACATTACACTTGTTCCAGTCATCCGGTACTCTTTCACTCTTCCATATCTCATCAAATAAACATTTCAACATACTGACTACACTCTCTCCTCCACATTTATAGAACTCATATGGTATCTTATCAGGGCCACATGCCTTTCCATTTTTCACTTTCTTCAAAAAACTTACAATCTCTTCACAAGTGATTTCGTCTTCCATTTGCAGTTCATGTTCATTTATCAGAAAATTTATCGGTTCATCATCTGTAACCTGCTCATTCATTCCACCAATGTCCTCCCAGTATTCTTCAACTGCTTTCACCATTTGCATCCTATCTTGCACACTGCAACCATTGACTACTAATTCATCAACTTGAACTTCACTACCTCTATCATTACCTTGTATAAACCTATACCAATCTTTTATTCCATCTGGACCTTTCTTTCTTAGATTTTCAACTTGGTGTCTCTCTTCTTTAACCCTAGCCTCATTGATCATTCTCTTTACTTTCTTCTGCTGGTCCTTGTACTCATTCCATACACTTCGCCATTCATCCTCAGTAATTCTGCGTCTTTCATACATTTTCCTCATACAGCGTTGTTTTTTATTTAAAGTCTTCCTTCTCATTCGTTCTTCCTTTATCTCACTTGAAACCACCTACCATTTCCTGTTCTTTTCCTGCATTTCATTCTACCAATCTTTTGCTCTGCCACATCATACAAGGTTCTTGCAATCTCCTTATTTAGGTCATTTACATTTCCACACCTGTTCCAGTTACATCTACTCAATTCATTTCTAAATTCTTCCCAGTTTGCCATTTTAATACGCCAATTTTCACTTACTCTGCTGGCTTTCTGCATTGACTCCTTTCCACCCCAATTATATTCTAGTACAAGCATTTTATGGTCACTATCAATATCAAAATCATCTTCATCTACAAACATTTTTTTGACACACGCTCTAGCTCTACTATTCACTATCATATAATCAATTGCAGATTTACATTCCTTGCTTTGCCATGTATGCAAGCCATTTCCTATTGTTACATTCAGGTTCTCAAGTTCATTCTCATCACAGAAATCAATCAATTTTTGTCCATTTGCATTCACAGGCTCACCAAGTATACCAACATGGCCATTCATGTCCCCCATCACAATCAGAGGGCACCTGCAATGCTCTTGCACAATTCTTGTTAATATTTCATACTTTTTTACATTCTCTTGATGAGCTAAAATACCATCAGTTGTCATATAGCATACAACCACAATAACATATTCTCTGGCATGCATTCTTTCACACTTTATTACTAACAGATCTTCACTCTCAGGTTCATTTCCAACAGGAATTTCTTCTAATTTCCAATTTAGAGCATTTTTTACAATGAGACCAACTCCACCACCTCTTTTTTGCCAACTTACACGCCCTTTTCCAATCATATAGTACTTGTTCTCCTTACATTTTAAACTGACTCTATCACGCATTTGGGTCTCTACTACACCAACACAATCCAAATCTCCATTCTCAAATTCTGCTACAAGGTCATTTAACTTTCCTGCATTCCATCCACGCACATTTATACATCCAAACCTTACAACACTATTGGACAATTCACGACATTTTTCATTTTTGCTCTGACAGCTTTCCATTCATCCAGTTCCACCTTCCATTACAATATGAGTACACCCAATCCACTGGATGTATCTCCTGGAGAGTTTCATCTCACCTTCTTGAGTAAAGTGGACTCCATCTCCACGAAAACACCCACTCTGGATCAGGTTTTTCATATCAAGGAAGCTGGAACCCATTTCACGCTTTCTCATACTCTCAGCTTTCATACTCATAATCCTTTCATGCACTTCCCTATTCACCTCCTTTCGCACCCTTTCATACTCCTCACCACATGCAGGCCTTCTCAGCAGGCTGGTCACAGCCACTCTTACATTCTTCTTTCGTGCCCTTTCAACAACATTCATAATTGCATTCACCGTACGCTCTCTCCCACATTCAAGCAATCCATTGCCACCTCCTTGCAGTACAACCATCCCTTCATCCATTCCATCTATCACATCCTCAGCATGCCTACAAATCTCATTCACTCCCTTTCCTCTCATGCTCGTACATCCACTACGGTCAGTCATACTCACAAACCTATCCACATTCTTCACCATGCTGTCACCACATATTCTAATCGTAGGTCTCACTCTCCCTTTCATACCACTCTTTCGTTCAACTCTTTGGGAGGTTTTTCCCATACTTTTTTCTAATCCTTGAGTTTGAAAGCTCATCGAGAGGGCAAGCGATATAAATGGTCTGTGTCAGAACCCAAAATTCTTCCCTTATATACCAATAAAACATGATTTCCATACTCAAGATTCAAATAGTTTGTGAAGTTTGCCCAAAGTTGGGGAACTCAACTTAATTATGTGAAGCTTGAAGAGGAAACAATTTGAGAGGGTCACCAGCGCGAGGGGACGCGCATTGAATTTAGTGGTTAGCAAGCTCAGAAGGAGTTAAGTACGGTGTTCGGATGCTCTACGGCATCAATTTTAATCAAAATATCATGAGCCATTTTCCACGGACTAAACCAACGGAAGGACAAGGATAGCTTTTGGTGTATCTCGCCTGGCCTTTATAGGTACGAAGGGCTGTTAACCGTCGGTCGCTTCAGGGTGAACCGTTCCCGGTCCGATCTCGAGTAGAGGTGCACCCGGCTCACGGCAGTGCTCGTGAGGTGGCGAATGAGAGGTTGTGTAAGGTTAGTGAGCAGGTGCTCCCCGGGAATTGTTAACGCGACTCAGTGGTGTGTGGTTAGACAGCTGACGAGAATTACCCAACCCAGTTCTGGTGGGCTGATGAGGGTAATGAGGATTGAGGGAGGAAAAAGGATGCAGTAAAGGAGTCAGTTTCTTCTCATCAATGTGGGTTGTACAGAAGCCTTGTTGAAGTGTAACCGCGTTCAGGGTTCTAGGCGGTTACTTTACTACCGGGGTATTTGCCTATCTTATGATTGAGCTGAGATGGCACGGTAGGTGGATGTGACAGTGGAGCGTGTAGTGTCTCGTGGCTTCCTGTATGGGACGACAAAGCTGGATTAAATTGAACACGGTATTAAGGCGAGCAATATCTTAACACATGCCAGGCTGGGAACAAACCACGATTAATAAGCTGCCTAAAAGCGATGAGTCTGTACGAAAACAACATCAACACAAACTCTAACGCCTGAGCAGGGCCGACATTTGACTTCGCAATATGTGAATATAAAGGCTAAAAATATACTAATTCCACAACTTTTGTCAGTTGGGTGGTTGTTAGGATTGAAACATATACTATAACTGCCTTATTCAGCATGCTGCTGAGACTACAATGTAACTCTAAAACTGGTTATAAAAATTCACATAAAGATGGAGTAGCATATAAAAAGGCACAACAGTAAAAACAAACTCAAGATGGAAACAAAGTTACAGTGATTCAGCACAGGTTAGCAAGCGCTCAATGAAATTCAGGGAAACAATATTGAACTCGATCATAAATGATTTTTGTGGACAGCAAGGTGTCTTAAAACACTATGGCTCGGCACCGATAAAATATCTAAGGAGCTAATGCCAACATCGTAATAATATTAAGAGCACAATACAGATTAATCGGAGACTAGCAAAAACAAAAGGGAAAACAATGACAAGGATGGCGCAGTAAGCTTGAAGCTTGTGCCTAACTAACACTGGCACAGATAAAACACAGTGAATGTTCCTAAGTTAATCACAAAAATGAGCTCTCACTACAGAGACAAGTTAATACAATGGGGTCTAGACACAATAAAACACTTAACATTAAACACTTGTTACTTACATATGCCCCTCTGGGGCCCAAGCACTACTCTCAGAAGAATCTATTACGTGAATGACGACTCTGCCTGGAAAGCTGGCTTTATATACGTTGTGTACCGGAAGAACTTGCGAAATGGTTCTACATCACAACACATGAGTGCTAATTTTTGGAAATGTCGAAGTATTTCCGGTTCAAATTTTAATAGATTTCGGGGTTATGTTAAGTGAATTATGTTATCTAAAATTGTATGAATGATTGTGTTATTCTTATTTATTTTTTAGAGGATAGTTTTAATAATCATGAAATTTAGGCTGAAGTGCGGCTGAGGGCGTTCACTACAAGTTTGCTTTACCCGATACACACAGACAAAAATCCACCCTAGATACATCACAAACATTTTCTCTGGTATAGAATTGGCCCGTGCTTCTAACGTTTAGGGTCAGGTATCCTAACTGTCGATACCGTCGTGCGGTCGACGTGAGGGTTCGTGGAAAAGGGGGCTGTCTTCTGTGCAGCTACCTTTTTACGGGGCGCTAGCTTTTCTTCGCAGCTGCCCTTCCTGAGGTTCGTGTGGGTACCGCCTACGCCGTAATCAGTCCGCTAGGGCAACAGAAGTAAATTCTGTTAGTGCCGAACTACGGCGGTACCGTTGTGTGTGGGAGTGAGGTTAGTATGGGTACCACCTGCGCCGTATTCAGTCCGCTAGGGTAACAGAAGTAAATTCTGTTATGTGCTGAACTACGGTGGTACCGCTAGGGTGAGGTGTGTGTGTGGGTACCGCCTACGCCGTATTCAGTCCACTAGGACAACAGACGTAAATTCCGTTTTGTGCCGCACTACGGCGGTACCGTAAGGAAGACGAGCAACTGTCTGCGCCGTTTGAGACCGCTAGGGCAATAGAAGTGAATTCCGTTACTCCCGAACTGCGACAGCATCTTCCTAATCGACCAACTCTGCAAAGTACTTAGTCCATCCAAGGTGGCTCCTGAAACCCCTTGCTAGGCGAGATGTCGTAAGAGACTAGAGCCTCCGGCAACAAGGAGAAAGAAAACTCTTTTCACCTCAGGGTCTAACTTGTTTAATGCTGAATCTCTTTAAACTCCCTATTACATACACTGATATATTTTAACAAAGACAGTAATTTATTTTCTATCGCAAAAATAGTGCGTACAGACGTGAGCTACTGCATAACAGGGTACAACACTCAAAATTGCATTTAAAATATTAGTCGTATTTAGCTAGATAACACTAGAAACATTGGAATATCGACATGTAATACAAATGATATTTAGGGGCTAACTAAAGTGAATGCACAAACGCAACATCAGCGGGGAGAAATAGACAAGTCGGCGTTCAGAGAGCTGGACACATGAAGAAAATACTTAAGATTATGGGTAACTAACACAAAAGGCTCGGCAACCCCTGTGCGGCCTGACACGCCCGGGGGAGGGTGTCTCTGCTACGATAGCCGAGACAGGAAATCTGCAAGGTGGTTGTCGACTCCCGGAAGGTGTTCTGCTCGGAACCTGAAAAGGCTGAAATACAAAGCCCAGCGTTTCAATCGGGGGTTCAACTTGTCTGCCTGTTGCAAATAAAGGAGCGGTCGATGGTCGGTTTGTAACACAAATTCTCGTCCATACAGGTAGACCTCAAACTTCTGTAGAGCCCAGTAGATGCTTAACGCTTCTTTTTCAATTGTAGAATAGTTTATTTCTGCTCCTCTCAGTCGACGTGAAGCATATGCTACCGGCACGTAGTGACGGAAGTCTCGTTTGCTTGGCTGGAGAAGAGCTGCTCCAAGTCCAGTTTGGGAGGCATCTGTCCTCAGAATGAAAGGACATCTGGGGTCTGGTAACTGTAAGACCGGTCTCTTGACTAACGCTGTCTTCAAACTTTCGAACAGATCTTCTGTTGTATCGGTCCAAGGTATTTGTTCTGGGGAGCTCTTCTCTAGGAAATCATGGAGTTTAGATGTCAGTTGAGAGTAGTTAGGAATGTACTGTTGGTAGTACCCAACTGTACCGAGAAAACTTCGGAGCTCCCGTTTGGTTTTTGGGAGTGGAGCCGATTTCAAGGCTTCGACTCGGTTCTCCAGAGGCTGGATTTGATTACTGCTCAGTTGATGACCCAAATACTGGAGGCTGTCAAATCCGAATTCGCATTTGGACGGCTTCGCTTTAAGGCCATGTCGAGAGAGAGCTTCGAACAGTTTAGCTAATGCTGTGCAATGATCTTCCCAGGTTGTCGAGGCGATTAAGATGTCGTCCATGTAGACCTCGGTGTCTTGCAGTCCTGCAGTGACTTGACGTATAAGGCGGGAAAAAGTGGCTGGAGCATTTGCTAGGCCGAAAGGCAGTACGTTGAATTCATAGAGGCCAGACCTAGTTTTGAAGGCGGTGTATTGGCGGGACTCAGGGTGTAGAGGTACTTGGCAATATCCACTGGTCAGATCCATTTTGCTGAATATTGTTTTGCCAGCTAAATTGGTGAAAATAGCAGTGGTGTCTGCTATCGGCTCGGCATCGAAAACTGTCTGGCTGTTGAGGTGCCTGCAGTCCAGACAAAATCGGTGGGTTCCGTCTTTCTTCCGGACGGCAAGGAGCGGTGAATAGTAAGGTGATGTGGACGGCGTCACGATTCCAATCATCATCCACTTTTCTAAACTTGACCGCAGTTCAGGCTCCAGCGCTAAGGGAAGTGGATACGAATGTTGAAGTCGAAAACTGGAAGGATCCTTCAATTTTATTTCATGAACTGCCGTGCTGGTTCTTCCGGGAGTATCTGTGAAAAGATCGCGATATTCTTCAAGAAGTTCCTGGAGTTCTGAGCGTTGTGTTGTAGTCAACGTAGAGGAGATGAGACAGTCTTCAATGGTTTCTCCGACGGGTGACGGTATCTCTGGTTCTTTCCGGTCGAGTTCTTCTTCTTCGCAGGTAGGTTCTAGGGCGAGGCCAACCGCTGCAAATGCTTCCTCTACTCTCTCGTCGTCCTCCTCGCGATCTGTCTCGCTTGGTGAGGCGGAACTTTGCTGCTCCCGGTCGTGGTACTGGCGGAGGAGGTTGATGTGATAAACTTTGTTGTTTCCATCCACGTCCAATGTATAGGTATAGGTTCCCAGGCGTGATTTCACTGTATAGGGACCTTTCCAAGTCATAAGTAGCTTCTTTCGAGAATCGGGCAGAAATACGAGGACTTTATCTCCTTGCTTTAGAGTTCGCATCTTGGTACGTCTGTTGAAGAACTTGGCGCTTTCCTCTTGGCTCCTGTTTAGATTCTCGCGAGCGATTTTACATGTTTCTTTCAATCGGTGCTTCATTTCCATTAAATACTGAGCAGTGCTCGTGTCGTCTTGCAAGCTACCATCGGTCCAGCATTCCTTGAGCACGGTTAAAGGTCCACGGACGCGATGGCCGTAGATGAGTTCGAAAGGAGAATACCCGGTTGAGGCCTGAGGAGCGTCTCGATAAGCAAAAAGGAGTGAAGGCAGATACAGGTCACAATCTCGCGGCTGTTCTACGGCTAACTTCCGCAACATGACTTTGAGCGTACCATTGAAGCGTTCGACTATGCCGTTCGATTGGGCATGGTATAACGGCGTCAATCGGTGCTGGATACCGACGAGTTTCAGGAAAGCTTCGAAGGTTGCAGCTGTGAACTGAGTGCCGTTGTCGCTTGTTAGCGTGTGAGGGAAACCAACTCTGCTGCAGATTTCGAGTAGCTCCTGGGCGACTTTTTCTGCATCTATATGTCTGAACGGGGCTGCGTCTGCGTACCGAGTTGCTTGGTCCACCACGGTGAGAATGTATCGGTGGCCACGTGCCGAAGCTGGTTGTAATGAGCCTACCAAATCAACACTTAGCGCGGAGAATGGAGTGGTGATCGGTGGGGTTGAGATGGGTGCCTTTCTTGGTCGAGATGGAGCGTGCGTCTGGCAGGTATGACAGGAGTGACAGTATTGGGCCACATCTTTTGCTAGGGACGGCCAATAAAAATCTCGTTCTAGTCGAGCCTGAGTCTTCTTTTGGGAATAATGGCCAACAAGCGGATTGTCGTGAGCCATTTCCAAGATTTGTGGGCGCACGCTTGCAGGGGCTACATGTTGATGGGTTTCCTGACCGTCTCGTAACGTTTTCCGATGGAGAACGCCGTCATGGAGTTCAAAGGTAATGACTCTGCCATCCTTGTGCGTTTCTTCTTTGCCGGTGTCAACTTTCTTGAATAAAAGCTGCAATGTTTTGCACTCCCGCTGTAATTTCTTGATGTCTTCTTTGTTGTGTTGCAATATATCGACAGTGCTTGGTGCGGCAGGGGGATCTTCGATCGCTTTTGCTGCTGCCCTTGTGACAACGTGAGAGACTTCTGCAGCAGCTGGTTGCTCTTCATAGTCGGTCATATGTTCTTCGAAGGAGGTGGTTCCGGGGACTCGGCCGAAGATGACATCATGGGAGAGCTCTTCCATGGCTACGGCTGTCACCTCTCCGTGGTAATAGGGGCAAACGAGAGAGACCCGGGCAAGGGGCGCCTCGAAGGAATGATTGTTGGCCAGCCGAACGGTAATTTCTTTCTTCAAAATGGCGTCAGCTGGGACGAGAGCCTTCTTGACGAAGACCGCTGTTGCTCCTCCATCGAGTAGTACTTGAACGGGTTGTTGGTTCACGGTGCCGGAGCATGTTTTCAGCTGTCCCACTTCGATCAGCTTGTTCGAGGCGATGTGATTGCATGCTACTGGGGGAATATCGTCGTATTCATCTGCTTCTTCATGCGTTGCTAGATTGTTTACTCGAGCGGTAGTACTGGAGATAGGTGGGCTTGCATGGGCTCCTCCATTACTGTGACCATCACCTTGCCTCCTCTGCAATTGGCGGCACTCATCACTGGAATGCGATCGGTTGGGGCCATGAAAAGTACAGTAAAATCCATTGTAAGGTCTTCGTTGTCCGCGCTGCGGAGTGTTGACCGATCCTGAGCTGGTGGGACTACCACGTGTGCTAGAAGTTCTTGGCGGCGTTCCTCGAGAGTTGTTGCTGGAGTTGGGTGATCTTGCTGGAGTGCTCGGGGCTCGGACAGGAAATGTCGAGCGTCGCTCTGGTGCTACTGATGCTTTGAGTGCAGGAGGGCTCGCATCCGTCGTTGATGTCAGTGTGCGACCCTTACAAAGCTGATGGAGCGATGTATGAGGTCTTGCTTGTAAGAAGCTATCACCTTGCTCTCCTAGGCTTGCGACTGTGTTACCACCCCTGTCACGCAATTGAGTAGCGAGGAGGGGCGGCAAGCTTGAATAAGCTCGGTCAACAATATTGAAGTCACGAAAAGTCTTGTAGTTGGCTTCGATGTTGCATCCTTTTAACCAAGCGTCAAAGGCTTGTTCGAGTCGCCGTAGGTAACGTGACATATTGTCGCCTTCTTCTGGCTTCAATTCGTAGTAGTTGGCACGTAGTTTTGCCGTAGTAACTTTATGAGCATCTAGTAGGAGCAATTTAATTTCAGGAAGCTTGAAGCGATCTGCTGCGGGCAGGGTATCGATGAGTCGACGTTCCTTCGGTGTGATCAAATTATGGAGCATGACAACAGCATCGACTTCAGTAAATCCCATCGCTGTGGTGTGAGTACAGAAGCGCTGCAAAAATTCGTCCATCCTTTCTTTCGTGGGATCGAATGGAGCCGGTGGAGGTATCTTCACTCTAGCATTTTGAGGAGCGATTTGAGCATCGAGTTGTCGGAGTCTGAGCTCGTGGTCTCGTTGTGCTGCTTCTCGTTCCGCTGCTCGTTCTGCGGCTTCTCGTTCCGCTGCTCGTTCTGCGGCTTCTCGTTCTGCTGCTCGTTCTGCGGCTTCTTCCAAATGCCTCAGGTGGCTGGTAAATTCTTCCCGGTACTCCGCATCGGTGGGAGTGAGGCCGAGGGTTTCGACGTATTCTCGAGCTTGAGCGACGAGGTTCATCTTGTTTTAGTGATGCGGTGTCCGCGTAGTTGATTAGAACCCAGAAATCCAAGGCAACGTTGGTAGTCGCGCAAAGCTTCTGGGTCCCTGTTCGGGCGCCAGAATATGTCGATACCGTCGTGCGGTCGACGTGAGGGTTCGTGGAAAAGGGGGCTGTCTTCTGTGCAGCTACCTTTTTCCGGGGCGTTAGCTTTTCTTCGCAGCTGCCCTTCCTGAGGTTCGTGTGGGTACCGTCTACGCCGTAATCAGTCCGCTAGGGCAACAGAAGTAAATTCTGTTAGTGCCGAACGACGGCGGTACCGTTGTGTGTGGGGGTGAGGTTAGTATGGGTACCACTTGCGCCGTATTCAGTCCGCTAGGGCATCAGAAGTAAATTCTGTTATGTGCCGTACTACGGTGGTACCGCTAGGGTGAGGTGTGTGTGTGGGTACCGCCTACGCCGTATTCAGTCCGCTAGGGCAACAAGTAAATTCCGTTTTGTGCCGATCTACGGTGGTACCGTTAGGAAGACGAGCAACTTTCTGCCCCGTATAAGACCGCTAGGGCAACAAAAGTGAATTCTGTTAGTGCCGAACTGCGACAGCGTCTTCCCAATCGATCAACCATGCGAAATAGGTAGTCCTTCCGAGGTGGCTCCTTAAACCCCTTATTAGGCAAGGTGTCGTATGAGACTAAAGCCTCTGGCAACAAGGAGAAAGGACATTCTTTTCACCTCAGAGTGTCACTTGTTCAATGCTGAATCTCTTTGAACTCCCTATTACATACACTGATATATTTTAACAAAGACAGTAATTTATTTTCTACTGCAAAAATAGTGCGTACAGACGTGAGCTACTGCATAACAGGGTACAACACTCAAAATTGCATTTAAAATATTAGTCGTATTTAGCTAGATAACACAAGAAACATTGGAATATCGACATGTAATACAAACGATATTTAAGGGCTAACTAAAGTAAATGCACAAACGCAACATCAGCGCGAAGAAATAGACAAGTCGGCGTTCAGAGAGCTGGACACATCAAGAAAATACTTAAGATTATGGGTAACTAACACAAAAGGCTCGGCAACCCCTGTGCGGCCTGACACTAACAAAAAGACATCATGAGATTGCCCCCAAATTAATTTCCTACGCCACAAGAATAGCCAATTTTTCTGGCAAGAATGCGGTGGATGACGAGGAGCTTGAATTCAGAACCTTCTAATTCGAAGTGGCAGGCATCGCGGTGGCAGGCCACGGTATGCTAGCAAATCTAGTCAGAAGAAAGAAAGAAAAAGAAGTAAAACCGTTTACTTCCAAAAACGCTGCCACATGAGATACATGCCAACATATTGGCTTTTAAACCTTTTTAAACACACTTTTCATGAAGTCTAGAAAATTGAGTAAATCTGATAGTTAAGATACATTTAATGTAAACCGCTCGTGTATCAAATCTGTTTTTGGGGCTAACTGTAGCTTGCAAATAAAATGTATTTTATAAGCTTTGTTTCCCTGAAATAGACTAATTCCTCAGTAAAAAATATTTATATTAATATTGAGGTGCTAATACATATACATAAGTCGATTTGAATGTTATTCTTTGTTCATGTACTCTGCACACGATGCTGGTCATATGTGCTGCTATGAGTAATCGATTGAATTATAAACAGAGCGCGAAATGTTTTCACAGATTTATTCCAATTTAGACAATCAGTGGTTCGTTGGGTCACCGATTCTTTATAACTAACTTTTAATCTTAAAATTGGTTGTTGAACCGACCTTCCACTAAGGTAAAAGTAAAATTTCCAAGAAAAATATTTCATCGACAGCCTCGCTGAAAACAGCGGGAAATCTCATTCGCACAAAGTATAAGGAATTCAAAATAGGTAATCCCAATCTTTGAAATAGTCAATTTCCATCAAAAATACCTGACAAGGTTTTCAGTCAATAAACAGTTGACTTACATGCTGGTTTCCTACCAATTACAGGGGACCGTGAATCATTTCAAAGCATATTGGGATCTAATTTGTAATAAATAACATCTCAATTGCGTATTTGAAATTATTACCAAGAATTTTACCTTCAAGTCAAGGTTTCGAGGCTAATAACACGCAAAACTATGTAAAAAACCAACGTATCCTGTAACGAAAGTACTTTATTTTACTCCATTTAATTGATTGAAGGTAACCCTATTTATGTACGGAAACTCATCCCACTTTAATTTCGCCTGATTTCATTCTTTCCAACAAAGTTTCAGCGAGGATCCTCTCTTTGTCTTAGTCCTTCTCGTCATGCGTGAACCAGAGCGCCAGCGCTCATCTGCTCCCCCATAGCACAGCTTATACGAAAAACTATAAAAAATTGGGGAAGAATAGAAAATCGAGCGACCGAGAGCATTTAATGCAAATTAGGTACAAGCACGACACTTTTTTCGACGGAAATGAGATTAGGTGCTGATGTTGGTAAAAATGCTCCCGGCGGCCACGAATTTCGGAGAAGACCAAAGCGGCGCAGTCTTCTCCCACCAACTGCCGTTTAACGTCACCTGGCGAAGTGCAGAGTATGTTAGCTTTAGTATATTGAAAGGTACGAAACCTAGTCATTGGGCGTAAGCCCGAACTGTAATAATAGGGCAAAAGCCCGAACTGTAATAATAGGGCGAAAGCCCGAACTGTAATAATAGGGCGAAAGCCCGAACTGTAATAATAGGGCGAAAGCCCGAACTGTAATAAAAGGGCAAAAGCCCGAACTATAATAATAGGGCGAAAAACCCGAACTGTAATAATAGGGCGAAAGCCCGAACTGTAATAATAGGGCGAAAGCCCGAACTGTAATAATAGGGCGAAAGCCCGAACTGTAATAATAGGGCGAAAGCCCGAACTGTAATAATAGGGCGAAAGCCCGAACTGTAATAATATGGCGAAAGCCCAAACTCTAATAATAGTTAAGCTAGTAGAAATTTAGCCTATTCGACAGGAAAAAGGTAGGGGTCGACTGGTCTAAATGCTCCATGGACACCGACTCCCTAGCAGACATGCGCCCAGCCTAAGAGTGACGAACTTGGAATGTCCATGGAGTTGGGAGCTCCTCCGACGACGGATGGTTAGGGCGAGCTTGTAGGAGTCGTGCTGGTGTACGGCTCACAGCTTCGGCATCGCACCATCCCGACGTCCGTCGATGCATGAGATATTGGAGGTAGGTTAAGTAAGACGAGACACTTGGAGTTTGTATAATCAGTACACACAGCAGGACACAGTGTACATCACGAAGGATAGCGGTGGAGTGGGCTCCAGCCAAGCCCGAGAACCATGAGCTCAGTTCTCAGCGCGGAGTACTGTCTAAACACATTCTAACACAAGAACACTGTAACATTATCAGTATTATACACATATACATTCAAGGTGCTACAATAAAGGTTTCAACACTCCTTCTCACATTGAATGTGTGTCAGATGAGACCATTCCTAACTTCGTTCTCAGCCTAGAGAACTTTTCTATGGGCAGGTTCTTGGTAAACATGTCGGCGAGCATTTCGTCGGTAGGGCAATACACTACGTCTATGTCTTTGTTACTTACAAGATCCCGTACATAGTGAAAATTAATATCGATGTGCTTGCTCCTCCCATGATATTTGGGATTGTTGGCAAGACAGATGGCTGACTGGTTGTCTTCGTTTATAACCATTGGTTTCACAGTACCAAATTTTAGATCACTGAGTGAGTGCTTCAACCAGACAGCCTCTTGAGCCGCACCGGCAAGAGCAACGTATTCGGCTTCTGCAGTTGAGAGGGCTACACAAGTTTGTTTATTAGATCTCCACGTAATTACCGAATTACTGAGGGTGAAACAGTAACCAGAGGTAGACTTTTGGTCATTTTTATCACCAGCCCAGTCAGCATCTGAATAACCAATGCAAGTATCAGAACATTTGCTATACAAGAGACCTAGTTTGGAGGTGCCTCTCAGGTACCTGAATATTCTCTTAACACACATCCAATGCTGTTCAAGAGGTTTGGAGCTGTATTTAGCAACATTATTCACTGCGAATGAAATGTCAGGTTGAGTTCTGGTTGACAAATACAAAAGGCTACCTACAGCACTTTGATAAGTAGCAGGGTTAAATTCGACATCATTTGGGGAGCATATCGGATTTACATTTACATCAGCGGGAGTTGCAACAGGTTTACAATTATCAAAGCCAAATTTTGACAACAGAGCCTCAGTGTAAGCAGTTTGATTTAAGAAAACATTGTTTTTAGATTGTACAACACTTACACCTAGGAAGTAACTCAGCACACCAAGGTCTTTCATTTGGTATTGGGTAGAAAGACTCATCTTTATTTGATTTATTTCGTCACCAGACTCAGAAGCAATTATTAGATCGTCTACATACACCGCCACAATACACAGTTTCTTTTCTTGAACACGAGTGTATATACAAGCATCACTCTTAGATTGTACAAAACCAAATTTCTTCAAATAGCTATCTAGTGTAGTATTCCAGCACTTAGGAGCTTGTTTTAGTCCGTAGAGCGATTTTTGTAGTTTACACACGAGATTTTCTTTGCCTTTGATAACAAAACCGTCAGGTTGAACCAGGTACAGTTTTTCAACCAGTTCTCCATTAAGAAAGGCTTTTGCAACGTCCATGTGATGGACTTGCATGTTGCATTTGGCAGCCAAAGCTAGTACTGTCCTGACAGATTCAAATCGAACCACGGGACTGAAGGTCTCGTCGTAGTCAGTGCCATATTTTTGTGAGTAGCCCTGAGCCACAAGGCGAGCTTTGTACGAGCAAATGCTTCCGTCGGGTCCGGTTTTTCTTTTAAAGATCCACTTTGATTTGATAAGTTTTTTGTCATTAGGACACTCTACAAGAGACCATACTTTGTTTTGATTTATAGACTCCATCTCATTCTCCATAGCTGTTTCCCATAGTTTTGCTTCTGGTCCACTGAGTGCTTCTTGAACCCAAGATGGTATATCAAGCTCATTTTTCATTAAATACACCCATTCACCAAACCTATCAGGAGCGCGTCGATACCTGGCTGATTGTCTAGGCTCCACTCCCTCCATCCCAGCATCTGACTGTCTATGCTCCACCCCTCTCTCAGAGTCTTCTGGTTCTGGATCCTGAGGAAGAAGAGTAAAATTACCATCATTTACTTCAGAAGGCTCCTTCTCAATTGGCATCTGCTGAGATTCATTGAACATAACGTCTCTACTCAAAAATATCATTCTGCTGCTTATGTCATACAGACGATATCCCTTGGATCCACTTCCATATCCTACAAGAACACACGGTTTAGGTTTTGGATCAAGTTTTTCCCTCTCATCTTTGGGGACATGTGCGTACGCAATGCAGCCAAAGGCTTTGAGGTGCTGTACATTGGGCTTGTGTCCATTAAGAGCCTGATAAGGGGTCATATCATTCGATGCACTAGCAGGGCTCCTATTTTTGACATACACGGCAGTTGATATAGCTTCACACCAGAATGATTTTGCTAACTTTTAACCAGACAGCATAGCTCTGAAAGAGTCAAGAAGAGTTCTATTCATTCTTTCTGCAACTCCATTTTGTTCAGGTGTCTTCGGCACAGTTTTTTCATGGATAATTCCTTCCCTTTTTAGGAATTGTTCAAAGTCATTAGAGTTGTATTCCCCACCGTTATCTGAGCGCAGGATTTTAATTTTGTGATCATAGTGATTTTATACCAAGGATTTGAACTCCTGAAACACTTTAAAAACATCACTCTTATGTTTGATAATGTACACCCAAGTATATCTGGAGTGGTCGTCTATGAAGGTTACAAAATACCTTCCACTCCTAAGTGATATGGGATTAAGCTGGCCACACACATCACTGTGGATAAGTTCTAAGGGTTGGCGTTCCCTTTTGTGATTTGTTTTGGGGAACAGAAGCTTATGATTTTTACAATCACAACAGTTTTCACAAAAAAAGTTATCTCCACTCACAGAACAATTAAAACCTCTAACAAGATTCTTAGTGGCTAATTTCTTAAGATTATTGAATCCTAGATGAAAAAATCGTTTATGCCACAGAATTTCATCAGAGGAAACGTTCATGCATTTAGCAGCTGAATTAAGGGTGCAATTAAGTTTATACAATTTTCCTACTTTACTGCCTAAGGCAATTAATTCATCGTCTTTATTTACAACCTTACATGAGCTTTCGTCAAAGTAAACTGAGTTTCCACTTTCTGTAATCTGAGGCACAGAAAGTAAATTGTAGGCTAAGCCAGGTACATACAAGACATTCTTAACAACACAGGTATCTACTAGACCTTTAGGCAACAACACCATAACTTCAACATCACCTACACCAACACCTTGCAAGTTTCTAACATCACCAACTTCAATGTTAATTGGACTAGATAGCTCATTCATACAAGAAAAATCATTCCTATTATTACACATGTGTGCTGTTGCACCGGAATCAATTACCCAACAATTGTTGATATTTATCACAGACAATGCACTGATATTATTTGTTTTACCTGCTACAAAATTGTTTTGGTCTTCTGTGTGGTTCCCATCTTCTTTCTTCAACTTTTCTTGATAGATCCAGCACTTGGTACGTAGGTGTCCCAATTTTCCGCATTCGTAGCACCTTGAGTTTTTCAATTTGGAGGTCACAAGGGATTTTTCACTGAAGTCTGAAGCCCTTTGGTTTTTCAGTTTTGCTTCTTCATTCAGAAGACGCTCTGTCACAATATCCCATGACGGTAGTTTTTCATGAGCTTCCAGCGCAGTCACCAGTGTAGAGAAATGGTCGGGAAGTGACGACAGCAAGATTATTACACGGCTTTCTTCATCAACAGCGTCATCAATCACACTCAAGGACTCAAATATTTCGACAAATGCTTTGAGATGAGTTTGTAAGTCTTGGTCTTCTTTTAGTTTCATGTTGTAGAGTCTTTTGCGTAGTCCGAACTTGTTAGACCAAGTTTTCTTTTGGAATGTATCTTCAATCTTACGCCATAGTTGCACAGGGTCAGTAGGATCACCCAATAAATAAAGTTGACTTGTTTCGACACCAAGCACAATTGTTGCAAGTGCACTGTCACGTCTTTCTTCAAATTTTCTTCGAGCAGTCTCGTCCGTAGTCTGTGGCATGGTTTCCGTTCCTCGAACCAAGTTCCACAGTTTTTCCTTCATTAGGATCATCTTCATTTGCAGCTTCCACGTAGGATAGCTTTTATCATTAGGAGCCGTGAGGCAGTTCTTTGCACTTTCACTTACGGAGCCTGCCATGTTTCTTTCTCTTTCACCGTTTCTGTCTCACACAGCACTAACAAATCACCAACGTCTGTTCTCGCTGTCCCGTGCTGTTTTTCGCTTCGGGACTTAGGATAACCTCACTTGATATTGCTTCATCGGAAGGTTTTCTGGGTCCATAACCTATTGGAGGTAGGTTAAGTAAGACGAGACACTTGGAGTTTGTATAATCAGTACACACAGCAGGACACAGTTTACATCACGAAGGATAGCGGTGGAGTGGGCTCCAGCCAAGCCCGAGAACCATGAGCTCAGTTCTCAGCGCGGAGTACTGTTTAAACACATTCTAACACAAGAACACTGTAACATTATCAGTACTATACACATATACATTCAAGGTGCTACAATAAAGGTTTCAACATGAGATTCCCAGCTCCAGCCCATGACAACCAGAAGAGCGAAGGCCGAGCGAAGCAACGCGGTAACGGAGGGCTTAGCCTCTCATCCTCCCGTCGCCTGTTTGCTTTAAAACGTTGCAGGGAAGACGCATCCAAACCCCTAACTAGGTTCGGAGCAAATTAGCCCAACGGCTAAACCACGCAAAACTGGCGGCGACAGGGTGTTCCGGCCCTTTCAGTATCAGGTCGTAACTAAACGCGAATGAGGTCCGGGAGTGAAATCAGATGCAGTTACGTGGTGTTATCCTTTTATTATTGTTACTTCAGACTTGACACAGGCTTCGTAATTGGTAGAGAATCTTTAGATCGGAAGGTAATCTATAGCGTATCTGTGATCTCTACAGATACTTTCTCGACAGCCGAGCTCCGCTACTGACAGCGACGCTTTTGTTTGTAAACTCGACCTCTACGGCAGACCACCGCCAAATGAACGTCGATGTCTCTCGCCGATCCTATATATATGCCTGGCGGGCGCACATCTAGGACCCCCCACGCACAAAAATTTTTTATTACATTAAAAATATTTTTAAAACGTCAATCAATCACATTGATTATCCTTGACGATCAATAATTCTGATGACAAAATTGCTTCCGAATTATGAACGGAGGTAGACAGGTATGGCCTTTGCTGTCATCATAAACAAATTTCAACGGTAATCCTACATCTTGTTAAACATCATTTTTAGTGTCAATATTATATTTTAGTGTCAATTCAATACTAGGTTTATTACCCAAAATCAACCAAATAATCACTCTACGCACTTAGCTCAAACAATTTGTTCATTTATTATCAAGTTAATTATCAATTGATTCTTAGAATTCTTGGATACTCCAGATATTTCGGATATAAATGGATACACCACACAATTTTATTAACATATCAAAATATCAAAATCAAACATCAAAACGCGTACTTATTAAATCCTTTCCATAAGGTATACTTTTTTGAACAAAATGGACACCTACCGTCAGATCGAGAACAAAATTTTTATTTAGGATTAACATATGAACATATTTCGAGAACAGAATTTTCAATGCAATTGGAAATAAAGAAGGAAAAATCCATCATAAGACTACGTTACATAAAAATATAGAAAAGAGGTTAAAAGCGCAAAACAGTACATTACATTACCACAATTGGCAAGGTAAAAGTAGAATAGGACTCAAATCGTCATACGATTTAAATTAACATATTCCAATTCAACTAAACTACAAGCGTGCAATTTGTTTTTTTTTGTTATTCGCAATATAATACTTCGTCTCAATATTTCACGTGAATACATGAACAAAATAATCTATAAAATAGAATACATAATCCGTATATAATAGAGATTTTTTCCGTATAAAATAGAATTAATCTAAGACAATGGAAGACGCTTCATCTAAGACGCTTCATTCTCATTAACACACATTCATATCAACTACACTGCCTAGCATTGTTGCCAAACAATTTGCGGCAGAAGCGCAGATCTCGCGGCTTCGCGCTCGCACTCTAGTGTTGACATTTCCAAGATTGCATCTCAGTTTATCAACTCTAGCTGACGGCTTGACGAACACAGCTTTTGATGTCGCAACACAGTATGACAACATCCTAAGCTCAACATCTCGTCACAAGGTGTTTGCGCAAAACAATATTTCCCAACGCAAGACATACATAAAGTCTTAAGAAAGAAACTCATAGAACGCACTTTTGTGTTAAACAGTTGAAATGATAACGCAGTAAAAATGAAAGAAAATCGCATCGTTGAAACAACAACTAAAAAGTTTTTAATCAAACACAAATAAGAAATAGGGCACGCAGATACCTCGACAAATGAAAATCATTCTCGCCATATAATGTAAATAATTCAATACATTCGTTAAGGATAATAATAACACGCATGAAATTAAATACACAATACCTTTAAAATTTTAAATGAACAAGTATTCGCATAAATTGAGTTATCGATAAACCAAAATGAAACAAATCATAATTATATACCGGAGCACTGCATCGATTCGAGCATTTTCGCGAACATGGTTTAAATGAAATACGTAAAACACAAGGGTGAAAATACCAACTTAATATTAATTCATGAGTAAATATAAAAACATCCGCTTACATCTCTGGTGAAAGATTAACACCGAGCGAAACACGAGTTCTTCGGCAAAGGCAATTTCGGAAATTTTATAAGAATCAAAACTATTGCCTCGTAGGTAATGAAAAATGATACAGAAAAGTTGAGTTGATATTAAAAAAAGCATCATTAAAGTTTTCACCAAAAAGAAACATTCAAAATATCGTCTGCGTTACCGTAGACTTAAAAATAGAAGTTAGTGTTATAGCCAAACATCGCACAAATTAGAACAGAACTTTTCCACTATTAGTTAAAACAATAATCGAAATAAACAGAGTACCGTTGACTCGTAAAACTTAATTCTATCTGTAACATAATGGTATAGCACGTGGATTAAGATATAAGATAATACGTAACAAAATCGAAGACACACTAGTTTAGAACATCGAATATGAATATGAAAATCGGAAACAATTGTCATACGTTCTGATCTGTGTAATTAAGTTGACGAGTTGTAAGATTTCTTGACCGTAAAAGGATAATCACTAAACAATTTCAATTTATCGTAATCCAATAGTAATAACATGTGAACAAAGTCCAAAATTCTTGAACTACTCTGAATTTATAATTACCACATTTTAAGTTACTAAATTTATTAAACCACGTTTTCAACACTATGTCCATGGTAAAGTATAAAGTATTAACACCACATTAAACCTTTAAAGTGAGTTACTCTCTTCAAATCACTGCGCGCGAAGGTAATCTCTTTCAGTAATCTCTTGACTGCGCGCGAAGGTAAATTTCAGTAGTCTCTTTGCTGCGTGCAAAGCTCTGCTGCCGCCAAGGCCATCGATGTTTGTTGACAAGCGCTCTGGCACCAGGCTGTCGTACACCAACGCGATGCCATGTACATGTACCATGTTACCGTGTTACAGATGTTGTGTTACCTCTCGCACCAGTGCGAACTGAAATTGGAGAAAACACGAAGATTAGCATGGCTAAAACGCAGAATTTAGTACATCAATGCTTGAATAAAGTAAAATGGGAAACACCTTTAGTGTCACAGAGATCCATTACCGAGTCTTACTATATATTTAGTTAATGACGGGTAAACTTCCTTAATAAATCAATAATTTTAATGACAAACAAAAAGTAGCTTCCTCATTACCATCCAAGAATTTTCCCGTAACACAAATGCTAACTAATAAAACGACTAAATTTCGCATTTTCATTTAATCTTCGTTACAGACATTCAAATTTCTCATTAAACAAAATACATCAGTAATCTTATCTCGCAAATGTGGAATTCCGAACTAAAAACTGTTAATTAACCGTTTCTATCGTGAGCAAAACCGGGGCATTTTCAGCCTCGATGCACAATAAAAATATAAATTTCTGCAAGGTCATCAATGTTTCTTGCAACAACAGATCACAATCAATAATCACGTACTGCTTTTGCACAAGAAAATTACGTATTATTATACTGTACTTGTTGAACTGTTACACTGTGAACGGGTACTTTACATTTCACTTATCGCGTTACGTTAATGCCTCAATCAAAAAGGTTAAATACTAAAGCATATACGAGGTTAAACATGAAGCATAAGCAAATACAACAAAAAGAATGATTGAACACGTAAGGACATACTTTTACAGTACGTACACAAAAAGTTGTCAATGCAAAAATCAATATTGACGTTAAATACTCTAAATTTTAATCGTTCAATCAATTGTAAATTATCCCGTAGAAACCTTGGGAGACTTGACGATAAATTTTACATTCTTTTGCGTTTGATTAATTTCAAATTACACAACATAAAACTATACTGAGTATGAAATTCGGGTAGGCTTGTAAAATGACTTTTATGATGCACTAGATCGTTTCAACGTGCTCAAAAATTATTAACTGAAGGATTATTAAATGAAGCCTCTCTCATTGACAAATGACTATGAAGTAAATTAAATTTTACTCTCACACTGAATTAGTGTGGACTCTCACGTCCAAAACACATCTAATTCATGACTATCCACCAGTCACACCAGTCACTAAAAAATGTTTTAACAACATTAACAACATTAATGACATTTGTGGCACTTTACCATAATCTTTAATGGTCACTATCATAACTAGTTATCTAGTCATATACTGCTTCACAGTATTACTACCTTCACAGTATTACCAACATTACTGCCTCGTGCCAATACTAACGCGTACGAAATGCTGAGCACAGCTCTCGGCCTTGCGCCGGCGTACAAAAAAAATCTGCCTCTGCATCAAGCAAAAAAACATCACACTCACTCGTGTGCGCTGCAGTGCAGCTGCACTGGTAACTTTACTCGATACTCTTTACCAGTGATACTTGATACTCGATACTCGTTACTCTTTAACTTATTACCAGACAACCACGTGTGGTTAATTAACGGGCATCTATCGCCTCTCATTATTATTCGCCAGCACAATGACAACCGCAATCTACAATGCTACTCTGATCATCATGGTATCAATGGCATTAATTCCTAGTTCATCAACACGATTATCGTTACAACAATGCCTCGGTTCTACAGATACTACCCCAACGTCTTTACCAGAGATGGCATTGAAACTTTCACCACAAACACTGTCGACCCTGGGTAGATTCGCATTACCGGGAACATCGCAAACATTCGCTTCTCTAAAGCTTACTCACTTAATTGTCTGCGCGAATTCATTTCTACTTCAATACTTTGACCTCGCTGATAGAATTACCTGGTACTAATTTGCCTTTTCCCAGATAGCCCCACAGCATTTCTGTCTCGGGGTTATTCGCTGCCCCACAGCATTTATCGCTAGGCTATCTAGTTGCCTTCCGCCATTTTCTAGGCTCTCTATACCGTAGCAAATATTACTCCTTACGCCTCCTCTGGGCAACCACGTCTGTCATCAGACACTCTGCATTATTTACGGTATTCAAAATACTTCATTCTTACTTTAACCGTGCTATCCGTGCACATCAGGTATCATCAGAATATCATCCACGATATTTTAACTCACTCGGAAGAGTATCTTTACTCCTTCCTACTTATATTTATCCTTAATTCTCGACATTTTTAACGAGGGAATCTTCAGACATGTTTAACACATCAACTCTCTCAACATTTTTAACGAGGGAATCTTCAGCACCAGAATTCTCCTCGGGTTCACAGGGGTTTGTCGCCGTAGAGTCATACTTAGTTATTGTAGTTTCATTTTTACCATTGACGTTATTTCCATCGAAAATGAAATCTTCTCCGCTGCTTACGCTAAAAAATCATTTCCACTGTTAGTTTGGTAAGTTTCTACCTGGCCTTTTTCTGACATACGAGTTTTATACTGTCCTCGCGCACGGACACGATTCGGTCCGCCTGGTCTGTTTAAATAGTCTCTTCTGGACCTACAATCTCTTGCGTAGTGTCTTAACTTATTACAACGAAAACAAGCTACATCACGCAGTGAATGCTCGGTGGCTGTCTGAGATGAACCTGGTTTGTACCAATCAGTCGGTTTCCTAGCCACGGTGGTCGCCGACTCGCTTTGTCCTTGACAGACACACACATGATTGTAACAATTCGAGCAACGCTTCGCGTTGTTGGCTGTCTCTACTGCCTGAACTTCTAGAGTTCCTAATTCTCTATCTCCAATTTCCATTAAAAGAAAAATACAATAAAATTTTAACTCACATTTTCAGTGGACTTAAACCAGGCTAAGGCTAATTCAGCAAAGTCAAAAAGTCAACTCGTGAAGGTCGGCATCAACTGAACAGAGGCAAGCTGCTTCAGCTTACTTTTATATGCTAGAGACAATGGGCGCCAGAGAACAATGGGTGCTAGAGGACAATGGGTGCTAGCGGCACTGGCTGCAACTTCCTTCAACTGTTTACCCACAGTGGACAATGGGACAATGGACTACCGCCTCGGCTCTCTCACTCCCAAGAATCAGCTTCCGCGTTAAGGCTCTCCCACTTACTAAGAAACAGCGCGCACACTGCGCTTGCTATGCCTATGCTGCTTAAATAGTTTTTACATAGAGAACTTCTTATTTATTAATTTTATAATGATTATGTATAATCATTAAATTGAGCTCATGCTTAATTAATTCGCAAGCAAACATTATCGGCGTATACTCAGCTTGCTATTTGGCGATGCGCAGATCTCGTCGATCTTCTCGCAGATCTCGTCGATCTTCTCGTAGATCTCGTCGATCTTTTTCTCCCTCGAAGTGTTTCTTTCTCGAAGAGTTTCTTTCTCGAAGAGTTTCTTGGAAAGCACTTTGATTTTCTGCGCTGACGTCTTTTTTCCCTTTCTCGATGCTCTGAAGTAATGTGATAACTATGCGACGTTACTCCAACAGGGTGACACTCCTCACACTTAAGATCACGGATCAGCAGAACTGAAGATCAATTCTTGATATCTTTCTTCTTTAATGGGGCAATGTGGCAATGTGGATATCTTGAATGTGGCTCCCCATGCGGGCCACCAGATATGTTCCGGCCCTTTCAGTATCAGGTCGTAACTAAACGCGAATGAGGTCCGGGAGTGAAATCAGATGCAGTAACGTGGTGTTATCCTTTTATTATTGTTACTTCAGACTTGACACAGGCTTCGTAATTGGTAGAGAATCTTTAGATCGGAAGGTAATCTATAGCGTATCTGTGATCTCTACAGATACTTTCTCGACAGCCGAGCTCCGCTACTGACAGCGACGCTTTTGTTTGTAAACTCGACCTCTACGGCAGACCACCGCCAAATGAACGTCGATGTCTCTCGCCGATCCTATTTATATGCCTGGCGGGCGCACAAGGGAAGCGACACACACAGAGTCAGTAGCCGGTAGTTATGATCTGCCGATGATTGGGTCAGATGGGCAGAGCAGAGCTTTTTCTGCTATGTCTATGGAAGCTACAGTAAACTGGATACTGTATACTGTATTTGGCCAAACTTAAACTAGGAGCCGTCTAATAGCGAGTCAGGACTACTCTAAACCAGTCGACCAAATTTAAATCAATATTTTATATAGCTTAGAACTTGAATTTGAAGGCCGACAGAGTAGGGGCCTTTGTAACGGCCTATAATTCCCTCGGCAATACTCACAATATTCACACAAGAATTAAGCGCCTGTGCACCAGAGTTTTCCAATAAACTACTCAGGATCCACCAATCCTTGTCACAATCTACAATTGGACGGCATCGCGGGACTAGCTATTACGTCGAATACCACCCTCAGGCAAGGGGGGTCAGTACAACCCACTCCACATGACTACCTCATTCCAGTCACTGTCTCTTACTCCAGGCACGTACAAAAAATTACATAGTATCAATAATATTCAAATTACACTCCTGATCCAATCCAGCAAGACAGCTCAATCTCCTGCAGCACATCTGGTATACCGCTCATTCTCTACATACTGCTCAAATTTCACATTCTTGAAAATCTTCTCTTGCTCATATTTACTCCTCTCCAGCAGAAAATGTTCACTTGTTTCGTCCACTCCTCTAACACACTGCCGACATAAACTATTATCCTCATTCCACCTCCACGTGCTTCTCTTTACACTCAACGTCTTACACCTCACAACAAACATGAGTTGGCTCCCAAAACTGAAATTACAGAACATCTCACATTTAGGCAATTTCTTTCGCATATACCAGATTAGTGTAGGTTTTTGCGTCATACTAAACATCCACTTGTTCAATCCAAACTCTTTTGTTCGCCTCTCAATTTTTTTCCACCGCTTGCAGTCCCACTCTGGTCCTTCACCTCTGATATTAATTAATAGTCAGTAATCCACATGTCTCCCAATTCTTAACACGAGTAATCTTTTGCATGCACCTACTACTCGTATTGTTTAACGCTGAAAACCTTCTAAGGAATCTGAAATTGTGGTATGAACAAAATGGCCACAAACTTCAACGAAAGCAAATAATTCTATCAGAAATTCAACAAACTTTACACTAGCATTTGGAGATGATAGCGTGTTTGATTTGACAGAAATATGACTTCCAAACCACCCGTAGAAACAATATGCAATAATATTAGCGGAATAGTAATGTTCTTTCATCCCATTAAGGACACACTTGACGAAAAATCTACGTTATTGGTAATTCAGTCGTTAGTACTATCGTGTTTGGACTACTGCAGTCTAGTCTGGAAAGATATACCTCGATTTCTTCAGAAAGAATTGTAAAAATGTCTGAATTTCGAAGCCTAAGAAGTATGCGAAGGTAACTTCAAGAAACCCGATCATGCAACCACCCCTCTTTAAAAAAAAACTTAGCTGGAATCCCATACCAGACAAATTCATGATCCAAAAAGCTCTACAAGTGTTCTCTTTGTACCTCTCTCAGAGAAATGCAGGTAGAAAATTTTTGCCATCCAACTTCCCCCAACAAAAAACATAGTCGGAGGAATGGTATTTTTGTCTGCAACCGTTCATCTGACGTGGGACAAAAAGATCTATTTCTGGAGCTCTTTTGTGGAACAAGCTTCCTCAACGTATAAAACTCTAAAACTGCTACAGAATTGAAGAAAAATGTGTCACATCATTTCATATCTCTGTCATAGGGAAATAGGGAATAATGCACAGCAACATCAACCGATTGACTTGAATATATTCATTCCTATGTTGGGGTCAGCATTTCAAACTCGGCGAAGTTGGAATGCCTGTACTTATTCCAGCTGACTTTGTCCACTTCCTACTGCGAAAACCTCACTCTTAGCCTGTGTAGTGCAGTTGATTATAAAACCATAATTCGATTCATAAGTACTGTACGTATAAAATTTTTATAGGTATTTGTTACTTAAGTAATGTCAATATATCACCGTGTCTATTCTATCGCATGTACCCATGTCCGTATGTTATTAAAGAGATTACCGAAAGGATGAGAAACCTCGAACACTTTTTTGTTGCTGCTCTCAGACTGTGACTAGATTTTCCTGAAAATTATGTTATAAAAATATAAACTAGTCCAATTTTACGTTTTTCGAAGCCTTTTTGTAAACTTTTCCAAGTTTTCGCTTATGAGTAACAAATAGCTGTAAATTTTCTACACATAGTCAACATAAGAACCTAATTTTGGTTTCATAATCATCTGCACTTTACAGGCTTGAAGTGCTATTACCGTTCAACTAACGTGGGACAAAAAGCTCTCTCAGTTTCTGGAGCTTTTTTTGTGGAACAAGCTTCCCCAGCAAATCAAAAACTCTAAAACTGGAAAAGAATTTAAAGTAAATGTGTCACGCCATTTTGCATCTCTGTCATAGGGCCTGCAGCATTTCGGTATTAACTTCCCATCTATCAGAAATTTTAATTTTCCTGAAATTTCTGTTAGAAATTTAGAAACTATTTCATTTTACCTTTGCTAAGCGATTCGTATATTCATCTTACTTATTTCTGTCGACAACAATGAGCACCACAGCCGTCAGTTAAATGCAGCAGAACGAACGTTCTTTCCGTAATTAGGAGTATTTCCTCATCGTTATTTTGTTATTTCTTTCTCTTTTCTGTATTAATATTTAACGTCCGTATGACAAATATACCATGAAATACATTTTGTGTGTACACCAATAAACAGGTTTATAGATGTGAGGGTTGGGTAAAGTTTATAATGAATTAAATTTTGGCTAACGTTGTCTCGCTATTTCAAAATCATTCTCGATGTTTTCAATCGATTTTCGGCTGAGCTGGGGGAAGGGGGTAATTTAAGCATTGCATTTAGTCTTTGTTTTTTTTTCCGTGCGTTCAGCGCACACTAGCACTGAACTTTCAAATCGGAAAAAACTCTAAATTTCTGTAATTAAAATAATCACTTTGGATCAAAGCCTAATCTACCTATATGTGCCAAATTTTGTGAATATTCTCCACTCAGATGTGATATCCGGCCTCAAAGTTACTCCATTTTACCCCACGTACACATGTCCGTATAATATTGAAGAGTTGTGTTGCTTCTTGACTATAACCTGATTTTTCCTAAAAAATTTATGTGAAGAACTTAAAAACTAGTTCATTTTTATGTTTTTCGAAGTCTTCTTTTCCTTTTAGTTATTTTATTTTCTATTTTTTTTGCGAAAAATTTCTTAGGATTACAGTGAGCTCAACTGTCATTTTCTGTGTAGTAGATGGTAGGCTGCTTTTATCTTTTATTTTATAGATGTATTTTTTCTAATATTTCATTTTCAATAAGTATATATATCAAAAATAGATCTATCACTTCCCCAGAGGGCATTTCTGTGAATCGGATTAATGTCAAATATAATTAATGAAATAAAGTGCAATTTGAGCATATGAATCGTAGTAAAATTATCTTTCTGTCCGTATGTTGTACAAGCTATGAATTTTGATATTGAGTATATATTTGTTTACCCATTTCTACCAATATTTTGTAGATATTTGTCAATCATGAGTGGTAACCGGCATACACTGTATCTCTATTTTATCCCATGTACCCATGTCCGTATGATGTGGTGAATATCGAGAAGATATGAAATATGTTTTGGTAGTGGTAGGGCTTTGCATATTTTTCATTTCTCATTCAACTACCCTTGACAGAAATAGACTATTGGCACGCCACATATGGTTTGTCTATTAGTACGCCTCGTATATTTTGTCTATTAATCTGCCTCGTATGGTCTATCTATTTGTACACCTCTGATAGCTTGTCTATTAGTACACCTCGTATAGTTTGCCTATTATTATGCCTCGTATGGCTTATCTATTTGTACACCTCGGATGGCTTGTCAATTAGTACTCCTGGTATAGAACTTTTGTTAGACTACTAGCACACCACGAATGGTTTGTCTATTAGTACGCCTCGTATATTTTGTCAATAAATATGCCTCGAATGGTCTATCTACTTGTACACCTCTGATAGTTTGTCTATTAGTACACCTCGTATAGTTTGTCTATTATTAGGCCTCGTATGGCTATCTACTTTTACACCTCGGATGGTTTGTCAATTAGTACTCCTCGTATGGAACATTTGTTTTAGGATGTCCTATATTAAGAAACTTTTAAAAGCCAATATGTTGGCACGTATCTCATGTGACAACTTGGAAATACACATTTTTTTTCTATATGAAAAGGTATAGCCTTACGTTTTTTTCACAATCCCCTCAATGTTTCCAAAAGCGCTGAAAATATTTTGACTACTTCAATAATCGGTTCCACAACAGTAAAAACTATTCATTTTTGGAGAGAAAGTCTAAGAAAATTCTCATCAATTTGTTATGAAATTCTTTTTAAGAGGGGTCCAAATCTGCGAGTTGAATTTCGAGTTTTTTCTAGTGCTCAACAGTCTGAGATTAACTTCAAATCTGCATTTTCAAATGCTCAAGTCATCTCTAGTGAGATACAGAGAACTTAAAACATTTCTTTAAACAACATTTTTCTCAAAAAGGTAAGGATATAGCCTTATATATTTTTCACTTTTTCACTAAATGTTTCCAAAAGCGCTGAAACTAATTGACAATTTCTGTACTCGAATGTACATAAGGGAAAGTTAACGATTTAGCCAAAAATTCTTACATATTTATTATAACATATATCTTATAAGCTAGTTTAAGCCTCCCTATCCACATCAGAAGCGATCCAAAGAGAGGAAGGAGGAAGGCACCATTTAGTATGGAGTTAAGTGAACGCGGAATCAATGGAGAAATGGATAAAAAAAGCGAGTAAAAAAAGCTTATGAAACTAGATGAAAGTTGAAGAAGAAAATAGTAGGTGGTGAAAAACAAGACAGCAGTGAACCGAAAAATAGTGGTCCTTAGCATAAAAAAAAACATTTAATTTCAACAAAAATGAGGCCTAACTCCCAGCGCAAGCCCTCACACATTTCCCCCAACGAACGAGAAACTCTTACAAAATTTTCATGAAATTGTTATGAAATTTAAGGCTATAAAAACTTAAGGGTATAGCCTGACAATTTTTATTTCACCTTTTCGCTCATTGTTTCCCAAAGCGCTGAAACTTTTTAACAATATTATTACTCGGTTCTACATCAGGATAACTATATAGCAATGAAAGTGCATTTCTGCATAGCAATAGAAGTGCATTTCCGTAAAGCAATAAAAGTGCATTCCCTTAACTGCAAATTAGAAAACGTGAAAAGATGTAAAAAATTCTTCTAATAAAATGACAGGAAAACACATTTATACGTCGATACAGTAAAGCTTCAATAAAAAATTAAGATGGTTTATTTCTAAAGAAGTTATTGCATGAAATTCATTACAACCAATTATTATTTTGAATAATACTTAACATAAAGGGTTTAAATTGAAAGACAAACCATTTGAAGTTGACAACAGCTGCGTTAAGGGGTTGAATATTTGATAAATAAAAGATTAGATTAGTCGTTAGTTTAAGCCTCCCTACCCAGCAACAAATGCGATCCAAAAAGAGGAAGGAGGAAGGCACCATTTAGTATGGAGTTAAGGAAACGCGGAATCTACGCAGAAAGGCATAGAAACAGTAAGTTGTGAAAGAAGATCATGAAACAAGACCAAAGTTGAAGAAGGTAGTAGTAGGTGTTGAAAAACAGGACAGCAGTGAACCGAAAAAAGGTGGCCCTTAACATAACAAAAACATTTTATTTCAACAAAAAAGAAGGCCTACCTAACTCTCAGCTCGGGCCCTCACTTGATAAATAAAAATGAATTAAAATCTATTCTCTTGGCTATTGTCCTTTAAACACTTGGGCTGGAGGCATATATACATACATATATATGTATATATATAAACTGTCAATACCACTGAAAAATGCCTTGGTGGATAGTCTCCTCTTACATTCACACAAGAGCCTAAGCTGCTGCAGTAATAGTTGATTTTGTTGAAGATACAATGGGTGAAGTAAATGATTTTATCTCAAATACTAGAGAGTCTAAAATTCTTCTAGCATACATATTAATAAGCAAGTATCTAGTAACCAACTCAGGAAAATGATTCATCACCCAACAAAATTTTGCCTTCAAATTCTTTCCAAAATAAGGCTGGCACAAAAGATTCCCAATAGTCAGACAAGAGGAAGAGCGGCCGTCGTTCACGACAAACGTAAACATATCACCAACAAAATGAACTGTGAACCAAAACCCGAGTATCTGGAGAGCATAAAAGAAAATTTAATGTATTAAAATATAAGGAACAGCTTAATATAAAATTACTTATGTCTACTTTGATGTAGTAAAATGAAAGGTATTCAAATGCCTATAACAAAGCTTCAAATCAAGCACGAGCTGTGTAATAAAAATGTTTGCTTTATGTTAGGAAAATTAAAAAACATGAAACACATAACTGAACAGACCATAATACCGTCCTAAATAATTTTCAAGAAATGAGGAAGAAATGTCGAAAAAAATTATGCAAACATAGCATAAGGCGCATGTCTAAAAGAAATAAACATACATCCACGCAGCAATGCAATCAAATTGCCATTTTATTGAAGATTATACGATGAAATTCAATTTCATCGCATAATCTTTAATAAAATGGCTCTTTAATATATATATATATATATATATATATATATATATATATATATATATATATATAGATATATATATATATATATATATATATCGTATATATATATATATATATATATCGACATATATATATATATGTCGAGATATATATATATATATCTCGACACTGTGGCAAAATTTTCCGAAAAATTCCAAGTTTTTTTCAAATTTTCGAATTTGATGTGAGCTGGTTTGAGACTCTCTTCTTAAACGCAACGAAGATGTTCCAAAAAAAAATAAGAATGAATGCATCATTTGGGATGGCGTTGAGGGAACACGTATTATGTGTACAAGGCGAGTTCCCGTAGAGCAGTCCCGGCGTATGGAAACACTAAGTTCAGAAATAAGGTTGAAATAAGATAGAAGTTGAAGAAGAAAGTCAGAGGCCCTGAAAACGAAAACAGCCGGAAACAGGGAAAAAGGGCCTTAATAAAAACATATTTTATTTCAACATAAGAAGACTCACCTAGCACACAGCTCAGAATCCCCCATTTTCACCCTAGGAGCGCTAATTTTCAAACTCAGATTTAGGATTAAAATACGTGCGAACACTGTTTCTATGTCATAAAACATTGGAGTAGATAACAGAACTGTACGTTTTCTCAGAAATACCAATACAGAACGCGAAACAATTCAAGACTGTGACCGTTATTCCTGGAATATAAACGAAGATGAAGAATCAGTAGTAGAAGTCGGCAAATGTCCCAAGAATGCAACAAGGAACACTCTGAAATAGGAAATGAACAATTGATTTTCATACGTGGCCATAGAGAGCCACTCTTTTCGCATCATTGTTTTTGTTTCCTTCAAAAAACAATTTCCTAGACTCCTCAACGTTGCGCAGAATAGTACGCAAAACGAAGAATGCAGCGGTAATAGGAAAGAGAATTTAACCAATAACAACGCTAAGGAGGCTTTAGATTACTTGTAGATGAGTGAATTTCGGTGAGTTTAGTTATAATAAGTGATTTAAAGAGAGGAAAGAAGAAATCATTTTGTAAGGACTTGACGTGAGTGCAGAGTTTATGCACATGGTTCATAGGAACTGCTCGTTTCAGAGAAGTTTACGAAAGAAGGTAAAGTTGAAGGCGAAACAGATGCTGAAAAACAAGACTCCAGTAAACCAAAAAAGATGGTCCTTGACAAAAATGAAAGCATATTCTAGTGCCCTACCTCAGTCAACCCTCAAAATCTCGTTATAGTTCGTTCGTGCTCAGTAATTGTAACATGTCCCAATATAAATTTATATAAAAAAAATTCCAACTTCCAACTCCTCCTCTGCGTATCACCGGTACCATCAGCAGGAGGAGGATAAGTAAGACCGCTGCTTCCCTCGCCTCAAACGGAACTCAACGACTGAAGCAACAACACCTGGCCTTACAATATCATTTCTTCCTTTAACTGTTAGTTAGGGACATCACATATCGCACTCGAGAACGTTAATTCTTGTGAACACAAAAGTTGGGTTCTCGATGGAGAAACTCGTAAGATCTTTGAATACACGGAACAACTATAATATTTAACAACTTTGAAGTCTGGTGTAGTAATTAAATAGGCTGTTGACCAGCCCCAAAATTTGCATTTTACTGCTGGAAAGGAAGCATATTAGTGCAACCATGTTTGCTAGATTGGTGTCGGTTAAGATTATTCTTACGAGCAGAAGAATAGTCACAGAATTCACACTTCAACAGCTGAACTTTGCCATGTTTGCTGGCTTGGTGTCGTTCAACGCTATTCTTACAGGCAGAGGAATAGTCACAGAACACACATCTTAAAGCTGACCTTTACCATGTTTGCGGGCTAGGTGTTTTTTAACGCTATTCTTATATGGAGAGGAATAGTCACAAAATTCACACCTGAACATCTCTCCTTTACCATGTTTGCTGGATAGGTGTAGTTTAACGTTACCCTTATAAGCAGAGGAATAGTCACAGAACTCGCATTTAAACAGCTGACCATTACCATGTTTGCTGGCTAGGTGAAAGTTAACACTCCTCTTGAAAGCAGAGGAATAGTCACAGAACTCGCATTTAAACAGCTGACCATTACCATGTTTGCTGGCTAGGTGAAATTTAACATTCCCCTTGAAAGCAGAGGAATAGTCACAAAATTCGCATTTAAACAGCTGACCATTACCATGTTTGCTGGCTAGGTGAAGTTTAACATTCCCCTTGAAAGCAGAAGAATAGTCACAAAATTCGCATTTGAACAGCTGACCATTACCATGTTTGCTGGCTAGGTGAAGTTTAACACTCCTCTTGAAAGCAGAGGAATAGTCACAGAACTCGCATTTAAACAGCTGACCATTACTATGTTTGCTGGCTAGGTGAAGTTTAACATTCCCCTTGAAAGCAGAGGAATAGTCACAGAACTTGCATTTAAGCAGCTGACCATTACCATGCTTGCAGGCTAGGTGAAGTTTAACATTCCTCTTGATAGCAGAGGAATAGTCACAGAACTCGCATTTAAACAGCTGGCCATTACCATGTTTGCTAGCTAGGTGAAGTTTAACATTGATTTCAAGGCCAGTACAATAATCACATAACTTACACTTGAACTGCTGACCCCCATGTTTGCTAGCTTGGTGTCGTTTAATGCTTTTCTTATATATAGAGGAAAAGTCACAGAACTCGCACTTGAACAGCTGATCATTACCAAGTTTGCTGATTTGGTGTTGTTTAACGCTATTTTTAACTGTAGAGGAATAGTCACATAATTCACACTTAAGCTGACCTTTACCATCTTTGCTAGCTTGGTGTTTTTCACTTTCATTTTTATGAGCAGAGGAATTGTCATTTAACTTTTCCATGTAAAACTGACGTTGGCCATGTTTGCTTATTTTATAACCTATTTTGCGTGTACCACAAAGTTCACACAGTAAGAGCTGTGACGTGAGTCTGTCAGGAGGTGCGGCCTCAATACCACTGGCGCTACCGAGCACATTTGATGGTAGCGAGTCAGCGCTCACATGCGATGCTCCAGCTGATCTCTGATGAACAGCACTTATGTTGTACACACCAGAGCTGCCCTCCCTCAACTTGTCCTCTGCTTTTGTGTGCCCTGAACCTGTCTCAGCGCAGCCATCCTCTACTTCTTTCTTGAAAGTAACGGCATGACGGCCTGGATTTGAACTGGCCTGTGAGAGAAAACTTTCTCTAATTATTAATGCACAGGATTCATCACAAGTAGCATTGTGCTCAAGTTACAGCTAAAATTAATCATTTGTTCTACCCCATCTACTGTTGAAACAAATTTTTGCAATCGAGCATCTGTGTTTATCTTATTCTTTCCCAAATGCATTTCAGTATTGATGACAAAAACAATGGAAATACATATATAATAATAAATGAAGGGAAGAAAATGACGATTGCAGAAGCACAACTTAAAAAACATGTTTTCTTTTCCTCGTAAATACTTCAAAACAGGATGAAAATCTTATCAGATTTGTTAGCTTCTCAAATTGCAGTACTTGTTTCAAGAAATAAACATACACGAAGCCGCAAAAAAAATTTACAACATGCATCCGTGAATGTTGTTACCATGATATTTAAAATAAGAATTTTCACAAAAAAGTCTACTATTAACGTTTTTCTCTCGAAAACTCATTACTAACTTAACCATCATTCTAATTTTCTCAAGCAAAAATAAAGCGGCCAAGAGCAGGCAGATACAAACTAAATATGAACTAAATTCAAATGCTGCGCAGAACAACCTTAAACGTCCCACTGAGCGCATACAGATGCATTAAAAAAAGTAAGCAACCAATTGGAAGCACTCAAGAGAAGAGTAAGCAACCAATTGGAAGCACTCAAGAGAAGAGTAAGCAACCAATTGGAAGTACTCAAGAGAAGAGTAAGCAACCAATTGCAAGCACTCAAGAGAAGAGTAAACAACCAATTACAGCACCTGGGGTTCCTGATGCCAGTCAATGGGCTCATCCTTCACAGTAACAGCCTCCAGCTCAGCATCAGATACTTCACTTTTGATGCAAATTTTTCCTAAATGGCATTCAGAGATTGAGCCATCATCTGCTAGTGACAAGCTCATTGAGAAAATTGCATCTGAGACAACAAATCCAGTATCATTTCTTTACCTGTTGAAATACAAAGAAAATTGCATAATATTGGCAATAATGAACATTTTTCTCAGTGTGCACTTCACAATATAATTCTTTGATCTAAATGGTTAACACTCAAAAGCTTTAAGGATCTAAATAAACTATGTACATAACATTTTTGCTCACATCAGCAAATGTAAATGACGATAAGAAGAGAGAAATTAAGTCTAGAATAATAGTACTTGCAATTGATACAAAACTAGCAAATCCAATGAAAACTGAGCTTTACACTTCATAACATTTTTGAATGACATCATACAAGTTTGTTTAAAAAATTAGTGCATACCAATTTATAAATTATGAATGAGACAACTGAAATAGACTGAAATCCACTGTAAGACATGTTTTTTCAATTATAATGGTAGGTATTTCCTAACCTTATGAGAGGAAGTTTCACACTGAATAAAGACCAAAACTGACTACTCCTAATAGCTCTGATGTCATCTTTAACTAAGCAGTACCAGTTTCCTTAGAAATTTTTAAATCATTAAATATTTGTTTAGGCCTACTTAACCCAACTAAGGTATTAAAAAGAGAGGAATACAGAAAAGCAGCATTTAGCATGGAGTTACAGAAATGCGGAATCCATGCACAAGGGACACAGGAGCAGTAAGTCAAAAAAATAAGTTCACAAAACAAGATAAAAGTTGACAAAGAAATTGAAACGTGAAAAACAGGACAGCAGTGAACCAAAAATAAGATGATTTGTAAGAAACCTATTCTATTTCAACAAAAGAAAAGTATACTTAATTTTTAGCTTGGGACTTCACATGTTCCCTCTGGAAGAGCTCATCCCCACAGCAACAACAGTTCTATCCCAATGAGAAATGGAAGTTTATAAATACATAGAATTACACTTGTATTATAGCGATTAATGTAAGTTCTAGTTAGAGAGACCTAAAGTTGGCAACGCTCGAGACGGCAAGATCGCAGGCAGTCCCCGATTGGCCGTAGCCAGCAAAACAGTACATGCTGACTGCAAGTGTATATATAGATTATCTCGTAAGGTTAAGTACTACAACTAAGCTTCTCTCTAACTACCTACTACTAATTCTATTCTACTCTATCCTGCTATTTCAATCTATCTCTGCTCTTATCTCGCCGGCCATATGATTAGTTAGCTGGGCATATTCCTAACTTAGGGATACCCCAGAGGTGAGTGTTCAGTTGCTTATATATGTATAAATTGATGTGTCAATATTATCGATCTATGTGTATCTATTTATGTCAGCACTATTACTGTGTTGTGTCTATGTGGAGCCCACATTTTATCCATGTGTTGTTTAACCTATACTGTGCTCTAGTGTAGGATTACCAGGTGTGTTGGCAAGGGCTATCTGAAATTAATCAACTTTCTATAAATAATCTCCTAGGTAGGATTTGCCTCAACACTTGTGGTGAAAATTATTTCACCACGTCTTTTGTACCTTGAGGGTACCGTTGTGAGGTACATAGAGCTCCGTCCTACAGCTGCCTGGCTTGGGCTGTTCTGAAGCCAAAGTTCACGGCTGCTCGACTGAACCTCATCAGTTTCGTTATGACCTTCATACAGTGCACTTGTCTACGAGCAGGCCAATAAAGCTGCTTTTGCCCGATGCTTGTAAGTCCCCTTTGACGTGCTTGATGAATCCTATGCTCTCTTATTACTGAACTGTAGGGGTCTCTTGTTTTGCCGGGGTGCTTTAGTCGGCGGGAGAGTTACGATCTCGTGTAGAGAGACGGCTACCGCAAGACACGCCCGGAGTCTGTATGTGTTAATGTCCTACTTTCACCTTTTTTAAATATACTTAATCTTTGCCTGTCAGTACTGCAACTTAAACCTAGTATCTGGGCCTAGCTATTTAGCATCTAGAGATGCCACTTCTCCACTCACAGTGTGAGACTTCCAATTTGTATTTGCTCCTGATATTCACAAACCTTATGTACCAATCACATTGTATTCCAACTTTGTTTCATCTTCTGTATGACTTGAAAAATTCTATTTATATCAGGATTGGTGATACAGCCAAAATGAAAATAAAGGAGAAATATCTAATATGCAATTTTGTTCTTTTTTCATCAAGATTCTTAGGACATAATATCCTATAATTCATTTTCTTTGCTTATATGCAACATCTCATATCAAACAGGTCTTACCCTTGAACCAGTATGGAAAGCTTTTACCATAATACCATTGTAGTTGATTTTCATACTACAAAGGCTTAGTTTCCTACTGTAATATCAGTTACATTTACCTCACACTCAAATCTTGTACCCTGTCCTCTGCTGCAGCTTCTTGCTTGATGAAGTCATGCTTGCAACACAGCCTTTTCAGTTCAGCATCTGTCAACTTTTGCACTATAACCACTGCATGCTCCATGCTGAGTGCTCAGGTAGCCAAGCAATGGGTAATGGGCTGCTTATTCAAGTATTTGAGAAAAATAAATCTGCAGCCTGCCAAAAAATACAAATTTGACACTGTTCTTCCATTATGGCAGAAAATAATTTCTGGGCCAAACATTTCAGCTAAGCATCTCCTTTACATTTACACAACACTGATACAAACTCACTAACACTTTACACACCTTACTCACTACGTTTCCCATTTTAACACATGCTTTGCTATAAATATAAAAGCAAATAGCCTCAAGCACTTAACACTTTGACCGCAACGTGCACCACCGGTGGCCACGGAGGGGATTTTCATAATGCTGCTGACCGACCAGTTGTCTCAAACTTAATTTTCAAAAATACTTAATAGAAGCAAAATGAAACCACGATCCAGTTAACGTTTCCTATTTTCAAAAGTGTTTACAATAATTGACTTTAAATATGAGTTGAATGTTAAACTTAAGTTTAACCAATTGCGGTTAAAGTGTTAACTCTTCACACCTGACACTCTCAGCACTTCTTACAACACTTTCTCAACAACTGTAACATTCACTTCTCTAAATCTTTATATAACCAAAACACCCTTTGCTTTTATCTTTCACACATTTTTTCCACTGCTAAAATTAGCTCCACACTTATTTTATCTAGCCAAAAACTGCCTAGCCCCTCTCATATTGCACTTTTTGGCTTCCTCTTTTAAGTTATTCAGTAGTGGTCTTCCATAAAGCTTACCAACCATGCTCAATAAACTCATATTTTTTGAATTGAAGCTTTCATATCAATCCCCTTACTTTTATGCTGTGAGGCCTGGTGTTGTTGCTGCTTCAGCCAATGAGTTCCGTTTTAGGCGAGAGAAGCAGCGGCCTTACTTTTATACTCCTCCAGGCGGTCGGTATCGGTGATACTCAGTGGAGGAGTGGGAACTTTTTGTTGAATAAATTTATAATGAGATATATTAAGATTACTGAACATAAAAAGACTAGAATTCACATTTGAGGGGTAACTGAAGTAGGGCACTACAATGCTTGCTATGGAATCATACTAAACATTCTTCAAATCTATCAGCAATGTTTCTACAACAACAACAATTTGTGCAACAATAATTTCCCTTCCTCCTCACTAGGAGATCGGGTCAATATGGAGTTTAATGTGCTCACAGAAATTAAGAATTCTGTTCCAAAGAATCACTGAAAGAACACATTTAAAAACGTTTTACATGAATGACATTCTGCTTGCTGTTATTTTTGAGTTATTAAACTTTAAAGTTATAGGAACGCCGCTCATGAAATGGCTTTCCCGCGCAAAAACAGAGCGTGTTCCAACAATGCTGCAAGTGCACAGAGCGGGGGAAAAGTTATTATTTTTGCAATATATGTCATAATTTGTTATTAGCAGATCCTGCGGAGCCTGAACCCACTTCTAAGATGTTTCAGTTAATAACCTAATAAAGGTTATCACCCAAAAATAGTGAAGACTTGAATCGATATGCAGTGGACATCACATTCAATATGGTGGCCACCGTAGAACATTAGCAAAACTGTAGGAGTAAATACCGTAGATTTATTATCATAATATTTTTGTAAAGTAATTTTTTTGGGTGATAACCTTTATTGCATTATTAACTAAAAAACATTCTAGAAGTGGGTTCAGGCTCTGCGGGGTTGGCAAATAATAAATTACAAAGTACCCAAGCGTACTCAAATGGCTCAAGTGCACAACGGAACTGCTATGGAAGACGAAAACTTCAAAGTTGAATAACTTGAAAATAACTCATCAGCGAGCAGAATGTCATTCATGTAAAACGTTTTTAAATGTATTCCTTTGGTGATTCTTTGGAACGGAATTTTTAATTTCCTTGAGTGCAATAAAATCCAGGCGCAATAACATATCCTAGTTATATAAAAAGTCAAAGTTTTAAAACAAAAAATTGGCAAGCACATCACACTATCTAGACTGGTATGCAGTTTCAAAATAATTCCACATAACAAGTCCAGTAAGGAATCACATAGCTCTGCAAGTTAGGCTCTAAGTCATATAAAAAATTGCTGGAAATGACAGCAAGGAGCTATACAACACAGTAAGCATAGATACAATAAGATTTACCAATTGAGCACAATGAATATAGCTAAGTGTTAGCAAGAGATTTGTACAACATTGACAAGCATAAATCAAATAAGACTTTACAATTGAACACAATAAATGTAACTGAATATTAGCATGAGAGTTATGCAACATTGACAAGCACAAATTAAATGAGAGTTAACAAATGAACACAAAGAATGTAACTGTGAATATTAGCAAGAGAGTTACAAAAGACAGACAATATCAGAGGCAGAATCAAATGTAGCTAGAATTGAGGGAGTACACCATAGCAAAGGCTGGGATGGCATATGCTCTAGTTCACCAGTACTTGAAATTCCTAAGTTCCTATTGGGCCCCAGAATTTGCTACTACTCACTAGCCGAATGTACAATACAAAATACATCTCCAGGCAAAAAGGGACAATCATTGTAATTTGCTTACATCATTCAATGTTTAACACTGGTTAAAGACATTTCTATTGCTGGAGTCCACACTTCACAATTCACATTACAACAACTGGCAGCATCCGCCCGGACAGCCCATTTCACAGAGTTTGAATCCCTTAGGTTTCGGAAGCCAGTGTGACTGTCGTATGGTTCTAGCCCAAACCAAAATGAACTTGAACTTGAAATTGATGGCCGACAGTGTCGGGGCCTTTGTACCGGCCTACAATTCCCTCCTGAATACTCACAAAAAAATTCAGCACCTGTGTACCAGACTTGTCCACTAAACTACTCAGGATCCACCAATCCTTGTCACAAACTGCCACAAGACGGCATCACTGGGATAACCAGTACGTCAAGACACCATCTTAGGCATGGTGGGTCATTACAGCCCACTCAACATGAATGGCTCATTCCAGTCACTATCTTTTACTCCAGGCACATACAAAAAATCTTTCATAGCTTCAATAATACTCAATTTACACTCCTGATCTAGTGCAACAATACAGCGCATACCACAATCCTCTTCAGCACATCTCTCCTCTTCAATCTCTCCATACTGCTTAAACACCACTTTCATGAAACTCTCCCTCTCTTGCTCATACTTACTACATTCCAGCACAAAATGCTCAATTGTTTCCTCCACTCCCCTATCACACTGCTGACATAGTCTATTAATATTCTCATTCCACCTTCATGTACACCTATTCACGCTCAATGACTTACACCTCACAGCAAACAAGAGCAGACTTCCAAAACTAACATCATAGAATATCTCAACTTATGTGTTTCCTTTTTCATATACCAGTTAAGTGTAGGCTTCCGCATCATGCTAAGCTTTCACTTATTCAATTCATATGCTTTTGTTTGCCCCTTAATCTCTTTTTTCCACCTCTTGCAGTCCCACTCAAGCCCTACACCTCCAACATTTATTAAACTCCAGTCATCCACAGGTCTCCCAATTCTAACATGAATAATCTTTTGCATACTAAGTTTCCTTGCATGCCCCCAACATACTTTCTCCCAATAGCTTACACTCAGATTCCATTAAGGAATTTGCTTTACCCACCTGCTATTCTGCATTCTTTCAATTCTCACCTGATAATTCAGCACCACTTTCATCATTCTTTCTGAAAATAGGCTCCACCCTAGGTCACCTCTAATGGCTTCAGTGGCTGTTCATTTTGGAGCACCTACTGCTAAACGTCCTACCTTATTTTGTATTACATCCAGCTTTTCAAGATCACTTCCATTCCAGGCTAGAGCACTCATACCATATATGACACTAGGTACAGCAACATACTTCCACATTCCTCTCACACATTCATACTTGTTTGCTCTGTATCTGGCCACACTACTCAACCGTCTACTCCACTGCATTGCTTTTGCCACTTTCTCACCCCCATTCCTAATGCATCCATCTTCACTTATCATACAATTTAAAACAATTTATTTACCACAGGTGATACAGAGATAGAATGTTTCTTAAGTCTAGTACAATGGTCAAATTTGAGTATAGCTACCTGTGGGCCCGAATAAGTTCAGTGACTTCTAGGGCATCCATACAACCTAGATATTTGTATTCTTTTGTTCTACCTATTCTGATTTCTCCAATATTCCACAGTCTGTCTCTATCAGTCTTGTCACTATTTATAACCATAACCTTACTTTTGTAAGCCCCAAATTCTATCTTGAAATCTGTACTATATCCATTCACAATGTCAAGCATTCTGGTAAATCTGAAGGATATGTCAGTTATCGATTTCGTAAATTTCGATGCCTTTGCATAGTTAATTAGATCAAAATAAACAAGTTTTCTTCTATGCCCTTTCCGTCTCGAATGAGTATTTTATAAGTTATAGCCGTAAATGACTAGCCGCAACTCCAGTGTTTGAAGCGGCAAGAAATTCAAGGAGCACGTCGGACAGCAACACTGCAATGCGCACTCGCTTCCAGCTCGATCGTCATCAAAGATGAAACCAAACCTACCGCTATACCTCGTTGAATACTCATTTGACGAAAAAAATGTTTGGAAGAAAAGTTGTTTATTTCGATGTTATTACCATGATTCAAGCAACAAAAAATAAAAAATCGATGAGTAGCTGTTTTTTCGAGCGCATTCATCATCAAAGACGAAACTTAACTTACCGCTATAAATCGTAAAATACTCATTCGAGACGGAAAGTGCATAGAAGAAAACTTGTTTATTTTGATTCAATTAATTAGGTTCAGGCACTAAAAAGTGGAAAATCGATAACTGACATATCCTTCAGATTTACCAGCATTCTTTGTAGCTCATGTCCACATTCACTAACCACAACCACATCATCAGCATACAACAAACAGCTCAGTCTCTCATTACCAATTTTCAGTCCTAAGCCACTCATTCTCAGTCAAACTGCTAATACTTCTGTGTACAATCCAAACAACAGGGGAGACAAAGTACAGCCCTGTCTCACTCCTCTAACACTCCTCACTTGCCCTGTTTTCAAATTTCCTAACCTGTAGATAGCGCTTGTGTTCTCATAGGTACAGACTTTGTATAATTTTTACTATTTTTCTACTAAACCCAACTTTCCTCAAAATTTCAAAGAGCCTAACCGATCCACTCTGTCATACGCCCTTTTCAATATCCAGGAATGCTAAATATACCTTAAATCCTTCCTCATTCGCTCAATTATTTCACTCACTACAAACAGATTATCCTCCCCACCGTACCCACGTCTATCTTGCCTAAAACCATTCTGTTCTTCTCCTAGGACTCTTTCTTCTTCTTGATCGGGGTGAGGCCTTGTTAAGGCCTCTTAAAGTCTCAGATCTTCACTGCTGGAAGACCGTTGGACCTGAGAACCTTTGGATGAAGCTAGTCCAATGGCGGTAACAGTCTTGCACAGTTGAGAATTGACACTGGCAGAGGGCAGCAGCAAGTTTCTGACATACACATACACATTTTGGTACATTGGAAGGAAAACATTTCAGATTCAATAGTGAAGATTCACAGATTTCATTGCTCATCAGAGTCTCATCTTTAGACAGAAGCTATACTTATAATGTTATCAAATTGAATCTAGTCACTCAGATTAAATTGTTTTATAATATTCTATGTTCCATAGGGTTTGCAATTGACCAGTTGAACATAAAAAGCATGCTAATGCGTACATGACTCTCCTTTCAATATATACAGGATTTTCTTCACATCCCAAAACATTTCCTATGTCAAATGCAACATTCAGGCCATTACACAGGTCCTTAAACTTTTTACGAGGAACTATTTATTTCTGGCACTCAAACAAGAAATGAAAAACTTACTCGGGGCAGTTGTAAGTTGTGCACAATGGGGTAGGACTCATCTTAAATCTATGCAGATGTGCCAGGACTCCAACGTGCCCCATTCTTAGTCGACTAACGACACATTCAAGCCGGCAAGAAGGGAGCATGAACCAAGGTCTGCTAATAGGTTTATTCAGCATATCTGACAAAAATTTCCCTTTGCCAGTTCTCTGCACATTAGACTTCCATTGAATTGTCCAGCATTCCAGAAATTTCCTCTTCAGAACAGATAGTGCCTCTTCATAATGGATGGAAGTCCAGACTGATTTTTCATTATTGTGGCCCATTTTTGCTGTTTGATCTGCGACCTCATTACCATGAATTCCACAATGTGCTGGGATCCACTACAATCTAACCTGGCCTTGAAGGTCATTTATTAACTTTTGTATTTCATGGCAAAAATTCCTATAAGACGGCGTTAACACATTACTTATTATACTCAACGCTGAAAGTGAGTCACTTAGAATAACAGTTTTCCCCAACCACTGTCTATTCAGCCTACCATAATGCAAAGTTGGTAGTATAGCAAATAGCTCTGCTCCAACTACAGAGTGATTAGGATTCATTAGCCAAGCAGTTGCCTTGTTCTGAACAGGTAGGTACATAGCTGCTGCAACAGAACCATCTGTTTTAGACCCATCTGTATATATGACATTGAAATCAGGATATTTACAACCAAGAAAATCAGTTAACAGATCATTTACAGTTACAACAGAAGGGTACTTAAAACTAGGAGAGCACAATATCAAATGCAATATGTCAACATTTGGACACACTAAAGGGATATGTGGACTCCATGACAAATGCAAATGTTGGAGATTTAAGGCTCGCCATAGGTTTGAATATCTGTATGAATAAGTTTCAGATGGCCTGTTACTTGTGAGCGCCAAGGTTGAATTTAACTCTTTTGCATCTACAGGACCTCCAACAACACGCAAGCACCATTTCATATATAAGAACTGAAGATACAGCCTTAATGGCATCATAAATGCTTCCACCTCCATAGAACTGACAGGAGTTGTCCTGCGTGCTCCCAGCAAATACCTCAAAGCCGCGTTTTGTATAACATTAAGTGATTTCATATAAGACTCTGGAAATTCAGGAAACACCACATGGCCATATACTAACTTGCTACGAATAAATGACACATATAAATTTCGCAAAACTTTACGAGATGATCCCCAAGAAACACCTGCCAGAGCTTTCATAATTTGTACCCTATGCATACATTCTGCTTTAGTGTGCTTTATATGTGGCTGCAGTGTTAATTTGGGTGCATCAAAGATCACTCCTAATACTCTTTGTTGGTTAGTACTCTTCAGCTGGTGGTTTAGCAATTTTAGACTAACATGTGGTATAAGTCTCTTTGAAGTAAAGACTTGGTATGAACATTTACAAGGGTTAATTGACAGTTTCCACTTTTGGAACCACAAAGATAACACATTTAGATATTTTTGGAGATTTCTCTGTACTTGAGCAAGTGATGATCCACAAGACAATAATGTTATGTCATCTGCATATGAAATAACTCTCACTCCACTAGATTGGGGGGTGTCACACAGCATCACGTTAAACAAGGTAAGGCTCAATACTGCTCCCTGCGGCAAGCCACACTCCAACTTTTATCCGAGGAATATTCATTGTTAACACGAACCCTCACGCTACGTCCTGTCAAATTTGCCCTTAGCCATCTCACAGTGCGTACATCACATCCCAAATGTAACAATTTAAATAGCAATCCTGCATGCCAAACACAATCATAGGCACTTTCTATATCAAGATACACAGATACACAATACATCCTATTATGTAGAGAATGAGATATAGATTGGTACATAAGAGCAAGAGCATCATTGGTTGATCTCCCCTTCCAAAATCCTGTTTGAAAACAGTTAAACATATGTCCGGACTCCAAGAAATGTTCCAGTCGGTTCTTGATGAGTCTTTCCATTAATTTACCAACACAGGGTAACAATGTGATTGGTCGGTAACCTTGTTTGGAATGAACCTTGTTTGGCTTCTTAATTGGGCAAATGATCCCAACTTTCCACTCATCCGGGACAGATGCGGAGAAGAAACTTGTGTTGTACAGGTCAAGTAGCTCCTCCAAATAATCTTCAGGGAGATGTTGCAAGAAGATATTTGAGATTTTATCATGTCCAGGACTGGTTTGCCTGAGACTTCTAATTGCTTGAGCTATTTCTCTTTTTGTGAATGGTGAATTATATTTGGTTTCAATGATCTGTTCTGTCAACATACTGGAAACATTCTCTATTGTGAGCTGTGAGTTACTATCAGCTGTATCAATTTTATGTCTTGTGAAGTGCTCAAGCAGTTTTTCAGCCTTACTTGTAGCAGAATCGTTGATTTCTCCGACCGGTACTGAGGAGATTGTGCTATGACTTCCCTTCATAGAACGGATGGTCTGCCACACTCTTCCAACTGGGGTGTTGGCATCTAGAGAGTTGGTAAATTTTTGCCAACTTTCTACTTTCTTCTTCTTTATTACATTTTTTGCTATTGCTGTAGTACGACAAAAGTTTATAAGATTTTCCAATGTTCGTGATTTTGCAAGGATATTTTGAGACTTTCGTCTCTTTGCTACTGCTTTTGAGCATTCGCCATCCCACCATGGAATGCTCCTATGACACCTGATGGTGCCTGTGGTCTGCGGGATATGTTGACCTGATACAGCTAGTATTCTTGAGGCAAGTGAATCATACAATGCGTCAGCAGAAGTAGGCTTGGTTCCATCATATTTAGATTTTTGCAGTGAGATTTTCCACTCCAGCCTATTTGCTTCCTTGACCTTCCAGTGCTGTTGACCTCTTACATCACATTTACAAATGGAAACACTAAAACAACATTCAATAGGAAAATGGTCACTACCCAAGTCCGGACTTCTAGTCAACTGGCCACAATTTAACAGATTCATTGAAACAAGGCACAAATCTAGAGTGGAAGTAGTCCCAACTCGTTTGTCAATATAGGTATGCAAATCAGGGGGGTTTAAAACCCCAACTGGGCACTGATCTAATAAACTTAATAAACTCTGACCAGTTTGATTTAGTCTCATCCTATGATCCCACATAGGAGAGTGGGCATTGTAATCACCAATCATAATAAATTTACTATTCAATTGTGAAAAATAATGCAGAAATTCTGAGACCATTACATTACAGTTAGGATTATACAAATTAATCACATCAATACTACCTAATCTTGTACACACTTCTATTGCTAGCAGCTCAAGTTTACCCTGTTGACATGGATTCAATGGTTTCATCCTAAAAGGTATATTGCCTCGTACCAAGATGCCAAGACTCCTTCTGTTCCCATTTTGTCGATGATGCCAAATGCATTGATATCCCACAAATTTAGGCTCATGAGAATAAATCCAAGTTTTACATAGGCATACAACATCTGGTTTTTGGGTATATAAATGTAACTTAAGCTCTGACAATTTATCACGTATTCCATTAGAGTTGAATTGATATAATAGGAACTTTTTGGTAAATCTGAAGGATATGTCAGTTGTCGATTTTCCACTTTTTGGTGCCTGAACCTAATTATTTGAATCAAAATAAACAAGTTTTCTTCTATTCACTTTCAGTCTCAAATGAGTATTTTGCAATTTATAGCGGTAAGTTTAGTTTCGTCTGTGATGACGAATGCGCTCGAATAAACAGCTCCTCATCGATTTTCGAATTTTGTTGATTATTCATGGTAATAACATCAAAATAAAGAACTTTTCTTCTATACACTTTTTTCGTCAAATGAGTATTTAACAAGGTATAGCGGTAGGTTTGGTTTCGTTTTTGATGACGATCGCGCTGGGAGCGAGTGAGCATTGCAGTATTGCTGTCCGACATGCTGCTTGAATAACTTGCCGCTTCAAACACTGGAGTTGCGGTAAGTCTTTTACCGCTATAACTAATAAAATACTCATTTGAGACGGAAAGTGCATAGAAAAAACTTGTTTATTTCGATCTAATTAACTATGCTAAGGCATCGAAATTTACAAAATCGATAACTGACATATCCTTCAGATTTACCAACTTTTTTTCTGATGCAGTGTTTCTTTTCAATTTCTGATCCACAATTTTAAAAGGCCTATTTGCCATTTTTCTTCTTTTTTCTGCTAGATTACTGCCTGTTTGAGAATACACTCTTGGATCCTGGACACTTGATTTTTGGATCTTGGTTCTTCATTGATGCTTCAAGGGGAGGATTAGTTTCCTTTGATTTTTCGCCTTGTTTGCAGGTTTCAGGAGGATCACTTCTTTCCTTTGATGTTGGTGTTGGGTTTTCTTCCAAAGTTGACTCAGCAGCAATTGTTTCTCTTGAATGATATTCATTTAAGATTGTTTCTCCAGTTTTGAGGCCAAAGTGGTTTCTGATCATATCCAGAATTAGTAGATCTTTTTCTCTTTTATTTTCTGGAGACAAGTTCACTGAAAAAATTTCCAAGAGAAATTTTTCTATTTAAAGAGGATTTTTTCTAGCACATTATCAACATGTTTCTCACACTTTTCCATGATCTCTGCTTCCCGCAGACCTGGGTCTTGATTTTCAGAGTATTGCACAGCTACAGCCTGAGTGGCCTGATTGGCTGCAATACCAAGTGCTGAGGCATAAGTCCTAGGTTTATTTGGGACTCTTCTGGGTAAGTAATATGATCCTTGAGTTTGGTGAACTTCTGCTTCAACATCAAAGGTATTTGGTCCTGATTTGTTTGCAACTGATGTCTCCATTTCTGTTAGCTGATGCCGTGTTTGAGACTGCTTTGTGCTCTGCTGTGATATTTCAAGGTTTCCCCGCCCGGTCTTCTGCAGTAATGCACTTCTTGCTTCATTGAAAGAGAAACCCTCTCTCATAAGTTGCTGTAGCCTTGAAGCATCTTGTACATATTTGCATTCCATTCACGTGAGCTAGCCACATGTGGGCCCAGGCAGTTAGCACACCTTGAGGACCCAGCATCACGTTCCTCTTTTAGATGATTGCCACCACAGACCAGACATCTCTGAGTCGCTGCGCATCCACTTGCAAGATGGCCTAGCCTCTGGCAATGGTAGCACCGTAGTGGAGGTGGCACAAAAGGCCTCACCTGGAATGACACAAGGTCAATTTTCAAAGCCCGAGGCAGGTATGGCCCAGCAAAGGCAACTTTGACTGAGAGTTATGGCTCTTTGAACCTCTTTCTTACCACTGCTAAATTTGTTTAACCTATAGAGACGCAAAACAGTGTGGCCCACACATTTTACTGATGGAAGCAGCTCTTCAGGGTCTAACTCTGTATCAATTGGCCCAATGACCCCAAAGCTTACCTCTCTTACATCCTTAGAGGCTGATAGCACTGAACAGCAAACTTTCCAATGTGGTCTACTGATAAAAGGTCTCCAATACCAGCAGCATCCACACTAAGAAACTCCACTGCAACAATGTTTCTCCGCTTGTTCACTCTAACATCCTTAACTGTGGAATAGTCAAGAATATCCTTCAGCCCTCTTGCTAGGTTCAGAGGATCCAGGGTTATTTTCTTCTCATCTGCTCCAAAATATGTTTCATTTGATGCTTGCGGTTGGTAAATAAGCACAGTTGTGCCAGCTCATTAACCCGCGCACGGTCGCGCATACCTCAGAAAAGTAGTCAATTTACCCGCGTTACTCTGCCGTTCCCTGTTCACTTACCGTAATAGGCAGAGATGTAAAAATATGAAGTAATGAGTAAAAAATGTTGCTTTACACTTTGATGTTGTCAGATTTTTGATAACTTGAACCGTTTCTTTGTAATATGGAGTCAAACTCCGTAGATTTTTGCACAACATTGCTTCAAAGAGATCAATGGCCATTTTTTTTGTTTTGGGAACAATGTAATGTTTTTCACTGCTATTTTATGCAGAAAATCCTTCCAAACCTGCTGATGTTTTTATTTTTCCTCTACAACAATTAGAAAAAAGTTATGACCATATATATGTCTACTAAGTGTTATCCATTCTTCGTTTTAGTTCCTACATAAATGCATGTTTGCATGTCTGGTTATATTACTGTAAGTATAGTGTTTCGAAACTTGTAATTTTCACACAATATGAATAAAATACTGCTCTACACGCTACTGACTTCAGATTTGTCTTATTTGCCATTTTTGCGAAATAAGGCCCTGAGTAGTTTCGCTGGTAACTGAGGCTGCCACTGACTGTTCGCACGCACACCCTCTCACGGTTGCCTCATTTACCACACTGACTGTGCTTACCCCTCCCAACTTCCAAGTGGTTGGAGCTCTGCCTTAACCCCCACAATGTGGGGGTTTCTGGCTCCAGCTGTGTAGCACTCGCTGAGACGATCATTTTGGTGTATAACAACTTGGGGTTATGCCTTACGTCTGGCAACCAGTGAGCCTGGTAAATGAGGCGACCAGTTATAGTTCGCGGGTTAAGACACAAGCGTCTTGTTAGTAGGGAATGTTTTCTGGAAGTTTTGCCTCACCTTTTTTGTTACGTCCTCCGCAGTATCACTTACATCAGATTCCACTTTGCCTCTTGGTCTCTTGGAACGCCTGTTAGGCTCAAACCATGAGCCAGCTACGGCCGATTCGTTGGCGTCCATTTGTTCTGTGGAACTATCCTCGCTTGACGGTGGTTCTCGATCATTGATCTCTAGCATTGCCGGCGTTATCACCGGCTCTTCTTCTGCAGTAAATAGATTGCTTCTATTTTTCACAGAAGCCATATTTTTCAAATAAGTCTCCTCCTATGGAGGAAACTCACACTTGGATATGTTTTAATATCAGTCGCAGCCTTACGTCCAGGAAGTCTCGATGTTCCCCTAGACCCGGAGCGCACTCGGTTATCCGAACGTTCACTGCACTGGGACCAACAATTCCCAGGACTCTTAATTCCTCAACTAGATTCTTCGGTCAATGTGAAGTTTAATGCAATCACGGAAAATAATAATTCAGATCCCAGGAATCACCAAAGAAACACTTGAACTTGAACTTGAACTTGAGGGCCGACAGTGTCGGGGCCTTTGTAACGGCCTACAATTCCCTCCACAATTTTCACACAAAGAGTTCAGCGCCTGGTACCAGACTTGTCCACTAAACTACTCAGGATCTACGATCCTTGTCACAAGCCTCCATTGGAAGGCATCACCGGGACAGCCAGTGTGTCAAAACTCAAAACACCATCCCCCGGCACATTGGGTCATTACAGCCCATTCTACCAGACTGGCTCATTCCAGTCACTGTCTCTTACTCCAGGCACGCACAAGAAACACTTTCATAGCCTCAGTGATACTCGCATTACACTCCTGATCCAATCCAGCAAGACAGCTCATACCGCAATCCTCTTCAGCACATCTGGCATTCCACTCATTCTCTCCATACTGCTCAGACACCACATTCATAAAACTCTCTCTCTCTTGCTCATACTTACTACATTCCAGCACAAAATGCTCAATTGTTTCCTCTACTCCACTACTACACTGCTGACACAATCTGTTATTATTCTCATTCCATCTCCATGTACGTCTGTTCACACTCAATGACTTACATCTCACAGCAAACAAGAGTTGACTTCCAAAACTACCATCATAGAACAGCTCAAACTTAGGTGCTTTCTTTTTCATATACCAGTTAAGTGTAGGCTTCCGCATCATGCTAAGCTTCCACTTATTCAATCCATACTCTTTTGTTTGTCTCTCAATCTCTTTCTTCCACCTCTTGCAGTCCCACTCAGGCCCTACACCTCCTACATTTATTAAACTCCAGTCATCCACAGGTCTCCCAATTCTAACATGTATAATCTTTTGCATACTGAGTTTCCTTGCATGCCCCCAACATACTTTCTCCCAATAGCTTACACTCAGATTCCATTCAAAGATTCGCCTTACCCACCTGCTATTCTGCATTCTTTCAATTCTCACCTTATAATTCAGCACAGCTTTCATCATTCTTTCTGAAAATAGGCTCCACCCTAGGTCACCTCTAATGGCTTCTATAGCTGTCCATTTCGGAGCACCCAATGCTACACGTCCTACCTTATTTTGTATCACATCCAGCTTTTCAAGATCACTTCCATTCCAAGCAAGAGCACTCATACCATACATGACACTAGGTACAGCAACATACTTCCACATTCCTCTCACACATTCGTACTTGTTTGCTCTGTATCTGGCCACACTGCCTAACCGTCCACTCCACTGCATTGCTTTAGCCACTTTCTCACCTTTAGTTCTAGTACATCCATCTTCACTCATCATACAACCTAGATATTTGTATTCTTTTGTTCTACCTATTCTGATTTCTCCAATATTCCACAGTCTGTCTCTATCAGTCTCATCACTATTTATAACCATGACCTTACTTTTATCGGCACCAAAGTTCATCTTGAAATCTGTACTATATCCATTCACAATGTCAAGCATCCTTTGTAGTTCATGACCACATTCACTAACCACAACTACATCATCAGCATACAACAAACAGCTCAGTCTCTCATTACCAACTTTCAGTCCTAAACCACTCCCTCTCAGTCGAACTGCTAATTCTTCTGTGTACAATCCAAACAACAGGGGGGACAGAGTACAGCCCTGTCTCACTCCTCTAACACTCCTCACTTGCCCTGTTTCCAAATTTCCTAACCTGTAGATAGCACTTGTGTTCTCATACAGACTCTGTACAATGTTCACTATTTTTCTGCTAAAACCAACTTTTCTCAAAATTTCAAACAGCCTAACCCGATCCACTCTGTCATACGCCTTTTCAATATCCAGGAATGCTAAATATACTTTCTTGTTATCCTTCTTCATTCGCTCAATTATTTCACTCACTACAAACAGATTATCCTCCCCCCGTCTATCTTGCCTAAAACCATTCTGTTCTTCTCCCAGGACTCCTAATTCCTCAACTAAATTTTTCATTCTCTCATTCAAAATACCACAAAAGATCTTACATACGGTGTCACCCAGTGCAATTGGTCTGTAATTTTTAAGTTCTTTCATACTCTTATGTCCACCCTTATGCAACAGAACTACATTACACTTGTTCCAGTCATCCGGTACTCTTTCACTCTTCCATATCTCATCAAATAAACATTTCAACATACTGACTACACTCTCTCCTCCACATTTATAGAACTCATATGGTATCTTATCAGGGCCACATGCCTTTCCATTTTTCACTTTCTTCAAAAAACTTACAATCTCTTCACAAGTGATTTCGTCTTCCATTTGCAGTTCATGTTCATCTATCAGAAAATTTATTGGTTCATCATCTGTAACCTGCTCATTCATTCCACCAATGTCAATTCCACCATTTGAAACACATTTCAGAACGTTTTACATGAATGACATTCTACTCGCTGATGCATTATCCGTTACGGAGGAAAATACTCATGGCGCTCGATTTTCTTCCTGTTTTTTCAGAAAGATTTATCAGGTTTTAACTTTAAATCAGAAGATGAGTTGAATTTCATAAATTGGTATGGTTTCCATACTTCCTCCTATTTTCTGAGTTTGAAAGCCCAAACAAAAGGCTAGATAGTCATAACCTAAAGGCCCTTTTACACTGACGGTGTCTTCGCGCTCCACACCGTCGCTCCATCCCGCCAGCCAAATAAGCTCCGCCCACAGCAGAGCAAAATGACCCTTATTGCCACGCTCTCGGTAAGGAGCGGCAATATTATGCATGCTAAATATTGGCGGTGTGCACTGCCGGTCAACAGCATTCAGTTTCTCTTGAGACCATAGAGAGCATGTGTAGTCATGGCTTGCATAATATGGAGAAAAGAAGAAATTAAAATTCCTATCGAAAAATGTAAAGAATTTCCATGTTTATGGAACGTTAAGCTCGTAGAGTATAAAAACAGAACGTCCAGAGAAGATGCTTCTAAAAGTATAGCATCTCACTTCCACAATTATAATATTTTAATGGTTAAAATGAAAATTCAAACACTGATAGGCCAAGATAGGAAACAGCTCTCACTATTCAAAAAATCAAAGAAGCATACACAGCGTATGTGAACGTAAAATTAATTACAGTGCAATTAAAATTGTACAGTGTGCATGGCTCTTAGGAAAAGTACTTCAAGTAAACGAAAAACATTCGGCAGTTGTCATTAGAAGATTATTGAAATTAAAGGAGAAGTAAAAAAAATACACCTACAAATTAGTCATTGGTATTTATATTTTTTTTCTTTTATTAGTGTTTTTGAAGGTAATTGGGTAGTATTAAAGTTTTTTAGAATATTAGCTTTTTACTTCTGCAAAATATTCTGTAAATATTTTGCAAATTGTTCTGCCAAGTATTCTGTCAGTAGTGCAAGAGCAATCCTGACGATCAGGGCTCACACTGAATATGTTTAGATAAACCTAGATTGAACATGAAAAAACCTAGATTCGTTAAAAATAAATGGAGAAGTGTAGCTTTAATAAAAAATAAGTAAAAGTTAACATACGTCAGTAGAAACAATGATGGTAATGCTGATTTTATTCCTGTTTTTCATCCTAATTTTTTTCTTCAGCGCAAATTTCAATATTAAGTCGACTTTTCTGTTGTTCAAGGCGCTTTTCATTACGCTGGTGACATGCTCTGTTGATGACATCTCGTGCCACTTTCGGCTTAGGCTTCCAACCGTGACAGGTTTTTCATTCTTTCCATTAACCATTCTTCTTTGAAAGATTGCATTTACCACTTTTTAGGCATCGTTTTCGAAGGGCTAGCCATTTTGAATACTAGTGCGGCAAAAATATGAAAATTTGAATGTTTAAAATAATTAATGTTAAAGCATTCATTTAAAAGAATGCACAACCAGTTTTGCGATCAAAATCCGCGTCACCTCACTGCAACGTGCCAAGCAAATCGAAGAAACAGAAGTGGAGCGACTGCTATCCCTGGCTTGGGCGGGCTTGCAAGTTCGTAAGATACTCGTTCATTACGCGTTTTTAAGGTCGAGAAACAGATTGAACACGTTCTACCCCATCCGATAGGCGTGGTTTTGAATCAGATATTCATTTGCATACGGTGTTGAAACAATAATTCCTAACTGCATTATTAAATTTGCTTCAGTTAATGATGAAGTTACTGTCTGAATTGAAAAAAATATATATAGCAATAGATCAAAAATTAATTAAACCTAGCAACCCAGGAGGGATCGAAAAAACAAGATCTCGGTGAAAAACCCAGGATGAAGAGCCCTGCATGGCGATTTCTGTCTCTCGGGAAGGAGCGTTGTGTTGAGCGGCAATGTAAAAGCAAGTCGGTGTGCACTGACGCTCAGTCCTCTCGTGGGCGGAGCTATAGCAAGTCCACCGTCGCTCCATACCGTCGCTCCACACCGTAGGTGTAAAATGAGCTTAAGTCACAACACCGGCATGCCGCAGCGGAGACATTTCAAGAAACACTTTGCAAGAAGTACAGAAATTTATTGAGAATTTCTTGAGTCCACCTCTCGCGACTTTAGACTTAAATACCGTTGAACACTAATACGTTGAGGAGGAGTGTTAGAGGATACAGTGCTCTCCGTGATACAGTGGTTAAGGGATCGGGCTCGTATGTTGGAGTCGCGGGTTCGTATCCCGGCGCTGGCGCAGAGATTTTCCCCGTTGGGTATAAGGGAAAGCTCAAGCACAATACCCTACTCAACCCAGGTGTTGGAAATGGGTACCGGCTTTACGGGGGAACCGTCATGGTGTCCTATATATAGGGTTAGTCGTAAGACATTTGAAAAACCAATGCTAAGATCAAATGTATCAGGCTTGATTGGAAATAAAGCATCCCAAAGATGCCGATGTTAACCTTTAACCTAATACGTTCAAAATAACTACATGCAAGCGGAGGTAATGGCAAATCGAGTGTATGCTCGATAATTATATATAGGGTGGTCTTAACTACCCGGATATCTTCGGATTGGCCTCCTATAGAATATCAATAGTCACGAGAGAAGATCTTCGATGGTGGAGCAGGACAGGGTATCCCGATACCAACTACTCGTCATCGTATATTTAAGATCTTCGTTTCAGCGTGCGTCAGAAGCACAAATCTCGTAGGCTTGTCTGAATCTTCCCTTGCAATGAAGTACGAGATTTCTCGTAATTTCAAGTAGACGGAAACTTCCAAACGTGACAACATCCAGGAGGATGTTACAATAAACGGCGTGGGGGGAATTTGTTATATACCTTACCACATAACGACGCACCGTGGATGACGGTAACATCGTGTTGTATAGTGACGTACTGGTGGTATTTATGGGGGGTTCAGGCTGCGGAGATTTATGAGTCTCGCTCGGCACGGTCACATGTATAGATAGGGCATCCGCCGGAAACAGCCGATGAGCCCCTGGCGTTTACGAGCGCCGGATAGGTCGGAAGCGACCCTATTGCCCAGCGCCGGAAATATCCATTGTTGCGAACTAGACTTAAGAGCAAGCCGTGTGAACTACAGAGTCAGTACAATATTAGTAGTCCTGCTGTTCGTTTTGCTATCCTGCTGCCTGGCTTACAGCTAGGCTTACCGATCTACTAGTTCTGTTCAGTAAACCTTATATCGTGCTGAAAATCACGATATTACAACTGGCGACGAATTTGAAGTGAATTTAAGTGAATTTGAACTTTCCAAGTGCTCTGAAATTAAGAGGGCGTATTCTACAGTCAGCTGTCCTCCGTTCGACGTTGAAGTGGAAACAGTGAGTGAATTCTTAGAGCGCTGGAAAGTCCAAAGTGCAGACGCTCTTCAGAAAGCAAGAAATAATGGCGGTAAAAAGCTAGTATTTTAATTAAAGCTTTGCCTGTAAACATTATCACTGATCTAAAACGAAGAATTAAACCTACGTTACTCACTAAGGCTACATATGAGGAACTTGAAGAAAAATTAACACAGCAATTTTAAATAAAAAAATCCATCGTCGGTGCATCGGTTACATTTCTAAATAGAAAACAAGGTGCTAATGAATTCATAAAAAGTTATGCTAAAACGTTAAATGACTTAGCATCTGCATGCAATTATGGTAATTGCTGTCGTGATCGCTTATTGAGAGATGCCTTTGTGGCTGGGCTACATTCAGCGCAAATTCTCAGCGCGGTTCTACAGAAGTGCGATAGCAAGTCCTTCAACGAAATCGTTGAACACGCAAAACTTATTGAACAATTAAGCTCCGACGCTCAAGATATTATTCGTGAGGATTCATCTTCATCGTTTGTCACTACAGAAAAACTCCCGCCGAACTACATATGCATTCGCTGCGGAACTAAGCAAAAGCATCTTGCAAAGAATTGCTATGCTTTGAAATTGAAATGTCACACATGTGGGAAATTACGCCACATTTCTAAGGTTTGCAAATCTACAACTGCATCTCAGCCTCCTTCTGATAAGCCTACACGAAGGGGACCTACACGAGGAGAATTTGACGCAGCTCGCACTTACACAGTGCAGCCGGGAAGAAGCGGTTGCTGTGGCAACGTCGGAAGAGAAGACGTGTTAATGAAGAATTCACGGATGCCTCTACAGAAGAAGAACGAAGCTGTTTTGCAAAAACCTGGGAACGAAAGCGGTGACGGTAATCATCTACATGAATGTTCTGATTATTCCCCAAATGATTCTACTTTTTTAGCGTAAACACCACTGTAATTCCCGTCACTAAAGAGCCCACTATGATTGCATGCAACTTAAATAGTAAGCCTGTTGAATTCCTGTTGGATAACGGCAGTGCTGTGTCAACTATACGTAAAAGTGATGCAATCAAAGTTGGTGCTGTGGTAAATCCTACATGCAGCAAAATTCTCGGGTACAGTGGTGTCCCGGTAAACCTGCTTGGTCAAGCTTCAGTAACTGTCATGTACCAAAATGTGAGTTTTAATCATAAGTTTCTCATTGTGGAGGATGATAGAATCAATTTACTGCGCCGAGATATTTGTTCTTAACTAAACGTAAACATTGTCATTCCTGATCAATACGACTCCATAAATAAAACGGATTGTCATAGTTTGCCAAAAAGTTTGTCGTTAAAATATGACGAATATTTATCATCTGATTCACAGTCTAACGTTAAAGAAACAGTTCATCTTGATGTGTTGCCTAATGCAGTTCCTGTATTTTGTAAAGCACGCCCGGTTCCTGTAAGACTAAGAGACTCTGTCAAAACTGAACTGGAACGCTTGCAGAGTATGGGCAAAATCACCAAAGTGTATGATAGCCAATGGGCATTTCCTTCCGTTAATGTTCTAAAGTCGGACGGCAGTGTGAAAATCTGTGGAGATTTTTCAGCCTCCATTAATAATTTTCTAAATCCAGTTCAATCTGTACTACCTGTTATTGATGATGTCATTTCTCAAGTCGGAGACGCTAAGTTTTTCTCAAAAATTGATTTGTCTAACGCGTTTTTGCAAATTCCGTTGGACGAAGAATCAAAGAAAGTTACGACCATTAACACCTCTGAAGGTCTATTTATGTACAATTACTTACCCTATGGTCTACGTGCAAACCCCGGCATTTTTCAAGCATTCATGAATAGGACTCTTTCTGGCATCGATAACATCTTTGTGTACCAGGATGACCTCCTCATTTTGACCTCTTCATATGATGCTCATTTGGAAGTTCTTGACAAGGTCCTGTCTGTCCTAAAAGACGCTGGAATTCGCTTAAATCTGTCTAAATGTGCCTTTCTAACTGATCGTGTGTCTTATCTAGGGTACGTTTTCGATAAAAAGGGTGTTCACCCTAACTCTGATAAAGTAGAAGCTATTCTCAATGCTCCTGTTCCTAAAAACCTCAAACAGTTGCAAGCGTTCATCGGATTGTGTAACTTCTATAGTCGTTTTGTACCCAACTTTTCTAATGTCATGCATCCTCTGTACTCGCTGCTTAAGAAAAATGTACAGTTCCGGTGGACTCCAGAACAGGATGAAAGTGTCCAGAAAATCAAGGACATCTTTCGTTCGCATAAACCTCAAAAGTTGTTTGATCCCAACCATGAAACTCTTCTTGAAACGGAAAGTTCGGGTTATGGAGTTGCTGCCATACTCATGCAACGCGTTAGTCCTTCTCATGATTGGTGTCCGGTTCAATTTGCTTCGAGATCTCTATATAATGCAGAACAAAACTACTCTAACATTGAAAGAGAGAGCCTTAGTGTGGTTTTTTGGCGTGGAGAAATTCAAAAAATTTCTACTTGGTGCTAAGTTCATTATCCATAATGATCAAGAACCTCTTTGTAAACTTTTTGCACATAACAAGGGTGTACCTCTCAACTGTTCCGCTCGAATTCAAAGATGGGCTCTCAGACTTTCACAGTTTGACTATGTTTCCAACTATTCGAAAGGTAAATGTAACGTAAATAGCGATTGTCTCAGTAGGCTGCCACTACCCACGACTGTAAAAGAGCTAGAACCGTACGAAATGATTTTTGCTGTGAACTCTCTTGATAAAACTCCTGTCACGTGTGAAAATATAAGAACTCATACTGATATGGATAGCGAACTATGCCAACTTAAACAATACATAAAGTTTGGCATGCCTCCTAAACCTAATCCCAATTTGTCTAAATTTAAGAACCTGCTACCTCAGATTACCATCATGAAAGGTTGTATACTTTATAAAGAACGGGTTTTTATTCCCAAGTCATTGCGTAGTTTAGTCCTTGAAACATTTCATGATGGACATCCTGGCATTTGTGGCATGAAATCGTTGGCCAGATCTGTTATTTGGTTTCCCGGAATGGACAAAACTATTGAAGACATCGTAAAATGTTGTCCCCAATGTCAATTAAATCGAGCAAAACCTAAGTCTAGAAACATAGAATGACCCACTCCTTCTCGTCCTTTTGAACGCATTCATGTCGATCACTTTTTCTACGAGAATAAAATTGTTTTCATTGCTGTAGATGCATTATCTAAATATATTGAATGTGAAGTGGTACCATCCACGAGTGTGTCAGATACTGTCGATGCGTTGAGAATGATTTTCAGCAGAAATGGGTTGTGTGATGTGCTCGTAAGTGACAATGCTTCTAACTTTTCATTTCAAGACTTTAAAAATTTTCTTATTTCCAACGGCATTGAGCACCTCACACCTCCGCCCTACTCTCCAGCAAGCAATGGTCAAGCTGAGAGGGGGGTGAGAGTCATTAAAGACTTGTTAAAAAAACTCTCTTCTTCCGAATCGTTCAAATCCCGTCTATTAAAATCATTATTTCAATCGCATTGTATTCCACATAGTGTTAAAAAAATTGCTCCCTCTGTAGCGCTGAACAATCGTAAAATTGTTACTTCCAGAGATAGAGTTCATCCTAAATTTTCTGTGTCCAGGTCTAAGCGTATGTATGTAACTCAATTTGATGTCGGTGATCATGTTCTCGCTCTGAATTTAAGAAATGGTCCCAAGTGGTTGAAGGGAATTATTGTTAGTAAAGTTGCTGTTAATATATTTCATGTTCAAATACTAGCATTAAATGTAATCTGGAAGAGACTCTCAAATCAGCTGTTTCACAGTAGTTTGGAATCTACCGGGAGTGAGGCAGCAGAGACTCCTGCCTTTCAGCCGGTTAGCTGCTCACCTGGGCAAAATGAACCTCGTAGATCAGGTAGAATAACTAAACCTGTAATACGAATAGGTTGTTGAGTTCCTCCTTCCCTTTGTCATATATTCATCTGAAGGAAGGGAAGTTGTTGTATAGTGACGTACTGGTGGCATGTATGGGGGGTCCGGCAGCGGAGATTTATGAGTCTCGCTCGGCACGGTCACATGTATAGATAGGGCATCCGCCGGAAACAGCCGATGAGCCCCTGGCGTTTACGAGCGCCGGATAGGTCGGAAGCAACCCTATTGCCCAGCGCCGGAAATATCCATTGCTGCGAACTAGACTTAAGAGCAAGCTGTGTGAACTACAGAGTCAGTACAATATTAGTAGTCCTGCTGTTCGTTTTGCTATCCTGCTGCCTGGTTTACAGCTAGGCTTACCGATCTACTAGTTCTGTTCAGTAAACCTTATATCGTGCTGAAAACCACGATATTACACATCGACGAGCAAGAGTCACGTACTCTGTGCCTTAACTGGCACGACCTCCAAAGAACGACCGTTGTCGATTCAGCATAAAGTCGCATCAGCAGAGAGGAACGACGCCTGCTCAGCAGCAACATTAGAAAGAAGAATACAAAAAGAGTCTGGTGACGATTGGGTGATACCAACCGTTACCAAAAGTAGCTGCGGCAAGTGCCTCTATAAAAGATTGTACTTAGAATTGGGAGTATTCATTCCCGAGCGTGTAGTAGTCATAGAAGGGTCTCGTATATGCCGCCTTTGCTTGCATCTCTGAATTAGAACTCAGTCCGGCATACTGAAATTAGTAATTGTATAAACTTTTATTTTGTGACTTCATACTTTAGAACGACTAATTAAATATAACGTAAACGAGACCACTTCGTATACATCGACATCAGCACCGATACTTCTTCCAAAGTTGCGTGAGATTGTAACCCCATTTACCTCGTATTGTTTGCGGATTTCAATTATCTCTCATCATATTGGTGTTATCAAACTTAAAACAGTAAATGTGTGGCCATGCAAAACGAGTGTTTTACAACCTGCTATAGACATGCCTTAAATAGATTGTCGATCATGAAATTATACAGAGATTAGGAAAAGAAATTTGTTCAATCATAGGAATTGTCATGAAAAATACGAAAATCAACTTATTCTAACAAAAAAAGAAATTAAGTTTTCCACTCGTAACTTTTGAAAGAATGCACCAATTGCCTTCAAATTACTTTCAATCAAAAGAGCAAAACATTTTCTATCTTTTTATTATAAACAAAACCCTATCGGTTGTCTAAAAATTATAAAAAAAATTCGATAAACATTGCCCACTCGCGCGCAGTCAAAACACTTAAGTTTTCCACTCGTAACTTTTGAAAGAATGCACCATTTGCCTTCAAATTACTCTCAAACAAAAGAGCAAAATATTTTCTATTTTCTTATTATAAACTACACCCTATCAGTTTTCTGAGAGTTACAAAAATTTCTCGATAAACCTTGCCCACTCGCGCGTAGTCAAAACACTCAAGTTTATCACTCAGAACTCTTGAAAGACTGCACCTATTGCCTACAAATTACTCTCAAACGAAAGGGCGAAACATTCTGTTAGCCCATTATGAACAATACCTAAACAGTTTTCTGGAAACTACAGTATATTTCACCTGCCGGTGAAATGTTCGTGAGTGAGAAGTATGAAATACAGTGTACTTTCAAAATGACATAACTTCAAGAAGAATACATTAGCCTGTACGAAAGACCTAAATACCGCGGGAATCGCAGCGGAGGCCAATGCATCAACGCCTAAATGACCTGTTTCGCAGGAGAAAGAGTAAAAAAAGACATGCCTATCAAATTTGCAACACTGACATTATTTTATGATAAATTGTTGAAAGTAAATATCAATAATTATAATATGAGAACTGGTACAAAACCAACCGAAGTGGGCGAATAAGCATTTCAATGGTTGAACATATAAATGAAAAAATAAGAAAAGCAAAGTAACACAAAAACTTATTTTGAGATAAATCCCATGAGCATAATACAAATAGTCAGGTACAGGGCTTAGCAAATGCTAAATGAGTTTCTTTATAGTTTTAAAATTTTTAAGAAACAATGGATGCGTGACAGATTTCAACTTTCGCATATGAAACTATAAAAGTTTTATTAGAAATAAGCGATTCTTTTTTTTAGTTCATATTCAGAGTGAGAGTCCTAATCTGACTCATGACCAATGACTTAACCCAGCTAGGCGCTGGGATTGTTTTTCTGACACTTTTTTATTTTGTGCATTGTTTTGTGAAAATGGAGAGGGAACTCGAGCTCTTAAAATTGTTGCCGAGCAAAAGCATTAAGAGCAAACGTGAACTATATAAAAAATTATCGAACAATTTAGGAAGTAGGCGATACGCCAGAGAAAGAGCTCGCTTCAACAAATTAGAAGGGACGAGTGCAGCGTTCAACTACCAAGTAGCCAGAATAGTTCGACTAAGTTTATAAACTTAAATTACTTCTACTCAAAGCCAGTTGCTGTCAAAAGGAGTTGCATAGATAGGCCTTCCCGATCATAGCACACGATTGCGTAAAAGATACAATTACTCTCTGCCGTTAAGCTTAATAAAAAAACACTCCAATATCGCACCTCGAGATTATTATATGTTTGAAAATTTAGATTGAACTATAATCTCAATAGTGCGAGGATCATTCCTGCACAACCTAAGTCCGATCCCAAGCCCGGCCTTAACAGAAAAAATTGAAATAAAGCTAAAAAAGAATAAAAGAACAACAGATTATTTTCAATAAAATACAAAGAAGAAATGTTGATACATTGGTTTCTAAAATATCTTAACATTAACATCCTTAACTGATAATAACACATTGGTATCGTAATACTGATGTAAAATGTCAAAACAAAAAGTGACTGACAGAAAAGCACAACAAAATGAGTTCCTTTCGTTACGTAATCTGATTTCGATAGTGCATTTAAATAAAAGTAACTAAGAAAACATAATCCTCGCAACGCTTAGTTGAAAACATGCTCGTTATTGCGCACATGTATTGAAATAAAAACGGAAAACGCATTCAAATACCTTCACCTTGAGATCCTCAAGTGCTATTCATACAAGGTTGTCGTGATACCTATGACAATTGTCGGAACATGATTCGGAGAAAAACACGAAAAAAAGCGTTTCTCTTTGTTGCGGTCGTCGGATTTTGGTAATGCATTTAATAAAAGTTTCTAAGAAAACATAATTCATGTGACGCATTGCTGAAAAACCCTCTCGGTAGTGCGTACTCGAATTGAAATATGAGCATAAGAACATAGGAACTAGTGATACGAGCGTGAGGGATTGATGTTAGGGGTAAAATGAGCAGATTTGATTTATTTTGCGTTTAGAACTATGAGGTCGACAGTCGGGATTTGGGACAATTTTTCACACTGACGCATCAATGTAGCAGTCGCTACAAAAATGTCTCATTTCATTAAATTTCTCATTAACATTTAAACAACACATTTATTGGCATAAACTATCTTACTTTAAATTATTACTAATAATTTTTTAATTATAAAATATCAATCTTAATGTTTTTTGTGTAAATCACACAAAGATAAAATAACACCAAACAACCGCTTGAGTTAGACCTAGGCGTGGTGGCAACATCCCCCCACGCGTCCCCTAGCGTCATTTTGTGCTTTGAATTGGTATCGAAAGGTTCTCGTCGCATTCTCCGACGTCACACAAACACCACAAACACCAATCACCTGGGCCTTTAGATTATCTATTATACTGGCCAAATTTTAAACTGCCTCCCTTCACGGGCATTTTCTGAGTAAACCCTCATCTGCTAAATTCAGCGGGCCTTGATCTTAATTACTATTCAAATGAAGAGTCATCATCGCCACCAGGCTCTGCACCTGTGATCAATTCACCTGCTCCAAAAATTCAGCAGGCTTTGCCCGCATAAATACAACGCACCGACCGTTGTGCTGGGTTAAAATTGCCCTCAGTAAAGTGAAAAACCTAAACACAAATACACTTACGACCTCGTCAACCTGCCGGAGCGACTGCCTCAGGACTGCGAAGTATCTTCAGTCAAGATCTGCAGGATCAAGTCTTGGCGATCCTCCCGGCTCCTTCAAATAAAGACCTTACACAACAGCTGAGTTCCCCTGTGTTCTCATTTGTCCTCTGTTACGTAATCGAAAACCTTCTCGAGATCTTATGTTTTGAAATTGGTAATACGCTAAAAATCCATACCAACCAAACATAAAATCAACTAGTGTGCTCAGTGGTGAGATCGGAAATAATATAATATTCATCATAACAAAACAAAAAGTTTTTATGCCAGTTCTTATTTACGCTAATAGTACTAGCGTAAAGAGTTCATCTGAGTCAAGGACATGAAAAGGATTGTTGTACAACGCAACCGTCAGCTCTACGTAACAGGACAAAATTCGGTTTTATTATCACTTTTATTTCCTATTCTCTATATTTATATGTACCATCCGTACATGAAAATGTTTTGAAATTCATTTTTTTGTGTGTATATTAGTCTATATGTTCCTAGATGCAAGTGTTGTGCTATATTTCTTGTAAATTATTTTTGGAAAACGTTCTCTCACTACTTTGAAATCATTTACGACGGTGTTTCAGTCGAGTTCGGAAAGAGTGTATTCATGTCTTTTCTTCTTTCATTTTGTTCACTTATAGTGTAGGACTTTCGAGACATTTTTTTTCTTGTAGTTTTTATGAATTTTAAATCATATTACCAAGCATGAAATATCCCAGATAATAAATTTGTTTGGTGCCTCTTATTGACATAATTAACCCCTGTTAGGGCCATTATACGCCTCGTTTGGCTTGCACTCCTGTTTCCTCGTATGGGGGAAATATGTGCTTTTTAATTCTTTCTTTCTCTGCGCAATGTTAGCTCTGAACTTACAATCAGAAATAACTCTAAATTTCAGTAAATAAAATTTGCATATTAGTCCACTATTCCTGTCGCGTCCTACAAGACGCAAATTTTGAAACATTTTTTGCGGCAACATTTTGCGGATCCGTACTGGTCCGCAAGACTGATGCAACGTTCTATTTGACTGAAGTGCTTGTGGAAAAGAGTTTCTCCCCGGATAATCTTAAGTTCCTGTGTACCTAGCAGTGTGATCATGTGTCAGAAAACTATTAATTCAATTCCTGTGTTCTCGAACTAGCTATACTTGTCGTTCGTCACCATGTATTGTGTGTTTGATAGTGGTGAACAGCCGGTTCTAGAGCATTCAATAATGCTGCTGGAAACCGGCGAAAACACCTACATCGAGTTAGACTAGCCCTTCTTTAAATTCTGATGTTCTCTCGCACTAAGATGCAGCATTGTGATGCTAAGAATTTAACAATTTAGATCGTGTGAAGGAAGGTATTTAGCAGACCCAGTGAATGTGTAATTTTACAAATTTGCTAAATAATTTTGACTCTGAATTTGAGCTGAATATTGAACTTCAGTTCAACCCATTACAACTGACGTGCTTCTTAAGTATAAAAACATAGTATGTGAACTAGCAACTAGCAGGTACTAGCAACTTCACAACTTGACCTTGCATAGCTCAAATTTTACTGAGAAACAAAAAAATATTTTTTCTGTCAATATCTTGTTGGCTCCTCACCCATGAGCTGTGCTGGGCAAGTTGCGCCAGTCAGTAGGGTAGAAGCCTAGAGTTAAAGTATTTTCAAAGGTAGACTGGGAATATGCCCAGAAATTTATGCGACCACTCCCCCATGTGATTTGTGTTTTCAGGGTGACGTTGGCCAAAGTGTACTTGTTGCCCTAGGGACAGTTACCATGTATTTAAATTAAGTAATTTAAATTTGGCAACTTAATTCAAACCTTTTCAGTATTAGGCTGATCAATGAGATAGCCGTTTTTTTATAATAGGTAATTATAGCTCATCTACTGTATTTATGTACATTAACTTTAAGCTCTGACTATTCCGCGGCTGAATAGGCCGTAGTTCTAGTCTGCTGTTACCATTTCAGCTTTGCCCCTATATCAGAGACCTAACCCTTTTAAACTTTACTCCCTCCACAGGTAGAGTAAAGAAAAACAAAAAAGTCTTCATTTCTGTAGGTTGAAATAGGCTATTCCAACGTGTGAGGGACTTTCCCCCATTGTTTGTAAGTACACGGGGGTGTTGTCAGGTTGTCTCACCGAGGTTGTAAACCAGTACTACTGTAGCATTTAATTTGTGTAAAACCGTTAGAACTAATTTTAAAGCCGAATCCCGGCGACTAACAGTGTGTGCGAGTGTACTGTCCTCCTTTGACAACAGTACACATATTTAGCGGCCAAAAAAAAATTATAATGGGAAGATAAAGGAAAACCTTCCACGTGTATGTTTATAAAATTGGATTTTGTATTAATGTGTGCTCAATACAAAGTATAGAAATGTGTTTCCTACTTGGAAAGTCAAACATTCTTGAATATTCTGCCTCAGATATTACAATAGTTGTCTCATTGTGTTATGCTTTTGGCCTGACAATTATTGATCCCTTTCCATTTATTGCTATTCTCTTATTGCTATTCTCTTATTGCTATTCTCTCATTGCTATTCTCTTATTGCTATCATATTTAGTTCTAGCATTATTTAGTTGCTCTTCGTGCCTTGGTCGGCTACTTCTCATCCATACTTGAACTAGGAGTTTCTTATTATGCGGTACTATATTCCTTAATTGGTCAGTCGTCTATGTTCTTGAACTAGGAGTTTTCTTGTGCCGAACCTGAAATATACTTGTTTGTGCAGTTCACGGAGTCAACGGGGCTTGAAATAAACTGAAGAAACCTCGTGTTCTTTGGCGTCCCCTTGAAGTCCGTTCATTCGCGTTACTGTAGTGAAGATCAAAATCCGCAAAGTGACGCGACAAAGTGACCTTTACTCCCAAGTGCAAAAATTTTGTGCATGTTTACTGCTCATATGTGATATCACAGTATCTTCAATTTGTCCCATGTACGTATAATGTTGAAGAGAATACCGAAAGCATGTGAAACTTGAGATGGTTTTTGTTGTTGTTCCTAGCTGTAACTTAGAAAACAAAAGGCTAGTACATTTTTCCGTTTTTCGAAGACTTATTTTCGTTTTACTCACTTTTTCTTCGGGTAAAATTCATACGATTATACTTAGCTCGACTGCTATTTTCGAGGTAGCAAAGGGACGGTCAAAGTTTTATTTTTACTAGTCCACCCTTTATGTGAAATTAATATTGAATTTAGGTTAAGTAGAGCGAGACACTTGGCATTTATATATTGTCAGTAACACACAGCAGGACACAGTAAGTTTACATTATGACAGTTGGCGGTGGAGTAGGCTCCAGCCAAGCCCGAGAACCATGAGCAGAGTTCCACAAGAACCATGAGCTCAGTTCTCAACGCAGAGTGCTGTCTAAATACATTCTTACACAAGAGCACTGTAACATTATCAGTATTATACACATATACATTCAAAGTGCTACAATAAAGGTTTCAACACTCCTTCTCACATTGAATGTGTGTCAGATGAGACCATTCCTAACTTCGTTCTTAGTCTAGAGAACTTTTCTATCGGCAGGTTCTTGGTGAATATGTCGGCGAGCATTTCATCGGTAGGGCAATACACTACGTCTATATCTTTGTTACTTACGAGATCCCGTACATAGTGAAACTTAATATCGATGTGCTTGCTCCTCCCATGATATTTGGGATTGTTGGCACGACAGATGGCTGACTGGTTGTCTTCGTTTATAACCATTGGTTCCATAGTACCAAAATTTAGATCACTGAGTAAGTGCTTCAACCAGACAGCCTCTTGAGCCGCACCGGCAAGAGCAACGTATTCGGCTTCTGCAGTTGAGAGGGCTACACAAGTTTGTTTGTTAGATCTCCACGTAATTACCGAATTACTGAGGGTGAAACAGTAACCAGAGGTAGACTTTCGGTCATTTTTATCACCAGCCCAGTCAGCATCTGAATAACCAATGCAAGTATCAGAACATTTGCCATACAAGAGACCTAGTTTAGAGGTGCCTCTCAGGTACCTGAATATTCTCTTAACACACATCCAATGCTGTTCAAGAGGTTTGGAGCTGTATTTAGCAACATTATTCATTATTCACTGCGAATGCAATGTCAGGTCGAGTTCTGGTTGACAAATACAAAAGGCTACCTACAGCACTTTGATAAGTAGCAGGGTCAAATTCGACATCATTTGGGGAGCATATCGGATTTACATTTACATCAGCGGGAGTTGCAACAGGTTTACAACTATCAAAGACAAATTTTGACAACAGAGCCTCAGTGTAGGCAGTTTGATTTAAGAAAATATTGTTTTTAGATTGTACAACACTTACACCTAGGAAGTAACTCAGCACACCAAGGTCCTTCATCTTGTATTGAGTAGAAAGACTTATCTTTATTTGATTTATTTCGTCACCAGACTCAGAAACAATTATTAGATCGTCTACATACACCGCCACAATACACAGTTTCTTATCTTGAACACGAGTGTATATACAAGCATCACTCTTAGATTGTACAAAACCCAATTTCTTCAAATAGCTATCTAGTGTAGTATTCCAACACTTAGGAGCTTGTTTTAGTCCGTAGAGCGATTTTTTAGTTTACACACCAGATTTTCTTTGCCTTTGACAATAAAACCGTCAGGTTGAACCAGGTAAAGTTCTTCAACCAGTTCTCCATTAAGGAAGGCTGTTGTAACGTCCATATGATGGACAATCATATCATATTTAGCAGCTAAAGCTAGTACTGTCCTGACAGACTCAAATCGAACCACGAAAATGAAGGTCTCGTCGTAGTCAGTGCCATATTTTTGTGAGTAGCCCTGAGCCACAAGGCGAGCTTTGTATGAGCAAATGCTTCCGTCAGGTCCGGTTTTTCTTTTAAAGATCCACGTTGATTTAATAGGTTTTTTGTCATTAGGACACTCTACAAGAGACCATACTTTGTTTTGATTTATAGACTCCATCTCATTCTCCATAGCTGTTTCCCATAGTTTTGCTTCTGGTCCACTGAGTGCTTCTTGAACACAAGATTGTATTTCAAGCTCATTTTTCATTAAATACACCCATTCACCAAACCTATCAGGAGCCCGTCGATACCTGGCTGATTGTCTAGGCTCCACTCCCTCCATCCCAGCATCTGACTGTCTATGCTCCACCCCTCCCTCAGAGTCTTCTGGTTCTGGATCTTGAGGAAGAAGAGTAAAATTACCATCATTTACTTCTGAAGGCTCCTTCTCAAGTGGCATCTGCTGAGATTCATTGAACATAACGTCTCTACTCAAAAATATCCTTCTCTTGCTTATGTCATACAGACGATATCCCTTGGATCCCCTTCCATATCCTACAAGAACACACGGTTTAGATTTTGGATCAAGTTTTTCCTCCTCATCTTTGGGGACATGAGCGTACGCACTGCAGCCAAAGGTTCTGAGGTGCTGTACATTGGGCTTGTGTCCTTTAAGGGCTTGATAAGGAGTCATATCATTCAATGCACTAGCAGGGCTCCTATTTTTGACATACACGGCAGTTGATATAGCTTCACCCCAGAATAACTTTGGTAACTTTGAACCAGACAGCACAGCTCTGACAGAGTCAAGGAGAGTTCTATTCATTCTTTCTGCAACTCCATTTTGTTCAGGTGTCTTAGGCACAGTTTTTTCATGGATAATTCCTTCCCTTTTTAGGAATTGTTCAAAGTCATTAGAGATGTATTCCCCACCGTTATCGGAGCGCAGAGTTTCAATTTTGTGATCATAGTGATTTTCTACCAGAAATTTGAACTCCTGAAACACTTTAAAAACATCACTCTTATGTTTGATAATGTACACCCAAGTTTATCTGGAGTGGTCATCAATGAAGGTTACAAAATACCTTCCACCCCCAAGTGATATGGGATTAAGCTTGCCACACACATCACTGTGAATTAGTTCTAAGGGTTGGCGTTCCCCTTTGTGATTTGTTTTGGGGAACGGAAGCCTGTGATTTTTACCATCACAACAGTTTTCACAAAAAATGTTATCTCCACTCACAGAACAATCAAAACCTTTAACAAGATTCTTAGCGGCTAATTTCTTAAGATTATTGAATCCTAGATGACAGAATCGTTTATGCCACAGAATTTCATCAGAGGAAACGTTCATGGATTTAGCAGCTGAATTAAGGGTGCAATTAAGTTTATACAATTTTCCTACTTAACTGCCTAAGGCAATTAATTTGTTGTCTTTATTTACAATCTTACATGAGCTTTCGTAAAAGTAAACTAAGTTTCCACTTTCTGTAATCTGAGGCACAGATAGTAAATTGTAGGCTAAGCCAGGTACATACAAGACATTCTTAACAACACAGGTATCTACTAGACCTTTAGGCAACAACACCATAACTTCAACATCACCTACACCAACACCTTGAAAGTTTCTACCATCACCAACTTCAATGTTAATTGGACTAGATAGCTCATTAATACAGGAAAAATCATTCCTATTATTACACACGTGTGCTATTGCTCCGGAATCAATTACCCAACAATTATTGATATTTATCACAGACAATGCTCTGATATAATTGGTTTTACCTGCTCCAAAATTTTTCTGGTCTTCTGTGTGGTTCCCATCTTCTTTCTTCAATTTTTCTTGATAGATCCAGCACTTGGCGCCTAGGTGTCCCAATTTTCCGCATTCGAAGCATCTTGAGTTTTTCAATTTGGAGGTCACAAGGAATTTTTCACTGAAGCCTGAAGCACTTTGGTTTTTCAGTTTTGCTTCTTTATACAGAAGACGCTCTGTCACAATATCCCATGACGGTAGTTTTTCATGAGCTTTCAGTGCAGTCACCAGTGTGGAGAAATGGTCGGAAAGTGACAACAGCAAGATTATTACACGACTTTCTTCATCAACAGCGTCATCAATCACACTCAAGGACTCAAAGATTTCGACAAATGCTTTGAGATGAGTTTGTAAGTCTTGGTCTTCTTTTAGTTTCATGTTGTAGAGTCTTTTGCGTAGTCTGAACTTGTTAGACCAAGTTTTCTTTTGGAATGTATCTTCAATTTTGTGCCACAGTTGCACAGGGTCAGTAGGATCACCCAATAAATACAGTTGACTCGTTTCGACACCAAGCCCAATTGTTGCAAACGCACTGTCACGTCTTTCTTCAAATTTTTTTCGAGCAGTCTCGTCCGTAGTCTGTGGCATGGTTTCCGTTCCTCGAACCGAGTTCCACAACTTTTCTTTCATCAAGATCATCTTCATTTGCAGCTTCCACGTAGGATAGTTTCTATCATTAAGAGCCGTGAGGCAGTTCTTTGCACTTTCACTTACGGAGCTTGCCATGTTTCTTTCTCTTTCACTGTTTCTGTCTCACACAGCACTAACAGATCACCAACGTCTGTTCTCGCTGTCCTGGGCTGTTTTTCGCTTCGTGACTTAGGATAACTTCACTTGAAATTGTTTCTTCGGAAGGTTGACTGGGCCCATAACCTATTGAATTTAGGTTAAGTAGAGCGAGACACTTGGCATTTATATATTGCCAGTAACACACAGCAGGACACAGTAAGTTTACATTATGACAGTTGGCGGTGGAGTAGGCTCCAGCCAAGCCCGAGAACCATGAGCAGAGTTCCACAAGAACCATGAGCTCAGTTCTCAACGCAGAGTGCTGTCTAAATACATTCTTACACAAGAGCACTGTAACATTATCAGTATTATACACATATATATTCAAGGTGCTACAATAAAGGTTTCAACAAGTAAAAGAAGGGTGAAATGAGAGAAAGGCCTTAAAAGATTAATAAATACAATCTCTCGAGAGTTGATGAGGCCGCAAGAACACGGCCCGTCAAAATATATAGGGGAGCATCAAGTTCAGATAAACGATAGGGTGTTGTTTATAAAAGGGAGATAGTAAATGTTTCGCTTTTTCGTTTGAGAGCAATTTGAAGGCAATAGGTGAATTCTTCCAAAAGTTACGAGCGAAAAACTTAAGTGTTTTGACTGCGCGCGAGTGGGCAAGGTTTATCGAGAAATTTTTGCAACTTTCAGGCAACCGATAGGGTGTTGTTTATGATAGGAAGATAGAAATGTTTTGTTCTTTTGTTTGAGAGTAATTTGAAGGCAATTGGTGCATTCTTTCAAAAGTTACGAGTGGAAAACTCAAGTGTTTTGACTGCGCGCGAGTGGGCAATGTTTATCGAGATATTTTCATAATTTTTAGACAACCGACAGGGTTTTGTTTATAATAAGAAGATAGAAAATGTTTTTTGAGAGTAATTTGAAGGCAATTGGTGCATTCTTTCAAAAGTTACGAGTGGAAAACTCAAGTGTTTTGACTGCGCGCGAGTGGGCAATGTTTATCGAGAAATTATTATAACTTTTAGACAACCGATAGGATTTTGTGTATAATAAGAAAATAGAAAATGTTTTGCTCTTTTGTTTGAGAGTAGTTTGAAGGCAATTGGTGCATTTTTTCAAAAGTTACGAGTGGAAAACTTAAGTCTAAAGTCGCGCGAGGTGGACTCGAGAAATTCTCAAGAAATTCCTGTACTTTTCGCAAAGTGTTTCTTGAAATGTCTCCGCTGCGGCCTGCTGGTTGTCACAACTCAAAATCCTCTCCTAGTAAACACTTAAGGCCCTTTTACGTTGACGGTGTCTTCGCGCTCCACACCGTCGCTCCATCCCGCGAGTCAAATGAGCTCCGCCCACAGCAGAGCAAAATGACCCTTATTGCCACGCTCTCGGTAAGGAGCGGCAATATTATGCATGCTAAATATTGGCGGTGTGCACTGCCGGTCAACAGCATTCAGTTTCTCTTGAGACCATAGAGAGCATGTGTAGTCATGGCTTACATATTATGGAGCAAAGAAGAAATTAAAACTCCTATCGAAAAATGTAAAGAATTTCCATGTCTATGGAACGTTAAGCTCGCGGAGAATAAAAACAGAGTGTCCAAAGAAGATGCTTTTAAAAGTATAGCATCTCATTTCCCAAATTATAATATTTCAATGGTTAAAATGAAAATTCAAACACTGAGAGGCCAAGATAGGAAACAGCTCTCACTATTCAAAAAATCAAAGAAACATACACAGTGTGTGTGAACGTAAAATTAATTACAGTGGAATTAAAATTATACAGTGTGCATTGCTCTCAGGATAAGTACTTCACGTAGACGAAAAACATTCGGCAGGTGTCATTAGAAGATTATTGAAATTATATGAGAAGTAAAGAAGTACACCTACAAATTAGTAATTGTTTTTTTATTTTTTCTTTCTATTTCAGTGTTTTTTTGAAGGTAATTGGGTAGTATTAAAGTTTTTTAGAATATTACCTTTTTACTTCTTCAAAATATTCTGTAAATACTCTGTAAAGTGTTCTGTCAAGTATTCTGCCAGTATTGCAAGAGCAATACTGACGATCAGGGCTCCCACTGAAAATGTTCAAATAAACCTAGATTGAACATGAAAAAAATCCAGATTCGGTAAAAATAAACGTAGAAGTGTAGTTTTAATAAGAAAGTAAAAGTTAACATTCGTCAGTAGAAACAATGACGGTAATGCTGATTTTATTCCTGTATTTCCTCCTAATTCTCTTCTGCAGCGCAAATTTCAATTTTAAGTCGACTTTTCTGTCGTCCAAGGCGCTTTTCATTACGCTGGTGACACACTCTGTTGATGACATCTCGTAACAATTTCGGTTTAAGCTTCCAACCGTGACAGGTTTTTCATTCCTTCCATTAACCATTCTTCTTTGAAAGACTGCGTATACCTCTTTTTAGACATCGTTTTTAGAGGGCTAGACATTTTGATTACTAGTGCGGCAATAATATGAAAATTTGAATGTTTAAAAAAATTAATTTTTAGGCCTTCATTTAAAGGAATGCACGACCAGTTTTACGATCAAAATGAGTGTCATCTCACTGCAACGTGCCAAGCAAATCGAAGCAACACAAGTGGAGCGCCGGCTATCCCTGGCTTTGCCGGCCTTGCAAGTTCGTAAGATACTTGTCACGTCGTACAAGACGTGAGAAAATTTGAAGAAATTTGATAAATTTGTTCGGCAACATTTTGCGGATCCGCGCTTCGTCCGCAAGAATGACGCCAACGTTTTATTTGTTTGAAGTGCGTGGGAGGAACAGGTTCCCGGATAATATTAAGTTTTGTGTAGTTAGAGAGTGAACTTGAGTGGGAAACTCATTCGGTTTACGTGTTACCGCGCTAGCTATATTTTCGGGTGTTTTTAACATATTTGTGTTTGGATAGCGGTGAACAGCCGGCTTCTAGAGCATTCGAGGATGCTTCCGGTCGCTGGTGAACCACCCACATTAAGCTAGACTAGCCGTCGTAACGTGTCATAGCAAGTGCGCTGCAGTGTAATGTTTGGAAATGTCAGGTTCCATTTTGGCAGTACTTTAGAAGAAAACCGTGTGATTTAACTGATGAACTTTCCTATCTCTATTTCACTGCTCCAAGTAATTTTGTATTAATGTCCAAATGTTTTTTTTTGCTCAGCACCATTTGCATAATAGCCAGGCCATGTAAGCTATGTCGTCATATATAATATTGTAAACAGTGTCAAGGGCGGTAAATGCAACATGGAGAGACTGACATTTCAATGCTTTTTAGTTTGACACAAGATTGCTTGAAGTTTATCACATTTCATAGATTAACATAAGATAGAAAAATCATATATTTATTTGATAATGCAAACCAACCACTGCTTCACTATTGATAGATTTGTGTGCTGAAAATAAAAACTATGGTGATTCTTCCATGGATTAGACATCAGTTGTTGATATTGAAAAATCCACGGCACGTCGTGCTGGACCTGCACCAACTTAGGAACATGATTTTTCTTGTCTTTGTGTTTTTCTTGTCTTTGTATTATTTCTTGTCTTTGTATTATTTATAACATTCATTAATAGAAAGATGTGAGGCAAAGTAAAATAAATTTAGTCGAGTGGCTTCTTACCTATGAGCTGTGCTGGGCAAGTTGCGCCAGTCAGCAAGGTGGAAGCCTAAAGTCACGGCATTCAGTAGACTGAGAATAGGCGCAGGAATTCGAGACCACTAGCTCATACGATTTGTGTTCTCAAAGCGACGTTGATAAACGTGTACTTGCCTCTCTCATTTTTTGATAATAGAATTTATTGATAATGGCTGATCTGATAACCTTAGTGACTTGCCCCTGCTTCAGAGACCTAATTTCTGCTGTCTCTTTTCCACAGATAGGGTAAAGAAAGCCAGAGTAGGCACTTAATTTGCAGACTAAAATAAGATGTCACAGGTCTAAACTGAGGGACCTTTCCTCATCGTCTGTAAGTATTTTAGAGTATCCTCTTTTAACTTGTGATGTTACCTAACTCGTCATCTCTTTATATTGTGAAGCAGTGTGAAAACTAAAACTTGTTGTGCGATCGTCCACCTTTGTTCAGACAGAGTGCTTATTGACTAATGACCGCTGTGTTAGGATTGTTGGATACGGATGTACATTCATGTTTGTAACTTTGTGCTTCCTTAAAGGGACACTTTGAACATTGGCCGAAACAAGCGATTCATGTATTGTTGCCTGGCGTCAAGGATTACGAAGTCTATGTCATGTACATATAAACTGTCAAAAGTGTTCTCACCTCACAATGGAAGTGCATCGTCCATGAAATTGCGCTGCCTCTTATAGCTATCATTACATGTATTATCGAATGTAGATTGGGCAAGATTAGGAGTACATTGCCCTCAATCATTCCCTTCGACTAGTGACACGAGTTTACAATGTTCGTGTGCGTATATCATAGATGTGCTCTTTCTAAATGTGTTACTCGACTGGAGACGTATTTTTCTTCCCTGTCGATGCAACGGAAATTTTTCTTGTTTGTGAACTTATTTCTCGGCCTACTGTTCCTGTGCACCTTGTGCGTAGATTCCGCGTCCCCCCAACTACACGCTAGATGGTGCCTTCCTCTTTCCTCTCTTGGGACACCTTTGTCGCGGTCAAGGGAGGCTAAAACTTTCTTATATAGTAATACTAGTAATGGTAATGCGAATTGGTGTGGTGCTACGTCGCTAGCAGGGCGGTGAATTCTCTTTTTATGTGTTACTATTCTATGGCCTCTTATGTCCCACTCAGCTATTTCTCGTGTACCCTTGAGGTGTGAGTTACTTTCTTGTTGTGCGGTGCTATATGCATCAGTTAATCATTCGACTATGATCTTGAATTAGGCCCCTCATGTCATGCAATTCGTGGTCCGACTCTGAATCATACCTTTCTGGGCAGATTCACGGAGTCTTGGATGAGAAATAAAACCGAAGAAACCGCGTGTTCTTCTTGGTGTCCCTAAGCCTTCCGTTCAATGGCGTGCCGAAAGCGAAGATAGAGGTTCCGCTAGCGCACGACATTACAGTGAATAGACGCCAGCGGAAGGCGCCCTCCCACGAAGAAGCCCTCCAAAGAGGAGGCCCACAGCAGATTCTCAGCCGCCCGCGGCGAATATCCGAGACCACAGAAATGACCTCTCTCGGAAGAAAGAGCAAGCTTAGACTTCCACAGCTGGAAGAACAATTCCATACGGAGGTAGCAGCCTTGAACAGTCTCCTGAATGGTGCAGTACCACGAGATCTCAAGACTCCCAGCGAGGTGGATCAAGTCCACGCTGGAATCCGAGCAAAGGCCAAGTCCGTCAAGCGAATCGGAGACCAGCTGGTCCTAGCTCTCGAGGGTTCAGGAGCCACCGCCGAAGGGACGGTAATCCGAGGCTCATTGACAAGCGCTAGAGCTCGCAGGAAAGCACTAGCGGACTCAATGGACCACAGAAACGAAGAGCTCGGTGCGAGCTCCTCACGGAGTGTGACAACGGAACCGTCTCAGCGCAAGAGCTCGAGGTCGAGGAGGACCTCGTCCAAGAACCAGCAGCAAGGCGCTGCCCATCAGAACAAGCCCCCAAAACCATCATTGGCTGAGAACAGGAACGGACACCGTTCCAACCGTCGGGGCAGAGACCAGGCCAGCCCCAGCCATCGTCGTCAGAGTCACCAAGGTTCGAGCTATTACAGCCAGAGTCAAGACAGTGAGAGCGATCATAGCCAGAGCCTTCCCAGTGCCAGCTCTCGTCACAAGGACGGCGAATCCGAGCGCCGTGAGCCCCCTAGCCAAGGCAATAAGCAGATGCTTATTGACATCACTGAAGAGCCATCGGTACTGTTGGCGCAAATCGCCATCGAGAGGTCGAAATTGAGGAACAGGAACCGAACGAAGAATGATCAGCACTTCGGTGAGCAGAATACCGAGTGCAAAGAGGACCGCACAGGAGCATGGGTCGACCAAGCCTTCCGGCATCACGTCATTGAACCCGCAGGGGGCACAACGGCGGTTGCGAACGCTTCGCCCCGTGACACCGATCTCGCACCTCCGATGAATCCCTCCGCACCAGCATTCCAGCCCCGGGCTTCCACCGGCTCACCCGCCGTGGTCTTTGAAACGAAGCCACCAGTGATCGACGGAGCTATGAGGCTCTCAATGATCGAAGATCTGAAAAAGGCGCCAAGCCAACCCTACGCGGGAGAGGCTCACCTGTTCCACAGATGGTTCGATGCCATCAAGAGAAGGATGGAGAGGCTCGCCGTGGAGCCCATCGACGCCATCGAGATCCTCACGAACCACACCTGCGGCGAGCCAAGGAGCCTCATTGACGACACCCTGGCAGCTACCTACTTGGACACAGCGGCCCTGCTCACCCTCATCGTCGAACAATTGAAGACTCGCTTCGCCTCTGACGACAGGGTAGCCGATAGCCTGCTAGAACGCCTCGCGCAAACGTCAGACGTACGGGGAACAAAGGGCGACCGCACGGTCGGTCTCAAGCTGCGGAAGTTCAGCGACGCCTGCCTAGCGATTCATCACACAATGCGGCACAACAAAGGCCTCGCCTTCCTGAACACCGACGTAGGGCTGTCTCCCATCGTTGAGAGGCTACCCTTCTTCGTTCTGGACGCCTGGAGAAGCGAACGAACTAGGCACAGAAGACTATCTGGATCGCTACCTGATTTCGCGAGGTTCTGCGATTTCATCAAAACGCTGTCAGATACCCAATGCGACAGTTTCGGAGCATCAAACCTCAACTGGGTGAGCGCCCGACGTGACGCCGCGGCACCCGCTCGTCCCAATTCAAGAGCCCCGCGAGTGCTCTACACGTCCTCGGAGAATCAAACCGGCAGCTGTGTCCTCCTCCACAGCGCTCAGCACGCGACAAACTCGTGCCAAGCGGTAAGAAAGATGGAATCTCAGAAAAAGAAGGATTTCATACGCGAGCACAGACTGTGCTACCGTTGTTTAGGCCCTCACTGGGCAAAGCACTGCCGAGAAGTCGTGAAGTGCGATGACTGCGGAGCTGACAACCACAGCACGACGGCCCATTTCAACCGAATGAAGACCGAGAACCACGGTGTAGCTATCAGCAGGGCACGCCCCAAGCGGGACACAAGCGTCGAACAGACCCCGAGCGAGGTCGGAGAGAACCCGAAAGCCAGGGCGTTGAATTCTCGTTCGGCCACGACCGGAGGCAGAGCATGCAGCAAAACCGTCCTGGCCGACGTTTTCGACGAAAGATCGGGCCGGTCGTGTCGCGTCTACGCCATTATCGACGAGCAAAGTACGACGTCTTTCTGTTCCTCTAAGCTACTGGACACTCTTCAGGTGACGGGCCCCAAGTCCTACTACACGCTGGAGACCCTGTCCGATCAATCGGTTGCTCGACAAGGCAGATGCGTGTCCGGATTGAAGACCAGGGGAGCTTTCGAAAGCAAGGCTTTCGAGCTCCCACCGATGTACGAGTGCGACCTCATTCCCGACACCAAAGAGGAAGTGGCGACTAAGGAACGTGTGGAAAGGACCCCGGAAATAGCCCACTTCGCCCCCCACTTCCTCACCCTCGACGACAAGGCAGAAGTTGCCGTGCTTCTCGGGACAGACAGTGGGGACATACTGTACAGCCACGCTGACCAACGTCGTCAGAGTGCCCCATTTGTTCACCACACCGCTTTGGGCTGGGCCGTGGTCGGCAAAGTGAGCGACAGCGTCGGGCCCTCACTCGGACGAAGATGTACAATCTTAAAGGTAACAGCTGAAACCGTTCACGAACATCTCAGCGCCAGGATGTGTTTCGGGCCGTCCCCCGAAAAGGACATGTTCGTCCAACAACCCGACGACGAGATGCCCGGTCTGTCTCACGACGACCGCAAGTTCTTGAAAGCGATGGAGGAAATAAGGGTAAACGACGAAGGCCACCTCGAAGCGCCACTGCCGCTGAGATCGCTCGACGCGGCGCTGCCCGACAACAGAGTGGCGGTGCTTCGTCGTCAAGAGAACACGCTGAAGAGACTAACAAGGGAGCCGGCGAAGTTACAGCAGTGTCTAGATGCCATGAAGAAAAATCTCGACATGCGACACGTTGAGCAGATACCGGCGATCGAAAGGAACCGACCGTGCGGTCTCACATGGTACATCCCCATCTTCCCGGTAGTCCAAGAAAAGAAGTCCAAGGTGAGGCTCGTCTTCGACAGCGCTGCCAAGTATCAAGGGACTAGCCTCAACACGTGCCTGCTGTCGGGACCAGACTACAACAATCGTCTGCGGGATGCGCTAACGAGATTTCGGGAGCACAAGATCGCCTTCGTAGCTGACGTCGAGAGCATGTTCCACGCCTTCCACGTACCGCCAGATCACAAGAACCTAATGAGATTCTACTGGTGGGCCGACAACGACCCCCAGAAGCCCCTCGTGCCGCATCGAGCGCGCGTGCACGTATTCGGTAACACCAGCAGCCCCGCCGTAGCCACGATGTGCCTCCACCGCGCCGCTCAGGGAACTGCCAGCGAAACGCGACCCGAAGATGCAGAACACCTCGAAGCGGCGCAAGATTATGTAACGTCGCATTTCTACTGCGACGACGGACTTGGAACTGCGCCAGACCCCGCCAAAGCTATCGGAATCTTGCAAACGGCCAAATATCTCCTGTCACGGTACCACATCAGACTGCACAAGATCATGTCCAACTCCATGGAGGTCCTCAAGGCCTTCCCCGCGAGCGAGAGAGCGACCGAAGACGACATCGACCTGATTACAGCCCCCAACCACAGCACGCTCGGCGTGTCGTGGAACATCGCCAGCGACTGTTTTGTGCTGAAAGTAAACATACCAGACCGCCCCCACACGAAAAGAGGACTGCTATCTGCAATCAACTCAATCTATGATCCTATCGGCTTCGCCAGCCCAGTCACACTCGGCGGGCGACTCATCCTACGAAACCTGCTCTCCGAAACCGACCGAGCATCCGGTGGCAAGACATTGGATTGGGATGAGCCCATCCCGAGCGGCACGGTTCAGTCGTGGCTGCGCTGGCTCCAGAGCCTTCAATGTCTGCACGAGCTCTCGATTCCAAGGTGCTTCCTTCCACCAGAATCGAACGGAAACGACACCCAAACCTTGCACATTTTCTCGGACGCCTCGCAGGAGGCCATCGGAAACGTGACGTCCCTGCGTACGACCACCAACAGCGGCCAAGGGCACGTCGCGTTCGTACACGGAGAAAGTCGTGTGGCTCCAAGAGCTGCCACCTCGATTCCCAGATTGGAATTGTGTGCAGCAGTGGGAGCAGTTTTGTCAAGCCTGCAGACGATACAGGAACTGAAAAGGAAACCCTCTCGAGTATACTTCTATTCGGACAGCAAGGTTGTGCTAGGTTACATCAGAAACGACTCTGCGAGATTCAGTCGGTATGTTCAGAGAAGGGTGGACATCATCCGTCAGAGCAGTGACCCGTCCCAATGGAGCCACGTCGACACCACATCGAATCCCGCCGACCTAGCCTCGAGGCCGACCGAACCATCGAGACTAATGCAGACGGAATGGCTCAGGGGTCCGGCATTTCTAATCAGCGACGTCGTCTCCCTTTCCTCCACCTCGGCTTACCCGACGGATCCCGATGAACTCCCCGAGGCCGAAACAAGGGCCGACGTTCAAGCCCTTCGATCGACGGGCAATATCGCTGAATTTCTGTTCTCCAAGCTCTTCTCAAAATTCAGTTCATGGTCGGCCATCCTGAGGATTGCCGCCAGGGTAGTAGCTCTGTCGCAAAAGCTACTCAACAGAGTCCTCCACCGAAGAGCCGACCAGAACAGCCACGTCGCGGTTGCCGACCCTCAAGCCCTAGCTCACAACGTCCTGATTCTGGAAGCCCAGAAGTCCGCCTTCTCAGATCTTTTCGACCGGATGCGCCGAAAGGGAAGTGTAGCCCCTCGACACAAACTTGCCAGCCTTGCACCCTTCGTCGATCAAAGCGGGCTGATCAGAGTGGGAGGTAGACTTGCCATCTCAGACTTCCCAGAAGACATCAAACACCCCTTACTGCTCCCCTTCGACCACCCCATCAGCGCTGCTGTCATGATGCATTACCATCAGAAAACGAAGCACCAAGGCCGGCACGTGACGCACGCCTCCATCCGAGAAGCCGGGTATCACATCGAGAACGGCCGAAGGGCGATACAGAAGTTACTACGGAACTGCGCCATCTGTCAGCGACTAAGGGCCTCCTTCTTGACCCCGCAAATGGCAGAACTGCCGAAGGAACGCTCCGAGACCGCGCCGCCCTTCACCTTCGTGGGCTTCGACGTCTTTGGTCACTGGATGATAAACAACGGACCAGCCACAAGACGCAACGCCCCCCTCAGAAAGTGCTGGGCTCTCCTCCTCACTTGCCTCGCTTCCCGCGCAGTTCATATCGAGATGCTGCCATCCCTCGATACTCCTACTTTCATCAACAGCTTCAGGAGGTTCATAGCGGTGCGAGGTCCCTGTTCAGTCCTGCGGTCCGACAGAGGCACCAACTTCATCGGAGCCAAGAACCTAGCCGAAGAAGTCAACGTCCAGCAGGCCAGTCGGGCCCTATCGGACCTGGGAGTGCGTTGGGAAATGAACCCACCGCACGCCTCTCACTTCGGCGGAGTGTGGGAGCGCAAGATAGGTCAGATCCGAAGGTGTTTAGAAGCAGCCCTCTTGCACGCCGGTCAACATTCACTGTCCTTCGACGAGTTACACACCCTACTGCAGGAAGCAGCAGCCATCGTGAACTCCACTCCACTGTGGGAGACGTCCTTTGATCCCAACGAACCGCTGCCAGTGACCCCAAACATGCTCCTGACGCAGAAGACCAGCACGCCACAGCACGACAGGCCCGCGCTCACTCGACACGAACCGGCTTACGGGAAGTTGCGATGGAAAAAGGTGCAGTACCTGGCAGATCAGTTTTGGCTGAGGTGGAGGAGGGGCTACATCTACGAACTGCAACAACGCAGCAAATGGAGAGCCGTCAACCCACCGATAAAGAAAGGAGACATAGTCCTGGTGAGGGAGAAGATGGCCAGGAGAACCACCTGGCCGACAGGCGTCATCGAAGAGACCATCCCCAGTCACGATGGATCGTTGAGGACAGCCACCGTACGACTCGCGCGACGAAACGACAACGACGGGATCCAGCGGGTGGTACGTCCCGCCACTGAATTAGTTCTCATCCACCGCCCCCCCGGCGTCAGCACTTAGTGGAGAAAATCCACAAAGGAGGGGGGAGTGTCACGTCGTACAAGACGTGAGAAAATTTGAAGAAATTTGATAAATTTGTTCGGCAACATTTTGCGGATCCGCGCTTCGTCCGCAAGAATGACGCCAACGTTTTATTTGTTTGAAGTGCGTGGGAGGAACAGGTTCCCGGATAATATTAAGTTTTGTGTAGTTAGAGAGTGAACTTGAGTGGGAAACTCATTCGGTTTACGTGTTACCGCGCTAGCTATATTTTCGGGTGTTTTTAACATATTTGTGTTTAGATAGCGGTGAACAGCCGGCTTCTAGAGCATTCGAGGATGCTTCCGGTCGCTGGTGAACCACCCACATTAAGCTAGACTAGCCGTCGTAACGTGTCATAGCAAGTGCGCTGCAGTGTAATGTTTGGAAATGTCAGGTTCCATTTTGGCAGTACTTTAGAAGAAAACCGTGTGATTTAACTGATGAACTTTCCTATCTCTATTTCACTGCTCCAAGTAATTTTGTATTAATGTCCAAATGTTTTTTTTTGCTCAGCACCATTTGCATAATAGCCAGGCCATGTAAGCTATGTCGTCACATATAATATTGTAAACAGTGTCAAGGGCGGTAAATGCAACATGGAGAGACTGACATTTCAATGCTTTTTAGTTTGACACAAGATTGCTTGAAGTTTATCACATTTCATAGATTAACATAAAATAGCAAAATCATATATATATTTGATAATGCAAACCAACCACTGCTTCACTATTGAGAGATTTGTGTGCTGAAAATAATAACTATGGTGATTCTTCCATGGATTAGACATCAGTTGTTGATATTGAAAAATCCACGGCACGTCGTGCTGGACCTGCACCAACTTGGGAACATGATTTTTCTTGTCTTTGTGTTTTTCTTGTCTTTGTATTATTTCTTGTCTTTGTATTATTTATAACATTCATTAATAGAAAGATGTGAGGCAAAGTAAAATAAATTTAGTCGAGTGGCTTCTTACCTATGAGCTGTGCTGGGCAAGTTGCGCCAGTCAGCAAGGTGGAAGCCTAAAGTCACGGCATTCAGTAGACTGAGAATAGGCGCAGGAATTCGAGACCACTAGCTCATACGATTTGTGTTCTCAAAGCGACGTTGATAAACGTGTACTTGCCTCTCTCATTTTTTGATAATAGAATTTATTGATAATGGCTGATCTGATAACCTTAGTGACTTGCCCCTGCTTCAGAGACCTAATTTCTGCTGTCTCTTTTCCACAGATAGGGTAAAGAAAGCCAGAGTAGGCACTTAATTTGCAGACTAAAATAAGATGTCACAGGTCTAAACTGAGGGACCTTTCCTCATCGTCTGTAAGTATTTTAGAGTATCCTCTTTTAACTTGTGATGTTACCTAACTCGTCATCTCTTTATATTGTGAAGCAGTGTGAAAACTAAAACTTGTTGTGCGATCGTCCACCTTTGTTCAGACAGAGTGCTTATTGACTAATGACCGCTGTGTTAGGATTGTTGGATACGGATGTACATTCATGTTTGTAACTTTGTGCTTCCTTAAAGGGACACTTTGAACATTGGCCGAAACAAGCGATTCATGTATTGTTGCCTGGCGTCAAGGATTACGAAGTCTATGTCATGTACATATAAACTGTCAAAAGTGTTCTCACCTCACAATGGAAGTGCATCGTCCATGAAATTGCGCTGCCTCTTATAGCTATCATTACATGTATTATCGAATGTAGATTGGGCAAGATTAGGAGTACATTGCCCTCAATCATTCCCTTCGACTAGTGACACGAGTTTACAATGTTCGTGTGCGTATATCATAGATGTGCTCTTTCTAAATGTGTTACTCGACTGGAGACGTATTTTTCTTCCCTGTCGATGCAACGGAAACCTTTCTTGTTTGTGAACTTATTTCTCGGCCTACTGTTCCTGTGCACCTTGTGCGTAGATTCCGCGTCCCCCCAACTACACGCTAGATGGTGCCTTCCTCTTTCCTCTCTTGGGACACCTTTGTCGCGGTCAAGGGAGGCTAAAACTTTCTTATATAGTAATACTAGTAATGGTAATGCGAATTGGTGTGGTGCTACGTCGCTAGCAGGGCGGTGAATTCTCTTTTTATGTGTTACTATTCTATGGCCTCTTATGTCCCACTCAGCTATTTCTCGTGTACCCTTGAGGTGTGAGTTACTTTCTTGTTGTGCGGTGCTATATGCATCAGTTAATCATTCGACTATGATCTTGAATTAGGCCCCTCATGTCATGCAATTCGTGGTCCGACTCTGAATCATACCTTTCTGGGCAGATTCACGGAGTCTTGGATAAGAAATAAAACCGAAGAAACCGCGTGTTCTTCTTGGTGTCCCTAAGCCTTCCGTTCAATGGCGTGCCGAAAGCGAAGATAGAGGTTCCGCTAGCGCACGACATTACAATACTCGTTCGTTACGTGTTTTCAAGGTCGAGAAACAGATTGAACACGTTCTACCCCATCCGATAGGCGTGGTTTGACTCAGATATTCATTTGCAAACGGTGTTGAAACAATAATTCTTAACTGTATCATTAAATTTACTTCATTTAATGATGAATTTACTGTCTGACTTGATTAAAAAAATATTTAGCAATAGATCGAAAATTTAACCTAGCAACCCAGGATGGATCGAAAAAAACAAGATCTCGGTGGACAAACTCAGGAGGGGGAGCCCTGCGTGACGATTGCTGTCTCTCGGGAAGGAGCGTTGTATTGAGCGGTAATGTAAAAGAACGTCGGTGTGTACTGACGCTCAACCCTCTCGTGGGCGGAGCTATTGCAAGTTCACTGTCTGTATTGGGTGCTCTAACGGAATTCTATCTTCGCTTCGACACGCAATTGAACGGAGTTCAGTAGGACGCCCAAAGGAAAAGAGGTCTCTTCAGATTTTTTATTTCGTATCCCGTTGACTCCGTAAACTGCACAAACAGGTATAGTTCAGACTCGGACCAGCAGTTGCATGACAAGAAAAACTCCTAATTTAAGATCATAGACGACTGACCAATTAAGGTATATAGTACCGCATAACAGGAAAGGAAATTCATACCTCGAAGGTATATGAGAAGTAGCCGAGTAAGACACGAAGAGCAACTAAACAATGCTAGAACTAGGTATGATATTCTAATGACAGAAGAGCGATAAGAGAGTGGCAATGAAACATTGCCATGGGAGAATAGCAACACATGAAAGGGGATTCGCCGCCCTGCCAACAACATAACACAATGACACAATTCATAACACAATTCTGTTGCATTGACAGAGAAGAAAAATAAGTCTCTCTGGCTAGAGAACACATTGCCGGATACACATTTGTAATGCACACACTGGACCGAAGGAGGACAGCCTACTCACACACACATTGATTACAACATTTTTAGCGTCTGAGTCAGCATGTTAAAATTTCAGACTTTCAAGATAAGAAACACATTTCATTCTCTACATGGAGTCTTTACTTGTTAACTTGTTACAATCTTTAGGCTATCAGGTATGTGCACTGTGTTCAGAGGAAGACAGCACGTTAACACACTAATTTTAATTTTAGGTACCGGCTTCCTCCGACTGTCTGCATAATCAAATGCTACAAAGGCAACGGTTGCATCCTCGATAGAACAATCTGACAACGCTTTAGAATACTTACAGACGGTGGGGGAAGGTCCCTTACGCTAGAAAAACTTGGAATAGCCTATTTCAACATACAAGAGGAATGACTACTTATTTTTCTTTACTCTACCTGTGTGTCACGTCTTACAAGACACGAAAAATTAAAGAATTTGACAATGTTATTTCGGCAACATTTTGCGGATCCGCGCTGGTCCGCAAGAGTGACGCAGCGTGTTATTTGAATTGAAGTGCTCGTGGGAGGAACAGGTTCCCGGATAATCTTAAGTTTCTGTGTCTTTTAAAAAATAATTCGTGTTAGAAATTTATTTGACTTGAACTTGTTCCCTTACTAGCTATATTTGTCGATTGCTTTACATGTCTCGTGTTGATAGCGGTGAACGGCCGGTTTCTAGAGCATTCGAGGATGCTTCTGGCGGCCGGTGAGTCGCCCACATTGAGTCAGACTAGCCGTTGTAATGTTGTGAATCTGGTGCGCTCTGCAGCTGCAGTGTGATGCTGGAAATTAGTCAGATTCTAGGTTAACGGCATTTTAGCTGAACACTGTGATTTTACAGATTTGCCTGTTAAATAATTTAACTCTGAGGTTAGGTTTAATATGTGCATTCTCATGCTGAGTTTCAACAACTCAGCATGGGGAAAGCTGGAGTGTCAGACAGGTTCAGTGAGTGTGTGGTTTTTACAGATTTGCCCGATTCCTATTTTTGTTTCAGTGTTCAAAGTGATTCTGTATTAACGTCTAAATTTTTTTTTTTGCTCAGCAATATTTGCATAATAGTCAAGCTATGTAAACAGTGTCATAGGCAGTAAATGTAACATGGAAAGACTGACATTTCAATGCATTTGAATTGACACAGATGATTTTATTTTAAGTTTATTACATTCATAGCTTAACACAAAACTAACACGATTTTACATTTGATTAAGAATACAAATCAACCACTGCTTCACTATTGAAAGATTGTGTACTAAAAATACAAACTATGCTGTGGTTCTTCCATGGATTAGACATCAGTTGTTGATTTTGAGAAACTCACGATGATACATCGTGCTAAACTTGTACCAACTTGGAAACATGATTTTCTTATCTTTGTATTGAGATCTTAATAATATTCATTAAGAAACAGATACAAAATAAAGTAAAATATTTGTCACACAGAAATTTATGAGACCACTAGCCCAGGTGATTTGTGTTTCAGGGCGATGTTGGTCAACGTGTACTTGTGCCCTGTATTTAAAATCGAGCCAGTTAAAAAGAAAAACTGGCGAGGCGTGTCGGACCTTTTCAGTATTAGGCTAGCCAATGAGATATCCGTTATTATCCTTGATGGTAAAAATCCTGACTGATCTGCTGTAACCTAAGTAGTTTATCCCTGCATCAGAGACCTAATCTTAATCATTTCCCCTCCCACAGGTAGAGCAAAGAAAAATAAGTAGCCGCTTCTCTTGTAGATTTAAATAGGCTTGTACGAGATTTTCTAGCTTGAGGGACTTTCCCCCACCGTCTGTAAGTATCCTAAGAAGTATTGTCGGGTTGTTATATCAAGGTGGTAACCAGTGGTATTGCAAATGTGTCTTTAGAAATGTGTTCCTAGCAATGTGCTCCGTAGGTGGAGACTTGTTCTCTTCCCTGTCAATGCAACAGAAACCTTCTTGTTTTGTGAACTTATTTCCTAGCTTACTGTTCCTGTGTACCTTGTGCGTAGATTCCGCGTTCCCCCAACTCCATGCTAGATGGTGCCTTCCTCTTTCCTCTCTTGGGACATCTTTGTCGTGGTTGAGGGAGGCTAAAACTTTCTCATACAATAATAATGACAATAGTATTGAGAATTGTCGTTGTGCTACGTCGTTAGCAGGGCGGCGAATTCCCTTTTTTATGTGCTACTATTCTATGGCCTCTTATGTCTCACTCAGCTATTTCTCGTGTACCTTCGAGGCATGAATTTACTCTCTCGTTGTGCGGTGCTATATAAATGGTGACTTCCTCCTCCCTCTCTTGGAACATCCTTTTCGTGGTTAAGGGAGGCTAAAACTTTCTTACGTAATAGTGAATATTGTGCTACGAATTCCGTCACTAGAATATCATACCTAGTTCTAACATTATTTAGCCGTTCTCTGTGTCTTGCTCAAGAAGTAGGAGATTCGGCTCTCAAGAGTGAAGAGGAAACAAAGAAGATCCGACAGGGCTACAGTGAAAGTGAAGAAAGAGTTATGAAAGTGAAAGACTCTAAAATTACTTGTTACCTATGTGGTAAGTCAGGTCACAAAAAATCTGAGTGCAAAAGTTACAGTGCAAAGAAAAATCGGTGGTGTTCTATTTGTAAAAGTGCATCTCATGATACTAATTTTTGCCGAAGAAAAGATACCGCGAAAGCGATGGCTACTGATAGCAAAGATGTGAAAAGCTCTTATTTTCTTAGAGTATCAACAGACTCAGAAAGTGTTTCTGTTGTAGACAGTGCAAAGTTACTGGTGGATTGTGGAGCTACTGCTCACATTATTTGTGATGAATCTGAGTTTGTATCTTTAGATAAAAGTTTTGATCCTATTAAGCATTTCATTGACTTAGCTGATGGTTCTAGAATGAACAATATTGTAGATTGTAAAGGCGATGCGAGAATTACCCTGACTGGTGCCAAAAATAAGAAACACAATGTTCTTTGAAAAAATGTTCTTTGTATTCCTAGTTTTAAGCAGAATATTTTCTCTGTCCAGGCTGCTATTGATCAGGGTGCATCATTTAACTTCAGTCAAAATGCCTCAAAGTTGTTTGCTTCAGATGGGAATGAGTTTAATATTAAGAAATGTGGTAAGCTGTTTGATTTAAATTCTGTAAACTCTGTTGATTCTGTAAATGCTGTTGGTGAACACACTCTGGAGGAGTGCACAATATTCTAGGGCATTGTAATGTAAAAGATGTGTTGACCCTAGAAGGTATTACTAAGGGAATGAAAATTACCAACAAGCATAATTTTGATTGTGAGATCTGGATCCAGGGTAAAATGTGTCAGTATAGAAACAGAGACCCTGATGAAAAATCAAAGAAACCTTTAGAGCTAGTCCATAGTGACCTAGCTGGACCTATAAGCCCTACCTCATTTGAAAATTCCGTGTATGTCATGTTTTTTGTGGATGATTTTTCAGGTCATATTTTTGTTTATTTTCTGAAAAGCAAAAGTGATTCTGCTGGAGCATTTAAGAAATTCTTGGCTGATTCTGCTCCATTTGGCTCTGTAAAGCGTCTAAGAACGGATAACGGCACAGAGTATTCCTCAAACTAGTTCAAAGCTGTTGTTACGGAGAATAAAATAAAACACAAATTTTCAGCTCCATACTCTCCCCATCAGAATGGGACTGCTGAGAGATCTTGGAGATCATTGTTTGAGATGGCTAGAGGCGGTTTTCCAGTCGTAATCTCGAAGTGATCGAGTAACCCTCGGAGTTACGTGGGTTACTCGATCCGTCAAAAACAGTGTTTCCAAAGGTGATCCGTCGGCAAGATTGCTTTTAAAAACACCGGTTAGTGTCACCCGAGTAACTTTCTGCGCAACCTCGTTTTGAAAAGGAATTATTATCGGGTTGAGTTATGACGTCACTAATGTTTACCAACAAAGTGTTAGGCGGGAATTTGCTTATGGAGTGACATATTCCTATTTACTTATAAATGAGGGATTTTTAAAGATAAAATTTAAAGATTTATCAATTATTTTTAGTTTTTAAGCATATTGTGTGAAGTTTTTGAGCACTAAAAGGGTAAATTATTTGAAATAAATGTTGAATGTTTACACACACCGTGTTGATTTTATGCCATTCATTGCAAGGCTGAGGAAAATAAATTACCATCCAAATTCAAATATTTCTCATTGTACAAAAACTAAGCATGCATGTAATATAATTTCTTTAAATGATTCAATATTTATTCTTCCTAACTAGATGTGAATTACGTTTCTAAATTTCTTTTCACTCTTTTGTGAACTAACTCTTCCCTATGAAGGATGAAAACTATCAAATGCATTTTCAAATTTCATTTTTTTTTCAATATATAAAGTTTAACTGATTATTTTCGAATATGGTAAATGTTGAGGAGAGGACCATAATTGATTTCCCAATTGTTAGTGGCTATTCATAGCTAATTAACTAGATGTAAATAAGCAATTTTTCTTCTATGCACTTTTCGTCGGAAAGAAATATTTAACGAGTTATAGCCGAATGTTAATTTTTGTCTCTGCCCCCCCCCCCCCCCCCCACGGAGCCTGAACCCACTTCTAGGATCTTTTAGTTGATAACACAATAGAAATTATTACCCAAAAATGACAAGTTATAGCGGAATGTAAACATCCGTCTTAGATGGCGGGAATGCGCTCGATCATTCGAGCGCGTCGGAAGAGAGAGTGCTGCCATGTAGTGCTGCCATCTGACACGCTACTTCCCGCTCCAAACACTGGAGTTGCGGTAACTAATTTAGCGTTATAACTTGTTAAATACTCATTTCCAACGGAAGTGCATAGAAGAAAAATTGTTTGGTCAATATGAAGTTTATTGCAATCACGGAAAATAATAATTCCTATCTCAGGAATCACTAAAGGAACCCATTTAAGAACGTTTTACATGAATGACATTCTGCTCGCTGATGCATTATTTTCGAATTATTGAACTTTGAAGTTGGCCTTCACGCGCGAAAGGAAGCAACGGAATTTAATTAATAACGGAAACTAACCCCCTATTACAAACGTAAAGAGGTTGGGTCGTGAGGGGGAGGCACAGTTCTTCTAGTGAAAATTATAAATAAAGCTTCTAACCCACCCATTAAGATGACGACCGCAATCTTGTTTATATCAGCTCCAAGATGGCGACCACCATGGGCGCCACCATCTTGGAGCCGATGTAAACAAGGTTGCGGTCGTCACCCTAATGGGTGGGTTAGAAGCTTTATTTATAATTTTCACCAGAAGAACTGTGCCTCCCCCTCAGGACCCAACCTCTTTACGTATGTAATAGCTTCCGTTATTAATTAAATTCCGTTTCGCGCGCTGGTTTCCTTTGGGCGCAAAGGCTAACTTCAAAGTTCAATAATTCGAAAATAACGCATCAGCGAGCAGAATGTCATTCATGTAAAACGTTCTTAAATGGGTTCCTTTAGTGATTCTTTGGAATCAAATAATTATTTTCCGTGATTGCATTAAACTTCACATTGACCAATTGTTTCTTTATATCTAATGAACTTTGTTTAGGCACCGAAAAGTGGACAATCGATAATGGCCCTCTCTAAAACATTTACCGCAAATATTCTTCCAATGTTAAAAGCTTGGAAGATTAGATCTCTAAAAACAGTTTTGACTGGTTAAAGTTTGATAAAATCTACAATACAATTTATATTGTAAGTCTAACATTTTTAATTCAGATATTTTTATTACATGTAGTAATTATCTAACGTTCAAAAAAGCTGAATTATTGAATGGTTTTGCCTGAGCTACATGTGAGAAATTTATCATTGTATCAGCATAAATATTCTCTCCAATATTGTGAGATAGACCTTACTATATTTTATATATAAATTTTCATGTTTTTCCCAAGTAAAAATTTCCATCTCTTGTCGCAACTCCAGCCTGCTCCTCTTGTATGTCCCATGCAAGTTAATTAATATCTTGTAGTATAAGGGACTGGGTCAAAATCAATTCTTAATTGACCTAAAAGAATTATATTAATTAAATATGACAAGCAGGCAATAATGGATTGCTTCCCCTTCCTGGCAACAAATGCGTATGTCGAACAGCCTTAATATGTTCGTTTATCTTCGCGAGCTGAATCCGAAGTCACAACAGCGGATTCGGAGCGCACTTGACGTCGAGGCCTTCGCGGGCTGACACGTCAGAAGACAACCACCTACGGAGTCGGAAGCACGTGACTTGTGCGTTACGACTTCTAAACCGGTTCCTGCTTTCGGGCTGCTCTGGGCCCGGATAGCCGGCTATCATTGAGGAAGTGTTCCCTGGACAACTTTTCTTCGAAGTTCAGGTGAGCGATCCTTACTTATTGTCTTTGCTTGTCATATGTTTATTTATCTTAATGCAGAAGGGACTATGTTAATGCCAGATAAATCTGGAAGTATGCGCTTTAGCCGATAGGCGCGACATAGTTATCTTTTTTCGAAGAAAAGTTTTTTATAATTCTTAATATTCGTTTTCTTCGAAAGTTCTTTTTTCGAAGAAAAGTTTAACGTAATTGTAATCTTCGCAACTTTTTGAGGAAAGTGATTTAATCTTCAAATACTTCGTTTGAAGAAAGTGATCTAATCTTCAAATCTTTGTTCTTAGAAATTTAACTCATTATTCATTTATACGAAGAATTTCTTAAATTATAAAATTCTTCATTTCATTTGAAAGTTCGAAATTGTAACTTCTTATGAAAAGCAGTTCTGACGTGCGCAATTCGTTCGTCAGCTGCTAAGTAAGGCTGGAGTTGCTTCAGGAATAATCCTGGTGACTATATCTTTTTGTTTCTTCTTTCTCCAGTTTAAATAACTGTTTTTCATAAAAAAAACTTAAAATAAATGTAATAAATTTTCCGTAATTAGGAAAATTTTGTTGGTTGCCGAGCTTTCCGGGCTTGAAGCCGGGGTGGTTCTCTTCTCTTTTAGATTAAGGTACATTTTTTCGTGTCGTTTTTGTGCAAGGTACTATTGTTCGTATTACTGGCTCCTTGTGCTTTTGGGAGCTAGTCTCTTGTTTACCTTGCACAATTATAATTTTTTCTGATTGCATTTTTTGTGTGCTAGTATGTAAGTGAAAAAATTAAAATATTGCAGCAAAAATTTAATTAAAATTTTTGTGAAAAACTTAACCGTATAAAACATTCTAATGTGACAAAACTTTAATTAGGTGAGGGATGTAACCTTTTTGTGTATTTTATGTCCCATTTGTATTTTTTCTATCTATGTAATAGGAGGATGTAAACCTAACCTGTCCACTTTTAATAGTGTAGACCATTATTAGCTGAACTTTTTTCTAATAAGCCTATTAAACTACTTACTTATTATCTTTTTTTGCAAACATGACCGAAACGTTTAATGCCTCAGCCCTTAGCATGAAAATGCGGGGAGTAAAATGTAGTATTACCGCTTTGCGAAAGAAAGTGCTAGCTCCTGGCTGTGCACCTTCTCTCCTAAGGGAGGCTATTCCTCAGTTGAGTAGCCTTCTAAAGGACTTTCGCCATCTCTCCTCTATTCTACCTTCTGACCTTGAGGAAATTTCTGAAGAGGAGTTAGTTAGACGAGCTGAATATGAAGTACAAATTGTTGAATTAATAGCTGAAATAAAAAATTCAGTTTTTTTCGGCACAGGTATCAAACTCTAATGATACCGCGCCTCCTTCTGAGGCTAGTAAGGTTTCTGTTGTGGATGTACCATTAAACATTTTCCGAGCTCCTCAGTTAACTTTAAGAAAGTTCAGTGATAATGAACACTGTCCTTTTTCTTTTCTCCATTTTCAGGAATCTTTTCTTAATGCTCTTCAAGCCTATCCTAATATGAGCGAGGAGCAAAAATTTATATTCTTAAAAAATCAATTACAGGGAAGAGCCCTTAGTCTGGTTGAGGGACTTCCCAATGAGAATTGTTTCCAAGCTGCTTGGGCTTTGCTCAAGCAGGACTTTTTGAACGCAGACAAACTAGTTTCTCTTGCACTGGACGAATTAATAAATTCTCCCAGTGTCTTTAGCCTTGCAGAAATAGGGACTTTTCTTTCTAAAGTTAAGTTTCGTCTACTTGAGCTCTCTAAGCTTGGAGTAGATTTTCGTAACGAGAAATCAGGCAATCTCTTGTTTTCTGCTATAATTAAAACCAAACTGCCTGACTTTTTTTTGTTAGAACTTCTTCGTTACTGTAAAGCTAGTTTCTTCTCTTTAGAAATGTTTGAGAACGCGCATCATGTGCTGTCTCTGTTGGAAACTAAATCCAAACCTAAGAAATGTCTCTCCCTTCGCAATGATAGGGTGGAGGAGAAGACTCGAGCTGAAACTAAGTTTAAATCTTCTCCTGTATCTTCTAACCTTCCTAACGTGAAAGTGTGCCGGTTTTGTAAGCAGACCGGTCACACGTCTTTTTCTTGCCGTAAATTTGATACTCACGAAAAACGCGTGAAGCAAGTAGGCGAGTTGCAATTGTGTTCCGTATGTCTTAGTCACAACCACGTAGCTAAGTCTTGCCCTGCAAAAAGCAGAGGCTTGCCCTTTAATTGTTCGTTATGTAAGGCTAATACCCACGTTAGCCCGTTATGCCCTAAGTTTGCAAGTTTTTCTTCTCTTGCCGCCTCATCTTCTTGACGGTTAAAGGCACGTTTTCGAATATGCCCTGTAATCGCTCTTTCCACTAAAATTAATAATCTTTCTAAACGTGTAAATTTCGTAATCGACACCGGGAGTCAACAAACGTTGATTGACCTGGATACTGTTAGTCCTAACAGTTCTACCGCTGATTTGCTGCAAATTACTGTAAACACGGTAGGTGCCTCTGTCCCGTTGCTGGGCAAGCACATTAACGTCGAGCTCGTGCTTCCTGGCTGTGAGAAGCATGAGCTTGATATTTTTGCAATGCAAAATTTGCACCTACAGATGGGGATGAAGGGTTTGAAATCTAAACTCGAGCTCCTTAAGACTAAGCTTCCTCTGTCTACTTCCTTTCCTGAAGTCGTTGATGACAATATTCAAATCAACGGCATTCTGGGGATTGATGCTCTTCAAGCTTTTCGAGTGCTTGAATTGCAAAACGTCGCTGGCTATAAAGTTATGCGTGTAGCTAACGGTTTTTTACCCTTCGGGGATCTAAAATGTTATAAATCCTCTTTGTTTCCTATCGTGGCTTCGGCCGCTAAAAAGCAAGACGGTGGCTCGGCTTGTGCTGTTGTTTTGCCTAAGAGTTCTTCTCCTTCTGTTGTTTCGCCTGACGTTTCTTCCTCTTCTTCTGCACTGCATGGAGTTTCTTCTTCCTTGACTATTGCAAATAAACAAAAAAAGCAAACAAAAAAGAGTAAACCTAAAACTAAGCGTTATCATGGTATGTTGGAGGCATTTTTTGAGCCTCCTAAAGTTTGTTCTTCTGCCTTGGATGGGACCGAGTGTGATGTGCAGGCCGGTCTTGATAGACTTCTAGACTTGGAATTAATAGGGGTGCCTGCTAAGGAAGTGGAGAATGATAAAGAGCTAACAGACTTTAAGAGTAGCGTAGTTTACGACGAAGGCCGCTATCATGTTCACATACCGTGGAATCGTAATATACTAGCGAAAGTTCCACATAGTTTCGAGTTGGCGCGCTATCTCGCGCAGAAAGTTGCTGCTTCTAACTCTCGTAAAGGGATAGAGAAGCAATATAACGATGTCTTTCAGGAACAACTCGAGCTAGGTATAATTGAGCCTCTTTCTCTCGGGAATTTAAATGTGTGTGAACATAAGTGGATACCTCATAGGCCTGTCGTGAGAGAACACGTTTCCACTTCCAAAATACGCCCAGTGTTTAATTGCTCGCTCAAGCGAGGTAAATTGCCTAGTCTAAACGAGGCCTCATACGTGGGTCCTAACCTCATGAATGATTTGCTTGGTCTGTTGGTGTACTTTCGATCTAATTCCATTGTTGTACTATCAGATATTTTTGTTTCTTCAGGTAAAGTTGGCCAAGATCTTTGACCGTAATCAATTTAGTTTTGTTCTCTTTGAGAATGGTGAGTTCAAATATTTCCGATACACAACCTTGTTGTTCGGTTTTGTCGCTTCCCCTTATATTCTTAATTTTCTTCTCAAACTCCATGCTAAAACTATTAACGATTTGGTGGTTAAAGACATAATGGCCAACAAACTGTACGTTGACAACCTTATTTTCACGACTAATAGTCCCGAGCTTGCGCTTGACACTTTTCAACGCGCAAACAGAGCTTTTAAAGAAAGCGGCTTTCCTTTGCGTCAGTGGCAGTCTAACAACTCTGATCTTCTGACTCAAATTGACCCTTCTCTTTGTAGCTCCAGTGAGCACTCCAGAGTGTTGGGTTACAACTTTAATTCTTCTTCTGATTCTCTTTCCGTATCTGTAAAGAGCTTAAATCCTTCCTGTAAAACTCGTAGGAGTATGCTGTCAGACATTGCTTCTTTGTATGATCCTTTAGGTATTCTATTACCATTCTCTGTTAGAGGAAAACTCATCTTACGTAAATTAACACCATTGAGACTAGGCTGGGATCAAGACGTTCCAGATGATATCTGTAAAGAATGGCGTAATTTTTGTCAGGAATTTTCTGAATTGCATGCATTTGAGTTCCCTAGGATGAATCTTGTTGAAACTGAGAAAATTGACCTTGTAATTTTTTGTGATGCCAGTGCGAGAGCTTTTGGAACCTGTATGTACGGTGTCCAAAAAGAGCACAGCTCGCTAATTTTCTCAAAAGTTAAGGTTTCACCTCCTAGGCAAAGAACTCTTCCTTCTCTTGAACTTCTGGCTGTGTTTCTAGCATATCAGTGTCTTGTTTCCCTGATGTGCGACGTCAACTTTCCCTATAAGGTCTCAAGTGTAACTTTTCTTACCGATTCCCAGGTTACCCTGGCTTGGTTATTGAGTGGTAAGCCTCCTCGAAAGAATATTTTTGTCAGTAATAGAATTAGGGATATAGATGGCATGCGACTAACGTTGGAAGGTACAACTTAAGCTTCTTTTCACTATGAATACGTACCCACCACGTACAATGTGGCAGACATGTTAACTCGCGGCATAAAAGCATCAAAGTTTCTCGAGAGTAAAAATGTATGGTTAAAGGGTCCTGACTGGATACGCGAAGGTAAGGACCAGTGGCCCAAGGGCCACTTGGGATGCATTCCCCATCAATTTGTATCCTCTGCATGTATTAATGTTAATGTTGTCCCTCCGTGTAAAGCTCCTATTCTGGAGATTGAACGCTTCTCCTCCTATCCTAAGTTAATAGGTACGGTTGAGAAGGTGTTTAAAGCTGTCGCTATTTTTCGACATGCAGATTTGGGCAATGCAAAATTGCGAGCTTTCCTGTTCCTTATTTCTTCTATGCAAAGTACATACTTTGCAGGCGAGCTCGAGGCCTTGAAAACCAAAAGTCCTCGGCCGCCGCTGTTAGTTAGAACTTTAAACCTCTTTCTCGATTCGCACGGTATCATTCGTTCGAATAGTCGTATTGCGAATGCTGAGGAATTAGACTATAACACTCGCAACCCCATCTTGCTGTCTAGTTCTTCACATTTGACTCATTTGCTAATTTCGCACACTCACAAACTTCTCAACCATCAGGGGCTCGACATCACCGTTCAGAAACTTAAGTTAGACGGTTATGTCGTGCCTCGCTGCAAGCGCACAGTTCGCGGCGTCTTGGCTAAGTGCATTGTATGCAAGAAGTTAAACGCCAAAGCTTTTTCTTATCCCGATCCTCCTGCTTTACCTGACTCGCGTACTAATTTCGTGAGGCCATTTGCCACAACTGGCATGGATTTCTCTGCCCACTTTTGGGTATTAGACCCTTTTGGTTACAAGCAAAATGTGTACTTACTGTTGTTTACGTGTTTTCAGACTAGGGCTATTCACATTGAAGTTCTTCCTTCTATGACTCTGGAGGAATTTTGTTTTGCCTTCATAAGATTTACGAACGAAAAGGGCATTCCTAACACTGTTTATTCTGACAATGCTAGGACTTTCACCGCCGCTCCCGATCTTCTATCGGAAGTGCTAACTTCCTCCTTGTATGAAGAGCGATTTCGCCCTTATAATATTAAATTCAAAACTATCCCTATCTACAGTCCTCAATTTGGAGCGATATGGGAACGCCTGTTCAAGTCCATAAAGGATTGCATATATAAACTTTTTGGACGGAGCACTTATTCTTATTCTTCTTTCATAACTGTTATTTCTGATATTTCTCTCAACCTTAATCGGCGTCCTCTCTCGTACACTGAGATGGGGGACTCGATTTTACCTATAATGCCCCTTCAATTTCTTCAACTTTATCCTACATCTAATTCTCTTATTTTGTCCGATGAGCTTCCGGACTTGGAGACTGACGATGTTGAGCATCGCGAGCATTTGCTCACTCTTTTGGAGAGACGCGATGTCATGGTCGCCAAGTTCCGGGAGCTTTGGTACTCTCAGTATCTTATTTCTTTGCGAGGTCCATATCCTCTGAAATCTTTACCTTTGCAAAACAAATTCTTATCTGTGGGTCAAGTGGTACTTGTAAAACACCCTATAAAACCCAGACCATTTTGGGCCTTGGCTCGCATCAGTGCTTTGCTCCCTGGTCGCGACGGCAAGGTCCGTGTTGTAAGGATTATAAGGGCTGATAACACCGAAAGCGCCATTAAAGTCTCGTTGCTGTACCCACTGGAGTTAGTTGTGACCGATCCTACTCCAGAGGAGGTGGGAGATAGCGCAGACGGGAGTGGTTCGGACGCGGAATCATACCCTCGTTCCGAGCCTCCCGCGAGGTTTGAAACTCAAAGGGGTAGTTCTACCTCTGAACACCCTAGAGTTCAGCAGCTCAATTCTTCAAATTCTTCTGATACGGATTCTTCGGTCTTGTCCGAAGAACCAGTAGTTACTCCTGCTGACCGCCCTCTAAGGGAAGCGGCGCGTCAGCAACGCAGTAAATTAACTTATCTTATTAAGAAAGGGCATTTGTAAACCCTTTCAATTATGTGTTATGCGCAGATATTATTACTTGGTCCTTTCCAGTATTGAGCTGGGAGGACATTGCATGTCTTTGTGTATTTCACGGAATTTTCAAATGAAAACTCCGTTTTTTCTTTTGCCGGGATTGTGTCGCAACTCCAGCCTGCTCCTCTTGTATGTCCCATGCAAGTTAATTAATATCTTTTAGTATAAGGGACTGGGTCAAAATCAATTCTTAATTGACCTAAAAGAATTATATTAATTAAATATGACAAGCAGGCAATAATGGATTGCTTCCCCTTCCTGGCAACAAATGCGTATGTCGAACAGCCTTAATATGTTCGTTTATCTTCGCGAGCTGAATCCGAAGTCACAACAGCGGATTCGGAGCGCACTTGACGTCGAGGCCTTCGCGGGCTGACACGTCAGAAGACAACCACCTACGGAGTCGGAAGCACGTGACTTGTGCGTTACGACTTCTAAACCGGTTCCTGCTTTCGGGCTGCTCTGGGCCCGGATAGCCGGCTATCATTGAGGAAGTGTTCCCTGGACAACTTTTCTTCGAAGTTCAGGTGAGCGATCCTTACTTATTGTCTTTGCTTGTCATATGTTTATTTATCTTAATGCAGAAGGGACTATGTTAATGCCAGATAAATCTGGAAGTATGCGCTTTAGCCGATAGGCGCGACACTCTTAAGCTAACATAAATTTTTATTTTATTTCAGCTTTATTAACTGACTTGAAGTGATTATTTTAGTTTTGCTCTACCTATACCAAAGTAGGGTTTAATTCTCTTGTATAAAAGGTAAGTAAATTAAATTAAAAATTAAGGTTGTGTCCTCTCAAATTGCTTTAATAATATCAAAGCTTAGTATTTATTCTTATACCCAATTTTGCTAAATTTGAGGGCAAAGTCGAAATGTTTACTTTTCATGATACTTATTTGCCTCAGTTGAAGTTTTGTGAGTAATTAAAGTCTTGTTTAATAATTTAAACAGTAAAATGTTGGAAAACAGTTGAAATTAAACTCCTATATAGTGAAAAATAGAAGGTATGCTGGTAGACATTAGGTAAACTTGGCTTCTGTTAAAAAAATTTAAATATCTATTTTTTTTGCAGGTGACTGCCTACTTTTTCTTGCATCAATGCTAAGCTTTTCTCTTTCATTTATGCATCTATTTATTACTTAATTTTCTATCATGTTTTTCAAAGTTTTGTTGAGCTGACTTTTTATGCATAGGGTGTTGCAACACACCTTGTTTATTCAATACTATATTATAAGGCTTCTTTTCTCTTCTTGGTGTGGTTTTAGTTTGGAAAGCTATAATGGTAGGGAAAGATTTAACCAACTTATGTTCTAGTCCAATAATCCTCTCTACATACAGGATTTATGAAGTGAAATCAATTATATATCTTGTTTATATCAAAATAAACTTTTATATATGCTATAGATGTCATGGTTACTACTTTATATTTAATAATTTTCTCTTGAATGAACTCATAGATCATAGAAATTCACATTTGTGTAATTTATCATGATCTTATAAAAATGTATTAGTTAGTTTTGTTTATTGCAGAGAATGTTGTAGAACTTCACCTGTGAGCAACTGTCCCAAAAGGCAAGAACAACGTTCCAGTTTGTAACAAATATCTCAGTCACGGCAGAGTGATGGCTGTGAGCGGCGTGAGATGGCAGGGGTGAGCAGCAAGCCGGGGCTAATATGCGCAGCAAGATAAAAAGTGTGGGCAACAATAATATAATTATTGTGTCTCCGTGTATAGAGTACATTATAAGCAAAAGCCCTGTGTGATGGCTGTGATCTACATAAAATTATTTAGTCAGTGTGGTATATTAGCAGACTTAATTAACCATACCACCAAATCTATTGGCATAGAACCTCTTGCATTGTAAACCAACTCGCCTCTTCTTATTGGAAAATTTGAAAAAAAAATCCTGCATATGTAGTGAATTTAGTGCTGATGAAGTTCACATTTATGTATAAGGCACTTGGCATAATTCACACTTGCTCCCAAACATCACCAGCTTTTGCTTCATTACGAGTGAGTTCACATGCTTTACAGAATAAGGAAGAGGATATTTTGTTCTTGGAAGAACAGATTGTGTTAGCACATATTGACTGCCAAAATTAAAAAATTGAAATCTCTTTGAATCCAGTATTCCTCAATTATCTTGTTCATAAATATTTGAAAAACTGGGCTGCTTTCCATCAGGAGTTTATTTTAACTTCAATCAGAGTAACAGGAGAGTAAATTAGTGCGGTGGAAAGAACCTCAAGAGCAATCTAAACATGAATTTTTAGTAGAGCTTGCTGTATAACAAAATGTTCAATACTTGTGCAAGACAGAAAACTAGTAAATGCTGATGCTGGTAGTTATTTTATATAATTCGTGAATATATTGCTCTATCCTCTCATTATTCATTTAGGTTATTGAAAAATAGCCTTACAAATATTTCTTGTATTCAAGAACAATTGAATGCCAAGCACCTTTAAAACTAGTAATTTTTTTCATATTCGAGTGTGAGAAATTTTTTCTGAGCAAGTATAGGCTAACTGCATCAGTTTGGGTGGCTGGTAGTGTTAATGATAAAAAGTTCTCAAATATTAACATCTTATATTTCACAGTTACTAAAAAATTGACAAATTTTTACTTTTTACAAAGTGAGAAGGCTGACAAGGCTGAGGCTGAGTTGAAACCTGGGACTGTCCCAGAAGTGATTCAAAATGAAACTCATTCAGATGCAGAGCCCACTAGGAGATTTCCTTTGAGAGAAAAGAAGCCCCCAGCTTATTTAAAAGACTATGTTGATCCAGAGGAATTGGATATCACTAATAATTTTGTTGATTATTGCTACAGAGTGAGCAGTATCCCTAAGTCTTACTCTGAGGCAATTTCATCTCCAGATTCTGTAGCATGGCAGAAGGCAATGAGCAATGAGATGGCTGCACTAGCCTATAATGAGACGTACGAACTTGTTGAAAGGCCAAAAGATAGATCTGTTATTGGGGGACGATGGGTTTATAGTGTTAAATCAGGTCCCAACGATAAGGAAACTTTCAAAGCTCGTTATGTAGCCAAGGGATATTCCCAGTAGCTGATGTAGACTTTAATGAAACTTTTTCCCCAACAGCACGTCTAACTTCTGTTAGAATGCTGATGGATACTGCGCTGCAAAAATCATACATTGTGCACCAGATGGATGTGTGCACAGCTTATCTTCATTCAAAAATAGACTGTGATGTTTTTGTAGAACAGCCTGAGGGATTTGTTGAACTTGACAAAAATGGAGAGAAGTTAGTCTGCAAACTCAAAAAAATCTTTGTATGGCTTGAAGCAAAGTGGCCGTAACTGGAACAACCTATTGCATCATTTTCTTATTGAACAAAATTTTGTTCAATCTCTTAGTTATACTTGTGTTTATGTAAGGGAAAGCGAATCGGGAAAGGTGATTATAATTGTATGGGTTGATGATTTCATTTTGGCCTCTTCTAACGCTGTTGTATTGAGTGAAGTCAAGTGTTCATTGTCAAATAAATTCAAAATGAAAGATCTTGGACAAATTTCATGTTTTTTAGGCATTGAATTTGATGTGAAGCATGACTCAATTGAGATGAAGCAGTCAAAGTATGTTGAGAAAATTTTGTCAAAATTTAGGATGTCTGATTGTAAGCCTAAGTCTATTCCATGTGATCCCAGTGCCAACAAGCTTGATGTAAGCTCTGACTCTAGGAATTTGTGCGATCCAAAACTGTTCCGTGAGATAGTTGGCAGCCTGATCTACTTGATGACTTGTACTAGGCCTGATATTTGCTATGTTGTTACATTACTGTCACAACATTTAACTTGTCCAACAAATGCTCATCTGAATTTGTGTAAATTTGTGTTGAAGTATCTTAAAGGTACTATTTCATATGGTTTGAAATTTGTGAAATCCGAGAACCCCGTGCAAATTACTGGCTTCTCTGACTCTGACTGGGGGGGATCCACTGACCGTAAGAGCATATCAGGATATGTGTTTAAGTCATCTAGCAACAGTTCACTGATATCTTGGAAGTCCAAGAAACAAAGTATTGTTGCTCTTTCAAGCTGCGAAGCAGAGAACATTGCCCTGACCTATGCTGTACAGGAGGGAATTTTTCTTAAACAGCTACTGTGTGATATGGATGGTTATGATGAACCGGTTGAAATTTTTGTGGATAATAAAGGTGCTATTGGCCTAGCCAAAAACCCTGTTCATCATCAACGCTCGAAACATATAGACATTAGATTTCATTTCATTCGAGCAATTATTCAAGACAATAAAGCAGTTTTGAGTTTTGTTCCTTCAGAGGAAAACATGGCTGACATGTTCACAAAGCCTGTTACTAGACAGTCATTGCTTAAATTCAAAGTGTGTGTTCAATTCTAAAGTTACTGTGTCTGACATGTTTCTAGTTTAGCTTTGTGTACATCTATTGCAAAGAAAAGGAAAAATTTTCTTGAGTACAATACTCCTAACGCTATTGCGGACTATGCATTATTGAGGCGTTATATTTTTTGTATCGTGCTCAATGTAATCTGTTGATCTACACTGATGATTTTTTTATGTTGTTTTTCTGCTGTTCAATGTTCAATGAAAGATCTGAACGTCGAAATGTTAGCTCTTATTGATTACTATGTGAATTGATGCGTACTGGGATGGAATACTTCAGTTAGAGGGGGTGTGTTGAGATCCAACTTCAGTATGTATATTTATGCATATATATAGGTTGTCGCAGTCACCCATTAAATCACTTCCGTCCCGTTTTCTATGTTCATGTGTAAACCTCGTGTGGAGAGCGATCGAGCTCCTTCGGGCCCTTCCTTCTTGTTCTTGCCGCCGTACCCGACGGACGTACAATACATGTAGTTCCTAGTTCAACTACTGTGTTTCTTTACCCCACACCTCATACTTATAATCGTTGCCGTACTCCATTATTCCAAAGATGGAAAGAGGCCTCTCTAGTCTAACAGTAAGGCTTCTGCTTCACTCGCCGCAAACGGAACTCACTGGCTGAAGCAACATCTGGCCTTACATGTGGTGACCCCAGAGTGACACCAGTGCCATGCAAGTGGTGACCCCAGACGAATCACCACCTTACAAGTGGTGACCTCAGTCTCTCCGAAATATGGAGACCCAGCACTTCCTGCAATCTCCGGCAGGTTCACCGACGGGCCGAGGCTTCACCATCGCTTGCCCCTTACAACTGTTACAACTGGTGGTCGCATCAGCTTTTCAGCAGGGTCTCCACCGGGCCTAGGCTTGAGGGAGTATCGAGATTTTCTGTTGATACTTTCCACGAATTTTATCAAGGAGAATAAGTGCTAGTGAGTGGATATTAATAAGACGAGAGGAGCACTAGATCTAGATTTATTAGTGGAGTTACGTAGCAAGCAGTCCTAAGAAACAAGAGGTCGTGTTTCAGGCGCGTAACGCAACGCAAAGCGGGCGTGCGAAAGCAAGTTTAAACCTACTATTATAAAGCATCTAAAAGTGGGTGGCTCTAGGCAAGATAATGTACGATGGGGTGTCTAAAAGGATGAAAGTGATATTAACGTAAAGGGGGTAGCTCGATGAGGATCCGATGATCAAAGCATTTGGTCTTGACGAGACAACGGCTAGCGGGCTTGAAGTGCGTGAATGTTGCCGTAAAGGTTCTCGCAACTCCTCTCGTAAGACGTGGAGATTATTTGTTTTTAATATTTTTAATAATAGACTTTTTAAAAGGTACAAAATTACTTTAATATTTTACTCTAAATATGTATTAATTATTCTGAAAATTTTCCGGGCACCACAGGCTTCCATATTGCCTGCCTCTTACAACTGGTGACCCTAGCAGCTCTCCAGCGGTTTCACAGTGGACCGATGCTTCCACAGTGCCTGCTCCTAACAACTGGTGATCCATCAGCACCCATCGCTGCTCTTCCGCCAATCTTCGTCGCAATTTCCGCTGGGTGTTTCTGCTATCACAAGAACTTTTACCAAACGCGAAAATGCTCAACCGAGCCGCCAAACGCCTACAGCACGGCCTCATCGCTCCGCCTTATAGCACGGCCTCATCGCATCGCTCGGCCTCACCACATCGCTCGGCTTCATCTCACGGCTTCATCGCTCGGTCTCATCGCTCGGCACCAACGCACGGCAGCATCATTTTAATTTACTAAATTGTATCGATCAAACTACTTCCTCTCTAGGGGGAGGGTATTTGTAGTGCTCTACCTTAGTTACCCCTCAAATCGGAATTCTAATCTTTTTGTGCTCAGTAATTGTAATATGTCTCAATGTACATTTCTCCAACTAATGGTTCCCACTTCTACACAGCGTATCACCGATACCAACCACAGGAGGAGTTTAAGTAAGGCCGCTGCTTCACTCGCCACAAACGGAACTCAATGGCCGAAGTAACATCTGGCCTTACAAGATGAAACTTTTTTGCTTGCCAAAAAGTAAATCATTACCAAGCGTCTCACGCAATGAAATACCGAAGTGATCTGGCAACATTACCGACGCCGCTCGGCGAGCTTTGAGCATAAGCCATTCTTTGACTTGCTGTAGTGCTGTGCGGAGCTACGTGTCCATTTCCTTACACTATCGTTTGGATAAGTGTCTATCTCTGCTTGTATAAAGTGTAAAGGCTAAGGATACATCTAAAATAAATGTTCAACATATAGTTAGTGGATGGCATAGTATTACCAAGAAAACCTTCATTTTAATGAAAAGAATCCAGTGTTTAGAGGCAACGCTAAGTTGGCCGGGTCAGGCTTAGCAAGCGTACCTGGGCCGTGCCAAAAATATTCCTGACGCTACAGTGATGTCGCGTAACTGTTAATGTGAAAAGAAGTGTTGCACTCTAGTTTGAATGTACTTGTGGCTAAATATTGATAGATAATTATATATGAGTTGGTTTTTCAGTAATTAGTCAAGTTAAAATTCCGTAGTTGATGAATAAAATAATAATTAAGGTTCGGATTGTTTATGGAATCGAGCTAAATATTGAACCACGTTAGTTTTACCGAAATCCCCAGTGTTAGAGTTTTAGGGGATTATAATAAATAACCATTACGTTGTATGTCTCGTGTAGGATCCTGTATAACGTTTCATATGCTTAATAAGTGATATAATTAATAGAAGCCGTGTTCACAAATGCCTCTTGCACGAAAGGCATTGCCGTTTTCGGATTCAGATAGAATTTTTGTCATTACTTTATTGTAATCATTAAGTAATTCTCGCGGATAAAATTAATTTTTTATCCGTTGAATTATTTGTTCCCATTATTTAATGTTTTGTATTAATTACTATTATAAACTTTCTTAGTACTTCGCCAGGTCCCAGTTACTCCTTTTTTACCTTGTATTACAGGTACTGCTTCATAAGAAAAGAATCAAAACCACCTCTACTGTTCTGATCCTAATCCAGGGCCTTTCCTCGCTCTAGTATGGGGAGCGGGGGGGGGGGGGGGGGGGGCCGTGATGGCACTCTGATCGAAGTGTACACCTTTTCATGCCCATTTAAACTCACTAATCTCTTTTGTACCCCCAAAGTTTCACGTTTAAAATTCCAATCGTGTGCAATAACTTTCTGTACATAATACAGACTCTCACCTACTTTGGATACATCAAAATTTTTTTCGAAAATGGGATCAACCCGTGCTTCTAAAGTTCAGGGTCAGATATCCTAACAACTAGACTTCATGGGATTTGAGGTCGCGTCGATTTTTATCACAAAAATAGCCTTTTTCTCGTGGAAGAGCACGGTGGATACCTAATGGCTTGAATCGCGAAAATATTTGCTCGAAGTGTCATGCCAAAGTGTCAATATGAATCGCTTGTTTTTCAATGCGCTCATACTCTGTGGCTAGCTGTAGTCTGCAAAACAAATTCACTTTTATAAGCCCTCTTTCCCTGAAATTAACAAACTTCTGAGTAAGCTATGTTTTTTTTTATTCTTAAGGTGCTAATACAAATTATAAAAGTCAATTTGAATGTAGTTCTTTATGTACTCTACACACAATGTTGGTTATAATATGTGTTGCTTTGAGTAATCGACTGAATTATAAAGACAACACGAAATTTTTTATTATATTATTTTGAATTAGACCATCAGGGCTCCGTTGGGTCACGTTGCTTTGCAAATGACTTTAATTAAACCTGAAATTGGCCGATGAACAGATTATTTGGTAAAGAAAAGTATCTGTCGATAAGCTCGCTAAAAACCACAGGAAACCTCATTCGTATAAAGTATTAGGATTTTATAATAAATAATCGCGATCTTCGAGTTAATTGTCATAAAAAAATCTTTGACAGGTTTTTCAGTTCCCAAAACGTTGAATTTCATGCTAATTTACTACTAGTTACTTGGAAACGCGATTCACTTCAAAGCATATTGGGCACTAATTTGTGATGAATGACATCACAATCGGAAAATACTTGAAACTTTTACCTGGAATTTGGCCATCAGAATCCGGCTTTAAGGGCAATAACACACAAAACTAGGCTTAAATAAAATTATCTTGAAAGGGAAAAATTTAATTTCCCTCCGCTTGATTGAAGGTATCCCCATTTATGAATTGAAACTCATTTCACTTTAATTTCGCCCGATTTGATTTTTTCCAACAAAGTTTCAGCGAGGATCCTCTCTTTGTCCATGTATTTCTCGTCATGCGTGAACCAGAGCGCCATCGCACATCTGCTCCCCCGTAGCACGGCTTTGACTCCGTGGGGATTTTCCGGACCTGCGGAAAACCCGACCATCCGTCCGCACTTGGGCTTCACTGAACTCTGGACGTCTTCTCCGCGCGGATCAGATGTGAACACAAACTCTCCGCCCTGGAATTATGGAACCAAATCACGCTATACGTTTTCATCCGAAAATCAATGCTCTTTATTTACGAGTTTTCAGTCCTTTTACCACGAGTAGAATGACAAAAAAAAATACATTTGTTATTTTGTTTTCCCAATTACATATTTAACTTTTGACATGGTCATCGTATATCTCTAATGGTTTGTTTCTCGATTTAAGATCAATTTATTAGAAATTTATATTGAAATCAGATGAGTTGTAATTCATTTCATGTATCAACGACTAGGAGACCCGAGTGCCTGTGATGCTCTAGAAAGTCGTGTACTCTCCAGAAATCACGAATTTGAAAATTAGTTGAAAATAAATTAGTCAAATTGAATAATCATGAGCCACTGACACACTTCGAAGTCATGTACCCTCCGGAGACCATGAATTGGAAAACAAATTGGTCAGTTTGGATTATTATCATGTCAGAGACGTACAAGGAAGTAGTGTTTCTTCCGGAAACGATAAATTTGGAAGCCGATCAAATTACGTAAGTCGATTTGAATTATAAGGGTCAGCGACATATGTACTTGAAAGTCTCGCAAATTTTGAAGGCCATGAATTTAAAAACAAGTCAATTAGAATTATTATTTTGAACAAACAAACAAACATCAGCATCTATGGATGCTTTATGTCTAATTCAAGCCTGATACATATCACCTTGTAGGCTTGTACATAGGTTTTTCAAATGCCTTATAACTAACACCAGGACGCCATGACGGTTTCCCCGGTCAAGACCGGTACCTATTTCAGACACCTGGGTAGAGTGGGGTATTGTGCTTTGCATTTTCCTCCTATACCCAACGGAGAAATTCGCCACCCAGCGCTGTGATTCGAACTCTCGACACCTTCATGGGAGGGCGGGTCCTCTAACCACACGGCTTCGACACGCACAGCGATTAAGCCAGAGACACACCTCGAAGTCGTGGTTGAGATACAAGATGGCACTGTAGTCGCGGAAGGTGTACGCTGGGGGGCGCTGGTGGCACTCTGTCGGGCTGTACATGATGCAGTTGTCCACGTGTACCATGTGACTCATGTCTCCGTCCACGCGGTGGCCGTAGTACTCTGCCATGATAACATGAATTATAACAATGGTTAAGTGTCTTACTACATTCAATATAAGGCCCGAATTCATACATATTTTATTTAACATCCTGGTCAAGTTACTACATAGTATATTCCACGTTCGAGTAAAGTTAATGCATGACATATTCATCTCTCCAATCATCTTGATACAAGACATATTCAATATCAGAACTCAATTGATAAATCTCTGTCTAAGTTTTTCGTCACGGCCTCTATGATTTTAGCCGTCCAAAAATAGCTTCTATACAGATCGGCTAAAATAGCGGAATGAACGGAGTAAAAAATAAACTGGGATGATACATTCAACATTGAAACGTCATGTAATACATAAATAAATGCCAACACTCGCGATGGCAACACTCACGGTGGCAACACCCACTATTGGCCACCCCTGGTCGAGCGGGTACATTCTACATTCAACTTACTATGGCTTCCCTTCAGAACGCATAATCTACATTCAACCTGCATGCTTGGCTGATTGGTGACTTTTTGAAAGTAATAGGTCACTCGTTAATTGAGGGTGCAAACCCTGAACATTTAACAAGTTCACTACGTTTCTGCGATTGTTAACGGTTGGTTTTGTTAGGTCGTTTGCAGAAGAATTGAGAAATTGACTTTACTGCTCGAATACAAATTTATCCTTCCCAAGATATATGAAAAATACAATTGCGCGATAACATTTCACATCGTGTGATACCAGTTATTTTTAATAAGGTCGCGAAACAGGAAGATGTGAGGTCCCGAGCTGATAATTAGATGGGCTTTCTTTTTTGCTGCAAAAATTTTTTTGTCATTCATTGATACCACCAAGTGAATGAGCAATTTACTGAGTGGTACACAAATGGCCCAATACAAAGGAAACGCGTTAAATTGCTTCGCTTTCAAAAGTTTGAAAACTGAAAGAGAAAAACCATAGTTTTTAGTTTGTTTCTCCAAAACGCTTAGAAAGAACATGAGTGTTTTTTTCCTTATAAGACATACGTGCACGTTTCTTTACGCATTTTCCTACACTGATGATGAAAAGGAAAAATGGTAAAAAGTGATTTGATACAAAATGTCGAACTGAAGCGTGTAGAAACATGCTAAAAATTCGACTAAAAATGTTTCTGCCTGAAATAACAAAAACAAACATCGGCATCTTTGGGATGCTTTATTTCCAATCAAGCCTGATACATATGATCTTGAGCATTGGTTTTTCAAATTTCTTATAACTAACACTATATATAGGATACCATGACGGTTCCCCCGTAAAGCCGGTACCCATTTCCGACACCTGGGTTGAGTGGGGTATTGTGCTTGAGCTTTTCCCTTATACCCAACGGGGAAAATCTCCGTGCCAGCGCCGGGATACGAACCCTCGTCTCCAACATACAAGGCCGATCCCTTAACCACTGTGCCACGGCGAGCACATAAAATAGGACCATTTGCTCTTTAAGTCACGGTCAACATTTCTCTTTATGCATTTAGAGATGAAATGTGTGGAGGCCGATTTTAAATGCATTAATAAATAAGAATGAATACTGAACTCAAAGAAAAAAGAATCAACAACCAAGATCAATGAAAAAAATACTAATGCAAGACGGATTAGAAAATAAACTTGAGGGACTGATATTTATGAAGATCAATAAACACCTTCGTTAAAATACAGCACCATAAATAAAACAATAATCTTTTATATCATTTAATACAGAAGCTCATAAAATCGAAGAAGAATAAATAAGTCAGTCATTCATATTGAATCACTAAAAAGATAAATGAATTCAACTCAGCAAGTTTACTACCTAAGATTAAAAAACGGCACACTGAATGTGTAAAGAAATACATCCATAATATTTTACTCAAATGCTTCATATTTAACATTTAAAATTACGAGGATTAAAAAACAGCGCAATGAAAAATAAACAAATTTAAAAGCAAATCATTCAAATTATTTTATTCAAAAGCTCATACAAAACAAATACAATAAGAATGAATTCGACTGACCATGTTTACTTACTACGAATAAAAAAAAGCACAATGAATGAACAAATAAGCTATTCAAACTAGTTTATTAAAAAGCTCACAAAAATTAAAAGTTGAATGTATTTGAGTGACCAGGCTTACTAATTACGATTAAAAAAAACAATGAATAAATAAACAAACCATTCAAATTTGATTTTTTTTAAAGAAAATACAAACAAAAAATTGAATGAATTTAACTCACCAGGTTTACTAATTACGGTTAAAAAAAGCAAAATGAATAAATAAACAAACCATTCAAATTAGTTTGTTTTTAAAAAGAAAAGAAAAACAAAAAAGTTGAATGAATTTGATTGACCAGGTTTACTAAATAAGATTAAAAAAACAAAATGAATAAATAAACAAACCATTCAAATTAATTTTTTGAAAAAGAAAAAAAAAGAAAGAAAAATGCTTCGACCGACCAGGCTTAGCAGTCCTGCACACGAGGTGGGTGTAGGAGAGGTAGAGCTGGCGCTGCAGCTGGAACTGCTGCACCAGCTGTGACGTGGCAGTGGTGACCACCTGCAGCGCCAGCTGAAGCAGCTCTGGCTGCAGCAGGCCAGCGTGTATCATCTGTGGTCAGAACCAGCTGTGATTAGAACCATCTGTGGTCAGAACCATCTGTGATCAAACCATCTGTGGTCAGAACCAGCTGTGGTTAGAACCATCTGTGGTCAGAACCATCTGTGATCAAACAATCTGTGGTCAGAACCATCTGTGATCAAACCATCTGTGGTCAGAACCAGCTGTGGTCAAACCATCTGTGGTCAGAACCATCTGTGATCAAACCATCTGTGGTCAGAACCAGCTGTGGTCAAACCATTTGTGCTCAGAACCATCTGTTTACAGAGCTATCAGTCTTCGGAACCATCAAAGTTCACAACTATTCATGTTCAGGGTATTGGTTTGGGTATATTTTTGCAGTGGGGATGTTTTTAACCACTACCAGTAAGGATTTCTCTGGATCCAAAAAGGAAGGCCTTCAAATGTAAATTTCAGACGTTAGTATGAAACCAATTTCCAAGAAACGTTTTATCGAGACCACAAAATCCTTCTCCGAATCATAAAATAAAAGGTGTTCAAAGTAAAAATCCTGATACTCACAAAATTCACTTGTTGAAATGCAAAATGAGGATAGGAAAAGCAGATATACAGAATTTTAAATTTATTCTTTTGATTCGTCACTTGCCGAGCAAGTCCCACCTGCCAAACACGATTCAACAAATCTCACCAGCCCAGCACGACTCAGGCCCAATTCACCAGCCCAGCACGACTCAGACCCAGCAAGTCTCACCTACCCAGCACGACCCAGACCCAGCAAGTCCCACCAGCCCAGCACGACTCAGACCCAACTCACCAGCCCAGCACGACTCAGCGTAAGGCCCAGGAACTCCTCAGCCTCCGTGTGAGGATTGATGTTGCGGTGGTAGCCGTCCCCTCGCTCTCCTGCCACCTGCCCCAAGGGGTGTGTTAGTAGTAAAGTAAAAAATTAAGCGATAAAAATTAAATAAAAAAGAAAAACATACTTTCACAAAGCTGATTCATCATACGTCAATATATTTTATTATGATATGAAAAAGAAACCTGTTTTCACAAAGTTGATTGATTGAATGGTGTCAACATATTGGTGTCTGAATTTTCCTTGATATCTGGATTCGTGAACTTGATGTCTAAGATGTTATCAACTCGGTGTTTTTTGAGAACTTGTCCAATGTTTTCGTGAATTCGATGCTGAAAATGTTGTCTGCGTATTGTTTTTTTTTTGCAGTTGACTTCAACACTTCCTATGGCTAGTGAGCAAACGCGGAAGGAATTGGCCGTTATTGCCGGCAGGATCCACATCAGATTTCTGCCTTTCATTAAAGAATAGAATAGAAAACGGCAACGAAAACGACCCAAGTTGCTGGCCCAGTCTTGGGTGGTTCCCAAAGTTAAGTGCTGTCACGGATCTGAATTAAGTCAGTATTCAATCATTACGTATTTCTTTGTTATTTAAGTATTTTTATTTTAGTTTGTAGACGCACACTAGTCAAAAAATATAAATGAGAACTAATTTCAATAGTAACATGACTAACATCTGACACAAGAATGTTGCTTATAAATTATCATCGTACGCGGCCAACCGTGCCGATACAATGGTGTAAATAGTTTGAAAATCTGGCTGCATCTGTTAAGCGGCCCATAAACGATCAATTTTATTGTACATAACATTGACTCAATATATTGATGAGATTTTTTGTTGCCCACTAAGTCAATGAATTGACGGTCGTCAATGAAGCCCACAGACGATCAATTAAATTGTCAGTATTCATCATTTTCAATTATGTTGACAATAAAATTGACCGTCTATGGGCCGCTTAAGGTGGGTGTAGCAAGATTGATGCAAAAAAATGTTTGTTATCTCCATTAGTTTGGGTGTAACAACATTGACATCGATCGTAAGAAATCCTACGTGATCGTTATTATCTGGGGTATAACAAAATTGACGTGTATCATAACCAACCTACCAATCTCCAGTAGTTTAGGTGTAACAGCATTGACGACGACCGCCAAAAAACCTTTGCGATATTTAATATTTTCTCAGAACACCGTTATAACTCCTCTAATTTTTTCGAGATAATAGTACTACAGTAATGGGAGTGAGGGTACGGTAGCAACTAACGACCCTCACTTGGATGAGTGCGGTGAGAATTTTGCACTTGATGTCCGAGATGAGGTTGTCCACCACATAGCGCCGCGTACCGTTCAGTTGCTCTGCATCCATCACCAGCACAGGTTGTGCCTTGTTTGCCTTCGCCTTGTTTTCTGTCGTATTAGGGTCATGTTATTTGTGGAGTCATGTTATTTTCGGAGTCATGTTAAAAAATACAATTCAAAAACCCTTTCATTTTTTTACGGTTAAGTCTTCAAAATGTTTGGGTGACGCCATCAAAATGTTTGAGTGATGGAATTATAATATTTGAGTATTGTTATAAAAATAATTGAAAAACGCTACAGTGAGTCAGTACCCGAAGCAAATTAAGAGTATAAGTTATTGTAAGCTTATTAAAAAATAAGTAATATCTAAAGCTCCAGTTATTTACCTGGCCGTGACGTTTTCCTTGAAGATCGAACCGAATTTTTAACCTCTGCAAAATTATCTTCTTCGACTGTTGAAAGATATTCTTCTTTTCTAGCTGCTGCTCTACGTTGTTCAGGTGGAGGATGTCTTCCTGCAACGGGCGTTTCTTTGGTCCCTAAAGAGGAATATTCCTCACCAGCTTTTGCATCGTCTTTACCAGTTTGTTCTACTTCTCTTTCAACTCGTGAGTCTTCCTCCTCTTGCAAAACCTGATGCTCGCCATCTATTGGCTCATGTTTTCCACCGGATGGTTCTTTGTTAGATACTATTCTGTCTTGCTCCTCAGAAGGGAGCTGATCTTCTTCATGTGGTACTTGATCTTCTTCAGGCGGGAGCTGATCTTCTTCAGATGGTACCTGATCGTCTTCAAATGGTACCTGATCTTCTTCAGATGGTACATGATCTTCTTCAAACAGCAACAAATCTTCATTTGATGGTAACTGATCGTTTTCAGATGGCTGCAGATCTTTTTCAGATGGTATGTTTTCTTCAGATGGCAAGTATTCTTTTTTAGTTTGCGAGAAATTTTCCTCCAATTCCAAGTGATTTTCTTCAGATCGTAACCGGTTTTCAAAACCAGATGGCATCACATCCTTTACTAATTCTAAAGCATCAGACACTTCGTCTTCGGCTCTTGGCGAATTTTCCTCCGCGTCCTCCAACTCACCGTCTTGCAAAAGAAGCTGTGAGGCCTGGCATATTCGGGAAGAAAGCAATCATTAATATCAGTGTTTACGATTTATATCATGAATAATGAGCATCCATAATGATGAGCATCATTAACAATGAACATCATTAATGATGAACGTCTTTAATGGGGAGCATCATCATTAACGATGAGTATCATCAATGATAACCATCATTAACAATGAACATCTTTAATGATGAACGTCTATAATGGTGAGCTTCATTAATGATGAGTATCATTAACAATGAACGATGAACGTCTTTAATAATGAGCATCATTAAAGATAAATATCCTTAATAGAGAGCTGAACATCATTACCATTATCATTGTTCACTTGAGGGTTTTCCATGAAAAATTATTGAGATGCAAAATTTAATTGTGGGACTTTTACCTCCCTCAGAGTAATGCAAATGTTGTAAAATTCCTTCCAACCAATATTGCGAGCAAAAAAAAAAAAAAAATGGGGGAATGATGGCTCCCTCAGCTACCGTTCGTCTGACGTAAGAAAAAAAGCTCCTTCAATTTCTGGAGCTCTATTGTTGAATAAGCATCCGCAGCATGTAAAGAACTTACAAACTGCAAAAGAATTCTGGTCAAACGCTTCACGCCATTTCGCATCTATGTCATAGGGATAACGTATTGCAACATTTCGGTCTAAATTCAAACTAAACGATCGATCGGTTGCTTTGAATGTGTTCATTGCTACTCTGGGGTTCAGCATTTCAAACTCTGCGAAGTTGAAATGTTTGTACTTTTTCTGATTAATTTGGTGTATTTCCCACTATCCCCACTGCGAAGACCTCACACTTAGCCTGTGAAGCGCAGTTGATTATGAAACCATAATTAGGTTCATTTGTAACCTATGAGTAGGAATTTTGTAGCCATTTGTTACCTATAAGTGATGGTAATCTATGACCGTGTCTCTATATTATCCCACGTACCCATGTCCGTAGAGAATACTAGAATGAGTATAAACCTGAGATTTTTTTGTTCTTGTCCTTACACTGTAACTTCATTTTCCTGAAAATTCTGTTGAAAAAATAAGAACTGGCTCATTTTTAGGTTTGCTACGTCTTTTTTCTTTTGTTCTTTTTATCTTTTTCTAAATTATTTCTTTTGACTACAATGAGCAATACAGCCGTTATTTGTATGTGGCAGGACGAAAGTTGAATATTATTATTATAATTTTTCCCCTTTATTTTATTTTATATATTGATACACCTATTTTTTGGAGAAAAAACAAAACTTCAAGTCATGTCGATTACATTCACTTAAAACTCTGCGAGCTGTTAGCAATAAATCTTCAATCAGAAATAACTCGCTATTTCAGTTAATAAATTTATTACACTTGCTTACTGCTTTAAACAGAGATGGATCGCTACCCCGGTGAGCGTCGCACGTTTCTGTTTCCCAAAACGTGAATAACCTAATGGAAAAAGAAGCGCAATCTGAGCGGTTCGCGAACAAATTTTCTTACCATCGGTACGATTAACAAGCTCTGAAATTCATTTTCCAAGTATGTTCGTTTACATATTTCTAGATGTGCGTTTTGCGCTATGTTTTTATAAAATAATTTTGGTTTACTTATTCTCAATACTTGAAAATCATTTATGACGTGTTTCACTCTGTTTCGGTAGAGCGTTTTGTGTCTTTTCTTCTTTCGTTTTAACTTATAGCGAAGGACTTCCGAGGGCTTCTTCTGAAGGACTTGTTCCGATCAAGCCTGATACATATCAACTTGTAAATTAGTTCTTCAAATGCCATATAACACCAGGACGCAATGGCAGTTACCCCCGGTCAAGCCGGTACCCACTTCCGACACCTGGGTGGAGTGGGGAAAAGTGGCTGAGTTCTCTCTTTTCCTAACGGGGAGAAACACCGGACGGCACTGCCGGGATTCGAAACGCCGACACCTTATCGTGTATAGTCAGAAAACTTGTTCAAGCGCTGCAGGTCGACAGGCACTGGGCTGGAATGACATCTTACCTCAAAGTCTTCTGCACGAGCGGTCGGAATATCCGAGCAGTGAACTAAAGTACAGAAGTAGAAATAAAATTTGCAGTAAAGCCCAGAAACGTAAATTATACATTTATTACATTTGATGACGCTTGTACGGTGTTGTGAGCTTCATTATAAACTAGCATGACAAAAAATTTAAGAGTTCTTCACTCTACTAAGGTGTGTGCGCACTTTCTCTGTACATATGTTCGTACATATGCTGATGCAACGCCTGGGTGCGGTTTTACCGCAGTGCGGGTGCTTGGTCAGCAAATTGAGAGTATAAAAGAGCGTGTGGAGACTTCTAGAGTCGCATTTGGACCGTGTTCCTCCCCTGTACAACATCCCTACCAGTAAATCGTCGCAGTTACCAGCGTTGTCACTAACCTTCGGACTTCACACCTACTCTTGGCGTTACACTGGTGGCCATATCAGTGACGGACCCACGAATTCGCGAAGATATATTTGAGAAGAAAAGAAGATAAAGTATTGGACGAGAAACCTAAAGAAGTTTACGACGAAGAAGGTCGAGCGACTTCAGCAAATCAACACGACGGTGATAACTACAGAGAATTCGAGAGAACTCAATGAAGATCGTCTGGTGACGAGAAGAAATATACTTTCTACGAAGATTATCTGCAGAGACTGCAGAGCGACGAGATATCGACTATAAGGACAGCATCGACGGACGGAGAACTTCAGAGATCAACGGAGAGGGCAAATACGGAGCTCAAAACTTCAACTGCGAGGTGATTCAGCCGACTACAAGTTACGTCAACTTCGTGCTACGGGCGGAGCAGTGACGGTGCATCGCCTACAACGACTGCAGAGATCACGACATCGTGCGACAACTACAACTACAATTTAAGATAAGTAAAGCAGCAATTAATGGTGATAATTGTAACAGTGCCGTTGCAGCTAACTATTCATTGCACGTGAGGCGTGAAGCGTGCGCGTTACTCAGTACGTGCGGGCGTCAAGGTCAAACTAGCTGGGCTGTACTTGCAGGCTGCAGCTGTAGAGAGCAGACAGTGTGTTTCAATGACCCCCAGACATGAGCTGTTTTCAAGGTGTTACGAGTCCTATTTTTTAAAGTGAGTGGCGCTATTTTCTCGAAGTGTTGCTATAACTGTTTCAAGTACTTTTGTATTGTTTTAGTTGTGTAAATTTAATCTTGAGCAACGTTAAACTCATTTGAGCAGTGACGTTATTTGTGTAATACGTAGAGACCAAACTTGTAACGTAATTATGCCTGAAATTTCAGTATCGAGTGATTTTCGAAATAGTAGAATGCCTACCACAGTTTTTTTTCTGATGTGGATATATTGGCGACAGAGAGATAAGTATACTTAAATGCCTTCCGTGGTCTGTACAACATGTAGGTCATGTGAGATTTATTTTTTTGCTGGTTGCGTCTGATGGGATGCTGCAGGGGGAGGTGCGTTTCCAATTTGCCCAAAGGTAATGCTGAAGACCTTTGTAAAACTCAACGTTCAAGCAGTTAGAGAGTAAGAGGAAAATTGTTTGCAAGAGAATCATTGCATTTTGATTTCGAGGAAGTACTACTGATCAAAGGATCAATTATTGAAAGAACAATTCGCTGTATTAAGATGACAGGAATTAGTTAAAAGATGATGTAAAAGTAGTACAATGCATTGAAATGATGTAATAATGATGAAATATGTACTGAGAAATGCAATGTGATTTCGAGAATTAAAAATATATTAAAGTTGGAAGATACTCTTTCAAGTGAAGTAAGTAATAATGGATGTTCAGATGATACATTCCTGATGTTATTGCTCTGAGTACGATAGAAGAAATATGTGAGAAATATGTGAGAAAAATAGAGCAAAAAGAGAAGATACCGCGGCAGAGTGAATGTCCGTGAGAGAATAAATAAAGCGTTGCAGCGCTTGGTAAAGATACCGACAAGTCTGTGGATATATCTGGTAAAATGGTTTAAGGTTACCAGGTACATTTACCAGCGAGGTCGAGTAATACTGTTGAGTAATTCGCGCAGACAATTAAGTGAGTAAGCTTTAGAGAAGCGAATGTTTGCAATGTTCACGGTGATGAGGATCTACCCAAAGTCGACAGTGTTGTGGTGGAAGTTTCAATGCCATCTCTGGTAAAGACGTTGGGATGATATCTGCTAAACCGGGGCATTGTTGTAACGATATTCGTGTTGATGAACTAGGAATTAATGCCATTGATACCATGATGATCAGAGTAGCATTGTAGATTGCGGTTGTCATTGTGCTGGCGAACAGAAATAACATACAAGAGAAGTAATGAGAGGCGTTAGACGCCCATTAATTAACCACGCGTGGTGGTGAGGTATTAAGTTAAGAGTAACTAGTAATAGAGTGTACAGAGTGTAGAGTGTGCAGAGCTGTACGCAGCTGCACCGATACATTGAACTCTGAGAAAAAAGAGCACTAGACGACATGCAAACGATGACTCATACGCCAGACAGAAAGGCGCCTTACTTCCTGTGTCTCTGTTCAGCAACAGTTGCCAGGCAAGCTACGACGGCGTGGCATGAACATGACTGGTGAAGTCATTTTGCAAGCCTACCCGAATTTCATACTCAGTAAAGTTTTATGTTGTGTAATTTATTATTCGAAAGTAACAGAATGTAAAATTTATCATCAAGTCTCCTAAAGGTTTTCACGGGATAATTTACAACGGATTGAACGATTAAAATTTAGAATATTTAACGTCAATATTGATCTATCGCATTTATATCTTTTTGTGTACGTACTGTAAAAAGTATGTCCTTACGTGTTCAATCATTTTTTTGTTGTATTTGCTTATGCTTCAGTTTAACCTCGTGTATGCTTTAGTGTTTACCCTTTTTGATTAAGGCATTAACGGAACGCGATATGTGAAACGTAAAATGGCAGTTCACAGTGTAACAGTTCAGCAAGTACAGTATAATAATACGTAATTTTCTTGTGTAAAAGACGCACATGATTGTGGAGAATTTTTGATTTTTTTTGTTTGCACGTTTTGCAAGAGTTGACGACTTTGCAGATATTTAATCTTTTTGCCCGTGCATAGTCTGGGAACGTTTCAAGAACGCACTCTCATGTCTCGATGAGAATTAATGTGCTGAATTCACACTTTAAATACAGATTGGAAAATTCTCACGACATCCGGCTGCTGATGCCGAGATTTTAACGTGGAGACAGTGTTTTCAATCTCTCAGCAAATTAAATGTCTATTCGAAATTCAGTTGATCTTTATTGATTCAGAATTCGTTTTCTGAGAAAACTTAAACGAAGTAAGAGATTTGTTTTTGTTGGACATTTAAATCATTGACTTGAAAGGATTTTTTTTTAAAAAGTTCATTATCAAGCTGCAGTTCACTTTACGTAAACCTTTATGCTTGTGTTTTAAATTGGTTTGGCTTTTAGAATTGTTTAAATTGTGTTCATTTTTCTTTCTAATTGGTCATGCTAATCGTTTTTGTATTGATTTCCAATTTCAGTTCGAGCGTGTGCGAGCGGTAACACAACATCTGTAACACGGTAACATGGTACATGTACATGGCATCGCGTTGGTGTACGACAGCCTGGTGCCAGAGCGCTTGTCAACAAACATCGATGGCCTTGGCGGCAGCAGAGCTTTGCACGCAGCAAAGAGACTACTGCAATTTACCTTCGCGCGCAGTCAAGAGATTACTGAAATTCAACTTCGCGCGCAGTGATTTGAAAAGAGTAACTTACCTTGAAGATTTAATGTGGTTTTAATACTTTACAGTGTTACTTTACCATGTTCGTAATGTTGAAAACGTGGTTTAATAAATTTTGAAACTTGAAAGTAGGTAATTATAAATTCAGTCGTTCAAAAATTATGACTTTGTTTACATTTTATTACGGTTACATTACGATAATTTGGAAACCCGATTTTCATATTCATACTTGATGTCTTAAACTAGCGTGTGTTCGATTTTGTTACGTATTATCTTATATCTTACTACACGTTCTATATCGTTATGTTACCGATAGAATTAAGTTTTACGAGTCTACGGTACTCTGTTTATTCTGATTGGTTGTTTTACTAATAGTGGAAAAATTCTGTTCTAATTTGTGCGATGTTTGGTTATAAGATTATCCAACTTCTATTTTTAAGTCTACGGTAACGAAGACGATATTTTGAATGTTTCTTTTTGGTGAAAACTTTAATGATGCTTTATTTAATATCAACTCAACTTTTCTGTATTATTTTTCGTTACCTACGAGGTAATAGCGTTGTTCATTATAAATTTTATGAAATAGACTTGTCGAAGAACTCGTGTTTTGCTCGGTGTTAAGCTTTCACCAGAAATGTAAGCGGATGTTTAATATTTACCCAATTATTATTAAGTTGTTTTTTCCACCCGAGTGTTTTACCATGTTCGCGAAGATGCTCGAGTCGATGCAATGTTCCGGTATATAATTATGATTTGTTTCATTTTGGTTTATCGATAAGCCAATTCATGCGAATATTTTGTTCACTTAAAATTTTAAAGGTATTGTGTATTTAATTTCATGCGTGTTATTATTATCCTTAACGAATGTATTGATTTATTTAAATTTTATGGCGAGAATGATTTTTTATTTGTCGAGGTATCTGCGTGCCCTATTTCTTATTTGTGTTTGATTAAAAACTTTTCAGTTGTTGTTTCAACGATGCGATTTTCTTTTTCACTTTTACTGCGTTAGCATTTGAACTGTTTAACACAAAACAATGTTAGAGTTAATTGTGTTTTTCATGGCTGGTGTTCATGTTAGCGGATTTTTGTTTTTTTAGTACGACACCTGCCGAGGTGCATTGTTTTAAGGTTTTCTGTTGCCAGAAAATTTTTTTTTTGATGTTGCACTATTCGTGTGCGAAAAATTGTTTTTTTTTTTGCGTTCTATACGTGTCTTGAGCAGCGCCTCTTCCCATGTTTTTTTGGTGATGGGGGTGTTTGCGTTTTTCTTTGCGATGCTTTTTGTCGAATTTAACTGGACGAGTTTGTTTTTCCTGTTACTGGCAGTTGTTTTTGCCACGAAAGGGTTATTTTTATTTTTTTGGTTTTCCTAATTAGGATGCCTTTAGCTTACTGTGTTGCTTTTTAAGTTACGATTCTTCCCTTTGATTCATTTATTTTTGTGGTTTGTGATCAACCATGTATGGGGGGAAGGTATGTGTGCGCACTTTCTCTGTACATATGTTCGTACATATGCTGATGCAACGCCTGGGTGCGGTTTTACCGCAGTGCGGGTGCTTGGTCAGCAAATTGAGAGTATAAAAGAGCGTGTGGAGACTTCTAGAGTCGCATTTGGACCGTGTTCCTCCCCTGTACAACATCCCTACCAGTAAATCGTCGCAGTTACCAGCGTTGTCACTAACCTTCGGACTTCACACCTACTCTTGGCGTTACAAAGGTGTCGGAAATGGGTACCGTCTTGATCGAGGGTAATCGTCATTGCGTCCTGGTGTTAGTTATAAGGTATCTGAGAATCTAATGTACAAGATGATATGTATCAGGCTTCATTGATAGGAATAAAGTATCCTTTGAAATCGTTTTTGTAAATAAGCAGTTGCTGCTAAAATCAGCTCGTTTTGGAATGTTCTTGGAGCGGAATAATGTATCCGGATGCTCTAGTAGACTGCGAGTGCATTGTGGTGTGTTCGGCTAAAATAATATATCAACAAAAGGGGTTGAACAAGGTTTATTTGTGCAATATTCAAGGGAGGAGTGAATTAGAAAGTGTTATCATGATATCATGATTTCCGATTGTTTCGTGTCGCGTCTAAAATCTGTCTAAAATAGGCTCGTCTTCTGAATGTCATTGTAGTAGAATAGAGCTTTACGATTAGTACAGAAATTGTGGGGAGAGGATTCATATCTTCTTGGGAAAATTTAAAAATTTTCAAGTTAAGCTTGTCTTCAAAGAATTTTGGCATCACTGGAGCAGCGAAATTTCAAAAACTCGTTGACTTTGTAAACACTCCGACTGCGACGTAAGGCACCGGTGGTCACTGAGGGAATTTTCGTGAGGCTGCTCACTGACCAGTAGTCAAAGACAAAATTTTCATAAATACTCAATGAAAACTAAATAAAGGCACGATCCAGTTTATTTTTACTATTTCAACATTGCTAACTACAATTTACTTTAAAACTGAGTTGAATATTAAACTTGTTGTACTGCCCCAGTCAATATATTAAAAATTGCCTTGTTCATACCTGTAACCTCTGAAATCACTACCCAGTTTTTCCTTCTTTTTCCTAGTTGAACCTCCCACAACCCTGAACCTCCCACAACCCTGATACTCCCACAACCCAGGAACTCCCGCAACCCTGAACCTCCCACAACCCTGATACTCCCACAAACCTGAACCTCCCACAACCCTAATACTCCCACAACCCTGAACCTCCCACAACCCTGATACTCCCATAACCCAGAAACTCCCACAACCCTGATACTCCCACAACCCTGAACCTCCCACAACCCTGAACTTTCCACAATTTTATGCGGGTTGTCTTCACTCCATCCCTAATTTCAAGCTGGCGGAGGTCGAGTCGGACTTTGGGGCTTGAATTTAAAGGAACGTCAGGTTTACAAAAAGGTGAATTTTTATTGATATTTGCTAGTTTATTACATAAAATTGCTATTTACTATGGCTCCTTATAGCTGTTTAACTAGTTTAACATTAACTAGTTTAAGATTGTTCATTTAAATTTGCTAATCTGTGTAATTTTTAACTTATCTTTTCTAGAAGGATAAAATTACTGCCATGTAAATTGCTGAGAAGTGAACTAGATTCTGAACTGCTTGCTCTTTTTATAGTAAAAATGTAAAATTCCCCTAAACTTGTAGCGCACTTACCGCATGCGATATTCTTCATACCTATGCATAGCCGTCGTGGAGAGCGATGAAACTAAATCAATTATTTCCGAGTCTGTACACAGTAATGAAGGTTATGTGACTACTTACCAACCTATACTTTTCATTCTTCTCTCACAGATTAACTAAAATGAGTGTTGTGCGATTAGCTATTTACTTTTCCCTGTAAACGTTTTCGATATAAATTGGGGCTACAAGTTAAACATTCTTTACTGGTAAAAGTCATTGAATTTGTAATGTAAAGAAGAGAATTTATCTATGATGTGTATTTACTCTTGGAAGCTTTGGTGAGAGATCTTTACGGGAGTTAATTCGAAGGAAACGAGATTTGAACACATTTGGTAAAAAAGGCAGTTTTGGCGACTTTAAGTTGAACATGTCTTTTAATAAAAACTTCTTTTTGTCAACTTGAAGATGAATAAGTTTTTTAGAATGAAGCTCATTTTGACGACTTGTAGTAGAACAAATTTTTCAGAACAAAGCACATTTCGGCAACTTGAAAGTGAACATATTTTTTAGAATGATGTTTATTTTGACAATTTGAAGTAGAACAGGCAGTTATTTTTTTTAGAATAAAGTTCATTTTGTTAACTTGAAATTGAGTGTGCTTTTTATAATAAAGTTTACTTTGGCAACTTGAAGTTGAGCAAGTTTTTCAAGACAAAGTTCATTTTGGATATTTGAAGTAGAACCTACATTTAAAAATAAAGCTTTTTTGTCACTTAAATTTGAATATCTTATGGAAAACAAGGCCTAAGCTTAGGCCACTTTGGTCATTCAGAGCTCCCCCTTGCCGCTGGGGACTGCACTTCCTCCCCCACTGAACACCGACGCAAGCATGGTGGCGAGGGTGGTCTTGATGGAGTGGGAGCGGTGGGTGGCGGCGCTGTCGGGGTCCTGGGGGAGAGGGGGAGGAGGTGGGGGTTACTTGGGGGAGCACCACAGCTCATGCAAATTGAGAGTCTTTCTAAAAAATGCCTCAATTAGTACGTAAATTTTACAAGAAGCTAATTTTCATTCTAAATTATTTTTAACATCATCATTGTCACTATTAATATTGTATTAAATTGTTACTATTACTATTATTAGTTTGAGGTTTTCCAACCACAACATAGGCGATCTCAAGAGGACTACGAGAAGAGACCATTTAGTGCGGAGTGATAAAATAAAGAATTTATGCACAAGGTGCGTTCTCACACAGGATATCCTGAATTTCCATCACAAGATAGAAACAGAAAGTTAGGAAGGAACAAGAAGAAAATACAAATTAGAGATAGGGAAGAAGGCATGAAAACTGAAAGAAGCAAAGTGGGCACAAAAGACAGCAGCCCCGAAAGCTAATCTTTGGCTGAGATGACCTAACAGTATCTCCCCTGATTGTGCCTAAAGTGTGCAACAATTATTAACGGCGAATCAATTAGTTAAAGAAGTAGTGTACTCTGGAGATGCAAGAGGCAATATTATGTAGTAAAACCACTGCTAAGAAAACGCATGCAACTTTGCGCTTGTGTACTTGCGATATTTTGTATGCCAAATTGGATGCTATGAAACTATATGTGAAACTATATGTCGTGTTGGTTTAAAAAATATTGGTTTACGATTTGCTAAGGAAACTTTTTTGTGAACCTAGAATAAACGAATCAAAGCAGGAAGGAATAGCCGCGCATTTTTGCATCGTTAACATAACAGCTCAGTACGTTACATATTTTATAAATAACCATCTGTATGTTTCATATAACTAGCTAGTTTATTAATTTTTATATCACGAACACGAAAGCTACCAAAACAACGCAGGCTATTTACATCCGGCGATATCAGAGAAGACAAAAAGTTCAACATTCACAGATCGTTTTATTTGCATGAGCTGTTGCAGCCGGAGCTCATTCATCTTATTCACGACACCATGAGATGCATGGATGAATGAACTTCGCGGTGCTTCCCTTCATAACTCCCTACCTCCCCCAGCACAACTCCCCCACCTCCCCCAACACAACTCCTCCACCTCCCCCAGCACAACTCCCCCAACTCCCCCACCTCCCCCAGCGCAACTCCCCCACCTCCCCCAGCACAACTCCTCCAACTCCCCCACCTCCCCAAGCGCAACTCCCCCACCTCCCCCAGCACAACTTCGACACCTCCCCAGACCAACTCCTCCAGCACTACTCACCCACCTCCCCAAGCACAACTCCCCCACCTTCCAAACACAATTCCCCCACCTCCCCTAACACAACTCCCCCACTTCCCCCAACACAACTCCCCCACCTACCCCAACACAACTCCCCCACCACCCCCAGCACAACTCCCCCACCTCCCCCAGCGCAACTCCCCCACCTCCCCCAGCACAACTTCCCCACCTCCCCAGCACAACTTCCCCAGCACTACTCCCCCACCTCCCCAAGCACAACTCCCCCACCTCCCCGACACAACTCCCCCACCTCCCCCAACACAACTCCCCCCCCTCCCCCAACACAACTCCCCCACCTAACCCAACACAACTCCCCCACCTCCCCCAACACAACTCCCCCACCTCCCCAGCACAACTCCCCCACCTCCCCAGCACAACTCCCCCACCTCCCCCAGCACAACTCCTCCACCTCCCCCAACACCACTCTCCCACCTCCCCCCACCTCCCCAGCACAACTCCCCCACCTCCCCGAGCCCAACTCCCCCACTTCCCCAACCCAATTCCCCCACCTCCCCCCCTCCCCCAGCACAACACCACCCTCCCCCAGCACAATTCACCCCCCTCCCCAGCACAACTCCCCCATCTCCCCCAGCACAACTCACCATCACAGAGCGATCCTCTTCCAGGAACACAAACTCAGTGTCGATGAAATTCAGCAAACGTTCTTCGTAGCGCTCCCTGGCGGCGTGTTCTGCAATCTCCTGCAATTATAGAGACAATCGAGTTAATAATAACGCATCTAGGCGCAATCTTTTGCAATCCTTGAGGCAATCGCGTCTACAATGACGTATCTGGGCGCAATCTCCTGCAATCATTGAGACAATCACATATACAATAACGCATCTGGGCACAATTTCTTGCAATCATTGAGACCATCGAGTTAATAACACCTGGTGGCAATTTTCTGCAATCATAGAAACAATCGAGTTAAAAATAACGCACCTGAACTCAATCTTCTACAGTCATTCTGACAATCGTTTTAAGAAGAGCGCATCAAAAGGCAATCTCTGAACAGACCTCTCTGCTCGATATAACCACCTATATTCAAATTATGCACTTTCGCCACACTTAATATCAATAGTGCGTTGAAAGTTATTGCTACATCTTTTCTCCTAATTATCCTTGAATTGTTGTCTGCTATTGCGGTCAAAAGCGCATATCTCTGTCATGTGCTTGTGAATTCCAGTTTAAGGAAGTCATCTGTGTGATTTTTTAACCGATTGTTGTGGAATTTGCCCTGTATATGTAATTTTAAAAAAGAAACACATTTTGCACGTGTAACTTTTTTGATTTTATTTCGACCTTATTTTCTAAGAAAATGGGAAACATTTTTGTTTTGGATAATTTTCTAGGTCATTTCAAACGAATAGAAGTCTACGAGTTTGTACGCCAGAACAAAAACTAAGAAAGTTTTAAAATCCCTACAACATTTCAAACAAAGAAACGACTTCGGATTTTTCATTTTACTTTTCATTTCCTTTTCATGTGGGGGTCAAAAATTCATGATTTTTGACCCCCATATAGTGCCCGTATCTCCCCATAAAATTTTGGGACACAATAGCCCATTATCTAAACACTCTTTTTCAGTAAAGAAAAAAATTTATTATTATGACCAAAATCGCTCCGATGACTTCTTTAAACATTTCCCAGATCTGTTCTACAGTATTTATTCTTCGTTGATGGGGCGCGTTCTATATAGCATTGAGATACACAAAACCAGATGAGGTAAAAATGTGAACAATAGGAAGTATTGACGGATGCTCCAAACTCTGACAGTCTGACAATAATAACCTTTACTAATAATAATCGGGGTATGTTTATTTATTTAAATTTTTGTTTGGTATCCGCTTCTGTGACGCTCATAGACGATCAATTTCATTGTCAATATAATTGACAATGATGAATATTGACAATTTAATTGATCGTCCGTGGGCTTGATTGGCGACTGTCAAATAATTGACTTTGTGGGCAACAAAAAATCTCATCAATATATTGAGTCAATGATATTGACTATTAAATTGATCGTCTATGGGCCGCTTAAGGATGCTCAATGACCGTATCTGTGATACGAGTTTCACCAGCACCTGCCTACCACCTACCCAGCCCTGTCTACCACGCACCTTCCTGACCACGAAGTACTTGTCCACCTTCTGGTAGTTGGAGAGGTAGTACTGCTTGTTGCGTAGCATTGAGGCGTCGGCGGGAACGAGTTCTAGGAAGCTCTCCACCGCAGAACAAGCCTTCGGGATCTGGTCAACTGCGAGACGAAGACTCTGGTAAATTGAAGCTACTTCACATGAATTTCCAACAAGATCTTGTGGAAATGGAAGTCCTTTGTACATATGTAGAAATGTGGAGGTACTTAGCATGAATTTCAAACAAGATCTTCCATGATATGGAAGTCCTTTGTACATCTGTAGAAATGTGGAGGTACTTAGCATGAATTTCAAACAAGATCTTCCATGATATGGAAGTCCTTTGTACATCTGTAGAAATGTGGAGGTACTTAGCACGAATTTCAAACAATTTCATTTTTGAATGGTGAAATAGAAGACAAATCCATTTCCTGGTAAATTAAAATTAATTCATTTGAATTTCAAATGAGAACTGTCGAGATGTGGAGGTACTCTGTACGGAACAAGATCTGTTGAAAATGGTCAACTGGGAGAGAATGGCATTTTCTAACAAATTTGAGGCAATTCATATGAATTTCAAACAAGTTTTATCGGGAAAATTTCCGAAAGGCTGTTGCACAGAAGATACAGTTGCAGCGTTCCAGCCCTGGCTACATTATCACAGATAATCAGTTCCAAGTACGATTTTTAACACCGCGACCGCAATTGGTTAAACTGAAGTTCAATATTCAACTCAAATTTAAAGTCAATTGTAGTTTGGAATTTTGAAAATAGCGAACATATACTGGTTTGAGCCTTCATTTAGCATTAAGTATGTACTTATGAAAATGTATTTTGTGACCATTGGTAGGTCAGCAGCATTATGAAATTCCCCTCCGTGGCCACTGGTAGCGCACGTTGCGGTCAAACTGTTAATCAAAGTTGTGAAGAATCTTCGAGTTTCGTTTTCTTCACGGAATATCCACTTCTGGTCCAAGTAAACCAACAATCTTAAATAACAATAGGGCGAAACACAACTGAATTAAAAATTGAGCACAAAACTCACTCTGAAATAAATATACATGGACACGCATAAGTTTTGAACACATTGCACATTAAGAGACATTCAAAAAAGTTTACGATGGTTAGACGTGAAATTAGGTCAGAACATCAGAAAAAACTCCTTATTCATCAGCGATATTAGGAAAACATAAAAAATTAATTAAAAACTGTAGGAGAACAAGCGTTACTGGTACACTCACGTTTCTGGTACCCGTACTGGAGGTAGTTCAAGATGGAGGCGAGGAAGTCTTCTATTTCCTCCCCGTAGAGGTTGGACAGCTGCTGCCCGCACTTCCTCTTGCAGCGGAACGTGAATGTGTAGTGGTCTGGGGGGCAGGGGAGTGAAGGTGAGTAACCTAGGTGAGTGAAGTAGGTGAGTGAAAGTGAGTAAACTAGATGAGTGAAAGTGAGTAAACTAGATGAATGAAAGTGAGTAAACCAGATGAGTGAAAGTGAGTAAACTAGATGAATGAAAGTGAGCAAACTAGGAATGAAGTAGGTGAGTGAAAGTGAGTGAAGTTGGTGAGTCAGAGTAAAATAGATTAGTTGGGGGCTCACTTCTACTTCTTCTTCTCTTTGAAACACCATTGTTGTAGTTGGGTAGACTTAAATTAACACAAAACTATACATGGAAAAATTATGGATATTCATTACCATTTGCTGGAAGAAGCAAAATGTGAAACTGAGTGCAAAATATAAGTCGAATGAAACTAGATGAGGAGGGAAAGCAACGTTTAGATTCATCTGAACCCTTGATTGCGGCGGGTAAAACTGAAGTTTACTATTCTACTGAAATTTGAAATAAATTGTAATGAGTTATTTTGAAAATAGCAAGCATTAACCGGCTCGTGCCTTCATTCAGTTTTGATTAAGTATTCGTGAAAATCGAGTATGTGACTACTGGTCGGTCAGCAGCATAATGAAAACTCCCCATTGACCACCGGTGGCTCACGTTGCAGTCAAAGTATAAATATGCAACTCGTTGAAATATACCACTACGCAAAAAAGAACGTTTCAACCCCTCCGGGTATTTTCAACTTATCATTTCACATTCTTTATTCTTAAGGAGCAATGAGAACAGTTAGAGAGGTTTGGTGGCCACAAGTCTAATTTCTAAGTCGTTAAACAAGATATCCATAATCTAAAATAAACTTTTGCGCCATTACTTTCGAAGACCGCGACTCTAAGTTTTATAAGCATTACATTATTTTAAATATTGCTGTATCATTATTAATTTAATTATTATTTGATCACACCTAGGAGCGTGTGCAACAATTTCATCAGTAGGTTGTTTGGCCCACGTTGACCTGAATGACAGTTTACGTCCGACGTGGGACTCACAAATCTAAGTTTTGCGTGAAATTTCGGAAAATTCCTTGTAGTTCTCGATAACTCATTGTAATTCTTGATAATTCCTGGTAATTCCTGATAATTCCAGTTATTTTCTGGCAATTCCTGATAATTTCTGATTATTCCAGATAATTTTAGATAATTCCTGATAATCCCTGACTATTACAAACAATTCCTGAAAATTCCTGACAATTCCTGACACTTCCTGACAATTCCTGACACCTCCTGACACTTCCTGCTGATAATTCCTGGCAATTCCTGATAATTCCTGGCAATTCCTGATAATTCCTGATAATTCTTGGTAATTTCGGATAATTCCTGGCAATTTCTGATAATTTCTGTCAATTACTGGTAATTTCTGGTAATTCCTGGGAATTTTTGGTATTCCTAGTCAGATTCATGGCAATTCTTATTGACGCCAAGTGGAGGACACTACACCCAATGGAGGACACTAGTCACGGAGGACACTCCTTGGTCACTAGACTCACTGGCTACTGAGGACACGAAGTCAGGGAACCAGCCCTGGTCGAAGGGCTCGTCACACAGCAGGCGGCAGTCCTCCAGCGCGCGCCAGTAGAGCGCCAGCGCCGCCTCCATGTGCTCCACCGCACGCGCGTAGTCCCCTGCCGAGTGCGCGTGGTCGCCCCGCACGTACTCGCGTGCGTACTCCTGTTCAGTGAACATGACGTGATGTACATGAAGAGTGATCTACAGTAATGTACTAGCCACGCACTCCTGTTGATAGGGTACAGGATGAGTGGTCACTTAGGGTACAGAAGGAAGAAGGATCGTGGTCTGCTGTTATGTACTAGCCACCCACGTACTCATGTGCGTACTCCTGGGGGGATACGTAGTGAGTGGTACTTGGTGAGTGGTCATGCGGTTTACAGTGATGGAATAGAGAGGTAGGGTACAGATGGAAGGTGGTACGTGGTCTACAGTCACGCAGTACCGTAGTAATGAGGATAAATGGTCACGGTAACAAATTTCACGTACTTCTTCAAGCACTTCACAAGGAGGGGCACTCTCTACACGCAGATTTCTGGTCCACTTACGAGATTCAGTTTTATTGTTATTCAAATATAATTATTTTTATTATTATTTACAGATAATTAAATACTCCCACTATATTTTGTATTATCTTTATTGGAAACAACTGTTTTTCTGTTATTTCTTCCTTCCTTTTTGTTACGTCTAGGCTACCAGACCTGGAGTTCGAGGTTCTCCAGCAGGTCCTGATCAGCAGAGTGGTCCTCGATGTATTGCCTGAGGTTGTTAGCCATGACTGTGTGTGTGGGCTGCGCTGCCAGCACCGTCACCGCTGCGATCGCTGCGTCTTGGATTCTTCCGATCTGGGGATGGTGGAAATTTCTAGTTTTATTTTAGGATTAAATTTATTTTCAAATTTATTGATATATATTTATAAATTTATATATTCATTTGGGATAAAATTTAACTGTTACCAATTTTAACTTTTACGAATTTTAACTTTTACCAATTTTAAATTTTACCAATTTTTAACTTTTACCAATTTTAAAAATACTAATTTTAACTTTAACCAATTTTAACTTTTAACAATTTTAACTTATACCAATTTCAACTTTTACCAATTTTAACTTTGATCAATTTTACCTTTTATCAATTTCAACTTTTACCAATTTTAACTTTAACCATTTTTACCTTTTATGAATTTTAACTTTTAACAATTTTGACTTTTACGAGTCTTAAAGTTGACCAATTTTGATTCCACTAATTTTGAATGTTATCAATTTCCTCCCATCATTGCATCACACGCTAGAAGCCCAAGCACCGACACACGTTCCTCACTTTGATGAGATAGTCTTCCTCATCCCCCCACAACCCTCCCCATCCCCCCATAGCTACCGTCCCCCTCTACCCCCTGCAATACCTTCACAACCACCAAAACCCCCCACAATCACCATCCCTAACCCCCTAACAACCCCCTCACAACCACCATCCCAACCCCCTAACAACCCCCTCACAACCACCGTCCCCAACTCCCTAACAACCCCCTCACAACCACCATCCCAACCCCCTAACAACCCCCTCACAACCCCCTCACAACCACCAAAACCCCCCACAATCACCATCCCTAACCCCCTAACAACCCCCTCACAACCACCATCCCAACCCCCTAACAACCCCCTCACAACCACCGTCCCCAACTCCCTAACAACCCCCTCACAACCACCATCCCAACCCCCTAACAACCCCCTCACAACCACCGTCCCCAACTCCCTAACAACCCCCTCACAACCACCATCCCCAACTCCCTAACAACCCCCTCACAACCACCATCCCCAACTCCCTAACAACCCCCTCACAACCACCATCCCCAACTCCCAAATAACCCCCTCACAACCACCATCCCCCACATCTTTCTTCAACCACCACCTACACCCCCCCCCCCTCCGACCTTGAAGAGACAACAACCCCTATCCTCCAACACCTACCATCCCCCCACCTCGAAGAGACAACAACCCCCATTCTCCAACAACCCCATCCTCCACCTTGAAGAAACAATAACCCCCACCCCCCACTTGGAAGACACACAAGACAATACCTTGAAGAGACACAAACTATACCTTGAAGACACACAAACTATACCTTGAAGAGACACAAACTATACCTTGAAGAGACACAGCTGGAGGTAGTCGTAAGGCTTGCGGATGGCAAACTCCCTGTCGACGTTGAGGGCTGCCACGTGGTGGTGGCGGCTGCTGAAGTGTGTGTGGCGGCACTTGAGCAGGCAGAGGGCGTTCTTGATAGTAGTTTCGTAGAACTCCTGCAATGATAACTTTAATGATAGCCTTGATAATAGCCTCGTAGAACTCCAGCAATGAGGAACATTCTTGATGTTTGTCTCGTAGAACTCCTGCAATGATAGTTTTAATTATAGTCGTCTAAAGCTCATGCAATTATATTTTTAATTATAGTCTTCTAAAGCTCTTGCAAGGGAAGTTTTGATTTTAGTCTCGTAGAACTCCTGCAATGATAGATAGTCTTGATGATTGTCTTCAGAACTCCTGCATCAATAGCTACAGAACGCTGTAGCTGATACACTTCTGATCAGTACCAAGGAATCTCTGAACAAACTCCGTTCAAAGCAGCCGATAATACAAGTTAAAACGTCCCAACACTTTGACAGCAATTGCTAAAACTGAAGTTTATTATTCAACTAATATTTAAAGTCAGTTGTAGCAAGCAATTTTGAAATAGCAAAGATAGATTAACTGGATCCTGTCTTCATTTTGCTCTAATTAAGTATTTAGAAAAATTGAGTTTGTGACTACTAGTTGGTCAGCAGCATTACGAAATTCCCCTCCGTGGCCACCGGTGGCGCACGTTGCGGTCAGAGCATTAAGTTCGTTGATTCCTTCCGTTCAGCTAAGGGTAGATTGCACTATCTAAGTTTTTTTTAAACTCTCATTTCAAAATTTCTCGGTGCATTGAAGTCCCTTAGAGTGATTAATATCAAAAGGAAGACGACCGCAGGTTTGTATTGTGAAATTTGTTTTACGCTATGTTGAGTAATTAATTAAAGGGATTAGGAATAATATTGTATTTATAAGCAATATTCTTCGCGATCTGTAAGATATTTTATCATTATATAACAAATGGATTGGGAATTTAATTTATTTGCAATACTAAATGTTAACTTGAAGTAAGTAACACATTCCATCTTTACATTGGAAGTCGTAAATGCTCGTGACTTTTGCACTGATAACATTTTCCCGAGGAGAAATAAATTAATTTTTTTAATATAAGTTACAAATACTCGTAACTCTCGCACTGATTTCATTTTTCCGAGGAGAAATAAATTGATTTTTTTGGAATATCAGTTACAAATCCTCGTAACTTTTGCACTGATTTCATTTCCCCAAGTTGAACTTGAATATAAAATCCGACAGTGACACAAACCTGGGAGTTGTCGCGATGCACCGCCAGGGGCGTTGAGTTTAGTGCCTCCGCCTTGCAGTCGCGCCGGCAACTGGAAAATAAAAACTGCGATCAAATTCTAGTATGAAATTCTTCATTGATCTCTTCATTATTACAGTTGTATACCCGTTTTCAGTTTTGTTAGCCTCAGGAAAGAGAGTAAAGTGGGACTTCAAAGGATAGAAATGTTCCTTCCCACCACAACCATCCGTACGTGCTGGAATTTTAAAAACCAATGATGAGCTTTTTGTATCATCTTAATTGGAAATGAACTGTTTGTTTTCGTTCTTTTTATTTTCCTTCTGTAACCTCTTCTACCGTTTTCTCTATTCCCTAGAAACACCAGAGGAGCTGCTCGTACTGCGCTGAAAATTCTGCGGTCCCAGGACTGGAATCGAACCAAAATCCTTCTTGCCAAATTCGGAGGTTTGAGTCACTCGCTACGGACAAGATTGAAATTTTAATTGTGTGTGAGCCCCAGCTAGGGGGATGACCTTAGTTAAATTGCCCAATAATTGAAACCCAAAACTCGGTTTCAATCATGTCTATTTTTTTCTCGCACATTTTAGGCCTGATGTATCCTAGCCACATTAGTCGTGACGGAGACCTACTCCGCTCTCCAATAATCTTAGAGATCCATTTTAAATAACAAAGGTAATTTCAAGGAAAGTTCATGCAACGAGGGACAAGAGAAGAAAATATCGTTAAACACTTTAAAAACAATGGTTTGCTGCATGTTTGTAATTTAAATTCTGTTCCCTCAGTTACTACACATATGTATGAATTTGATTATTCAAATTAAAATTAAAATTACTTATTTATTTCATCTATCACAATGCCTAATCAATTATACATGACATTTTAGAAATTATATTACTAAAAAATAGCGTACTAAACCACCGAACAAATTTGTACGAAAACCTTCGGTACGAAAAATTTCCATCATAATAGCATTTTTAAATTGTGTTTTTCGGAATACTGTGTTTTTAAGATCTTCCTTTATTAGAAAACAAAAAAAACATTGTAGTTGCGACGTGTGTACATATTGCTTGAATATTTCATCACTGGTTTTTGAAATCTATTAAGATTTATCACTTTAGCTATAGTTAGTGAAGAGACACAAAAGCCGCGTCAATGTTTGAACAGAAGATTGATAGAAAGACATGAAAATGTCATCACTAGGTCAAGTTATTTAAAGTTTGAGTAGACTTATCAATACAAGTAAGAAAAAAAAGCAGGTACGCTGATGAAGGTCATTTTAGAGGGTAGTTTCTACTTACGTTCTCACACGAGCTTAGGATTTTACGATATCACGGAATAATGTTAAAAGAGTAATTATTCAGAAACTGAGACTAAAAGTCCCACGTGGCGAGAATTTAAAACTATCTCTTGATGAGTTTACATTGACACGAGCTTAGGCTTCTGCAATATCAGGGAATATTGTTGAAGGTATAATGGGTAACAGCAAATAATTCAGCATCTAAAACTAAAAGTTCCACAGGACAAAAATTGGTCCGAAAAATTCACGTGCATCAATTGAAAAAACTCTCATGTCTTTAATTTTACGATGCAATAATTCAAGGGAAGTTCAAAAGTATATCTTGAAGTGCATACATATCAACTAGTACCTACGATGGTAACTAGCTTTTAGAATGAGGCTATCCCTATAACGAGCATTGTTTTCGGCATCTCCGATTCCGTGTTCCCTTTACCCCATGCACACTCAACGGTGCCTTCGTTCTGACTCTCTTTGGAACACCTTCATTGTTATTAGGGAAGCTACAACGAACTTACAATGTACCTTAGATTAGATTTTAGTTTAAGTCTTCCCAAATGCAACAAAGGCTACCCCAATAGAGGATGGAGAAAGGCACCATTTAGTATGAACAAAAGGGAACGCGGAATTTAAGCACAATGTGTATAGAAACAGTAAGTAGAGAAAGAAGTTCATAAAAACAAGATAGAAGATGAGGAAGAAAGTAGTAGGTACTGAAAAACAGGACTGCAGTGAATTAAAAAAAGATGGTCCTTTAACGTAATAAAACATTTTATTGCAACAAAAAGAAGGCTTACCTAACTCTTAGCTCAGGACTTCACATAATCTTCCTGGGAGTGTTAATTTCCATAGATGCATTAGTTGCATTCCCTGAGGGGTACAATGTTCTCCAAAAAATTAAGGGTAATAAGTTAACTACGCACAACTGACCTGAGCAGCGTATCCTTGTACCACTTGTGATCCTTGATAGCGAGTTGCATGTACGAGACGCACTGGTGCCAGTCGTCACTGAGGTAGTGGTCGATACCCTGCTGGTACAGCACATCGTAGGTGCGGCTGTGGTCCGCAGAGACTTCCTCAGCCGGTGGGGAGTGGTCGAGAGTGAGGGGAGGTTCCACATACGCATCCCCGTCGTTGAGGATTGCCGCGATTATGCTGGGGTTGCCAGACTCCCTCTCAATCAAAGTAGGAACACTCCCCTCTTCGTTTCGGGTAAAGTTTCGTAAGGCCTCTCCGGTCACCCCCGTCCAAGCAGCCAAGCTCAATACCAGACCGACTCCGATTGCTTTCATGGTGCTCATGATTTGCTTTTCGGGTCCTGCTTTACGTGCTTCCTAACAACAACGACAGACACGCCTCGTTAGAATTGTACTTCACTTGTAACTTGATCGAGTTCATTACTTGCGAAATTCTGTATCTGATTTCGTAAGCTTTAAATATCACCTAAGCGTACTCGCTGCACAAGATATAAGAAACTTTTAAGTAATTATAGGACACGTAACTGTAGGAAAGAGGTAAAATACTTCCTTACCATCTGCTGTGCCAGCTCTAGCCCAACTGAACCACCGACTGGCACCGAGGCGCCCACTGTTTGCCTGCTAGGACTGCGTGAGAACGACAAGAGGCAGTGCGATAATCTGAGGAAAATGTTACCCTGAGCGCCCACGCGTTCGTCCGCTTCACAAACCGAATGACCCATGTATGAATCCTTTAATTATTTATATAGGACTTATTCAGGGTGTTGAATTCGTATGTATTGGATGAAGACTATCAGATTTGTTATTGTGTTTTAACCGGTACACAAACATTTTGTCGGCTGTAATACGATGCGTCGAAAAATCCATGTGCTTCAATAGAAAAAACGCCCAAATCTTAAATTATCCTTTTGAATAATTCAAGGGAATTTCAAAGAAGCATACCGTACAAAACTTAGGAAATAAGTTGGACAATAAGCAGTTAACTTATTCAAACCCCGAACTGATGCTGAGATGGAACGCCCTTCTACTTATCCTGTTAGACGGTTATCACGCTCTCGCTTGGATTCTGGCCTGACTTTTGTTTATCAAATGTTAAAATTACATCAACGCTACTAAAATCAAACAGATAACATGAAGCTGATTTAATAAGTCGGTGAATTGTGCATAGCTTTAAGGATGGGCATTATTCGGGGTAACAAAAAATTGAAGTTACCCCAAGGCGCCACCTCGCCCTTCTCAGCAGTCTGGTGCGAGTAAACAGACGCTCCTCTGTGTAGACCGGGCAGCCGTGGAAATTGCATGACGAACGCCTAACAATTCAAAGCCGTAAAGATTTCCCCACGTACATCTTTAAATCAAAACACGAGTTCAATTAACGTAGGTAACAATATAAGCAACAGAAAGCTTAATTTCAGGTGAATATTCTTTGTGCGTTTCAACGGTAAGCACGGGGAGTTTTGAAAGATTGAGGTTAAAAATATCATATGACACTGATCGCGGGTGTGAGAAACGCTTGTCCTGCGTTCCGTGACGTGGCTCTGCTGCCTGGCGAGATGAGTTGAAGGATCCCTATAGCAGTCCAACTTTTGTATGGCTTTAAACTTACGTTTACTTACTGTACTTACTTGTACTTACAGTGCAGTACTTACTTGCGCAGTACTTACTTGTGCTGTACTTACTTTCACAGTACTTACAGTACGTACAGTAAGAACTTAAGTACTGTAGGACCTAAGTTGATGCGACCTAATATTTATAAGTTCCACTTTTGCATTAAATGAACAGGAAAATTATATTCAAAGTAGAATTACGAAACAATGAATTAATTTGAGTTTATACATGTAGAGAATGAATGTGGGCGACTTTGAGTCCGTGGACAATGAATGTGGATGATGTTAAGTCTGTATACAATAAATAAACAAGAGGGTGTAGTGCTCAGTAGAGTTAAGAAAATTATAATAGATGGCGAGTATAAAAATAATCTTCAAAGGCATTTCAAACCATTATCGCACTTGCTGAACTAATCTCTGATTAAAACGTATTCTGCACTTAAATTTGAAAACTTTATTACTGAACTTTATGCAAAATGATATCAGCGCAAATTTTTACATCGGGTAATTAACGGTAGAGTATTTTTAACAACATGAAATGTTATGAGAACATGAAATATATTTTAATCATCTTGGATTCTGCAATAACTACAATGGTAGCGGGCCCATAGAAAATACTGAGTATTGGTGTGTGGAGAAAGTGCAACTTCGATTTTTGGTTGAAAAATCATTAGATTTTTTCATCCATAGAGCAACACCACAGTACAGTTGTACAGTGCAGCACCACTGTACACTGCAGCATCACAGTACCACAACACACAGTGCAGCACTGCAGCACCACAGTACCACTGTACAGTGCAGCACCATTGAGCATCACTGTACAGCACACAGTGCAGCACCACAGAGTACCACTGTATGTACAGTGCAGCACCACAGCACAGCAGCGTAAGCGGTCCACCATCTGTGCGTCGCTCTCGCTCATCTCAGCTCTGTAGCCCGGCTGTTGGCTGCCTGCTGATAAATTCAACATCGTATGAATCTCTAACTTTGTTCGCTATTGCAATCGCCAAAATTGAGATACCGATAAACATAAGGACCAAGCACTACTCTCTAAAAACATCAGAAAACGGCTTCATAGTTTGGCGACTTTGAAACCCGAGTGTTTCCGCAACTAAACTCATCCGACCATTTTGCGAGCCGGCAGATGGAGGGAAGTTTGGGGATGACATAACTCATTTTCGCTATGCATGGCGCTAGGTATCGTAAGCTTCTAGGCACCTGAATTAAGTTGTTCGTGGCGGCTATTTGCACAATGGTCTGAAAAACTGATGGAACAAACGTATATTGGCTTCTGGGACGTATAATTTCATTGTAGGTAATTCCTTTTTGCTCATTGATATTTGAAACGGATTGACTAACATTATCGTGGCTTCTATGACGTATAATGTTAATGGAATCAGACGTTATCCTGGTAATATTCATTAAGAATTATTACAATTTGATGTTTGTTGACTAGCATAGCCTTCACAGCTGTTGCGTTTGGAATGCACAAGTGCACAAATAACAAGAATGTACCACTGAATTCGTAAAAAAGAATGTCAAAGTTGCTTAGCTCTGCGCGGGAAATGTTATTGTGACTAATTCAAAGGATTAAAAAATTACATTCGTTTTTATTTTATTTATCCTTTAGTTTTCCGAAGCATTTAACTGCAAAGTTAAAAAAATCTGTTTTACATGTTATGATTACAAGCCCGCTTTCATTTTAAATGCGTCAGATGGTCACCCGTTGCCATATTGTGTGAAATTAAGTACATTTTCACTCTGTTCACCATTCTCGATCTCGAAAAAATTTCTATGATCAGAATGTTCGAAAGTAAAAATGCCAGGAATTCTTCATAAAAATGAAAAAATTATTTATTTTTACGTGGCAACACAATTTTTTGTGACTTATAACTTACGAAAAAAAACGTACGTCTGGCATATGTATGTGTGTGTGACAGCTGCGTCGGCACATGTGTACTAAGAACATCCATAAAGCACACCATGTTGATGGGACCATTCATTCTACACATATTTCGTACATCGTTCTTTGTAGTCAATGTCGCTCGCCAGACTTTCCAGATGTTTCCAGAAACTATGAATATTTGATGAATAATGATGTGAGGTCCCTGGCTGAAGGTTAGATAGGCCTTCCCTTCGTTGAAATAGAATATTTTTTGTTTGTTTTATTGTAGGTCACCATTCTTTTGTTCCCTGCTGTTTTATTTTTCAGCTTCTAGTTTCTTCTTCTTCAACTTTCATCTAGTTTCAGAAACATCTTTCCTACCCTAATGGTTCTGTGCGTCTGTAACATTGTGTTGAACACAACTAGTGGGTACGTAGATTCCCCGTTCCCTACACTCCTGAACGATGCTTTCCACCTTCCCTTTTTGGAACGCTTTTTTGTCGTTAGGAAGGTTTAGGTTAAGCCATCTACTCTGATCTACTTTTACTTGTCGATTACAAAATGTTGGCCGAGCGGAAAATAAGAAAATAATACAATACTTCAGCAATTGTGGTTACTTATAAAGTCAATAAAAATAAAGTTAACACCAGATACATGACAAAAAATTAAAAATAGCATCGAAAAATCGAAAAGTTGTTGTTGCTGCAGGACAAACTTCAAGTTACGCACTTTAAACAATTTACAATTAATTTTAAGGAACGCCAAAAAAATCAGATGCAGCGCAAAAGGTACTTGAAGGTATTAATTCTAGTTAGGAACTCATATTCTGGCTAAAAAAATTACACTAAACGCTTCGGAAATTTTATCATCAAAGGAGTCTGTGCTGCAGGAAGTGCGATGCTCCTGTGCCAATATGAAGCTAAAGCTCAGAAAGCGTTTCCTGATTGGCTAATTATTTATCAGCACCACTAAGTTGGATTTCATTAATTGGGGGATTCATTCAAAATCATTTATCATGCATTTGGTGCACAACAGTGTGATGACTATCGGTACGTAAGTTACAGCATTTGTGTATTGTACACGTTTGCGTTAATTAAGGGTTCTATTGAAAGTTATGATTTAAAGAAAGAGTTTTTGAGCACAATTTCATTTAATTTCTTTATAAATAACTTCATTTTCTTTCACAAAGCTAGGCTTTATTTAAAGCAAAATTAAATCTAAAAAACGCTACCCCTGTTTTCGCAAAGCTTCACTCTATTCAAAGTAAAATTGTCTCTATAAAACACTTTACCTGTTTTCACTAAGCTTCACTCTATTCAAAGTAAAATTGTCTCTATAAAACACTTCCCCTGTTTTCACTAAGCTTCACTCTATTCAAAGTAAAATTGTCTCTATAAAACACTTCCCCTGTTTTCACTAAGCTTCACTCTATTCAAAGTAAAATTGTCTCTATAAAACACTTTACCTGTTTTCACTAAGCTTCACTCTATTCAAAGTAAAATTGTCTCTATAAAACACTTCCCCTGTTTTCACTAAGCTTCACTCTATTCAAAGTAAAATTGTCTCTATAAAACACTTCCCCTGTTTTCACTAAGCTTCACTCTATTCAAAGTAAAATTGTCTCTATAAAACACTTTACCTGTTTTCACTAAGCTTCACTCTATTCAAAGTAAAATTGTCTCTATAAAACACTTTACCTGTTTTCACTAAGCTTCACTCTATTCAAAGTAAAATTGTCTCTATAAAACACTTTACCTGTTTTCACTAAGCTTCACTATATTCAAAGTGAAATTGTCTCTATAAAACACTTCCCCTGTTTTCACTAAGCTTCACTATATTCAAAGTGAAATTTTCTCTTTAAAACACTTTCCCTTTTTTCACTAAGCTTCACTCTATTCAAAGTAAAATTGTCTCTATAAAACACTTCCCCTGTTTTCACTAAGCTACGCCCTATTTACAGTATAATCTTCCCTCGAAAACTCTTTTCTTGTTATCAAAAAGCTACGCTCTATTTACAGCAAAATTTCCTCTTTAAAACGCTTCCCCTAGTTTCATTGCACTACTTTTTATTCTCAATAAAATTGTCTCTATAAAACGCTTCTCTTGTTATTAAAGAAGCTATGCTCTATTTACAATAAAATTTTCACAAAAACTGCATTTTATTCAAATCTGTGCAGACCTTCCCCAAAACCTTGTTCGTATTTCAACAAAAGGGAAAGAAACCACCGCCTTTTGGGGCAGGCTTTCCAGTGACGGACGGTGAAACGGAGAATAAAATTCTTCGTGCGTCAGAAGACTAGCCTTGGTCTTAAGTATATTGTAGCGAGGCTCAATGAATTATTGCTCTCAATAAAAACGACAAAAAAGATGCGCATAATTTTTCCGATTACTTATCACACCGGAAAGTTAGAAGTTAGAACCAGGTTCATCACACGCACACACACACACACTCTGACGCATTGGGCGTCGTAATTTTCACGAACAAAAAAGGTAAGTCAGTAAATCAATCGATCGAATAACTCGTGAAATGATCTCTCGAAATACCGGTTGCTTCGATTTCGTCATTCGTATGCATAAAAATAATATATTTTGGAGGCCAACACCTGAGTGACAAGCTACAAATGAGACCGCCTCCACCTCTCGTGCTCTATTCTCACATGACTCAAACTTGTGTGAGGAGACAGAAATGGTCTGCGTGTTGGTGTTCTTACTCATAGCGTGAAGTTTAATTTCTGCCAACTTAAGGACTTTGTTCCATACAATATTGTTTTCTGCACTTCAGGTTCATTTGATCTAAAAGGTTTTGTCGATAGCACGATCGTTTAAAATTGGCCAAAGTATTCCATCTAATGATATTTGTTTCGGTTCAGGTTCATTTACTCTACATCGAGGTCTTTTGAGGGGTTAAAATGTTGTTACAGAAAAAAAACGCTTGACCGCAAAGTTTAATTTCTGCTTTCTACGATATTTGTTTTTACAATAAAAGACAATTGGTTCTAAGGTGATGAACATATTGAGCATGAGACATAGAGATGCGAAATGTCGGAGTAAATTCAAATGCTAAGTCTAATCTTTTGTTGTTCCAACATAGGAGTAGGATGCCGTGTTCTATACAAGTCAAAAGTATACCCACAAAAATTATGGAACAAATGTTGGTAATGTTAAAAAAAAAAACGTTTTAGCTCGAAACTATCATCGAACCTAACGAAATAGAGAGCATGGGTAGGAACCACATTCCGGAAGTGTCGATGTTTTTCTTACGTACGCCAATTGTTCTATATTATTAATAATTTGTTTTTTGCATACTAATTTACGTAATAATACCACTGATGAGCACATAAACTTAAGCGTACATTGAGCTCAAATAAATAAGAACAATCAGCTGTGCAATGTTCTAGCTGATTAGCTTACCACTCAAACCCGCGCAGGATACCAGGGAATATTTTATCAATCAAATATTGTGACCAAGACTCAGATTCATTGATTTCTTTCTGTTATTTGCAAGAAATTCTCATCGCTTTTACCATCACGAGTTCTAAGACTTGAATTTTAAATAAGAAAAAATATTTACGCATTGTGAAAAGTATGTAATTTTATAAAAGAGACAACAAAAAATGTTTGACCAGTTCCCTGATGAGCAATAATTGATAAGGCATTGACAGGGAAATTCAACTGAAAAAGCGATCAATGGGCAAGAAGAAATTTCATGAATGCAGTATAACTACAAGAGCGAGCATATACCACAAACTGATGAACAGTTTCAAATCTTAAAATATAATGACATGAAAATGCATTGTTTTTACAGATTTAAAAAAGTTTCTTTTAAAAATATTCCAGCTCTGAGACTTCAAAGTAGAATTCACTGAAGTATATTTTTTCTTTGAATTATTTTTTTACTGAAACTGTGTTTTCTGATTGGGTTTTTCCTGTTCAATGAAATTCTGTTTTTTGTTATTCCAGGGCGTATACTGGTATTTGGAAGATGCTGCGTCTCGCGTGCTTGCTGTTGGCTGCCTCGGGGGTGGTGAGTTGCGGTAGCGCTCTATTCTTACTCTACTTTAAACTCAGTTGTTTGCTTTGATTATTAGAACATTCACTATTATATGGCCTTCGTAGCGTCTATAGTGGAACAACAATAATAATGACAATAATAATAATAATAATAATAATAATAATAATAATAATAATAATAATAATAATAATAATGATATACTTCCAACCTCAAAAACCTCCTTACCAACGAGGAAAAAGAGCTCATAGCCAGTGAACTAAACACGGAAGAAGGGGTTGACGAAAATAATCACCAGGCCGAAGCAAGAGCGCCTCCGATACCACCTGAAACTGAGACACCAAACGTGACCACCGGAAATGACACCGACCAAAGACCAGAAGACGACTCTTGCTCGAGCAATTACACCACCGACGATGAAGCAGAAACGTGGGGAGCTGGAGCTGAGGTACCAAACCAGCTGAGGTACCACCAGATCAGCGACTCAGAACCTGACGATGCTTCAGACGTCGATTTAATAGCAGCACCTCCGCAACAAGCTGAAGTGCCAAACCGGTACCACCAAGCCGGCGACACCGAACCGGAAACGGACGAGGCGGAACCCATCGTAGGGGAAGAACCTGTGGTGGACCGCCGAGACCTTCCGGGAGATGAAGAGACTCTGCTCAACGAGCTCCACAATACCTACTTAACGCTCCTTCACGAAACTCCAAAAGAACAACTACCGAACCTCAGACACGTCCCATCGGGGAAGATCCTAGCAGCTACTGCCAAGATTAATCATCTCATCGGCAGAATAAAGACCAGGAACATCACAGAAACTAACACCCTAATTCTGGCCGGAGCGTTCCTAGTCTCCAAAGAGCTTGCTCCTCCGCCGGCAACCAACCGGCCGAGAGGAAAGAAAGACCCCCCGTGGAAACACCGAATCCAAAAAAGCATAGATGAGCTCCGGAAACATCTAAGCTGGATCTCGGAATGGAGACGTGGCAGACTGACCTGCAGAAACAAAATGGCGGAACTCGAGGGTACCTACCACTGCAGGGAGGCAGGACTACAACTGGTAGAAGAAACCCTCAAACAAAGACTATCGGTAAAACGAAGCAAAATCCTTAGATATGAGAACAGAATCGCTGGCTTTCAACAGAACAAAATGTTCGCGACCAACCAGTCACGATTCTACAAACAACTGCGCCACAGAAATGTCGAAATGGACGTTCCGGAAGCCGAAGGTACGCGGCGCTTCTGGAGCGGCATTTGGAGCCAAGAGGTCCAGCATAACGCCGAGGCTGAATGGCTCCAAGGCATCGCCAAAGACGTCAATCCGGACGAAGACCTCCGGATAACGGCGGCGCGATTACAAAAGCAAATAAGAAAAACGCAGAGCTGGAAGGCCCCCGGTCCAGACAAAGTCCAAGGCTACTGGATCAAGACCTTCACATCCCTCCATCCCAGGCTGGTAGAGAACCTGGACAGATGCTTAACATCAGGCACTGTGCCAGATTGGATGACAACTGGAAGGACGGTGCTGATACAGAAGGATAAGGAAAAAGGATCAGCGGTGAGCAATTACAGACCCATCACATGCCTCCCGGTCATGTGGAAGATCCTCACCGGCATGATCTACGAGAGCATGTATGAGCACCTAGTGAGCCGCGACTACTTCCCTAACGAGCAGAAGGGATGTAGACGGGGAACGAGAGGGACGAAAGACCACCTTCTGCTCGATAAGCTGATCATGACCCACGCCAAAGCTAAACACAAGAACCTTAGCATGGCGTGGATTGATTACAAAAAGGCCTTCGACATGGTCCCGCACTCATGGATCCTCGAATGTCTGGAGACATACGGAGTCGCAGGAAACGTCCGGCGGCTGATCGCAACTACCATGCCTAACTGGAAGGTCCAGCTCACGTGTGCAAACGCTGAGCTGGGAGAGGTGAACATCCGTCGAGGAATCTTTCAAGGCGACTCCCTATCTCCACTCTTGTTCGTACTGGCACTGGTCCCAATGACTCAGGTCCTCAACAACACGGGCCTGGGATTCAAGTACGACCGCAATAACAGCCTCAACCACCTACTCTACATGGACGATCTCAAGCTGTTCGCAAGATCCGCTAGTGAGATCGAAAGACTTGTGAAAGTTGTGCACGAATTCTCCCACGACATCGGAATGGAATTCGGAATAAGCAAGTGCGGCCTCATCAACATCGAGAAAGGCAAAGTCTCAGCAACTGAAGGTATCCATTTAGAGAACGAAACAATCGAACAGATCGAAGAAGAAGGGTACAAATACCTAGGAGTGCTTGAACACGACAACGTTCTGCACACCGAGATGAAGGAAAAGATCAGGAAAGAATACATCAGCAGAGTAAGGTTAATTTTGAAATCTAATCTCAACGGCGGCAACATCATCAAAGCCATTAACACATGGGCCGTACCGGTCATCAGGTACACCGCCGGAATAGTTAAATGGACTAAGCTCGAACAAAAGCAGCTAGATACGAAGACCAGAAAGCTGATGACCATCTTCAGGGCACTCCACTCCCGATCATGCACTGACAGGCTATACATTAAGAGAAAGGAAGGAGGAAGAGGTCTGCTTGAAGTGGAAGAGTGCATCCAAAGTGAGATCAGAGCACTCGGCCAGTACACGAGAGAGCACCAGGATCCTTGGATGAAACTGGTGTGGACATCGAAGACCCTGAAAGAGGAAGAGACCTCAGACAGTTTCAAGGAGAGGAGAAGGGGAGAGCGACTCCAAAAGTGGGAGGGAATGGCACTCGCCGGCCAATACCCCCGACAAACTCGAGAAGCAAAACCCGAACTCACTTGGAACTGGCTGAATCGAGGGGAACTCAAGAAAGAAACTGAGGGCATGATCCTTGCCGCGCAAGAACAAGCCCTCAACACCAAAAACAGAGCAGCTAGAATCACGCACACAAGCAACGACCCAAAATGCCGGATGTGCAAAACCAAAGACGAAACCGTCAACCACCTGATCAGCGAGTGCTCGGCGCTGGCGCAGAGGGAATACAAGAGGAGGCACGACAAGGTAGCAAAAACTCTACATTGGAACCTGTGCAAGACTCACAACTTCCCCTGCGCTGACCGCTGGTACCAGCACGAGCCCAAGACTGTGATGGAAAACGACGACATCAAACTTCTCTACGACGTCCTCCACCAAACTGACAGGGCCATCACAGCCAGACGACCGGACATCGTCGTCATTAACAAGACCCAGAAACAGATCAAGATCATCGACGTGGCAGTTCCGTACGACTCAAGAATCGTCGAAAAGGAGGCTGAGAAAATCCTCAAGTATCAAGACCTCCGGGTCGAGCTCGCCTCGACCCACGGTTGCCGCGCCGAGGTGGTTCCCATCGTGATTGGGACACTTGGGGCCTCAGCCACCAATCTTGAAAGGCATCTGGGTAGCATCGGCTGTGATAAAATCCACCCTGGACTGCTGCAAAAGTCAGTTCTCCTGGGATCTGCCCACATTCTTCGCAAGGTGCTCGGATAACACCGGACACTGAGCTGAAGCCGAACCCACTCAGACGAACTGTGTTCGAATATGGAGAAGAGAAGAAGGCGGTGATCCTCAGGGTGCGGGACGCACCCCGGAACGCTACGCCTAAAGGGACCGAAGGCTGCGAAGGAAGGAAGAAAGGAAGAGGAGCGTAAAACACTCGTTACACCACTTCTGACTGGAACAACCTGAAGACAACCCTACACCAGCCTTAACAACTTGGCTGTGGATCTGTTTCAATAATGATATACTTCTAAAATATGTAACTCCCTTTTTTGAGTGAGATATATTTATTGAAAATTCCATTAGATTTGTGTGGAAGTTGTACGTATTAAAAAATCCTCCACGAATAACTGTTCATACTCTACTTAAAACTTAGTCGTTTTGTTTGATTATTAAAACATGCTACTCTCCTTGTTATGAAAGTAAAATTCATTGAAAATTCTATCAGGCTTTTTTTACAAAGTTGCGCCCATTAAAAACTCTTCCACTCATTACTGTACAAGTTATATTCTTAAAAAAAATCTCATTGTTGTGTAAGTCATATTCATAAAACCGCCATCATGTCTTGTTGTGCAAGTGATTTTCATTAAAAGAACAGTGGGCGTTGTTGAATGAGGGATTTTCATGAAAAAATTCCATCACGTGCAATTGTAGAATTTATAATTATAAAGAAACACATCACATTTTGTTGTGTCAGTTGCAGTTAAAAAAATTCCATTACGCGTTCGTGTACAAGCTCTGTTTGTAAACAAAAAAAAAATTTGGTGCAAACCATATTTTTAAATTCTCCATCTACAGACACATCTTCAGATTTTCTTTCAAAGTTCACATTCAACTTACATAATATTCAATTGAATGCTGTACTAAGGTGAACATGCTTTACTTGACGTTGAATGGTTATGAATAATATCCTGCAAACAATGCAATTAATAATATTTATAACACAAATCATGTTAAAAAATTGAAGGAAGTACGATCACGGTCATCTAAATTTGTTCTACCTGCCACAGTTTAGAGAGCAGTGAAATGTTGTAACGTACCACGTAAAGACACGATATCGTTATTTTAGGTGTGAAACTGACGTTACGTGTGCAATGACAATGGATTGACCATATTATAGCACATCAGGTTATGTATTATATAAACTGAATAAATATTATACATATAACCCACATGTTATTGTAAGTTTTATATTATATGACCCATCTATGACATATCACGTTATATATTATATGTATTTAGTTTATAGATATTTACGCTCTTCACTGGAAAATGTTGGACCTTTTATCGGTGCTTATTTTTTCTTTCTGCTAGCAAAGATAAGTTGAACATTTTATTACTCTTTCATGTAAACAATTAAATTTTCAAACATAGAATACTCTTAGAGAAAAATGTATTTAATTAAATTTTTTTTTGCATATCGATGGAAATTAATTTGAAACCTGTTCAGAATGATATTCTCATCACTCATTCTGTGCTCCGACAGATGGCGCTATCGCTGAATGGTGAGTATTGGGTGAAAATTGTAGGTAAAAATATTGCATTTTGAATATATTGTTATTTGGTTTAAAATATATGATGATTTAATTAGAAATGTATTTTCATTTATTTAAAATATGTTCTTATTTAGTAGAAAATTTATTGTTATTTAATTATTTCAATTACTTTTTTATTAAATAAACATCCCAGACACTGGACATCTCTGACGCTGTCAGCAATGATCTTCCTCCAGAGCGCTGCGGACTGATACGAGCTGACGCCAGGGCGGCGTTGTCAGCAGGCAGGGCGGCGATATCAGGAGGTCAGGAGACGATATCAGGAGGTCAGGAGAAGAGGTTCTTTGGGTTGGGTACCCTGGGCGGGATGACGTCGACGTGTGATGGTGACGGTGACGGAGTCGTCGGTGACGTGGAGATGGTGTCCTGTGTGGAGCGCATCCTCTTCAATCCCTTCGCCATCCAGATCCTGCTCCCCTTCCTCTGGTACTTAGCATTTTTGTCATCTGATTTAGTTCGTTGTTTTCTGCCGCGTGTATCTGTGATGCGAGAACAAATCTCCCGTTTTTTCTTGCCCCTGTCTGGTGCTTATTATTTTTGTCATCCTTTTGAGTTCGTTGTTTTCTGCCGCGTGTATCTGTGATGCGAGAACAAATCTCCCGTTTTTTCTTGCCCCTTTGAGTTTATTGTTTTCTGCTGGATGTGAGTTTAATACGAGACAAAGCTCATTTTATTACCTTTTTATTTTCCCTTCTCCCCCTTTTTCTGGTCCTTAGTTTTGGTCTTTTTTTTGCATTTTTGAGCTTTTTTCTGCCACGTGTATTTGTAAAACAGCAATCACCTAAATTTTTTCTTGTCTTTTTCATTTCAATGTTTTAACTTTGTAACTGCGATACGAGTCAATGCTTTTGTAATTGTCTTTTTGAGCTCTTTGTTTTCAATGCCGTGGAACTGTGATACGAGTCAATGCTCTTTTTTGTCTTTTTGAGCTCATTTTTTCTGTCGTATGCAACTGTGATATGTGGAAATTCTATGAAAGAATATATTAATTTTGAGTGCTCTACTCGACTCGAATCTCTCCTTGAAACTACAACACGAAACTAGTTTTTTAACGAGAAAATTGTATTACTGTTTTTCTCTCCACTGAAATTTTGCTTACTAAATCCCTTAAAACTGTGGTACATTACTTATCGCATTTTCAGCATGGAGTTTCATAGGCTTTACTCATCTCTCTTTTGTCAACATATGGTCTTAAATATGTATCTAATTAATAAATGCTTGGCGTTTTGTAATGAATTCAGCAACTGTTAACGATCCGCATATTTCTCATGTCGATTGCTATTCTTGTGACATTTACACATATGCGTTAGTTTTATAAAACAGTGAAAAACATAACAATGCTATTTGAGCAAACAAAAATGCTGATTCAGTAAACAAAAACGCTATTTGAATAAACAAAAACGTCGTTTGAGGAAACAAAAAAACGTCGTTCGAATGAAAAAAACGATGTTTTAGTGAATAAAAACACTGTTTGAAAAAGCAAAAATTCTCGTTTGAGTAAAAATAAAAGCACCACTTAAGTAGACAAAAAGAACAGTTTGAGTGAAGAAAAACGCAGTTTCAATAAACAAAAATGCTGCTTTAGTAAAAAAATGCCGTTTGAATAAACAAAAAACGTGGTTTGACATGCATGTTATTGAAATTGGGTGACGCCATTGTTACCACCAGGGCCGGCTGCACCACCACCACCACCACCACCACCACGACTGACACTGACGACACAGATGCTGACGGTGGCGCTGACGGTGCCGGTGTCAGGATGGACTGGAGGACCTTGCGCTCCTTCCACGCCGCCGTCAGGAGGAACTCAAAGGGCGCTTAAAAATATATGAAAAAGTATCGTCTGCTAGGGCGGTTGAAAAAATTAAAATAAAATTATCGTGTGCTAGGTCGCTTGAAAATTACAAAATAATATTATTGTCTGCTAGGGCGCTCGAAAAAACTAAAATAAAATTATCGTGTGCTAGGTCGCTTGAAAAATATAAAATAATATTCTTGTCTGCTAGGGCGCTTGAAAAGTATTAAATAAAATTATCGTCTGCTAGGACGCTTGTCAAAATTAACCGTCTGCTGTTTATTTCAAATATTGTGTTGAAGATGAAGAGGGGTGAAAATTAAATATTTAAAAAAAGATTTACGAGTTTGACCATTTTTTGCGATAATTATTCTTGGTGTGGTTTCGAGATTGTAATATTTTTGAGCAGTTGTGTAGAAAAAAGTTCTCATCCCCGTGCAAAATTTTAAAAGCGGAATTTAAAAAAACACTCACCATTCACACTGAGTCCATGGATCGTAAAAATGGCATCCTGGAATTTAGGTTTAAATTAATTGAAAAACTCCATAATTTTAACCCTCGAACGCCCCCGTTTTGGTTTGAAACTAGAAGTTTAAGTTGAAAGTTGAGGGGAGCTACTACCCTGGAATTGACCTAAATTTTCAAATTTCATGCATACAGACAATGTGTTCAATGCATACAGATGTGGAAAATAGAATTCTGAACAATTTTGCTTCTACAAAATTTTTAGATTTTTGTAATAGAAAAAAAGTTATTTTGCAAACATATAAATTAGCTCAAAACCCTTCTCCTCCAACAATTTTCAACTTAGAAGCTTGATTTTGGCCTCATTCGAGGTTGTAAATTAGGTAAAGTCCAGGATTGTAGCTCTCCTTGATTGAAACACTCCATAATTTTAACCCTCTAACGCCCACGTTTTGGGTTGAAACTAGAGGTTTAAGTTTAAAGTTATTTGAAACACTCCATAATTTTAACTTTTTACCACGCACAAAAACTTTCTAATAAGAAAGTCAAGAAAGAAAGTTCTAATAAAATAAGTTATAGAACATATTCAGCAGATGAGCTGCTATAACCTCTTGAGATGAGCTCAAACACCCACAGAACAAAACTAAATTTTGGCTTAAGAAAACGCTTCGTGGTGAACGTTTGTTTTCCATGAACTCATACAAAAACATAAATGGGATGATAGTGGTAAACTCTACGGGATTCGCACGCCAGGTTTTTTACTTGAAATAACTTCCAAACTGAGTGAATTGCTTCGAGTTTAAGCTCTATCACCAGAAGTTTATAGAATTAAAAATAAGTCATTCTACCCCCTCTTTTTTCCTTTTAAAAAACTATTTTACCTTGCTTGACCGAACCTGCATTGCCTGTTGACGGGAAACGTGTGCAGTTCGAATCTCGGCAGTGCCGCCCGGTGTTTCTTGCCGTAGGGAAAAATGAGAACTCAGGCACAATACCCACTCTACCCAGGTGCCGGAAATGGGTACCGGCTTGACCGGGGGTAACTGCATTACGTCCTGGTGTTAGTTATGAGGTATTTGATAAACCAACGTACAAGATGACATGTCTCGGACTTGATTGTAATAAAACATACATTACTTCTTTCTTTCTTTTATTTCCTATACGGAGGAAGAGGACCAACTGCACAGCTATACCATAATACACCACTAATTGTTATGATGAATTACAACTGCGTATTTAATGAGAAACTCTGTAGAAATATTGTCATATCCTGACCCCTAGACTTTCAAAAGAGCATCCGGAATACAAATTACAACATTTCACTAGTGAGAATGTACGGTATTTTATTGCCCTCCACAAAAGCGTTGTACGTTGTCGTAAAAGAAGGAAAAAATAGAGAAAGATAAATGTTTTATTTCCTAAAAAAGTTGATGCGTGAAATGCAATGCAACGAATTTGATTTCAAAGAAACTGGAATAAACTACAAATGCTGAGGAGGAATGCCTGAGACACTATTGGACCCACTGCAGCGTGACAGTCACTGTAGAGTTCTTGACATTTAAGAAGATTAATTTCCCCTAAATTTTTAAGTTTAGAAGATTAAATTCCCAAAAATTTTCCTTGTAAAGAAGATTGAATTCCCAAAAATTTCTCTGTAAGGAAGATTGAATTCCCAAAAATTGTCCTGCGAAGAAGATTAAATTCCCAAAAATTTCTCTGCAAAGAAGATCGATTTCCTAAAAATTTCCAGGTTAAGAAGGTTGAATTCCCAAAAATTTCTCTGTAAAGAATATTGAATTCACCAAAATGTCCTTGTTAACAAGAAGGAATTCTCCAAAGGTGCCCGTTCGAATGAAGAGGGAGGCTTCAACTTCAGTTTAAGAGAATTTGATCCCACTATTTCCTTAAAGTAGCGTAACTCTAATAGCCTCAATCTGGTAGACTGTTTCCATCGTCACAAACGAGTCAAACTATATGTAGCACAGCGAGGGACTGTGATTTTATGAAATGTAAAACTTGTAGGTTTTGAATATGTATAAAAACATAGGGAAACAACAGCACAGACAGCGTCAACCCGGAAACATCAAAGTAAGGTTCAGTTACTTGAAAGATTCAACACACAGGAGAGTGCCAACAATCTCGCAATTTCAATAACAATATTCCTACGCATTTATTTCATGTCCTGCGAAGGTTATTCGATACACATTTTAAGTGTTTTTACGTAACACCATCACTTTACTGTTCTACAGAGGGATTTATCGCAACCAACCCATCTGGTGAAGTTCATATGACGAAATAATTCACCAAAGTTTTTTTTTTATCACGCTACAGAAACAAATTGAATAACTTTTCACTTTTCACTAACACATCTCATCAAGACTTGTGACTTTCATAACAATCTTCTACAGAGAATATTTTTTCGGTTCGTATTTTTTTTCACAAAAGTATACTCACGATAGTTGAACGAGATCCACGTACGATGTAAATAATTTCACGTTAATTTCAACTCTGAAGTGAAAAACAAGCTGCCGAGCAAAGGAATGGATTAATTGTAACAAATTTCTTGCTTTTTAACAATATGGTATTAAAAATTTAAACTTGCTAATTTCATCATATAACAATTATATTCATTACTATGAAAATGCATAAATTTAGATTTGACACAATATAGTGAGTGCATCCATTACAATGACCATCCTTATCTCCATCACAATAACCTATCTTATCTCCATCACAAGAACCATGACTCTGTACGAACGCTCTCTCTGTGTTTCACTTAGTTTGGTCCTCAATCAGAATTAATGAAAAAACAAATACTGGAGCTACTACAAAAATATTTCAGTAATGTAAAATTTAGAATAATATTGGTCAATAATCACAAAATTGAATCATTTTTTAGATTCAAGGATAGACTTCCTACTGAGATGCAGGCATCCCTAATATACAAATATAGTTGTGCACTTTGTGCATCTGAGTATGTGGGCATGACTACCCGTACTCTGGGATATAGGATTGCCGAGCATCAAGGTAGGAGCTACCGGACGGGAAACATTTTAGCAAGCCCATTTAACTCAGCCATCCGTAATCACGCTTTTGAATGCGACATAGCAGTCAATAAAAATAGCTTCAAAGTCATAGCCAGGGCAAAGTTGTGTTCAGAATTGCGGATTTTAGAATCTCTGTTCATTTTTAAAACGAAACCTGTTTTAAATAATCATCTTAGCTCATTTCCTTTATCCCTAGTCAATAAGTAATGTCATGCATTGTTTTGAGTTGTTTTCTTTTTGTATTTTACGGATGACTTTTTGTTCGAATTTGTACCTATTGCTGATGATGAGCGAAGGCTCGAAACGTCCTATTTTTTACGAGTCTTTTCACAGTCTCAAGAATACATTTTAATGAAAAATGTTTTATACCATTTTCCTGGTTCTCTCTTTTTTATTGAAAATTCGAAAACACCGAAATAGCTGCTAAGAACCATCCCTATCTACATAACAAGAACAATTAAGATGAGGTTTCTTTACAGTCACGTGTAAATTTTACATTGCTGTAATTTTTTGCGTTAACTCTGAAGAATGAAGCAAGATCGGTAAAAATCGTAAGTTTCACCAGTACTTGTAGCGGGACTTATTACTTATTATTTTGTTGTTCATAAAAATTCCGTACTTATTTACCTATTAATTTAAAAATACAGTACATCAAACAAGCGGTATAACAATTCAAATATTATCGCTTCGTTCATACATAATAAGTCACGCATAACGTGTTTCGGTATTTGTGAAACATTTGAATACTGCACAAATATAAATGCACAAATGAACTTATAAATATAAATATTGCACAAATGAACTAATGGCTCTACAGACACTAGGCTAACAAAAACGACATCTGCGTATAACAAACTACGCTAAGTTGAACAGTACGAAATAAATGCAACCATCCATCGAAAGGTTTAGGAGATGCGAAAGAATGTGAACAAGGTTCTACGAAGTCAAACAGTCAATATAAAGCACTAGAAGCTAGTTATTTCAGGTAGATAAAGAATGTATGCGTTATTACATTGAATCAATTTGTCTCTACAATGGAAGACTAACGCAAAGTTAAAGTAATTCTAGAAATTAAAATGTGTCTTTTGCCAACCAAGTCTATCCGTTTTTGGAAAGCAATAAAACTGTGTATTTCAGGTAGAGAGAGACTGCATGAGTTTTCCAGAAATCTGAATGTGTTCTGTCAACTCGTAAATTGCATTACTGATACATAAGGTGAGCAGCAGAACATGTGGGTCCTCAAGGATCAGTCGTTGGTCCTCTCAGTTACCGTTATGCTTTTGCATGGTATTCAGTTCTCCAAGTCTCAGTAACAGATGTCTAGTGAGAGCAACAAACGGCACTCTTCTTAGCGTAACACCTGTTATAGCTACTATTTCATGAAAGCTGAGGGTTCAGTTTCGGGACTTATTAGTATTTAGGAAGAATTGGAGGATACAAAAGAAAGCCCATGTTGCTAGAAATATCATGATAAAAAACACACGTCTTAGACTTTTACTGTCAATGTTTTAGTCTCCATTACTCAAAAGTATTACTTCATTTTTAAATTTATTTCACCCAAATTTATTTTTTTCAAAGCACTGAAAATGGAATTTTGAAAATCCAACACACATACTTTTAGTATGACATTTCTCACTACGTTGGGTTTTCTTTTTGTCCCAGAAATGAGATTTCTCAGAAATCGACCAAATTCATTTATTTTATTTGAAGAATTAGATACTGAGTTTCTGAAAGTATTTCATAGGAACAATTAGATATTCAGTTATCGAAAGTAATTCATTTGAAAAATTGGATACTAGGTTCTTCAAAGTATTTTATTAGAAGAATTGGATGTTAAGTTCTCCAAAGAATTTCGTTGGAAAAATTGGATATTCAGTTCTGCAAACTATTTCATTATAAAAATTGGAGATTGAGTTCTCGAAAGTATTTTGTAGGAAGAATTGGATCTTCAGTTATCCAAAGGATTTTATTAGAAGAATTAGATATTCCGCTCCCGAAAATATTTCATTGTAAGAATTCGATATTAAGCTCTCCAAAGTATTTCACTGGAAGAATTAGGATTCAGTTCTCTTAAGTTAGACATGAAGTTACCCACAAAGCTCGCCACAGTTCAGTAGTAGGTGACATCTAAAGAAAGTTTCTCGCAGTTCTCGAGCATGGCTCTGGCGTTGTCGTACAGCTCCCTGTCCGGAGACCCGAAGCCCAGGATACCAAAGGGCGCGAGCCTCCTCAAGATGGCCTTGGTATCAGGGTCCTTGGTCTGTGGCTGCAGTGCTCTTAGGGCACTCAATATCTTCTCCCGAGTTCCAGCTGAAATGAAAAAAAATCTGGCATGAAAATAATGTATCGATACAAACACTGAAAAATTTCTAAATACCAACTCGTCAGTTAACATTGGAGCCGGTAAATTGAACATGAAGTTAAAGGAAAAAATTTGCCGTGCAGCAGCTCTTCAGTTTCGGCAACAGTAAAACAAACACCACATTGAAGCCCCACCACACACTCATACTTTAACCATCATGAGCTATAGCTTGCAATAAAAAAAAGTTAGAAGAGACTTAAATGAAAACCAGCTTACCCTTTCATCACTGCAAGAGGGAGTCCAACCAGTAAAAAGGATACCAAACAACCCCTAAGTTGCAATATTCACTTATCTTATCTTGCCTAATAATACCCTTGGTGTGTTTATTTGTTTACATATTTGCTTGGTGTCCGCTGCTTGCGTGTGTCTGTGACGCTCACGAGGACGCCCAATGACCGTATCTGTGATACGAGTTTCACCAGTGCACAAGTACAAGAATATGTACTTGTGCAGTACATATGTACAGTGCACAAGTACAAGAATTGATGGCGGGTACTGTTGGGATGGATATATTTGTTGGCATCCACTTCTGCAAGATTGGTTTGAGCAAAATATCCAATCCCGGCATTTGTGACGGACCGTGTACATTATTTATTTTTATTGACATTTTTATTATAATTATCATCTTTAATATCATAATCATCATTATTTAGGGTTTTCCCGTAGTATCTGAGAACAATTCGTACACGTATTTCAATATAAATTTTCTTTGATATTATAAATATTAATATTAATTAACAGAAATGTAAGCTTAAAAGTTAAATGTTAATGTATATGGTAAATGCCCCTCAAAATTAACATAAACGTCAACATAAAAGTTAAACGTTGAAAAAAAAGATACAGAATGACGCAAAAGTTCAAGCAGAAAATAAAAATATATTTCTATTACCCCCTATATTAATAGCATTTTTAAAAAAAAAAAAAGACTTAGAACCTATGTAAAATCGCTCACCATCCACCCTGTTGTTGATGAGGACGGGGTGCGGGGGGTGGGGGCCCCAGACGTAGAGGTGGGAGAGCTTGTCGGCCGCCTGAGGGTGGCGGAGGTGGTAGGTGCGCAGAGCCACGCTGTCCACCACCGCCACCTCCAGCGCGCTGTTCATCAGCGAGTCCAGGCACGCCTCGTGACTCCCAAGCTCTGAAAATAAAAAAATAAAAATTTCTCAAGCTCTGAAAATAAAAAAAATTACTCCAGCTGTCGAAATAAAAACATTTCCCCAGTTGTGAAAAATTGAAAAATAAAATATATCCCCAGCTCTGAAAATAAAAAAAAACTTACCCAGGTGTCAAAATGAAAAAAATATATAAATAATTTATATTTTCAATTAAGTTGATACTTGAAATATACTACATTAATTTTTAAAATATCTTAACAATAAGAATCTTTAGTTGATATTCACAATTTTACATAGTTGATATTCAATGTTCTTACATTCTGGGGGAGTGTTGGGATGTAGAATACGGTGTTGGGGTGTAGAGTACAGTGTTGGGGGCTTAGGGTTCAGTGTTGGGGATGTAGGGTACAGTGTTGGGGATGTAGGGTACAGTGTTGGGGATGTAGGGTACAGTGTTGGTGATGTAGGGTACAGTGTTGGGATGTAGGGTACAGTGTTGGGATGTAGGGTACAGTGTCGGGGATGTAGGGTACAGTGTCGGGGATGTAGGGTACAGTGTCGGGGATGTAGGGTCACATAGAATAGATGAGTGTCCCATACAACCTTTACTTCTAGTTTTCTCTGTTTCTATAATCAACAGAGGAGCTGCTCTCTCGCAATAAGTCGGATGCTCTACTATCATTTGGTTGGAACACAAAGCCTAATAAGTAGTCATTTTTTTAGAACCATCGAATCCCACGATGACACAAAAAACTCGTTGGTAAAGTGGATACAAAGCGATAAAAACTTTGACAATTTTCTCACTGTGGACCGTGGAGAAAAAGGAGGCGTTCTCGCCAGCTGCCTTGAGTTTACTGAGCAGTGCCGTTACGGAGCTTAGGGAGGATGGTTCACTGATGGCCAGCTTGCTGCCCCGTAGGTCTAGGAAGTCAGTGATGCTGCCGTAACTGAAATAAAAATACATTAATACCTCGACATCCGAATTTAATTCGTTCCGGGACATATTTAAGTCGTTAGTTGAATCATTCGTATGTTGGATCAATTATTCACATAGGAATAAATGTGAAAGCATTTAATGCGTTCAAAAGCCCAAAAAACTACATTCCTTTCGTTTTATAAGTGTTCAGAATGTAGACATTTTGCAGCAATATTGCTTAGCCAGATAGCTCGCAAGCACACCCCATTCATAGTTTTCTATGATTTCTTTTAATTCAAATGAAAGCATAACCTTTTTCCTTTTTCACCACTTCTGCCACTCGCACCAGCCTTCTTGGGATGCATGGCAATGGAACAACGAAAAAAAAAAAACACCCGAATTATCACAGTAAAGTGTTGTGTACCTTGGTACATAACTGCCGAATTCACTTCACTGAGCCAAGACAGAAATGTGACGAAAACCATATGCCCGGTCTCTCATCGATCACGGCAGCGAGACCAAACATCGCAGAACGTTATCGACGGAGGAATTCCATGAACTGCCTAGCCAGCTAAAGGATAACAAACGCAAAGCAGCATCTGGCAAGCTCGCATGCGCTATCTAGCAGACGGTCTGCGAGACTGATAGGTAGGAATAGCCCTATTACGAGCAGTTACCGTCACATTGAACTCGCACGTTTTATCCAGCATCCAGCATGCTAGGTGAAAATCCAATTCCTACTTACCAGTCTCGCAGACCATCTGCTAGATAGCTCATGCGAGCTTGCTAGATGCTGCTTTGCTAGCCGAGTGTGAAATGAGCCTAAAGGCCTGTTTACACGATCATTTAGTGCGCGCGTGAGCAGTGAAGAGAGATGCGCAAGCCCCGCTCACTTGCTCTCGCTTCAGGCTAATTCACTTGATCGATGAAAGTGCGGCTGTAATGACATTGACAAGCTCTGGCCAGCGCCTTGGAAACGAGTATAGTCCGCATTGTCATTGAACAGTAAATGCGCCTGAAGCGAAAGCAAGTGAACTGGGCGTGCGCCTCTGTTCACTGCTCTCGCTTGCATTCAATGATCGTGTAAACAGGCCTCAATAGGCAACGATGGCTCGACGCGGACGATCACGCTCGACTACGCGCGAGTAATACATCAAGTTTCTACGCGTAATCTTCTGTTAATTACGTTAAATTGTCTTAATAAAATGGCAGACCTCAATAATGCAATTATTGTGTAAATGTATAAGAATAGGCTTGATTCCTTTTAATTACGGCTAGAATAGGCCCTTTCCAATTATGTCACTACGTATCGTTTTGTTTTCGGTCACCAGCGCGAGCCAATTCCTCAAACACTCGGCTGATAGAGAGCCTTGGTAACGGGAGAAGGAATCAGTCCACCACCCTCAAACTACTTACAAAAAATCCTCCAACACTAGCATCACATGCGCAAAGTGCATCTTTTTCAGTTCCCTATCTATCCTTTTCCGTTTCACCACTCCTCTTCCCGTCACACTCTGTGTCAAACTCTTTTTCTGACTTTCCTATAAGCATCGTTCATCATCGTTCAGGGAATCATTCTAACGCAAGGCATCACCTCGAAAGGGTCTCCGGAAGAGATTAACATTTGACTTAGAAATTTCTTAGACTTAGTCGGCATCCTGAGCCTATTATCGCGTGGTTGAACGATCTTCTTTACGATCTCCCACATCGCCCACATCCCCGCACCCTCTCACTCAAACACCCACCCACCTGAGGTCAGACCTGGCCACCACCACGGAGAAGTACCCCACACAGGACAGGGTTGGGTCGTCAGGGTGTTGGGTGACGGCCCCCACTGGCAGCACGCTGTACGGGGCACCGACCCCTCCGCTCTGCGCGTCCAGGCCGTAGCGTGTTGACGTGAACGCTGCTCAAGCAATTTCTAATTACTGATCATGTTAATATTAAAATGATTAATTATTACTAAGCAATAATCTTACCTAATAATACCTTTGGTGAGTTTGTTCATTTGTTTGGTGTCCGCTTTTTAAGAAGCAGCTTCTTTGATTTGATTTGAAGGACGCTCAATGACCGTATATGTGATACGAGTTTCACCAGTGCACAAGTACAAGAATATTTTAATGGCGGGTACTGTTGGGATGAACATATTTGTTGGTCATCCACATCTGCACGATTTACAATTTTCCCATTGCCTCATTACCCTCCCATTTTCATCATTTTTCCTTTTTCTCTTTTTCTCCCATTTTTCAACTTTCGTCTTACACTTCACTCCCTTCTTACTTTTCTAAAATTTTCCCTTTCTCCCATTTTTCACCTATTTATCAACTTCCGCCCCATCCTTCACTTATTTTAAATTTTCGTCCTCCGTTTCCCTCACTTTTACCTCTTTTCGCATTGTTCCCCTTTCCTCATTCCGACTCATATTTCAATTTCTCCCTTTTCCCATTTGTCAATATTCGTCGTACACTTCCCCCATTTCTTAATTGCCATCCCCCATTTCCCCCATTTCTTAATTGCCATCCCCCATTTCCCCCATTTCTCAATTGCCATTTCCCACTTCCCCCATTTCCCAATCCCCCTCACCCAGATCGACGAGCTCGTGGTCGCCCCGGCGCGCGTCAGGGCCGGGTCGCTGCGACTCGTACACGAGGTGCACGGGCAGACCCGCGTGTGTCTCCACGTGCTGCCTGATCGCGTCGTATGCCCGCACGTCCACACTCGGCACGCCGTACGTCGCCAGCGTTATGTGACGTGACATGGTGTGTGCGATTAACGTACTTATTGAACTCAATTAACGTACTTGATCAACTGAATTGAAGTAATCAATCGAATTCACGCTTTTGATCAACTGAATTGACGTATCAATTGAATTCACGTCCTTGACTGAATCAACCAGCGTACTTAATCAACTGAATCGACGCACTCAATTACGTACTCAATTATCTGAATCAACCAGTGTACAAACTGAATCAACGTACTCTATTAATAAAAAAAATATGGATATAAGTAAAGGTTTTGCTTTTTGCAAAGTCTAACAATGAATAAAAGAGCAAAGAAAATCGCTTTAATAGAAATCATATTTCTTTAAAAAAACAACAATTCAATAAAAAGGAACGTTTCGACCAATTTTCGGTCATTTTCAACCATCTGAAAAAATACAAAAACACCGCGTTATAACGAGTTCAATATACATACATCAGTGACATTATGACATTAAAATATGACATTGAAAAAGAATAAAGGAAAAAAGAGACAGACTACACTAATTGCAGAGGGAAAGCCGATTGCGTATTGTTCAAGGTAGGTTTATCTTTTAAAATGAACAGCGATTCTAAAATGCGAAGGTTAATTGTACCGGATGTAGAAGAAACTATTTTAAAATCGTCTAACCGAATTTGGAGGTCACAACTCTCTGCATGAGAGCGAACAGCAGATTGGTGAGGGGAAGAGAGTAACTGTTTAGTTCGAAAACTCCTGCCGGCATGCTCAGCCACACGAATATCCAGGGCTCGAATGGTCGAACCCACGTATTCAGACGCACACCGTGCGCAACAATATCTATCGTGTGGCTGAGCATGCCGGCAGGAGTTTTCGAACTAAACAGTTACTCTCTTCCCCTCACCAATCTGCTGTTCGCTCTCATGCAGAGAGTTGTGACCTCCAAATTCGGTTTGACGATTTTAAAATAGTTTCTTCTACATCCGGTACAATTAACCTTCGCATTTTAGAATCGCTGTTCATTTTAAAAGATAAACCTACCTTGAACAATACGCAATCGGCTTTCCCTCTGCAATTAGTGTAGTCTGTCTCTTTTTTCCTTTTTTCTTTTTCAATGTCATATTTTAATGTCATAATGTCACTGATGTATGTATATTGAACTCGTTATAACGCGGTGTTTTTGTATTTTTTCAGATGGTTGAAAATGACCAAAAATTGGTCGAAACGTTCCTTTTTATTGAATTGTTGTTTTTTTAAAGAAATATGATTTCTATTAAAGCGATTTTCTTTGCTCTTTTATTCATTGTTGAAAAAAATAGCATTTAACACAATAAACACACTTAATTAGCGTGTTCAATTGGGGTACTTAATAAAATCTCTTAACGTATTCGTATTGAAGTATTTAAATAACGAAGCAATTAAAATACCTACGGCTGATATACCCACATGTGTATGTAAACTAAGGATCTTTATATTAAGGCATTTTAAAAACCAATGATGGTACTTAAATCGTATTTCTTGTAAATAAAATGAATTGTTTTCTTTCATTTCTCATCACTTCAGCAAAGCGCCAGCGCGGCATCACAAACCGCAGCTGCAGATCAGGAAAACCGTACGAGAAAACGAGCAGGAAACCGGACAAGAAACCCGGGAAGCAACCGGTTTCTTCTGAGTGATACCAGCATTTTAAATGCAGACATTAAAGTTACACGAAGAAGGAAAACTACGAAACATCATTGGCATTTTATATTAAACGATATGTAACAACAATAAAGCTGTAATGATTGTCGCTTCCTCTTTTCAAAAATTAGCCTTCATGTTATTGACTTCGACGCAAGATGAAAAATATTAATTTAAAGCTCTAGTTTGTTGAACTATTATCCCAGTAACATATATATTGTTGCTAATTGCAGTAAGAGATACAAGAGACTTCGCACGTTTTCTCATACGGAGCTTAAGTATTTTATAAAAAATAATTATGACTTTTCCTCTCTCTTTTCAAAAATTAGCATTCCCTGTCATTCACTTCGACGTTAGATGAAAATAATTAAATAAGAGATCTAGTTTAGTGAACCATTAGCTCATACACATATAGTTGCTGATTGAATCAAGAAACACAACGGACTGCACACGCCTCTTCACACGGAGCTTAGCGATACATCATAGCTCGCTGCCTGCACACACGTGACTGACGCGTGTCTCTCTAGTTTCCAAGAAGGTAGGCCTCTTCAGGTCAAAAAATTCTTTAATATTTACACAATTTAAGCAATTTGAACAATCTAAACATCCTAAACAATTTAAGCAAGTGGAGCCATTCAGGTAATTTACTTATCACAATCGATACAGGAGTAGATTGCTTCTTGAGTCTAGTACAACAGACACATTTGAGTATAGCTGCTTGTGGGCCCAAATGCTATGTATATGGTCTCATTTAAAATGAAAATGGACAGTAAAAGTCTTTACGAGTGGTTAAAATTGTAAAAATTCATGGAAATACACCACATTGTAGGTTTTTAGATGCTGAGGGAATTTGATATACGCTGTTACTGTGATTGAAGTCCATATCCTGTATTTTTTTACAGAAATCTGGCAACACTTGAGCTCACCACAGCTGCAGCGCCACCAGACCTTGGGTGAAAAAGATCCCAAGATTATTTCAAGATATTTCGGAACAGTTTTCCTCAATCCCAGGATATTTGATTAATTAAAGGGGATGTATTTAATTGCTTGCACTTTATAAGCCCATAAATATGAGTGCAAGAGGCGATTGGGTGAGCTCTTTTGAGGTAGAGTTATCCGCAAATTTTAGATATAGCTGAATCAATAGAACATTATAAATAATATTATTATTATGGCGATAATTGCAATAGTTTTATTAATCATATATAATTCAATTTTAATATAATTAAAATTTATTCAAATACCATAACATTATTATATACAATATCATCATATTATAAAACATAATATTATAAAGAATAGAATACAAGTCTGTTTTACAAACAAAATGTTAGAAAAAATTCAAACAACATGGCACGATTGAGCTCTTAACAATTGAGAAAAGCTCCTAAGACTGTTAAATTATTATTTTTATTAAGTTACCCAGGGTTATATTTCATATAATGAATTTACAGGACAGAATACACTACACATGCACAGTAGGATGGACCATGACTTTCCATACATATGAATACTAATTATTCAGTAATCGACAACCCTTTTTCATATAAAATTTGTTCCACATGATTATCCTCATTCCAAAAGCACGAGAACCTCGAAAATTCTTCCACAAAATCACAAGTTGTACGTCCTTGAAAGTGAAAAATATTCACAAAACATTTCTTTTATGAATAGAAACTTATAATAAATTTACACACAGCAAGTAAGATTCTCTTCCTCTCACCAGGACGCTCTACTATAGTCTGGAAATTCCTTCCTGTCCGGACTTTTTTGTGAGTTAGTTTTTATTGCCTGGTGAACTGCATGGGTGACGTGCCCTTGACAGATAAGCGATGATAGTGTGTGATTGATGCTGACAGTCTATCACATTATTCATGTCCCTGTTAGTGCGACTGTATCCGTACAAATCTGTGAATGAAGGGAGACATAGTCGAATAAAAGCTCTTCCTGGTTTTTATACCTGTGTATTCTACGAAGCTAATGATTACCTATATATTCTATGAAGCTAAAAATACCTGTATATTCTATGAAACTTGAATAAATTCTATAAAACTGAAAATATCTGTATATTCTATGAAGTTGAAAAAATTTAAAAAAAGTCATTTGAAAAAGTGTAATAATGCGGCTAATTGTAACTTTATAAATTTCAAATGAAACATTTATTTTATGCAAATATTCTCATACGTTCTAAGTTTAGTGGAACTTGTGTCATTTGATGTATTTGAGCGTTTATATCTATGCATTTAACGTGCACTCTAAGTGACCAAGAACGTGTATCGAGTTATTGTTCAGGCCACGCATTTTTATTGAATAAAAACTAATTAAATTAAAATTTCCCAGCATTTGGATATTTCTACTCTCCACCTGTTGATACGAGTGCATAAAGTGTAGTACGAATACATAATGTGGAAGAACTGCGCCACAATCCTATGCAGTCAAAACAGCATACTTCTGATCTACTACGAATGGAACGAGTTTACGTAACTTCTATTGTCATGTGATGAATATCTTATGAATTGGCGAGTAGACATTTGATTTTTATATACATGGTTGAGTACGCATTATTAATAAAATCGGTTATACATGTGCCGCAATGGCGATAAAAAAACTAAGGCAAACACTTTACAAACACTGTTTTGCAGTTCCGCCAATTGAAAAAAATGAGAATTTACGAAAACGAATTTACAATATTAGGTAAAAATAATTCAGTGAAACCACGTAATGATTTGAATATTTTGCAATAATGAAAATTACTTCGTTAATGATATTTTAGAAGATGATAAATTGTTTTAGCTCACAAGATCGTCAAAGGAAAAGCCAACAGCTAACACTTTTCGACGCGTTCCCTCAGTCGAGAGTTGTTACGGTGATGTGAGGTGGTGTCGCACGTGAAGTTTGCGAATTGGTTTCATTCCATATTCCTGAAGATGGAAAAATCTTCCTGCGGAGTATTTTAAGCCCCCAAGAAAGTTGCAGAAGGTAAGATAAGCGATCTTTACAACTATCATTGCCTTGCCATTGCGGCTTGAAAAATGGTCATGAAAATTTCAGGTTTCAAATTTTGCATGATGGACGCCAACAATTTTGCATTCACCATTACTCGAATTTCTGACCGCAATCATTTAGTGATTGTTATGAGTGCCTACAATTTTTCGAACATGGCAAAAAATTTAAGTTGACTTAAATTTCTTCATTTTTTTTTAAATTATTGTACTTGTTTTAGATTTTGGTAAGATGACGATGCAACTGTTTGAATGATTTCATCTTTAAATTAAATTTTGATGAAATTTTGGTAGAGGGAGAATTTCCAAACGTCATGGAACCATGAATAAATCAAACAATCATGATATCAATTTTGAATGACTCAGAAATCTGAAAACTGGCTCTCTGTTTCAAGACATTAGTGTTAAGCGTCTGAGGGATCCGAAGGCAAACACTTTTCTATCAAAATATGGTCTCACTTGCAGGCGCAACTCTTGGACAGGTGAGTGGGGACCACAGCTGAAACCTCAACGCGTCACGCCTGATAGCTTCAAAAATGTGAGTAAACCTGATGAAATATCAACCCGAATGTTGATTTTCCCTTTTTTTGCATACTTGTTTTAATTTCCGTGTAAGACGTAGTCTTATTTTGGGAATTTGTGAGAAGCGCATCAGAAGCAGGTTTGTCTGCAGTTTTTTTTTGTAATCACTTGCGATAATCAAAATTTGTGGTTAATCACTTTATTCCCGTGTTTTATGCAAAATTTTCCCTGGATTTAAGCATTACGCGAATCTATTTCCGGTAAACCTGCAGTCCACGTCGCCGTGTCGTGCGAGAATATGCGATTGATATTAACAAATATTATTAATTAAACGTGCAGCTGTTGGATGTAGGGAGCACTACCCCATTTAAAAAAATTATTCACAGGCAAATCACGTCTGCAGTGTAGAAATGTTGAAATTTTCGGGATTCTCTAACATTTACCTGAACACGGACGCGAAATTCAAAAATTCCCAAGATATTCCTTGAAAAACCAAGCTCTCCCTGAAAACATCTGGCAACACTACCAAGATACTGATTAGCAGGCGTCTGCTCAGCTGGTTATCTGGCGGCCAGGTGAGTTTCTTTCTTGGGATGCTTTTTATAATTACCCTAACATATATACTTTTACCCTATAATATGCAATTGAAGCCTAGAGTGACTCCTGTTACCAACTCACAACGCGTATGTTCGATGTGTTAACGCTTGTGATGGGGTCTGTTATTCTGAGAAACTAATAACAGTTTTATTCAAGGACACATTCGTAAGTTGGAAATAAAGATTCTATGTATTTGTGGGCGATGAGTCCTGTAATTTTGAGAATGCACGGACAGTTTTCTTGAATTTGGCATTCGTATATCGGAATTTTTTATACATTTGTGTGTGATGGGCTCTGTAATTCTGTGAAACCATGAAGATATTATTGAATTTATGTTTTGGATTTGAAAATTATGAGAAAACACAAGCAGTTTTACTGAAGGAAGCATCGATAGTTTGGATATAAAACCTTCATTATTTTTGGCCGTGTGGAATGAAACTAAGCTCTCTCCATGAGGATTTACATGTATAAAAATGTGTAATTGTATATTATTATTGTTATTTCTATTATGATGATGATGATGTATATTATTTGAAGTAAACATTCAAACAAGGCTTTGAAACAAAGTCGTTTTGGCGTCGAATTTCCGATCGTTTCCCGCCGGTACAGCTGGGAGCATAAATGCTCAGCAGACTTGGCGACGTAGTCGTGCTGCGTTCCACACCTAAATTATGCCTTCATAATCGAAGAAATTTTATTTAGTTTCATCTTAAATTCTAATTTTCCTTAAATTTACGACTCTATCGAATCTTCAACTAAAGTAAATATACTCAACTGCAATCGGATTAATGTACTTTCACAACTTTATTCAATATTCAACTCGAGTAAATATACCTAATCGTAATCGGATTGATGCTCTTGTACGACTTATTCAGTATTCAACTTGAATAAATATACTTGAGCGCAATCGTATTAATGCACTTACACAACTTTATCCTATCGTCAACTGGATTGAACATACTTAAGCGTAATCGTATTGATGCACTTACACGATATTATTCAATTTTCAACTCAAGTAAATACAGTCAAGCGCAATCGTATTAATTCACTGACCCGATTGAGAGTACCCCATTATTTTGTCTCGACCCGCTGTACCGGGATACTTCGAAGAAATAGACACAAGCGACATTGAGCTCGCTCGTCTAGTACGACAACGTCCAAAATAAGGCATCTGTTACTCGGCTAATATCTCTAAATATTGGCTGATACAAATATCTGCGTCTGGTACACGCTCAATATTTATGCATATTGGCTGATACCAGTGGCGCAGCCAGCCGATAATTTCCGGCAGGGTGGGCAGACGTTAATTATGTATCAGCCATCTTTTTATTCTTTCACTTAAAACGACGGCTGGAACTGGCCCCCAGTTTAACATTTGCACTACTGGCTGATGAAAAATATCTGGGTCCGGTACTCGTTCAGGATCCACTGTATAATAATTCACAGCTGTTGCTTGGTTAGTTGTCTGTGATTAGTTAGTTGTCTGTATTTTGGTTCGTGTGACTGTGACGCCCTTACGAATCCCAAAAGGGGTAATATTTAAATTGATTTATGATAGTAAAAGACAATTTGTCACAGATTGGAATCAAGCTGGAGGCTTAGTGACCGTATCTGTGATACGAGTTTCACCAGTGCACAAGTACCAGAATATTTTAATCGCAGGTGCTATTGGGATGGATATATTTGTTGGGCATCCACATCTGCAAGATTTTTTTCAGCAAAATATCGAATCCCGTGATCATTTATGAGCGCAGCTTTCATCTTAACACATTGACGACGTTTTGGTGGTTGTTATAGTTAAATAAATAAATATCAAGTAACAAAAATGAGAACGTTCTTAACCGCTCTTATCCATTTCTATTCGTTCTAAGAATTGTAAAAAATATAATTCACGATGATGCTCTATCTCATTCGCTAACATAGGTTCTAAAAATGGCAGTGAAATATTCGAAATGCTGCTCATTTATACCGACCCGCAAATGAGCTATTTATTTAGTGGTAAGAATTGTAAAAAATATAATCACACGATGATGTTCCATCTCTTTCGCTAATATACGTTTTTTAAAAATGGTAGTGATGTATTCGAAATGCTGCTCATTTATACCAGAGTGTAAATGATCAATTGACTTAGTGGTACACATGTGTCCCAATACGCGGCCACCATGTTACGACCCCTTGAACTGTCCCCTTCCTCCCTGCCTCGTTTTGTTGCCGTGGCGACAGAGGAGCGATGAGTCCGTCGCAGAACAGGGAGACAGAACGTGTAAGACACGTGCTCGCTGGCTGCATCCAGTGGCGCCGTGCTGTGTTTGGGGTAAGGTTGATAGCATTTTAGGGTAAATTCGGAACTGACTCGAATACGTGTATGTTTGTGGACGGTGAATTTGCTGGACGAAAATAGTAACTATTCAATTCTTTGAAGGTTCTAGGGTAAACTCGAAACTGACTGGAGTACGTGTTTATTTTTGGACGGTGAACTTGCTGGACGAGAGTAGCGCGTAGTAGTTAACTGTTCAATTCATTCATAGAGTGCGAGAAGATATTCTAGGAGATGAGTGAAAAGTCCACGTAAACAATAAGATATTGGTTATATGTTGCCATTTTTATTCAAGGAGGTGCGAGGTCCGAATGAAATTTCTTCAGGGTTAAAAAAAATAGGGAATCCCTGTGTTGAAGAGACGACTCTTCTTTCACTAACCGAGCTTGTTCACCGCTTACCCACTTCCTCTCCTTAGATTAAGACGCTAAAAAACATTTTTACTACACTATTGTAATTCTAGGGCGATCACTAAAGAGGTTAACTTTCCCACCAATGCCTGCACCAGCTCATATGTATTCGCCAGCTCGCGTGTCCTTAATTCTACATCAAAGGAATCTCATTTCATGCTACTCCTGAACTGTGTGATTTCCGGCAGTTTGGTTACACAAACAAATATAACTCTGAATAAAGCAATTTACTTCGAGCAACTCGTCACAAAGCCAGAAATTTGAATTACGTACACAAACAAATGTAAATATCAGTTAACTTCCATGATTAGTTATATGCTTCACACTCGTATGTTGGCTTTCTTCTTAGAGGTCCCCACGATGGCAGCAAGTTCCGTGTAGTGTAGGGATGGACTTACTACAATTCGAGATGCAAACTACCCTCTCACATTTTTCACCACGGATTCCGCTACGCTGAGGATGGCGCCTTGAACAGTCTTTGAGAAAGTGGTCCCTGTATCTTGAGAATTGGGACAAAAGTACGAGCGTTAGTTGAGTTTAAATATGAGGATGTAGTGTGATGCTCAAGATACTCTAGTGCTCATAGTTACCTGCCCTGTTGAAATCAGACGCGAGAATAATATAAACATTGCAAAATATAATGACTACATATCGCATGAGTCGCATTTCAGAACAAGCAGACCTAGTCCAGAATTAAATTCTGTGTAACAGTGCTAAATGAATTTAGGTATTCGTCTTTGAATTTTTTTCAGTGTCTTCATTTTTTATACTGCTACACTTATTTATAAACATTATCAAACTTAAAATAATTTGACCAAGGCTATATTTTCATGTTTTTCTCTCAATATTTTTTACTTGAAATGGTTGAGACAGTTATGACGTCCATGTACTTTCACCAACTGAGGACCTTTATGTCTCTGTGTCTGTCGATGCTTATAGAAAAGACGGAAAGAGAGTTTGACACAGGGTGTGTAGGGAAGAGAAGAGGTGAAACGCAAAAGGATAGATCGGAAACTGATAGAGATGCGCTTTGCGCATATGATGCTAGTTTTGGAGAGTTTTTTTTAGGGAGTTTGAGGGTGGTGAGACCTTTATGTTAAGATATTTCGAAAACCAATGTAATGCATCATACGTATCCACTTTACCGGAACTAATCTGCTTTCGTTTTTGTTTTTATGTTAAATATTCTGCAAAATCGTAACTGTGTCGACTGATCAGTAAAGGGAAAGACTTTAAAGCCTGGGCAAGATTATGTAGAGCCTAGGTTGAAAAAATCATGGTGGTATGCCACAACACCGTTATGAGACTTACTAAATACGGCTGCAGTAATTTAAAATCACAAAATTATTTTTCCCAAATTGGTTGTTATGCCAATTAAGTGTTTTTTCTGAAAAATTTGAGAAAACTGCGTTTAGTCCTGATTTTTTAAACATCAAATTTTCGGTTATGAAGAAACAGACAAAATATTTTGGTAAAGACAGCCCCTTATCAATGAAAAGAAGTGCACCAATTGCGATGATAACCAAGCCTTATTATCACATTACTTGAGAGAAATAGCATGATGCAAAAATTACAGAGATTAATGTGGTATTAATACCGTAGTTGCAGATTTGAGCTACTGTACTCGAGTAGTCCAACGATACCAGCCGAGCTTTGTTTGAGATCGTGTTCGTTCGTATCGCACGCTGCTTTGCCTCACACAGCGGCATGTGCAAACCAGGGTTGGAAAATTGTCAAGCCTACAGCTAGCCGAGGTTTTTACTTATGATTACTTCAATTACTAAGACGTGATGTGCTACGGGGGAGGAAAGCACAGGACACACAACTCAGAGGTAAAATTATTGGATACATTGAACATTTTGATTTTCTTGACTGGTGGCTGGCGGCGATTTTCTCCGTTGGGTATAGGGGAACAATTCTAAGCACAACACCTCACTCTACCCAGGTGTCTGAAATGAGTACCGGTCTTGACCGGGGGAAAGCGTCATGGCGTCCTGGTGTTAGTTTGTAAGGCATTTGAAAATCCAATGTACAAGGTGATATGTATCAGGCTTGAATTGAAAATAAAGCATCTGTAGATGCCTTCATTATTATTGAGATAAATTTACTTATGCTGGCGAAATTACCCCGATGAAGAACAAATAAGAGCTCAGAAGAGATCACGTCTAATTTGCTGACAACAACTGGAAGTTACCGATGAATTACGCAGTAAGCATCGAATTGGAAGTGATAAACACAGCGAATTCGAGAAGAGTCCTATACACAATTCAGAGGAAGAGATCGACTCACAAGCTTTGGTGATGTGAAGCTGAGAACACACCACCGTGGTAGTATATTGCACTTGTAGCGGCCCGTAGTACTCATGCTTCACGGTGTGGTAGAAGCAGGGGCTACCCAGTATTGTCAACCTTCCGGCCTTGAACACCCTGTCAACGAAAACAACTGTAATTTTTTTCTAACTTTTCAGCCTTACGAAACAGTCCAATTTCCTCACGTGTAAGTTGGTTCAGGAATGCTCCTAGCATTTTTGTACTAAACAACTGTAGTGCTGCCAAAACGAATCTTTCATTAGCGTCACTGGTGGAATTGAATTGTTTCGATTGTCTAACATGGTTAAGGCTAAAGTGCCGGTCGTTCAAGTCAGCTCTTGCTCTGACTTCGATATAAAATTTTTAAATTTATCTGTTTCAGAGTAAAGGCTCTTGTGGCACAAACATAAAGTGAACATTTTAATAGGGGCCATTACAGTTAGCCATCAGTCTAATTTTCATCAACATTGTCTATTTTCATGACAACCCTTCATTTGCTGTCTGATAATTATCAAATGTGGGTGAAATAAAAAATTTGAAATTTATAAAATTCAATTTTGAATCTTGAATCATCTTGAAAGGACTTCAAGTTATGTTGCTATTCATGATAAGTAATTTGTGTAACTGTGGGTGTTAGAGAGAACTCCAAGACTGCAGCAGGCTTCCTTGCTTCTAAACTGATTCCGTTACATTAAGAAATTTAATTTTGCATAAGAATAAGATATCGAAAAAGACGGGATAAATTTATAAAGTCGACTGATTTGTGTCTCTTTTTTCTTTCCATGGGAATTAAATCGTGCTAACAAACATGGAAAATTACAGGATTTGAAATATATCACGATAAAACATTCAAGATAACCATTAAAAACTGTCATCATGTTATGGCAACGCATGAAATGTTTTAAAAGCACCTAATCATATATTTATAGCCATTTCTCAAACGCCTCACCCGCAAATCGAATTCATTCCAGCAGCATTCGTTGCACCGATTTGTTGAAAGGCGGCGCCTCCTAGATACCCAGTTGGGTTCAAAAGTTGATGAGCAGCATTTCCTAGATATGAAGCAGGGCTATTTCCTTGGTACACAGGTGGGTTGTTTCCTTGATACCCAGTTGGGTTGTTTCCTTGATACCCAGTTGGGTTGTTTCCTTGATACCCAGTTGGGTTGTTTCCTTGATGCCCAGTTGGGTTGTTTCCTTGATACCCAGTTGGGTTGCTTCCTTGATGTCCAGTTGGGTTGTTTCCTTGATACCCAGTTGGGTTGTTTCCTTGATGCGCAGTTGGGCTGTTTCCTTGATACCCAGTTGGGTTGTTTCCTTGATGCGCAGTTGGGCTGTTTCCTTGATACCCAGTTGGGTTGTTTCCTTGATGCGCAGTTGGGCTGTTTCCTTGATTCCCAGATGGGCTCTTTCCTTGATACCCAGTTGGGTTGTTTCCTTGATGCGCAGTTGGGCTGTTTCCTTGATTCCCAGATGGGCTGTTTCCTTGATACCCAGTTGGGTTGTTTCCTTGATTCCCAGTTGGGCTGTTTCCTTGATTCTCAGATGGGCTGTTTCCTTGATACCCAGTTGGGTTGTTTCCTTGATACCCAGTTGGGTTGTTTCCTTGATACCCAGTTGGGTTGTTTCCTTGGTACCCAGTTGGGTTGTTTCCTTGATACCCAGTTGGGTTGTTTCCTTGATGCGCAGTTGGGTTGTTTCCTTGATACCCAGTTGGGTTGTTTCCTTGATACCCAGTTGGGTTGTTTCCTTGATGCCCAGTTGGGTTGTTTCCTTGATACCCAGTTGGGTTGTTTCCTTGATACCCAGTTGGGTTGTTTCCTTGATACCCAGTTGGGTTGTTTCCTTGATACGCAGTTGGTTTCAAAAGGTGATGAGCCGCATTTCCAAGAGACGAAGCTGGGCGTGTTTGTTGATGGACAGTGTTTCCTTGATTTATAGTTGGGCTTATTAGTTGATGGACCTTGTTTCCTAAATTTAAAGTTGGGCTTATTTGCTGATGAACCGTGTTCCCTTGATTTACAGTTGGGCTTATTTGCTGATGGACCGTGTTCCCTTGATTTACAGTAGGGCTTATTTGCTGATGGACCGTGTTCCCTTGATTTATAGTTGGGCTTATTTGCTGATGGACCGTGTTCCCTTGATTTACAGTAGGGCTTATTTGCTGATGGACCGTGTTCCCTTGATTTATAGTTGGGTTTATTTGCTGATGGACCGTGTTTCCTTGATTTGCAGTGGGGTTTATTTGCTGATGGACCGTGTTCCCTTGATTTGCAGTAGGGCTTATTTGCTGATGGACCGTGTTTCCTGGATTTGCAGTTGGCCTTATTTGTTGAAAGGCTGCGTTTCCTTGATTTATTGTTGAGATTGTTTGCTGAGGTTTCGAGTTTCCTTGATGTGCAGTCGCACTTATCATTAGAGTAGGTGATTTTTTTTGAGACTGCGCTCCCGTTTGGTTAGCTCCGAACACCAACACCATCACCACCACCACCAAGGACACTTTTCCCTCCTGAAAGAAAAAATGGCAACTGCCCGATGTTTTCACAAAATTTCGGAGAGGTACGTGAAATTGGGTTTATAGGATTTTACAGCTTCTATCGAATTGTAATCTATGCTCGGAATCTTCCCCTCACTAGAACGTTCAGGTAGTTATATTGCAAAATCTCTTATTTATATTTTCTGAGCCATTGATAATAATAATACCAAAATTAGATATCAATCGCAATGCGTTCGAATAACTCAACGTGAGTAAAAAAACTGTCTCCGTCACCTTCTGCATAGTTTGAAGAGTTTCGTGGTTTTATTTTAAAATTATGGAAATTGGTAGTTATAATATATTTTCAATGTAACATAACATCTTAACCAACTTATATGCTTTTAGTTATCTATTTCTGGCAGTTTTTGCTTATATGAACAAAATATATGGATGTAGAATTCACTGAAATTATTCATAGAAACCACGGAACTTATTCGGTCCCACAGGTAGCTATACTCAAATGTGACCATTGCATTAGACTTAAGAAACAATCTACTGCTGTATCGCTAGTGGAATACAAATTATATATATTGTAGATCTTACCATTGTGAAGCACGAAGAGTCTGGGAGTCGATTACCACCCTACTAGTTTAGGGCTGCGTCTCGGGGCTCGAGTTTCAATCTAGGGAAAAGGAAAATTATCCATCGTAAATTGAGGCAAATTCAGTCCAATTTTGCTGTTCAGGAGTTACTTGTGATCGGATATTGTGGGGCGAATAGGGTGTTGAAACGATCTCAGTATCAAATTACTAAAAATTAAAACAGCATCATCCTATGTTTTCAACTTTTTCCTATTGCGAAATAGAGCGTGTTTTTTTAAATACGGGACCCGAAAAAATATTTCATAACATTTGATACAATGAACGGATTTTTGAAAACAAAGCGGCAGTAGAATCCTTAGATTTATATCTTTTATTTGGACTAATTTTTGAAGATGACATTCTTCATGTGGCGTGCACTCGACTGCTAGCAATATTGGGCCCGTGCTCGCATGCTTCTCATTGCATCACTGGTGTGGGTGGGACTGATCGATCTTATTTCTGAAATGATGGCATCCTTGAGCTGAGTCAAATCCTTCGGTTTGTCACGATAAACCCTCGTCTTTAGATATCTTCACAAAAAAAATTCAATGGGGATAGATCAAGAGATATTGCAGGCCACTCAACGTCGTCGAATCTTGAAATCAGCTTTCCGGGAAACTGGTTCCGCAGGATGCCCATGTTATCCCTTGTGGTATCCCGTCCTGCTATAGAAGTAGAGATTTGCAATATTATTGGTGTTCACTGCAGGTATGAAGGTGTTTATCACCTCTTAGCATCGCTCACCGTTAACAGTTACTGCTTTGCCACTGTTCTCCTCGAAGAAATAGGGATCAATAACGCTATTCTCCATGAAACCGCACAAAACAGTTACCCTTTCTGAATGCAGTGGAGTTTCTTTAATATCCATAGGATTTTTAGCAGCCCAAAATCTCATGTTCTATTTGTTTACAAATCGGTTCAAACTGCAATAAGCTTCGTGAACACCATGGCATAATCAACACCATGAACACCATAACATAATTCCGATATAACCAAGCTTTTGACAAATTTAGGATCCTCTTCCTCTTTCTCAAAGAACTACCCACAGAAATTCTTCCTTCGTTTTAATAAATTTTGGCAAATTTGAAGTTTATACGCATGCATTGGCAACCTTTCCTTTAAAATCTTCTGAACAGAACAATGACTCATCCCTGACTCTAGTGGCAGGTGCCTAAGATTGGGGTTGGAATTCCTTTCCACAATCACCTTGTATTTTTCAACATTCAATCCGACAGTAACGGTGCAGGGTCGTCCTTCCTGTTTCTTCTTCGCCAGATTCCCAGAGTTGACTGAATTTTTTACGTATCTGTAAATAACCTTCGACAGAGAACTTCGCGGATTGTACTCTCTCTTGAAACTTCGCTGGGCTAGGACAATACTCTTTTCATGAGAGAAGTATGCAGTGCTTATGAAAGCTAATTGTTTCTTTGTCCAGTTCGTCATCTTGGCGGCAGTTTCAAAGCAGGATGAACTTTGCTGTGTCCTCTGATTCATATTTTGACTGTTGTATCGTGAATACGTATGTACCAAATAAAAGATTTAAATCCCAGGATTCTAATGCCATTTGGTTTTCAAAAATCAGTTCATTGTATCAAAAGTTATTAAACATTTTTTCAGATCCTGTATTAAAAAAAACAACCTGTGAATTAGATTTCTGTAGCATGGAGGTAATTTTTTAACAATGTATTGTGGTGCAAATAAGATTTTGAGAATTACGTTACTCAAAATCAGCATCATACGATCGAAAATGTTCTGTTTTTGACTCTTCCAAATTTCCTTTGAAAAGCAAAAGCTACATTTCTTTTCCAGCCCATGTGAGCCTTCTAGAAAGGTAAAAATAAGTGGAAATTTAATCCAGCTTATCCACTGAATGAGAAAGTTGATCAACATCTGAGGTAGTCGATCATATTGAGCGAACCTCAGTTTTTAAGATGATAAAGCAAGCGAGATAAAATAGTGTTTGTCAGCCAACTGGAAATGCGCAATTTATTCAGTTGAAGAATGTGTCATACTCGACTCTGGGACTATAACTATATGGAATCAAAGACATTGCAGCTACAATCATTCGACACGTATTCTGAACCATACCCAGTCTAACTTTTTCGCCGCCTGTATACGCATGTTTTTCCCGCTTAAGCAGTTTAATTAATCGCTTAAATCGCTTAGGCGACGAAAAACATGCATGCAGGTGGCGAAAAAGTTAGACTGAGTAGTCATTGATATTACACTCGACACTCAGACGTGCAGCAGGAACAAGCATGGCTCTTAAAAGTATCACATTTCCTGCGTAGGGACCTTCCGGTGGTCACTGAGAGGATTTTCATAATGCTACTGACAGATCTGCAGTCACTAACTCAATTAAAAAAATACTTAATGAAAGCTAAATGAAAGCACGATCCACCTAATATTTGCTATTTTCAAAGTGCTTACTACTGTTACCTTCAAATCTGAACTGAATACTGAACTTCAATTTTAAACCATCGCAGGAAACGTGTTAAGAAAGACAAGCGCGTCAGCATTGGGAGATGCGTTTTAGATAGGACCGAAGTTCTAGCAAACCACTACAGCACCGCGCTAGGAACGAACAATCATTTTACGGTGGATCCGAACAAGGTGAGGAGTGCAAATCACAACGAACAATCACATTCAGTAAATATACTACGCTGACTTCACTCTTGTTTTTCTGGATACTCGTGACTATGTGAGTGTGCAGTCAGCATGCACTTATGTGCAATATGCGTGCACATCCTCGAGTGAAGCTAGTGAGCTTGTGAATAATATTGCCCTAGTTCAATGCGTGAGTAAAACTCTGTATTATTCAGCAAGTTGTGGTGTGGGCGGGGCATTTTATACGGGTGCCATCATATAAACTTTGGCTGAATGCACCTTGTATTGCGGGGGCGAGGTCGTTTGCATGCTTTTCAGGCTAGCGTGTCGTGAAAATCTGGAGTTCAGGGCTGAAAGAGCTTGTACAACACAACGAAAGCGTTGGAAAAGTCCCTCTTTTAAATTTTTTCAAGGTAATTATTTTTATTAATAGGGTGTTTCCATTCGAATGATACATACCCAGGCATTGGCCGTGAAATGTAAATCCGGATTGAATCTGTTAAAAAAATCACTTATGATTAAGTCTATTGTCGCTATTCTATGCGTTACAAAGAGTGCATTTTATAGAGACAAAATTCTACCAAAAGAGAGTAGGAGCTGCAAAGGCTTCAAAAACGTAAATATTTCAGCTGTATGTTGTGTCGTTTATCAATCATTTATTTCAATAAAATAATCGCGATGACTGTAAAGCAATATTTTTCCGTCATGTCTTTTTTTAGAATCACGGCCATGAAATTTCACTTGCAGATTTTTTCACAATGATCTGGAAGGTTCACATGAAGGCCGCACTGCGCTGAAATTCCTTCTCCTAAATTTGACATTGGATCATGAGTTTATGCTTAAGGGTCCTACAGAACCTTAATTTCATGTCTATCTAAAGTAATTCATTGTCGAATTACATTCCTGACTTCTCAACTAAAAATGTAAACCACATTCATAGGAGATTATTTCATAACTTATTTTGTCAGTCATTGTCAAATTGAATTCCTGATATCTCAAATAAAATATAGGCCACTTTCGTGGGAGATTATTTCACATCTACATATATATACCGTAATTCATTGTCGAATTGCATTCCTGGTTTCTCTACTTGAAATACAGGCCACTTTCTTAGAAGATTATTTAACTTGAGCTATTAAGAACTAATAGGAAAACCCCGCAATATGTAAAAAACACCCATTTTTAACATAATAATTGAACATCTCGGTGCGCGCTTCATTTCATCATTTTCTATAAGGTTTCACTGTAAATGCGAAAATTTTTTTAACTTGATCGGAAATTATAATTCTACGCAGATTGCTGAGATTTCAAAAGATTTAACGTTGTTCTCTCGACCCTCAACGATGTTTCTCTACTAAATTTTCCTCTTGTTCTCGTGTGTTGAACTGCTCTGGACTGCCTTACCTAGGTTGAACATCTTGTGCTCGTGTGTTGAACTGCTCTGGACTGCCTTACCTAGGTTGAACATCTTGTGCTCGTGTGTTGAACTGCTCTGGACTGCCTTACCTAGGTTGAACATCTTGTGCTCGTGTGTTGAACTGCTCTGGACTGCCTTACCTAGGTTGAACATCTTGTGCTCGTGTGTTGAACTGCTCTGGACTGCCTTACCTAGGTTGAACATCTTGTGCTCGTGTGTTGAACTGCTCTGGACTGCCTTACCTAGGTTGAACATCTTGTTCTCGTGTGTTGAACTGCTCTGGACTGCCTTACCTAGGTTGAACATCTTGTGCTCGTGTGTTGAACTGCTCTGGACTGCCTTACCTAGGTTGAACATCTTGTTCTCGTGTGTTGAACTGCTCTGGACTGCCTTACCTAGGTTGAACATCTTGTTCTCGTGTGTTGAACTGCTCTGGACTGCCTTACCTAGGTTGAACATCTTGTGCTAGTGTGTTGAACTGCTCTGGGCTGGCCTACCTAGGTTGAACATCTTGTGCTCGTGTGTTGAACTGCTCTGGACTGCCTTACCTAGGTTGAACATCTTGTGCTCGTGTGTTGAACTGCTCTGGACTGCCTTACCTAGGTTGAACATCTTGTTCTCGTGTGTTGAACTGCTCTGGACTGCCTTACCTAGGTTGAACATCTTGTGCTCGTGTGTTGAACTGCTCTGGACTGCCTTACCTAGGTTGAACATCTTGTTCTCGTGTGTTGAACTGCTCTGGACTGCCTTACCTAGGTTGAACATCTTGTTCTCGTGTGTTGAACTGCTCTGGACTGCCTTACCTAGGTTGAACATCTTGTGCTAGTGTGTTGAACTGCTCTGGGCTGGCCTACCTAGGTTGAACATCTTGTGCTCGTGTGTTGAACTGCTCTGGACTGCCTAACCTAGGTTGAACATCTTGTGCTCGTGTGTTGAACTGCTCTGGACTGCCCTACCTAGGTTGAACATCTTGTGCTCGTGTGTTGAACTGCTCTGGGCTGGCCTACCTAGGTTGAACATCTTGTGCTCGTGTGTTGAACTGCTCTGGACTGCCCTACCTAGGTTGAACATCTTGTGCTCGTGTGTTGAACTGATCTGGACTGCCCTGCCTTGGTTGAACATCTTGTTCCCGTGTGTTGAACTGCTCTGGACTTCCCTACTTCGGTTGGATATCTTGTTCTCGTGTGTTGAACTGTTCTGGACTGCCCTACTTCGGTTGGATATCTTGTTTTCGTGTGTTGAACTGTTCTGGACTGCCCTACCCAGGTTGGATATATTGTTCTCGTGTGTTGAACTGCTCTGGACTGCCCTACTTCGGTTGGATATCTTGTTCTCGTGTGTTGAACTGCTCTGTACTGCCCTACCCAGGTTGGATATCTTGTTCTCGTGTGTTGAACTGCTCTGGACTGCCCTACTTCGGTTGGATATCTTGTTCTCGTGTGTTGAACTGCTCTGGACTGCCCTACTTCGGTTGGATATCTTGTTTTCGTGTGTTGAACTGCTCTGGACTGCCCTACCCAGGTTGGATATCTTGTTCTCGTGTGTTGAACTGCTCTGGACTGCCCTACTTCGGTTGGATATCTTGTTCTCGTGTGTTGAACTGCTCTGGACTGCCCTACTTCGGTTAGATATCTTGTTCTCGTGTGTTGAACTGCTCTGGACTGCCCTACCTAGGTTGGATATCTTGTTCTCGTGTGTTGAACTACTCTGGACTGCCCTACCTAGGTTGAACATCTTGTTCTCGTGTGTTGAACTGCTCTGGACTGCCCTACTTCGGTTGGATATCTTGTTCTCGTGTGTTGAACTGCTCTGGACTGCCCTACCTAGGTTGGATATCTTGTTCTCGTGTGTTGAACTACTCTGGACTGCCCTACCTAGGTTGAACATCTTGTTCTCGTGTGTTGAACTACTCTGGACTGCCTTACCTAGGTTGGATATCTTGTTCTCGTGTGTTGAACTACTCTGGACTGCCCTACCTAGGTTGAACATCTTGTTCTCGTGTGTTGAACTACTCTGGACTGCCCTACCTAGGTTGAACATCTTGTTCTCGTGTATTGAACTGATCTGGATTGCCCTGCTTCGGTTGGATATCTTGTTCTCGTGTGTTGAACTGCTCTGGACTTCCCTACTTCGGTTGGATATCTTGTTCTCGTGTGTTTAACTGCTCTGGACTGCCCTACCCAGGCTGGATATCTTATTCTCGTGTGTTGAACTGCTCTGGACTGCCCTACTTCGGTTGGATATCTTGTTCTCGTGTGTTGAACTGCTCTGGACTGCCCTAATTCGGTTGGATATCTTGTTCTCGTGTGTTGAACTGCTCTTGACTGCTCTATTTCGGTTGGAAATCTTGTTCTCGTGTGTTCAACTGCTCTGGACTGCCCTACTTCGGTTGGATATCTTGTTCTCGTGTGTTGAACTGCTCTGGACTGCCCTACTTCGGTTGGATTTCTTGTTCTTGTGTGTTGAACTGCTATTGACTGCCCTACTTCGGTATGATATCTTGTTCTTGTGTGTTGAACTGCTCTGCATTGCCCTACCTAGGGTCTGACATCCTGTTCTCGTGTGTTGAACTGCTCTGGATTGCCCTACCTAGGCTCCGACATCCTGTTCTCGTGTGTTGAATTGCTCTGGATTGCCCTACCTAGGCTCTGACATCCTGTTCTCGTGTGTTGAACTGATCTGGATTACCTACCTAGGCTCCGACATCCTGTTCTCGTGTGTTGAATTGATCTGGATTGCCCTACCTAGGCTCTGACATCCTGTTCTTGTGTGTTGAACTGCTCTGGATTGCCCTACCTAGGCTCTGACATCCTGTTCTTGTGTGTTGAACTGCTGTAGATTGCCCTACCTAAGCTCCGACATCCTGTTCTCGTGTGTTGAACTGATCTGGATTACCTACCTAGGCTCCGACATCCTGTTCTCGTGTGTTGAACTGATCTGGATTACCTACCTAGGCTCCGACATCCTGTTCTCGTGTGTTGAACTGCTCTGGATTGCCCTACCCAGGCTCCGACATCCTGTTTTCGTGTGTTGAACTGCTCTGGATTGCCCTACCTAGGCTTCGACATCCTGTTCTCTTGTGTTGAACTGATCTGAATTGAAAAATTAGAGATGAAAATAACGCAGAAAGAGAAAAATAATAGATTAAGAGAACTTTCTACACTGTATTTGCATGATCAACATAGGGATTATAGCGACTAACTGGAAGATTCAAGTGTTTTATTAAAATATATGCCTAAGCTTAAAAAAGTACCCTACGACCAAATAAGCGTGCAACACAGTATGACCAAATAGTTAATACAAGGATCATGTAATTATTAAATCTCCACATTATCATTTAAACACTCTGTGCACTCGATGAGGGCAAAGTCACAATTTGTGAAATTTCCAAATTCCGAATTTTCCACGCGCAAAAGTTGAGCACTCAACGGCTCGTATTTATTTGCGTGACCTTGCGAACGTCACCGAAAAATAATCCCATAATTTTACACTTATAACACTTTTTAAAAGATCCTTTACGGCTGATGTTCACTCGCCCTCCTGTTCTCTAATTTTCCTTTCAAACGATTCCCCCTATCACGTATTTCGAACGGTTGCGTTGTCTTCACTTTCATCAGCCACACAGGAGAAGCGATGATCCCACCTTTGAAGGGTTGCCGAGATGAATGTCCCTTCTTCAAATTTTCTTGAGGGGCGTTTCTTAAATTTTGTTTATCGTACGCCCGAGGTTTCTCGCGGCGTTTTTCTTGCAGCGCTTTCTATCCTTCCCACCTGAAAACAAGATTTTATTGTTCTTGCCTATTTATCTTTAATTTATTCATCCGTAAATCAATAAATTGACAATAACTTGGCCACGTTGTAAATACCTAAAAACGTAATATCTTTGCTTACACACCTAGTCAACTTGGAACACAAATTCTGTACTAACTAAAGACAGCGTTCATTCTCAATTTTCTTTTTAATCCCTCTTTGCTTCTTAGAAAATGAACGAAATTATGACTGAAGATTACGTCATTCTCTGTTGACAAAAATTAATGAAAAATAGCAACAGAATTAACTGAATTCTTGAATAAAGTCTCTGGCGTTTGAAAATGACTCAAGATCGCCTTGCCATGTTTACCTGTTGGTTACAATGTAACTGATGACATTTTACCCATTAACACACAAAATATTTCTTTCGTTCTACTCACTCACTAAACGAACTGCTCATTAGTTTTACCTAACTACGTACCTCTTGCTTAATTCTTTTAGTTCTACATGTATGGCATCGATTCGTCTCACAACCGTGCGCAACGCTCTCAGGCTTTACTTCATTAAAATCCCTCTATTGTCAAGCGTCAGCTTATGTACCTAAACGCTACTTTTATTCTAGATCCTTCTCTACACACCGACGTTCCTCAAGCATCCTTCTACATTCCTCCGAATCAACATCTATATTTTTATAAGCATGTCTATCACCCTTACCTCCTAGCATTCTATACATTCCTTCGCATCAACATGTAATTTTTATGACTATGTCTATTCTTCAACTTCCTCCATGAGAGGCTAACCCTCACCTACTAGAGGTCCCGTGGCAGACATCAGTAAGAGGCGTAACAACGTAGCGATTCAACTAACCCCAATATAACAATATTGCACACACGTGCTAAATTCCTTTCCATTTATACTCCAAGTAGCAAGCGTAACTGCGGAAAGAGGGGAACTGCATCCACCAAAGATTCCAATTACATTTCAACTCTTAATCCGTTACAGGGTTTGCAGTTTACCTAGTTTGCGCAATGATGCACCTGTGCTTTGGATGCTGATTCCTCAAGCCCGTTCAATCGTGCATGCATGAAGCACGAGGTGTACGAGTCGTGATGCATAGCCCGGCTGAGGTCTTGCTCCAGTGCGAATTTGTGCGTCAAATTGTTATGGGACTTAAAGGGTTTAAACTTAAAAGAATAAGAGAAACCAGTCTCGGCAAGGAATTTGGACCTCCCAAGAAAAGATAGAACAACTTTAAAAGACAAATGGAAAGGGCGCGCTTAAGGAGAAAAGGGCGCGCATGGGGGTGTTTACGTGTGGCAAAGAAAATGCCGTAGTAGGAAACTAGATAGAAAAATATAATTCAATAATATATAATCTAGTTCCATGTAATTTCAGTAGTTTCTCATGAGGGCAATGTATAGGATCGTCTACACACAAGTGGACTGGCGTGGCTTCTCAAAAACAAGCACGATGTTCAAAAATATTTCAGTTGCATTACCATATTTGCCCAGCGGTGGATCAACATCAGTAATTGCCATCATTTTCGTAAGGCATTCCGCGTACAACGCACTCAAATTGTGTTCTTCATCAAATCAGATACACGCAGCTGATCGTGGAACTTGCATTCGCTAATAGGTTTTCGACCCTTGCAATTACTGTAGCAACTTCCATAGCACAACCTTCTACGGAAAGAGCATTTGTCTAGCCGAAAAACCAGCGATGATGGTGAGTTTTTGATCATAGCAGTTACTATAACAACTCTCATAGCAAAACCTTCTATCGACAGAGTACGCGTATTTGAATAACCAGAGGCTTTTCGACCTTGGCAATTGCTATAACAACATTCGAATCACAACCTTCTAATGGCGAAGAATTTGCATTACCAGAGCGGGTTTTCGATCATACATAGCAATTACTATAACAACTTTCGTATCACTACCTTATAGGGTCAAGCCTCAGCTTACGAAATACTCAACCAACGAATAACCTAAGTTATGAAACGACTATACGTAAAATTTTTGTCTCTGAATCCGAAAGGAAATTCCAGTTCCGAAACGCGAAATTTCAAAAATTCAAATAATACGCGCTCGGCGTCGCAGCCGCCCGAATTCCCGAATCGTAAATAAACTTGTAGCTACCTGTATTTTGTTTTAAATTGGCGCGATAGAGTAAATGGTAAATGATTTGCATGTATTATTCATTTTAATGGCTTAATAAATTATTTTCTTTTACTTTCAACTCATATTTCATACAAAATTGGTAAACTTTCATAATTTTTAAGGGGTTTAGGGGGTAGTATTGAGGGCCTTGGAATGAATCAGGCTTTTTACACGTAAAATGCGACTCTGCTTCCGAAAAAAATCTCGTAAAGAGACCACTTCTGGGACGAATTAATTTTGGAAGGTGAGGTATGACTGTACCGACAAAGTATTTGTCTTGGTGACGAACGAGCGGCGAGAGCGGTACCATCTCCACGTAATATAGCAAAGTAAAAGCCCCACACATAACGAGTCTATGAGAGTGAACGAAGATTTTCTCTTCAATGTGATGTGACAGCAAAATATCATCAGCGAGAGGACTTAGAAGCCTCTCCAATTGTAAGTAGTTCATTGAACAATTATTTGTTCAAAAACTTCCTGTTTTAAAAATTTCATTTGGACGGAGCCTGCAATCTAAAGAATAAGGTTGATTGTAGATTTAACATTTGCTTAAAACTGCATTTTTATCCTAACTCTACAGTGACACTGAGTTATTATATTGATATCTTCTCAACGGTATGCGTTGATTAAAAAACTTTCCATATCCTTACTTAACCTAAATCGTCTCATTATTTTGTGTGTATTTCATCTGATGTATTGCTCTCCTCTATCTTATTTCAGAGGGGACACCTTAGAATTTTCTTCCCCTCACTCCTCCATTTGTCAGATCCAGTTGCCATGTCCAACTTTCTCGCCGGAGAATGCATGTTTTACACCGCCTAAGCAATTTAATTACTTGGGCGGCGAAAAACATGCATGCAGGCGGCGAAAAAGTTAGACTGGGTTGCCATGTCAACACCCTCGTCTGTCATGTACAGCGCGACGAGAACGGGAAAAACCGATGCCTCCAGTATGTCGCATAAATATACAAGGTTTGGTATGACACAGGCTTGTTGAATCTGGCGCTCCAACAGGGGAAAAATGTGGTGTCCCAAGCTCTCAAGCAATAGGTTACGCAGGCCTTCCTTTTCTTGAAATATAATAGTTTGTTTTATTGTTGCAGACCATGATTTTTCAGTTCACTGTTGTCCTATTTTTTAGTTAAATAATGTCTATTTTTCAGCACCTATTATCATGCTTTTTTATTCAACTTGTGTTATGTTTTCATAAACTTATTTTTTAATTTACCGTTCCTGTGCCCAGGGGGTCCTTGCGTAGGAAGGCACCATGTGTAAAGATTCCGTGTTTCCTAAACTCTATACCAATTGGTACCTTCCTATTTCCTCTCTTACGACCACTTTTGTCGTGAGCAGGGAGACTTAAACTAACTTATCTGATATAATCTGCTGCATCCCGTGCCGATTTTGCTCTGCCTCTGGAGTAGAGCTGCTTCCTTTCAACAACCAATGCATAAAAAAACTGACGTTGATACGTCACTAATTCGTGCTAGTGGAAATAGTAGGTGGAATTTGCGCGTTTAACGATCCGATTCATTCAAGGAAGTTTTTCCAATTTGATCTATGATTTTATTTATCGCAGATACTCTCATTCCTGAAGCTGTTCTAAAACCCTTTGCTTTTCATGTGTTCTTCTATCACCCTGATTCAACTATCGGAGTGATGTTATTGGCTTGCGCGTTTGTTTTTCATCCGTTTCCAGCTTGAGACTGGAGGAGGAAGGAGGTTGAGGCTATACGTGACCGGCACTCGATAGTTTCCTGTGATAATAGTTCCATTCATAAGGCAAAAAGCATCTCAAAATTTTGCACGGTTTTATTCAATAGGTATCTCGCTCAGGTTTGTGATAATTATGGCAACACTTGTAGGTATACAAGTAAAGAATTGTTCCAAACACTTTGACCTCAACGAGCACCACCGGTGGCCACTGAGGGGATTTTCGTGATGCTGCTGACCGACCAGTATTCACAACTCAATTTTCATGAATACATACAGGTAAATTAGTGCATAATCCTGTTAGTGATTACTTTTTTCAAAAATTGCTCATTGCAATTTACTTTAAACCTAAGTTGAAAATTGAAATTCAGTTTTACCAATTGCGATTAAAGTGTTAAATTTTGTACAACTTCATGATGCTGACCAAACTTAAAGCATCGCATTACACCTCTACGGTGACTGCATGTGTACGAATGTGCAGATATTATATCCTGTTTTATTAGGGACGGTGCACGAAGACGTGGTTCCACAATTCCCTCGTATTTGCGGTGTACACAAGAAGTGGACTGCAAATTATTTTTTGAACACATTCTCAACATAATTCCCTTCGAACTGCTTTCTAGCAATCGTTCATCAAAGTTATCAAGCCTTCATCAATTTCTTCTTCTCCATTGGTCTTCCATAAGTGGTAACGATTTAAAAAAAATCTGTGGCTTTAACACTCAGCTCGATCTTTTTTCAAGATCGTGTCTCACCAGCAATTTTCATTTATGAACTAAAAGCTTTGAGCCAAGAAATGAACCGATGACGTTGGCATGAGAAGGCAAGCAATGCGGGCACGACTGGTTGGTGGAGTGCACAGCTCAGTCCCCTCGCACCTGCCCCTCGTCACGTGGTGACGTCTGCAGGACGCTGCGCCTGCCCACCTGCGCCTCAGGGCTCCTCTCTCTCAAACTGTATCACAAACTCACCCTTAGCTTGGTTCGTATAGGTGGAAATTGCATTAAGCCATGGATGCACGGGAGGGTCAAAATGATCCCAACTGAATTTCAACCCATTCCCTCCTAGCGGTATCGCTTGGTACCACGGAGTTATGTGTTCCACTGCCACCTCCAAACCTTTTTCTGCCTTGAGAGCGAGTCTTAGTACGGAAAGATAGTCACAAAATGATCGAATCCCTATATTAGTTGCCAAGAGACTCAACTTTCAGTGTCGCCGAACTTTGAAGCCTTATTCTACGTTTTTAACCAGCTGCGCTAGGTAGCACATGAATTTAGGGTCCTCATATGTTGTTCATGTTGATTAAAATGATATTCAGTTAAATTGGAAATGAAATAGAATTTTTTCTGTCATTTCTTAATGGGTAAGAAATTGACTGGTTCCTATTTTGTACCCACATCATCCTAGTGGTACCGTATGATACCGGCTTACATCGTTCTTAAATGAAAGGAAATAATTTTTTTTCACCATAACAACTTTAAATACATCGTAATAACTATTTTATTTCTATTTCACAAAAATACAGGGACTTTTTTTCTCGGAGGGATTGGGTTAAACTCAAATAGTTGTAGATTTATCCATATATTTGAACATGGCTATGTGATTTTTCCAAAATAACTGAAAATAGTTAACATCTATGGGCTTTATAACTTTAATAAAAAGGTTAGAGGAAAATTAATCCACGGCGTAAGTTTATTTAAAATAATATCGAACATCCACTGGTTGATATAAATCATTATTGCTGTTTTTTATCGCATTTCATGCAATACTTTTGGATCAAGTAAACACACCTTTGGTCAAACCACCAAATTTTACTTGGAAAGCAACATCCTATTACAGGCAACACTTTCTTCGGGAAATTTCAATTTCTGCTACGAATGTGAAAAACGATAATTCCTGTTAATGTTTGGAAATGGCCTGATGCGATTACACACTCTTGGCGTTTTTCCGTCTTCTTCAGAAGGCTAAACAATCTCCGAGAAGCCAAGCGTCTTGTAAGAAACGGAGTAAATTATCCACCGAATCTTCTCCTCTCTATTTGGAAAATGGCGCATTTGAGAGAGCTCTGCATACCGCGACTTATACCTGTAGGACCGAAACAAAAAAATATGAACTCAAGTGGAGTTAGCATCTGAGAACGACAGAAGACTCCTAAGATAGTACAGCCTTCAAGGAGAGGCTAAGTGAATGGCACAAACAATTGAAAAGATAGTGTCAAGAATTTCTAGGTAGCATGACTGTTAGTATATAAGGACGTAAAAAGAAGTTAAAGGTAGTCTGACGCTCCTAGCGAACAGCTTTCATATAGAGAACTGGTGAATAAAACAAACATTTCAAAAACTAATACAAGCAAGTAATGATAATGACATACGGGTATGCGCTTGACCACTATATCTAGGCTTTTTAAGATCGACTATGGCAATAACTGATGGTATAATGAAACTAATGAGAGTAATGATGTATTATATAAACAATCTTTGAAGTTCCAGTCCTTAAGCCTGAAGTACACTGAATCAAATCGGGGTCCAGTGTTCGTTTACATCGCAGTGTTTCATCTTGAGAAGTTCGTGAGAAGTTCATGGTTGTCACTCTGTCAGACAATCGCTTAAGAGAAGTCTCTCATGTACAATTACCTCTTTGCTGAACATGAGCGATAAACGCGAGCTTGAAATGCAGACCGCACACAAGAAAAAAATGAATTATAAAAGATTGCGTTCAGTGCACGCCTTGATATAACTAGAGCTAAAGGAGGTAGAGTGAGAGTTCGTTACCGCAGAAAATATTCCTTAGCGTCTTCACCTTCAGCCTCCACGATCCACTATCAAAAATGCCTCACATCAAAAATAATTGGTCCATTTCTGTGCCTCACCTACAAGCGCCTGACTCCAAGGTAAACTCGAGCAAATCTGGCCTAGAGTTTGCCCTAAACTTGCACACGTTAACGGGGCTGTGAGCACAGTCATTACTAGTTGAGTGGGTTAGAAATAATCAAGGTGAATTCCTCGGTAAGAAATATGAGATGCAGTCTTTGCCGCCGAAAATAATTCGACATATCAACAAGTGAATCACAAATACCAGATGATTCAAACGGCAGTCAATGGTAGCAAATGCCACTCTAAACAACGGTGAAATTTATATCTACCCAAGAACTGTAAAACAAAGAACCTAAAATCAATTCAAATCACTTCTGCTTTATAAACAGGGACTTCATAGACAATGTAAGTAATACATCATCACTCATATCAGTTTCATTTCACCCAAGGTAAACTTACAAGTTCTTTTGCGGCTAAGTTTAGGGCATGTCACCGTCGTCGAGTATGTAGGTTTCTCGATTACCATATTGGTCAGGGTAACGAACGTGCAGGGAGTGTTGCGCACTTGCACTTCACCGGTCTTGGTCCTGTTCAGGCCAACCATTATATAATGTAAAGTGCGGCTAAGAGAGTTTCAAATTTTGAGCTTGACTTCGATATTTATGGTCAATTTCAACACTACTCCAGTCTTGAACCTTGTCTCACTGACAACTAGTATATAATGTATAGAACGGATAAGACTTCTGTGTTTGAAGCTATGGCCTTTACTTTGGTTTTCATGGTCGATTTCTTGTATACAGCAGTATTGAAGCAACGAAGGTTAAAGTGTTACAGGCAAAACAATATTCAAAATATATAGAAGCCGTTGAATTGGTACCAACTTTTCTTCATGTCATAATTGTTTATTTCTGAGATAACTCGTCTTGCACTGCTTTTGCTATGCATACATTATATGACGGAGAAATTATCAAATGAATGTCGATCATTTACAACCGTATTTTCGTTGTAAACATGAAGACATGAAGGTAACTTTAGGTTTTGAGCATTGAGTTCCTCAGTTCAAGTTTTATTCGACGTCATTTTGTAACATTTTCGCTCGACATAGATAGACATTGCTTCAAGAAATCCACCCTTCGATCACGAGCTCGGAGACCTACGGGCAAAAATGACTGCACGTGCAAGTTTGACCGACAACGCGTGTTAGAAAGCAAGTTCCAAGTTGGTGTAGTTCAACTTGAGACATTAGGCAATAAACAGAATGCGCGATTTTTAACAGTTTTAAACGATTTGTAAAAAGATTTTTCTTTGCGGCCATCATTGGTAGAGCAGTTTTAGCGCTATATTCTAGCAACGCATTGTACCGATAGTTATACTGAAATGACCGAATTGTACAAGTATAAATACATTGCCGAGGAAATCGGAGCTCAATATATATTGTGCTCAAAAACATGCATTGGAAGGCACAGAAATTCAAACTATTCTTATTAGAAAGAAATTCTTCTTGTAAGTATGAACTTTCATTGATCCCTTCTTTTGTGATTTTTTCATAAAAAACTCACCCGTCCATCCCATTTTGTCCCCCAGTATTTGAGGTTGGGTTATTTGGCTGTTGAGCTAAGTTTCCTTGATTTACAGTAGGATTTATTTGTTGTTGGGCGGTGTTTCCATGATTTGCAGCTGGACTTCCTTGTTGTTTGGCGGTGTTTCCTTGATTTACAGTAGGATTTATTTGTTGTTGGGCGGTGTTTCCATGATTTGCAGCTGGACTTCCTTGTTGTTTGGCGGTGTTTCCTTGATTTACAGTAGGATTTATTTGTTGTTGGGCGGTGTTTCCATGATTTGCAGCTGGACTTCCTTGTTGTTTGGCGGTGTTTCCTTGATTTACAGTAGGATTTATTTGTTGTTGGGCGGTGTTTCCATGATTTGCATCTGGACTTCCTTGTTGTTTGGCGTTGTTTCCTTGATTTACAGTAGGATTTATTTGTTGATGGACGGTGTTTCCATGATTTGCATCTGGACTTCCTTGTTGTTTGGCGTATTTCCAATTGGGTTGTACGGTGCTTGAGCTAAATTTCCTTGACCAATAGTAGGATTAATTTGTTGATGGACCGTGTTTTCTTCATTTCCAAAAGGGCTGTTTAGCTGTGGATTCGGGTACCCTTGATTTCCAAATGGGTTGTACGGTGCTTGAGCTAAATTTCCTTGACCAATAGTAGGATTAATTTGTTGATGGACCGTGTTTTCTTCATTTCCAAAAGGGCTGTTTAGCTGTGGATTCGGGTACCCTTGATTTCCAAATGGGTTGTACGGTGCTTGAGCTAAATTTCCTTGACCAATAGTAGGATTAATTTGTTGATGGACCGTGTTTTCTTCATTTCCACAAGGGCTGTTTAGCTGTGGAGTCGGGTACCCTTGATTTCCAAATGGGTTGTACGGTGCTTGAGCTAAATTTCCTTTACCAATAGTAGGATTAATTTGTTGATGGACCGTGTTTTCTTCATTTCCAAAAGGGCTGTTTAGCTGTGGATTCGGGTACCCTTGATTTCCAAATGGGTTGTACGGTGCTTGAGCTAAATTTCCTTGACCAATAGTAGGATTAATTTGTTGATGGACCGTGTTTTCTTCATTTCCACAAGGGCTGTTTAGCTGTGGAGTCGGGTACCCTTGATTTCCAAATGGGTTGTACGGTGCTTGAGCTAAATTTCCTTGACCAATAGTAGGATTAATTTGTTGATGGACCGTGTTTTCTTCATTTCCACAAGGGCTGTTTAGCTGTGGAGTCGGGTACCCTTGATTTCCAAATGGGTAGTATGGCGGTTGAGCTAAGTTTCTTTGACCTATAGTAGGATTTATTTGTTGATGGACGGCGTTTCCTTGATTTACACCTGAACTGTCTTGTGGTTTGGCGATATTTTCCTGATTTACAGAAGGATTTTTATGTTGATGAACCGTGTTTCCTTGATTTGCGGTTGAGCGTGGTTGTTGTTGGCCCGAGTTTTCGTGTCTTGCAGTAACGCTTACTTGCCGAAGTAATTTCTCTTGAAACTGCGCTTCACCTTGTCCAACTCCCAACGGCATCACCACCACCATAACGGCGCTCAAAGTAGCTTTTCCATGCTCAGGGAAAAGATGACAACCACCCGATGTTATCAAGGTATCGCTAGATTTCTCCGTAGGTGTAGCTCGGAATTATCTCACATCATCGGTGAAATTCTAGCCAAGGGCAAATGTTTTCTCATGCGCAAAGGCTTAACGTTTTACTATACCGTCTGTACCGTATTTACGTGCGATTACGATGAGAATCTCATACCTTCACGAGATAACATTATGTACATTTTGAGAGTAGCAAGAAAAAATTTCCGGAGAAAATTCGAATCCCGGGAAGCCAGGGCGGAAACATCTTCATTTCCATCCCTGGAAAATCGGATTCAAGACGTCTACAGATTAACACGCCAGAAGAGCTCGACCAAATACCTGATGCTGCAACTGAACATGTCATCGAAACAGGTTTCGGATGGTCAGTAATTGTATTCATAACACGTAACTGTCACTAATTAGATATGTCACTGTCGCCGAAAAATTTTATAACTTACTCCTTAAATTTTTATAACTACTACCTTACTACCAGATGTATGTGAACTTTGCGACAACGCCTTCAGCAATTGATACTTGCCAATGTTGTGATGGAAATTAAATTTTCACCGCGGCGTCCTTCATACGATTAGATATATCACTGTCACCTTAATCAGTTATATCCCTTTCACAACATGTAGCTGTCACTGATTATATATGTCAATGTTGCCAAAATTGTAATAACCTACTACCTAATATATGTGAACTTCGCGACAAAGCCTTCAGCAATTTGTACTCTCCAATGTTGTGATTATTGAACTCCGATATTATTCGCTCATGGACTAAGTATGTGTGTACTCACGAAATCGAGCTAGATTTTTTATTTTCTCTCTTACTTTTATATTGACTATGTATTTCATTTTATTTTATCTTTATTTTTTTAAGTTATATGTTACTTACTACTCACTGCTTACCAATGTTAAATGACTGATCACGCTGATGTATTTGATGAAATTGACCCAGATCTCAATCATTTGAACAGACTATATCCAAACCTAAACGACACTGAAAACTTCGATTAATTAATATATCATAATTCAACGAAACTATACGAATAACTCGCAATGACTTTTCGCACCTGTGTTGGAACTGTAGGTCACTCGATCTAAAATTGGAAGAGATACAATGTACTATAACTGAACTAAAGTATAACCTCGACGTAATTAGCTTCACCGAAAGCTGGCTAGTTGACTCAACTAAAGACATGGTTTGAATGGAAAATTATCATGGTCACCACTCGCTGCGCAATAATAAGCGGGCGGCGGCATCAGTACGTACATATCTAAGCGCATAGACTCGAGACTCATAGCAAGTGCGGTTATGAATCGAGATCATATAGAGTCACTATTTGTAGGACTGACTAGAAATGGTAAACTAATTACGCTTGGAACGGAGAATAGGCCACCTACAGCCTGTCCTATATCCTTCCTGAATTAGCTCAATCGTATTATGTCACAGTTCAACAGCTCCTTATACAATGAAATAATAACTGCGGTGACTTCAGTTATGATCTACTGAAACATGAAAGCTGTGAACCATTCTCAAATTTCTTGTCTAAATCTTTCTTTCCGATCATCACAAAGCCTACACGGATATCCTCAGAATCTGCTACGGTGCTCGCTAATATCTTTATGACAGACCCAACTGATTTTCTTACTGGAATAATTACTTCTGACTTATCAAATCATTTTTCAGTTTTTATTTTTAAGAAAAAATCCTATGTCACTTGCACCGAACCACGGGCTGAAACTTACTCATATCGTAAAGTAACCTAATCAAATTTGAGAGAAATGCGCACCGTTCTAGAAGAATTAATGCCAAAATTGTACATCTCTCAACAAAACAATAATGCAACGAGCATTGATGAAGCAGTAATTAAGTTGACTGAAACTATAATGGCCGCATGCAATCAGTGTTGTTCAATTTTAATTCGTACAATTACACTAAAAAATGGAAAAAAGCCCTGTATTACTGAAGACAGAGTGATAAATATAAAGAAACGTCAAGCGTACCTAGCCCTCCTTTGCGAAGGGCGAATATCTAGAGAAATATACAACAGATTCAGAAACTAAGTGACAAGCCAGATAAGGACATAAAAAAAAGAGTTACGTTACGCTCAAGTTTACTCAATTTAAAGCTGACGTTAAAAAGTCTTGGCGCCTCCTTAACCCTTGCTAAAAACCAAATAACGCCGATAAAAAGAGAATTAAATATGTTGTTAGAGATAATGTAAAATACCATGAGAAGAAAGAGATTGCTAATCTATTTAACAATTTATTCGTAAACAAAGCGAAAACTATAACTGATGGTATTCCAAGTGAACATACTGATCACCTGGAATACATTTATCAAATTCGCGAACACAACTCCATTTTCTTTACGCCTACTAACTCTTCCGATGTAATTGCGTGTACAAACAACCTGAAAAATAAATCGAGTGAGTTACAAACGTTCTCGACTAAAGTACTTAAACCTATTGCTGATATTGTAGCCCTGCTTATTTCCAATATTATTAACTAGTCTCTTTTCCAAGGCACTTTCCCAAACTCCTTCAAAGTTGCTAGAGTAACCCCTATTTTAAAAGTTGCGAAAAAACCTGTGTAAACAATTATAGACCTATCTCTGTGCTACCAAATATTAACAAAGTATTCGAGAAAATTGTGTATAAAAAAGTGTATTCATGGTTTGAACAAAAATCATTCCTCTATGATAAACAATTTAATTTTCGCTCTAAAAAATCAACAACGCAGGCTATTATAATCATTTAAAATACCTTTATTCTAATATAGATGAAGGAAAGCCTGTCTTCTCTGTATTTTCTGACTTTCGAAAAGCATTCGATTCTGTGGACAATAACGTATTACTCTCGAAACTAGACTGTTATGGCATTCGAGGGGCTGCCTTTGATTGGTTAAGATCATACCTAACAAATCAAAAGCAGTACGTTGTCATTGATGATGTGAAATCGGATCTACAGACAATTAGCCATGGAGTTTCACAATGATCTATCCTTGGGCCTCTCCTATTTCTAATTTTCATCAATGATATTATCAAATCCATATCATTTTTCAAATTCATACTTTTTGCCGATGGCAGTACGCTTGCTACGGTCCTGATTGCGGAGAGTATAAGTAACGAACTTCATAAGGTTTCATTGTGGCCTAAAGCTAATAAAATAACCCTTAATATCGATAAAACAAAATATGTTACTTTCTCACACAAGAAAAAAATATCTTTCCCTCGCATTAAAGTTGGCGAAGATGAAATAGAAGAAATCAACTCACGTTAGTTCCTGGGCATCATAACAGATGAACATCTGACCTTCAAAGAGTACATCGCTCGTATTAGTACTAAGTTATTAAAATCCATCGGAATCCTCAATATAGTTTCAAATTTCCTGCCTGAAACAGCTTTGCAAATGCTTTACCGAACGCTATTTTCACCACACTTGCAATACGGAATAGAAGCACGGCACAGAACTGGTAAAAATAAAACCAATATACTTTTTATTCTGCAAAAGAGAGCCTTTAGAGCGATAAAGAACCTAGAATATAATGCTCACACAAATGATTCATTCAAAAGTTTACAAATACTTAAACTTACGGATCTCTACAAACTCTACACTTGTAATTTCATTTATAAAACATTGCCCAATGATGGTGAAATTAACCTCAAACAACTATTAACTGCACAAACTGGTCGTCATGACCATTTAACATGTATCAGAAGTAAATTCATGCTTCCTTATAATTCAAAGGTTCGGTTACAACACAGTATCCTCTTCGTATGAACTAAAACTTGGAACTCAATCCCTACGGAGATCCGTGAAAATAATTCTTAAAAATATTCAAAATAAATCTTGAAACTAATTTTTCTATCAGAATACTAGTCGTGCAATATAACCAAGTCAAATCTTGTCTCCTACTTGACGTACCAAGTCAAATCTTGCCTTGGTTAATGTAATTTGCCACGGTTAATATCACTCATCTCCAGTCTGCTCTTAATTCGTTTATAGAATATTCTGTTAACATCTAGTCCATATAAACTATTTCGTAAAATGATGCGTCGAGTATCGAGTTAACTACTTCATTGATCAGTCTAATGCTGCGTAACTAGGTTTCGTGAATTAGGTTAAACATTATTGTACACCCTAGAATAAAGTTGATGGTAGGATGCTCTAGAAGTCGCTGAACTTATTCGGACCCACAAGTAGCTATACTCAAATGTGTCAGTTGTACTAGATTTAAGAAACAATCTAATGCCGAATCTCTGGTGGTAAATAAATTGTTTAAATTTCTTAAATTGTTTAAATTGTTTAAGTCGTTTGTGCTCTCCGTGGTACAGTGGTTAAGGGATCTGGCTCGTATGTTGGAGTCGCGGGTTCGTATCCCGGCGCTGGTGCGGAGATTTTCCCCGTTGGGTATAAGGGAAAGCTCAAGCACAATACCCCACTCAACCCAGGTGTCGGAAATGGGTACCGGCTTTACGGGGGAATCGTCATGGTGTCCTATATATAGGGTTAGTTATAAGACATTTGAAAAACCAATGCTAAGATCATATGTATCAGGCTTGATTGGAAATAAAGCATCCCAAAGATGCCGATGTTAACCTTTAACCTTTAAATTATTTATTTCGTTTAAGTTCTTTATATTCTTTGAATTCTTTCCTCTCTTTAAATTTTGTAAATAGTTTTGAACGGTTTAAATCATACATCAGATGCTGTAATTGTCGATTAGAATTCAAACAGTTCTGTGTTTTTGACTGGTCCAATAACACGAATGCCTGACGCAGCGCTGCGGTGCTCACCATTGTGACGTGCGACGACCGCGCGGTCACTGACTCCGGCAAACTTTAGAGGTGCGACTGGGGGCGAGTATCTGAAGAGGAGGAAAATTAAATTGAAGGTGGAATTGAGGAACTAAAATTAAAGTTATAATTGAGGAACTACAATTAAAGTTATAATTGAGGAAATAAAATTACGTTAGAATTGAGGAAATAAAATTAAACTTAGAATTGGGGAAATAAAATTAAACTTAGAATTGGGGAAATAAAATTAAAGTTGAAATTGAGGAATTAAAACTAAAGTTCAGTCCGAGAAATTAAAGCTGTTCCGTGGGAGGTGTCATACAGTAATTAATTCTAGCTTTTGAAAACGTATCGTTGTTTGTAGGCAGCTTCGAATGTATAGAACTAATTCTAATTTTCTTCCAAATATGAAAATATCTGTACAATTTCTTGTTGACGAAATTTTACTTTCTAATTCATATAATCACCGTCCTCTGGTAGACCAAAATATTAAAACGAAGCAGAAAACGAACTGCTACAATGAATTTATTGACTGGAAGTATGCAATGTGAGGAAATTTCAACGCTGAACGAAGATTCTCAGTTGAGAGATCAACTTCAAGATAAAAATCTATTTTGAAATTTTCAAAGCCAAAAACAGTTTTGACACAGAACGTTAAGATTCAAATAGTGTCACTCTCTGCGCAGAAATATAGTAAATTTATAGTTGAACAGAAATCTCGGAACATATCTACTCTTCATTGATACTGTTACGTGCCTTATAAAACTAAAAACGATATGTATATGTATTCGTCGTAAACAGTTTCATTTGGACTAAATGTGCGTTCTTTGAAATACCATACGACGCTAAAATATTTCACACACGGCTCTCAACTCAGCCTGTGCCAAGTAGAAGAGCACAAGCAAAAACGTGGAAATGAGCGGCAGATGTTTATTCCAATCAAGGTTGATACACACCATCTTGTACATTGGCTTTTCAAATGCCTTATATCTAACACCAGAACGCAATTACGGTCACCCCAGGTCAAGCCGGAACCCATTTCGGGCACCTGGGTAGAGTGGTGAATTATGGCTGAGTTCTCCCTTTTCCTAACAGGGAGAAATCACCGGGTGGCTGCAAGCCAGTCACGAGGGGGTTGGACGAAGGAATGACATCAAAATAAATAATAAACGCAGCTCACCTAACGCTCTCGCTTTGTAGGTCCCACGTGACTGTATAGGCCTTCAGGCAGCAAGCACTTATATTGAGTTAATGTGACCGCCTTTGAGTTGGCCCACTGAGTGCGGTATCTGTATACCTCAATACCCTGTAACAAGTTGCGCACTGGGTGCGTTACTTTATGAGGGTGCGACCGAATACAACTATACTCCAAGGTCCTAAGGATTGCGTGGGCGAGGTCGTTTGCAAGCTTTTCTGGCTTAAATTTCGTGAAAAGCTGGAGCTCGGGGGATGAAAGAGCTTCTATTCTGTCAAAAGTTGTAATAAACCTGCAATGCAGAGACCTTTGTGAAATGAATCGTTCCAATTTAAATGTTACATATCAATCGATTCTCATGCAAAGTCACGGATCGTGAATCGTTAAAAAAGGATGAATCCTTTCCAAAAATGCATTTACTGAGATTTATGTTGGAGACTTCCTTTCTTTATGTCTATTTCGTTACATTTTTTCCGATCGACAGAAAGTAATTGACTGCGAATGATCTGAAAGTCTCAACGTTTCATATATATGTTAATTAAAATATTGTACTGAACAACTGCGTTGTACGCACTGCAATTTTTTACCTTAGCAATATTTTGAGCGGAACTATAATGCTTCCGCTGCACGAAATTTGAAATGGAGCACAGTGCGGAAAGTTATTTTGCCGTAATCCTGTAATTGTTGTGCTAGCGTTCATTGTAACAAGGAGAGTAGATTTCTCGTTCTTTGTGTGGCTCATTACGTTGCTCATGTTAACGCGTTCATCTTGTGCTCATGTTGGCCCAGTCATGCCGCCACGAAGCGTGCGCAAAGCACGATTTATGGCAGTCATCGGCCTAGACAGCCAAGGTGTGGTTGCCTCATTGTGTCGTGTGGGATTGCCATGTCGTTAAATTCATGCGCATGTTGCTATAACATTTCCCTGAGCTTTAATCATTGCATTGAAATACTATGTGTGTCATATTCAAATCCACGTGTTTCCAAATAAATTCATGTAAATCTTCAATCCTTTTATTCTCCATGTCTGGTATGCAGGTGTACGCAAGCATGAAGGACAATATTATAAAATGTGTACGGGGGTTGGAATTCCCTCAGCGTATGGGAAGGGGGTCCTAAACCCACCCACCTTCTCCGTATCGCAACAAATGTTTCCATTGAGAATCAGACCTACTGTAAGTGCTTTAATCATCATATGAAGCTATGTACTCGCCTTAGGGTGTGTTCACACTGCAAGTGGAACGAGCGGAGCAGAGCGGCAAATTGTTTGTATATGTTTGAATGCAGAAACGCTCGGCTGTACACACTGCAGGCGGAGCGGAGCAGCGACGAGCGGAACGGCGCGCTCGGGAAATTCGTTGGGAATTTTTTGACGCTCGCTGCGAGCGTTTCTCCACGGCTTCACCTTTGGATCATCATATCCTACACGGGTAGAATTGTCGTTTGATTTAAAAAAGTATAATATAACCAATGATATGTTTAACTAATCATAAAACAACTGTAACTGCTAGTGTAACACGTTTTGATTTCCTTTAATTTTGACCATTTGGGTTCATTAAACATTTATTTCTATTTACTTCTGCTTTCTCTGATTTGTTATTTTATTATAGCTTCAATTTAAGGAATTTGCTTTTATTTCCCTGGTTATATAGTTTTTTTTCTTGTTATGTTGTGATATTTCATTTTATAATCTTGTAAAAGGAATAATTATGCACGAATTTTTAATAAATTTTTCGTCTTTTCCGTAAAATGAGATGAGGAGGAGGCCTCAGTTAGTGTCTGATATAAAATAAGCGGCAAGATATTATGAGCTTGGGGGATTTTTTCCAATACTAACGGAAAACATGTCTGTGTTTTGAGAATTTTTAGGTCAAGAAATGTCAGTACTTTTCACTTAGCTTTCTCTGGCACAACCCTGAATTTCTGAAGGTAATTATTTTACTTGCACTCACCTTAGTTAAAGTCACTACAAGACTCTCCTTCGTTCCTAATGACCTACGAAAACCTGTAGTCCTATGAAGTGAAACAACCTTCATGTGAAGACTTTAGGTTTGCTTAAACTACTTTGCTTTACATGTATCCTCAATAAAAATTTGTGAATTATTACTGAATGGCAAATTTATCTTATCTCGTTGGAATTTTTTCTTTCTATTAGAGATTGTAGTACATCAAAAGCAGCCGGTTTCATCCGTAAACACTCGTAGAATTGCGATTCATCTCTCCTCAGTGCTTCGAAGAGATAGTGGTATTCCCATAGCGATCTCTCCTCACGTTGATGGGCGATCTCCCCAATGTTTCCGTTTCTGTTTCTTTTTGCTGTCGAGCCATTGGAATGCACACACAAAATCCTACATAGCGACTGATTCTTGTGTAGGTCACTCTTCTCTGCTCACATGTGAACACCTGCTCCGACCAACGCTTCCAATATCTCCAATAGAAATAAGAGGGTTGGTAGGGCACACGCTTGTTGAATCTGGTGCTCTTATAGGGGAAAAATGTTGGGTCCCGAGTTAATGGCTATGCAGGGCTTTATTTCCTTGAAATATAATAGTTTTTTTCTTATTGTTCACTACTGTCCTATTTTCCAGCACCTACTATCATGTTTTCTCTTCATTTTATATTATTTTCATAAACTTATTTCTCAATTAACCGTTCCTGTGCCCAGGGGATCCTGTGTGTAAAGATTCCGTGTTTCCTAAACTCCATACCAATTTGTACCTTCTTGTTTTCTCTCTTTGGAACACTTTTGTAGTGAGTAGGGAGACTCAAACTAACTTATCTGAAATAATCTATTATATCCCATACCGATTTTGCTCTGCCTCTGGAGTAGAGCTGCTTCTTCCAACGGCGAATACATGCAAAGCTGACGTTGATACGTCACTAATTGGTGTTAGGGAAAATAGCATGTGAGATTTGGATGTTTAATAATTAAATTTATTCAAGGAAGCTTTTTCAATTTGATCTTCGATTTTATTTATCGCAGATACTCTCATTCCTGAAGCTGCTTTAAAACCCTTTGCTTCTCACGTGTTCTTCTCCGATTTAACTATCGGAGTGAAATTATTGGCTTGCGCGTTTGTTTTTCATCCGTTTCCAGTATGAGACTGGAGAAGTAACGAAGATGAGGCTATATGTGACCGGCACTCAATAGTCTCCTGTAATAATAGTTCCATTCATAAGGCAATAAGCATCACAAATTTTGCTCGGTGTTATTCAATAGGTATCTCGCTCAGGCTTGTGATAATTATGGCAACGCTTGTACGTACATAAATAAAGAGTCGTTCTTAAATTTTGCACCAACTAATCGGGCTGACAGTAGTATTCAAGTATCGGATTACAACTCTACGGCGACACGACAGCATGCGTACTGATGTAGGAATATTTGATCTTGCTTTATTAAACACGGTGTACGGAGACATTGTTCCACAGTTCTCTCGTATTTGCGGCGTACACAAGAAGTTAACTACAAATAATTGTTTGAACACCTTCTCAACATAATTCTCTTTGAACTTCTTTCTAGCAATCGCTGATAAAAATTATCAGGTCACCAGCAACTCGTTCTTTTCCATTGTTTTTCGTTCTTCTCGATGGCATAAGTGCTACCGAATAAAAAAATGACACTCAGCTCGATCTTTTTTTCAAGATCGTGTCTTGCCAGCAATTTTCATTTATGAACTAAGAGCTATGAGCCAAAAAATGAATCGATGACGCAAGCACGAGAAAGCAGGCAATGCGGGCACGACTGGCTGGTGGAGTGCACAGCTCAGTCCCCTCGCACCTGCTCCTCGTCACGTGGTGACGTCTGCAGGACGCTGCGCCTGCCCACCTGCGCCTCAGGGCTCCTCTCTCGCAAACTGTATCACAAACTTACACTTAGCTTAGTGCGCATTTCTAGAAATTGCGTTGATCCGTGGATTCACGATGGAGTCAAAATGACCCCAACTGAATTTTAAGCTCAAATGACTAGATTTCATCCTTATATTTGAACAGGGTTTTGTGACTTCCCGAAAATAGAAAATGGTTGACCTTTATGTGCTTTATAACTTTAATAAAGAGGTTAGAGGCAAACTGACCTCACGGTGTAAGTTTGTTTGAAATAATATCGAACATTCACTTATTTTTGCTCTTATTTTTCCTTATTATCATGTAACTCTTGCGGGTAAAGTAAACACAAATTTGGTTAACCAAACAAATTTTACTTAGAAAGCAACATCCTATTCACAGGAAACACTTTCTCCGGAAAATTTCAATTTCTTCTACAAATGTGAAAAGCGATAATTCCAGTTAAATTTTGAAAATGGTGTGATGAGATAACACACTCTTGGGGTTTTTCCGCCTTCTTCAGAAGGCTAAACAATCCCGGAGAAGCCGAGCGTCTTGTAAGATGCGGAGCAAATTACGCTTCAACTCTTCCCCTCGTGCAGCTCTGCACTTGGCGCATGGCGTTGGCGAGAGAGCGCTGCATATTGCAACTTGTAACTGTAGGAACCAAACAAAATAGCATGAACTCAAGTGGAGTTGATGGAATTAGACACTAAGGTGGTCTGTGAGCACCTTGCGTTCAGCCTTCACGGAGAGGATGTGAATAGCACCAACATTTGGAAAATAATGCCGAGTATTCAGAGGTTGTAATAGTGGATAATATGACTGTTAATACCTGAAGACGTAATAAAATTTAGAGTAGTCTGGTATAGCGTACAACCTTCAAATGAAGGACTGGTGAATAACACAAATATTTCACAAACTAATATCAGCTGGTAACATAGGGTATTGCACAGATATCATAAATGCTTGACCACTATACCTAGGCTTTTTAAGATCGTCTTTAGCAATAACTGAGGGTATAATGAAACTAATGAGAGTGATGACGTATTATATAAACATTCTTTGAAGTTCCAGTCTATAAGCCAGAAGTACTCTGAATCAAATCGGGCTCCTGTGTTCGTATGCATCGCAGTGTTTCACCTTGAGGTGTTCGTGAGAAGTTCAGGGTTGCACTCTGCCAGATTTAGGTGTAAGAGAAGTTTCTCTCCTCATTGAAGAAAATGGGTGATAAACTAGAGCTCGAAACGCAGATCGCACTCCAGAAAATTTTTTTTTAAAGATTCCGTTCAGTGCACGCCTTGTTATTAATTGAGCTAAAGGAGGTAGAGTGAGAGTTTGCTACCGCAGAAAGTATTCCTTAGAGTCTTTACCTTTAGCCTCCACGATCCACCATCAAAAATAAGTGTCTCATATCAAAAATAATTGGTCTATTTCTGTGTCTAACCTACAAGAGCCTGACTGCAAGGTAAACTCGAGCAAATCTTCGTCCTAAACTCGCACGCGTTAACGGGGCCGTGAACACAGTCATTACTGTTGAGTGGGTTAGAAATAATGGAGACGAATACCTTGGTCAGCAATATAAGATGCAGTTTTTGCCGCCGAAAATAATTCGGAACACCTGAAAATAAATCACAAGTACAAGATGATTCAAACGGCAGTCAATAGTAGCAAATGCCTCTCTAAACAACGGTGAAATTTATATCTACCCAATAACTGTAGGACAAAGAACCTAAAATCAATTCAAATCACTTCTGCCTTATAGACCGGGACTTCAAAGACTCACTTAGTAATACGTCATCATCTTTTTAAGTTTCATTATACTCGAAGTGGACTAACAAGTTCGGAAGATACGAAGTTGAGGGCATGTCACCGTCATATGACCGTGACAGCGCGGGCATATCACCGTCGCTATGTTAATAATACATCATCACTCTTATTAGTTTCATTATACTCGATGCGGACTTACAAGTTCTAATTGCTTGAATTTGAGGGCAAATCAGCGTCGTCGTGTATCTAGGTCTCCTGGTTGCCATATCGGTCTGGATGTAATACGTGCAGGGAGTGTTGAGCACTTGCACTTGACCGGTCCTGTACCTGCTCACGCCAACAACCAATATATAATGTAAAGTATGGCTAAGAGAGTTCACAATTCTGAGTTTTACTTGATAATTATGGTGAATATCTACACTATTCCAGTCTGGGACCTCTTCACTCCGAAAATAAAGGTTTGAATTTTGAAACAGAAATATCTAAGCCGCACTTTACGTTGTATAATTACATGATATAATGTAAAGTGCGGCTAGGTCTTCTATGTTTCAATTTCTGGCCTTTACTTTGATATTTATGGTCAATGCCTGATTTACAGCAGTATTGAAACAATAAAGGTTGAAGTGTTACAGGCAAAACAAAATTCAAAAGTGATTGAGGTCGTTCAATTGGCACCAACGATACATCTAATATCACATTTGTTGATGTTTGAGATAACTCGTCTTGCACAGTTTTTGCGATGCATGCATTATATGACAGAGATATTTCCAAATAAATGTCTATAATAATTTACAACCATTTTTTCCTAGCAGATATGAAGGAAATTTTTAATTTTGAGTTTTGAATTTCTGAGTTCAACTGAATCGTATTTTATTCGATGTCATTTTGTTTCATTTTCCTCTCGACATAAATAGAGTTTACTTCAACAAATCCACCCTTCGATCATGAGCTCGGAGACCTGCAGGCAAATGACCACCCCCGCATGCATCATGACAAGTTTGACTGTCCACGCGTGTTTTTTTAACACATTGCTTGCGATCTGACCCATCGATGGGTCGTATGAAAAATTCAAACAATCTTTTTTAAATAAAAGGTTTATAATGTACCCTGGTAATGTTTGATATTTATGATATTGATAATTACTCGTGACTTTGAATTCGAATGTAATATTAAACTTTGGTTTAACCCGTTGCTGTCAACGAGTCAAAAGCAAGTTCCAGGTTCGTGTAGGTCGGCTTGATGCTGTGAGCAAGAAAAGGACTGCTCGATTTTTAATTTTTTTTTAACAATTTGTCAGAATTTTTTTTCGTTCGGCTATCATTCCGAAGAGCAGTTTTATTTCGATGTTTTAGCAACGTATTGTACAGCTAGTTATATGAAAATGATCGAATTATACGAGTATTAATACATTGCAGGAGCAAATCGGAGCTCAATTGAGCTCAAAAAACATGCATCATAAGGCACAAATCTTTAAAACTATTATAATATTTAGGAAAAATATTTTTTCCGTAATCAAGAAATTTCACTGGTGTCTTCTTATAGTGATTTTTTATTTACGACTCACCCGCACATCCCATTTTGTCCCCCAGGATTTGGAGTTGGGTTCTTTGGCTGCAGAGCTGGGTATCCTTGATTTCCTGGTGGGTTCTGTGGCTGTGGAGCTGGGTATCCTTGATTTCCTATCGGGTTTTGTGGCTGTGGAGCTGGGTCTCCGTGATTTCCTGGTGGGTTCTGTGGCTGTAAAAACGGGAATTCTGGGCTAAAAAATGGGTTTGGTCGTTGCGGACGCTGGTATCCGTAATTTCCAAATGGGTCACTTGGCTCTGGAGCCGTGTATCCCTGATTTCCAAAAGGATTGAATTGTTGTTGAATCGGGTTTCCTTGATTTACAGTAGGATTTATTTGTTGTTTGACGGAGTTTCCTTGATTTGTAGGTGAAATTCCTTGATGTTTGCCGGGGTTTCCTTGATTTACAGTAGGATTTATTTCTTGTTCGACGGAGTTTCCTTGATTTGCAGGTGAAATTCCTTGATGTTTGCCGGGGTTTCCTTGATTTATAATAGGATTTATTTCTTGATCTACCTTGTTTCCTTGTGTTGCAGTAATGCTGCCTTGCCGAAGTAATTTCTCTTGATACTGCACATCACCTTGTCCAACTCCCAACAGCATCACCACCACCACAACGGCGCTCAAGGTCGCTTTTCCCTGCTCAGAGAAAAGATGACAACCGTCCCATGTATCAAGATATCGCTAGATTTCACCATAGGTGTAGCGTGAAATTATTTCACATCATCGGGGAAATTCCATCAAATGGCAAATGCTTCGTCATGCTCAAAGGTTTAGTGTTTCACTATACCGTCTATGCCGCATTTATGTGCGATTACCATGGAAAAACGGAGGACTGCCTCTGGCCGACGACTCTTCTTTAATACCTCGAAAAACAAAACAAAAAGTCGCCACTTCTCGAAAGATGCGCCCAAGTCAAAACAACTAAGTGTCAGCGCAATCTTATACGATCTTCCGCACAATTTGGTATCTATGATAACACGAATACCGTCGCCAATCTTACGCTAGTCCAACTCATGCCTACGTCAGTTGAACGACCTACCCTTCAACCACACGCTCACATCACCTCCACTCCGCGACTCTGCAGCTCATTTTTGCACACTGAACTAGCAATGCAGCATCTAGCTTGCAAGCTCGCTTGAGCTGTCTAGCACATGACCTGCAAGACTGATACGTAGCAAGAGCATTTTCACCTCGCATGCAGGATGCTGGATAAAACGTGCGAATTCAGTGTAAAGGCAGCTGTTCGTAATAGCGCTATTCCTACCTACCAGTCTCGCAGACCATCTGGTTGATATATAGCTCATGTGAACTAGCTAGAAGCTGCTTTGTTAGCTCAGTGTGTAGTGGGCCTAAGGGGACTCCACGTCACTGAAGATGCTACTTCATTCATGCGTTTTTTGTCACTTTACCATCGAAGAATTTCATTTATTCCGTAGAGATTAAGTGTTGCATTTAGGTGGTCTTTGATTAATTAGGATTGTGGGTCTTTATACCAAAAAATAATCAATATCTTTCATAACGCTTTCGTTTCGAGAGGCGTATTAGGTCGTTAGTTGGACGATTACAGAGAGTCAAACAGGGCAGAGTGGTTGAGGCTGGCTAGACAACAACACAAACATTGGTGTTCCTTACGTGGATTATCGATGAATCCATGTTAGTTCGAAGTAGCTGGTGACATTAAAAATTATTGTCGTCTGACTTATCATTAAATATCAGAAGATTCATCTCGCCTCATAGGAAGGTAAGAGAGAGGAAAGGAAACGAAGATTCAAAATCTTCGAATGATACTGATAATACTGAGGCTGCTCGGATAACTGATTACCTTGAAAACACGGCTTTATTGACATGCTCGACACGCTCGCCAGTTATAATCAGTTGATCGTGATGACCAAAACGGATAATTCAATCATATTATTTACCACATGAATTTTATAATTATATCATCATAGTTTGTCTCATTGGAGGCAGGTGGCATTGGATATCTCATATCTCATTGACATTCTGGCCCATAAGTAGCAATACTTAAATGTGTCCATTGTATTGGACGTGGCAGACAATATACTGCTCTATCGCTAGGACTTAATGAATTGTTTAAATTATTAAATGATTCTTAAAAAAGTAATTCGAGACATGTAAAATACGAACCCTGGCAAACGATGCCGCAGTGGCAGGACTGCGAGCCAATCTAATAATGAATTACTAAAATGGTTTAAGCAGCCACCTCACGAATTTTTCTGATCATTATTTCAGAGACCTATAAAATTGGAACCATGCAAAGAATGTTATTCGCAAGTGAGTGCTTTGAACTGCATGAACCTCAAAGATAAGCTGTAGCCTTCAAATGCATTTACAAAATTTCTACCGAGAGGCAAAGCGATAACTTATAAAGCGCCTGATTGAAATTCAATCATAAGGTTAAACATAATTGTGCACCTTAGAATAGCGTTGATTAGGATGCCTTAGAAGTCGCTGAACTTACTCGCGCCCAGATGCAGCTATACTCAAATGTGTCCATTGTACTAGACTGTGAGAATAAATCTACTGCTGCGTCCCTTGTGATACATACATTGTTTAAATTGTTTAAATTGTTTGAATTGTTTACATTGCTAACTTAGTTTCAATTCTTTATATTCTTTAAATTTTTTAAATTCTTTATATTTTTTAAATTCTTTGAATTTTTTAAGTTCTTGAAATAGTTTTGAACTGTTTAAATCATACATCAGATGCTGTAATTGTCGATTAGAATTCAAACGATTCTGCATTCATGGCCGATTCCAGAATACGAATGTCTGACGCAGCGCTGCGGGTCTCACCATTGTGACGTGCGAAGACCGCGGTCACTGACTACGGCAAACTTGAGAGGTGCGACTGGGGGCGAGGGCGAGTATCTGTGGTGGAGGAAAATTGAATTTAAGTTGGAATAGAGCAATTATACTTATAGTTAGAATACAGGCATTTAAATTAAAGCTGGAATTAGGAGTTAAAATTAATGTTGGAATTGATGAATTAAAATTAAAGTTGGCATTGAAGAATTATAATTATAGTTGGAATTGAGGAATTAAAATTAAAGTTGGAATTGAGGAATTAAAATTAAAGTTAGAGAACAGGCACTTAAATTAAAGCTGGAATTGGGAGTAAAAATTAAATTAGGAATTGAGGAATTAGAATTAAAGTTGGAATTCTGGAATTAAAATTATAGTTGGAATTGAGGATTTAAGTTAAAGTTGGCATTGAGGAATTAAAATGAAAGTTGAAAGTCAAATCTAAGCGCAAGATCGTGGGACGAAAGGAATATTAAAACGATCTGACCATTATAATCGGAAAAAAAATCTCATTCACTCAGACACGTCTTTTTCTTGGATACTAAAGATATATCTGTTCAGCTTGAAAAATTATAGCTTTTTTGTGAGTGGCTTCATATTATAATTAATTTTAGCTTTGGAATACGTTTCATATTTTGTATGCAGCTTCGAATTCATATAACTAAATTTAATTTTCTAGCATAGATGAAATATTTATTTATAACTTGATGTTTCTGAAAGTTTATTTTCTAATTCATGTGATCAATGCTCTCTATTGAACCAAAATATTAAAACAAAGCATAAAACGAACCACAATGAATTTAGCGACGTGAAGTATGCACAGTCTGGAAATTTCAACGCTCAATGAAAATGATCAGTTACGAGTTCAACTTCAAGTCAAAATGTATTTTTATTTTTTCAAAGTCAAAATACGTTTTCACTCAGAACAATTAGATTCAAATGGTGTCACTCTCTGCGCAGAGATATATAAAATTTATAGTTGAACAGAAACCTAGGAACATATATACTCTTCATTGATACTGTTACGTGCCTTATAAAACTAAAAACTAAATGCAGGTGTATCCGTCCCAAACAGGTTCATTTGGACGAAACCTACGTTCTCTAAAATACCATACGAAGCTAAAACATTTCACACACGGCTAGCGACTGAGCTTGCGCCAAGGAGAAAAGCGCAAGAAAAACCTTGGAAATGAGCGGCAGAGGTTTATTCCAATCAAGCCTGATACACATCATCTCGTACATTAGTTTTTCAAACGCCTTATAACCAACAATAGGACGTAATGACGGTTACCCCCGGTCAAGCCGGTACCCATTTCCGACACCTGGGTAGAGTGGGGAGACGTGGCTTAGTTCTCCCTTTTCCCAATGGGGAGAAATTACCGGGCGGCTGAAAGCCAGTCACGAGGTGGTTGTACGAGGGAATGACATAAAAATAAATAACGAACATAGCTCACCTAACGCTCTCGCTTTGCAGATCTCAAGTGACTGTATAGGCATGCACTCAGCAAGCGCTTATATGGAGTAGATGTGACCGCCTTTGAGTTTGCCCACCGAGTGCGGAATCTGTATAGCTAATACCCTGTAACAAGTTGTGCATTGGGTGCGTTTTTTATGAGGGTGCGACCGAATACAACTGTGCTGTCAGGACCTAAAGATTGCGTGGGCGAGGTCGTTTGCAAGCTTTTCTGACTTAAATTTCGTGAAAAGCTGGAGCTCCGGGGATGAAAGACCTTCTATTCTGTCAAAAGTTGTAATAAACTTGCAAAGCTGCGACCTTTGTGAAATAAATCGTTCCAATTTAAATAATACATATCAATCGATTCTTATTCAAAGTCACGGATCGTGAATCGTTAAAAGCGGGTGAAACCTTTCCAAAAATGCATTCACTGAGATTTATGTTGGAGACTTCCTTTCTTTATGTCTATTTCGATGCATTTTTTCCAATCGACAGGATGTAATTGACTGCGAATGATCTGAAAGCCTCAACGCTTCATATGTATGTTGATCAAAATATTTAACTGAACAGCTGCAATTTCTTACCTTAGTGATATTTTGAGCGGAACTACGATGTTTCAGCTGCACGAAATTTGAAATGAAAATATGTTTCCCATCAAGGTTAACCTAAGTGGGGGATAGAAAGAATGGTTCTGAAGCATATTGCACCTGAGCATTAAAACTAAATGGATGATCTGGTGTGTGAAAATTTGAGTGTCTTTGAACTAAAACTCCAGAGTTCATCTAGATGTAGTCAATGTATGTATACAGATATTTACGATCGTTTCTCCCTGGTCCTCATTTTACTTTGAGTCAAGGTCAAATGTCAACTGTTCAAAGCACTTTCGACGGAAATGTTAATTTCGTTGATTTTCTGTGAAGTATTTCAGTTGAATTTTGATATTGAATTATTTGAAATTGAGTATATATCTGTTTACCCATTTCTATCAATATTTTGTAGATATTTGTCAACCATGAGTGGTAACGGCTTACACTGTATCTCTATTTTATCCCATGTACCCATGTCCGCATGATGTGGTGAATATCGAGAAGATATGAATTATGTTTTTGGTGGTGATAGGGCTTCACATATTTTTAGGGCATATTTTTCATTTCTCATTCAACTACCCTTGACAGAGATAGACTGTTGGCACGCCACGTATGGTTTGTCTAATAGTAAGCCTCGTATATTTGGTCTATTAATCTGCCTCGTATGGTCTATATATTTGTACACTTCTGATAGCTTGTCTATTAGTACACCTCGTATAGTTTGCCTATTATTATGCCTCGTATGGGTTATCTATTTGTACACCTCGGATGGTTTGTCAATTAGTACTCCTAGTATAGAACTTTTGTTAGACTACTAGCACACCACGAATGGTTTGTCTATTAGTACGCCTCGTATATTTTGTCAATTAATATGCCTCGTATGGTCTATCTACTTGTACACCTCTGATAGTTTGTCTATTAGTACACCTCGTATTGTTTGTCTATTATTATGCCTCGTATGGCTTATCTTCTTGTACACCTCGGATGATTTGTCAATTAGTACTCCTCGTATGGAACATTTGTTTTAGGATGTCCTATATTAAGAAACTTTTAAAAACCAATATGTTGGCATGTATCTCATGTGACAACTTGGAAATACACATTTTTTCTTTCTTTTTTTTTTTTCTTTTTGATTTTGATATGTACCATCCCCTAACGCTCTGCATACCTAACATTTAAGATAATTTAAGAGAAATTACCGCATTATTTCGTTCGAGACCCCAAAAATTTAATTGTTATTGGTTAAAACGCTGTTGCCATTACTGTTAAAAAAATGATAATGTTCAATAAAGGCGGAGGAAATGCTCTCACTGTCTTCTGGCCGAACCTACGAACATCAGTGTTAAAAATCCTGACTTTAGCACTCAATTTGCCCGCAATTGGATAAACTAAAGTTCAATATTCGACTCAAATTTGAAGTCAATTGCGGTTAGCGATTTTGAAATCAGCAAAGAAATGGTTCAGGCCTTCATTTGGCTTTAATTAAGTATTTATGAAAATGGAGTTTGTGACTTCTGGTCTGTCAGCAGCATTATGGAAATCCCTTCCGCGACCACCGGTGGCACACGTTCAGGTCAGAGCGTTAACTTTGAAATTTGTGATGAATTTCTGGTTTACAGCAGTAGTGAAACAAAAACGATTAAGGGTTATAGGCAAAACGAAATTCAAAAGTGAAACGGCCGTCGAACGACGTTCTGTATTTCAGTACTACTAGGCATCGAATTCCAACGACAGACCTCCGAGCTAAAGGTTAGGTAGGCCTTCCGTTTTTTGAAATAGAATAGGTTTTTTATTTTGTTAATGTTTTTTTGTTACTTTTTTTTATTTTTACCATCTTTTTTTGGTTCACTGCTTTAATGTTTTTCCCCACCTGCTACTTTCTGCTTCAACTTTTATCCCGTTTCATATTTTTTTGTAAGCTTACAGCTTCTATACACTTGCTTAGATTCCGTTCCCTTAAAGACCTTACTAAATGGTGCCTTCCTCCTTCTCTCCTTGGAGCGCCTTTACTGCGGTTAGGGAAGTTAAACTAACATCTAATCCAATCTAATCTAACCCAACGACAAACCCATACAGCCTTGAACGGAGGCTCAACTCTCGAAGAGGCCAGATATTGCCGTCGAGTGAGAAGTTCTCACTTTTGATATTCTTTCCCAATCAGCATAGGATTTTGTTTTTTAGGAAAGTAATACGAGATGCCATTGGCCACTCATTTGAATCTGCATCAATGTTTCCATTGAGAATCAGACCAACTGTAAGTGTTAATCATCATATGGAGCTGTGTACTTGCTTTAGGGTGCGTTCACACTACAAGCAGAACGAGCGGAGCAGAGCGGAGCGGCAAAATTTTTTTATATGTTTGAATGTAGAAACGCTTCGCTGTACACACTGAGAGCAGAGCAGAGCAGAGCAGAGCGCGCTCGGGAAATTCGTTTGAATTTTTTTGACGCTCGCTGTTTCTCGACGGCTCCACCTTTGGATCATTATATCCTACAGGGGTAAATCTGAAGGATATGACAGTAATCGATTTCCCACTTTTCGGTGCTTCAACATAATTAAAAAAATCAAAATAAACAAGTTTTTATCAATGCACTTTCCGTCTGAAGTGATTATATTACGAGTTATAGCGGTAGGTTTAGTTTTGTCTTTGATGATGAATGCGCTCGAATAAACAGGTACTCATCGATTTTCGAATTTTTTGATTGAATCATGGTAATAACATCGAAATAAACAACTTTTCTTCTATACACTTTTTTGTCAAATGAGTATTTAACGAGGTATAGCGGTAGGTTTAGTTTCGTCTTTGATGACGAGCGTGTCGAAAGCGAGACTCTGCCATATCGCGCGATCGATGAATTTCCTTCCGCTTCAAACATTGGATTTGCGGTAAGTCATTTACCGCTGTAACTAATAAAATACTCATTTCAGACGTAAAGTACATAGAAGAGAATTGTTTATATTGATTAAATTAACAACGTTTAGGTGTTGAAATTTGAAAAATCGATTACTGTCATATCCTTCAGATTTACCCCTACAGGGGTAGAATTTTCATTTGATTTAAAAAAAGTATAATATAATCAATAATATGTATAACTAATCATAAAACAACTGTAACTGGGTGCGTAACATGTAATATTTTTTCTTAAATTTTGCCCATTTTGGTTCATTAATAATTTATTTCTATTTTCTTCTGCTTTCTCAGATTTGTTATTTCATTATTGCTTCAATTTAAGGAATCTGCTTTTATTTTCTTTGTTATGCAGTTTTATTGTTCTTGTTATGTTGTGTATTTTATTTTATAATCTTGTAAAAGGAATAATTATGAATGATTTTTTAACAATTTTTTCGTTTTTTCCGCAAAATGAGAGGAAAAGGAGGCCGTATGGTGAGGAGGAGGTCTCAGTTAGTGTGTGATACAAAATAAGCGGCAAAATATTATGAGCTTGGGTGATTTTTTTCCAATACTAACGGAAAACATGTCTGTTTTTTGAAAATTTTCAGGTAAAGAAATGTCAGTATTTTTCACTTAGCTTTCTCTGGTACAACCCTGAATTTCTGAAGGTAACTATTCTACTTGCACTCACCTTAATTAATGTCCCTACAAGGCGCTCCTTCGTTCCTAATGGCATCCGAAAACCTGTAGTCCTATAAAGTGATACAAACTTTATGTGAAAACTTTAATTTTGTTTAAACTACATTGTTCTACATGTATCCTCAATAAAAATTTGTGAATTATTACTGAATAGCAAATTTATCTCATCTCGTAGAAAATTTTTCTTTCTATAAGGCATAGTACTACATCAAAAGTGGCCAGTTTCATCCGTAAGCACTCGAAGAATTGCGATTTATCTCTCCTCAGTGCTTCGTAGAGATAGTGGTATTCCCATAGCGATCTCTCCACGCGTTGAGAGGATGGACCCAGTGTTTCCGTTTCTGTTTTTTGCTGTCGAGACATTGAAATGCACACACGAAATACTCCATAACAACTGATTCTTGCGTAGGTCGCTCTGATCTGCTTGCATGAGAACACCTGCTTCGCTCCGCTCAACTCTGCTCTGCTCCGCTCCGCTTGTAGTGTGCACGCACCCTAAGGCCAATGCCTCCAATATCTCTAATAGAAATAAGAGGTTTGGTAGGGCACACGCTTGTTGAATCTGGCGTTCCTATAGGGAAAAAAGTTAGGTCCCAAGCTAATGGTTACGCACACCTTTCTTTCATTGATATATAATAGTTTTTTCATTGGTGCACATCATCATTTTTTGGTTCACTACTGTCCTATTTTCCAGCACCTACTATCATGTTTTCTTTTTCAACTTTTATTATTTTCATAAATTTATTTCTCAATTTACCGTTCCTGTGCCCAGGGGGTCCTGTGTGCAAAGATTTCGCATTTCCTAAACTCCATACCAATTGGTACCTTCTTGTTTCCTCTCTTTGGAACACTTTTGTAATGAGTAGGGAAACTTAAACTAACTTATATGAAATAATCTATTATGTCCCATGCCGATTTTGGGCTGCCTCTGGGAAGTACTTCCTTTCAATGGCCAATACATACAAAGCTGACGTTGATCCGTCACTAATTTTTGCTAGTGAAAATAGTATGTAAAATTTGTGCGTTTAATAATTCTATTTAATCAAGTAAGCTTTTTCCAATTTGATCTATGATTTTATTTATCGCAGGGACGCTCATTCATGGAGCTGTTTTAATTAAAACCCTTTGCTTCTCACGTGTTCTTCTTTTACCCTGATTTAACTATGGGAGTGAAGTCATTGGCTTACGCGTTTGTTTTTCATCCGTTTCCAGCATGAGTCTGGAGGAGGAACGAGGATGAGGCTATACGTCACCGGCACTCAATAGCCTCCTGTAATAACAGTTGCAGTCATAAGGCAACAAGCATCACAAAATTTTGTTCGGTGTTATTCAATAGGTATCTCGCTCAGGTTTGTGATAATTATGGCAACCCTTGTACGTACATAAATAAAGAGTCGTTCTTAAATTTCGTACCAACTCATCGGGCTGACACTACTAAGTATCGGATTACAACTCTGCGGCGACAGCAAGCGAACGGATGTAGAAATATTAGACCTTGCTTTATTAAGCACGGTGTGTGAAGACATTGTTCGACAATTCTCTCGTATTTGCTGTGTACGCAAGAATTGGTCTGCAAATCATTTTTTGAACGCATTCTCAACATAATTCCCTTCGAACTGCTTTCTAGCAATCGCTCATCAAAGTCATCAGGTCGCCAACAACTTCTTTTTCTCCATTGGTCTTATATAATTGCTACCGATCAAAAAAAAAAAATGACACTCAGCTCGATCTTTTTTCAAGATCATGTCTCACCAGCAATTTTCATTTATGAACTAAAAGCTTTGAGCCAAGAAATGAGCCGATGACGTTGGCGTGAGAAGGCAAGCAATGCGGGCACGACTGGCTGGTGGAGTGCACAGCTCAGTCTCCTCGCACCTGCCCCTTGTCACGTGGTGACGTCTGCAGGACGCTACGCCTGCTCACCTGCGCCTCAGGGCTCCTCTCTCACAAGCTGTATCACAAGCTCCCCCTTAGCTCGGTTCGCATCGGTGGAAATTGCATTAATCCGTGGATGCACGGCGAATTTTAAGCTCAAATGACTGTAGATTTTATTCATATATTTTAACATGGCTTTGCAACTTTCCGAAAACTGAAAATAGTTGACCTCTATGTGCTTTATACCTTTAATAAAGAGGTTAGAGGCAAACTGACCTCACTGTGTAAGTTTATTTGAAATAATATAGGATATTCACTCATTTTTGTTCATATTTTTCCCTCTTATCATGCAACTCTTGCGGGTAAAGTAAACACAAGTTTGGTTAAACAAACCAATTTTACGTAGAAAGCAACATCCCATTCACAGGAAACACTTCCATCGGGAAATTTTAATTTCTTCTACAAAGGTGAACAGTGATACAGTGATAATTCCAGTTAAATTTTGAAAATGGTCTGATGAGATTACACACTCATGGAGTTTTTCCGTCTTCTTCAGAAGGCTAAAAAATCTCCGAGAAGCCCAGCGTCTTGTAAGAAACGGAGCAAATTACGCTTCAACTCTTCCCCTCGGGCAGCTCTGCACGAGGCGCATGGCGTTGACGAGAGAGCGCTGCGTGTTGCAATTTGTATCTGTAGGAACGAAACAAAAAAGTATGAACTCAAGTGGAGGAGATGGAATAAGACACTAAGGTAGTCTGTGAGAATACTCAAATTTGACCATTGTACTAGACTTAACATTCTACCTCTGTATCACCTGTATCACCTTGCGTACAGCCTTCAGACAGAGCACGTGAATAGCACCAACATTTGAAAGATAATGCAGAGAATTCTTAGGTGGTATTAGTGGATAATATGACTTTTAGTACCTGAAGACGTAATAAAATTTAGGGTAGTCTGGTGCTCCTAGCGTACAATCTTCAAATGAAGGACTGGTGAATAACACAAATATTTCGAAAACTAATATCAGGTAGTAACATAGGGTATTCCATTGATGTCATAAATGCTTGACCACTATACGAAGGCTTTTTAAGATCGTTTTTAGCAATAACTGATGGTATAATGAAATTAATGAGAGTGATGATGTATTATATAAACATTCTTTGAAGTTCCAGTCTATAAGCCAGAAGTACTCTGAATCAATTCGGGCTCCTGTTTTCGTATGCATCGCAGAGTTTCATCTTGAGAAGTTCGTGAGAAGTTCAGGGTTGGCACTCTGTCAGATTTAGGTGAAAGAGAAGTCTCTCACGTACAATTACCTCTTTGATGAAGATGGGCGATAAAATCGAGCTTGAAATGCAGATCGCACACCAGAAAAAATTGAAGTATAAAAGATTGCGTTCTGTGCACGCCTTGACATTACCTGAGCTACAGAAGGTAGAGTGAGAGTTTGATACCGCAGAAAACATTCCTTGGTGTCTTCACCTTAGGCCTCCACAATCCACCATAAAAAATAAGTGTCTCATATCGAAAATAATTGATCTACTGCTGTGCCTTACCTATAAGCGCCTGACTCCAAGGTAAACTCGAGCAAATCTGGCCTAGAGTTTGCCCTAAACTTGCACACGTTAACGGGGCTGTGAGCACAGTCATAACTAGATGAGTGGGTTAGAAATAATGGAGACAAATGCCGCGGTAATAAATAGAAGATGCAGTTTTTGCCACCGAAAATAATTCGGAACATCTAAAAATGAATCAAAAATACCAGATGATACAAATGACAGTCAGTAGTAGCAAATGCCACTCTAAACAACAGTGAAATTTATTTCTACCCAATAACTGTAAGACGAAGGACCTGAAATCAATTCAAATCACTTATGCCTGCCTTATAGACCGGGATTTCAAAGACTATGCTAGTAATACATCATCACCTTTTTAAGTTTCATTATACTCGAAGTGGACTAACAAGTTCGGAAGATACGAAGTTGAGGGCTTGTCACCGTCATATGACCGTGACAGCGCGGGCGCATCACCGTCGCTATGTTAGTACTACATCACCACTCTTCTTAGTTTCATTATACTCGATACGGACTTACAAGTTCTAATTGCTTGAAGTTGAGGGCAAATCAGCGTCGTCGTGTATCTAGGTCTCCTGGTTGCCATATCGGTCTGGATGTAGAACGTGCAGGGAGTGTTGAGCACTTGCACTTGACCAGTCCTGTACCTGTTCACGCCAACAACCATTTTATGATGTAAAGTACGGCGAAGAGAGTTTACAATTCTGAGTTTTACTTGATAATAATTGTGAATCTCTACACTATTCCAGTCTTGGACCTCTTCACTCCGAAAATTAACGTATGAATTTTGAAACACAAATGTCTTAGCAGCACTTTACATGGTATAATTACATGATATAATGTAAAGTGCGGCCAGGCCTTCTATGTTTCAATTTCTGGCCTTTACTTTGATATTTATGGCCAATGCCTTATTTACAGCAGTATTGGAACAATACAGGTTGAAGTGTTACAGGCAAAACAAAATTCAAAAGTGATAGAGGTCGTTCAATTGGCACCAACGTTACATCTAATATCACATTAGTTTGTGTTTGAGATTACTCGTCTTGAACAGCTTATGCGATACATGCATTATATGACAGAGATATTTCCAAATAAATGTCTATAATAATTTACAACCATTTTTTCCTAGCAGATTTGAAGGAAAGTTTTGAATTTGAGTTTTGAATTTCTGAGTTCAACTAAATCGTATTTTATTCGATGTCATTTTGTTTCATTTTCCTCTCGACATAAATAGAGTTTACTTCAACAAATCCACCCTTCGATCATGAGCTCGGAGACCTGCAGGCAAATTACCGCCCCCGCATGCATCATGACAAGTTTGACTGTCCACGCGTGCTTTTTTAACACGTCGCTGGCGATATGACCGACACATCGATGGGTCGTTTGAAAAATTCAAACAATCTTTTTTAAATAAAAGGTTTATAATGTACCCTGGTAATGTTTGATATTTATGATATTGATAATTACTCGTGACTTTGAATTCGAATGTAATATTAAACTTTAGTTTAACCCGTTGCTGTCAACGAGTCAAAAGCAAGTTCCAGGTTCGTGTAGGTCGGCTTGATGCTGTGAGCAAGAAAAGGACTGCTCGATTTTTAAAATTTTTTTAACAATTTGTCTGAATTTTTTTTTCGTTCGGCTATCATTCCTATGAGCAGTTTTATTTCGATGTTTTAGCAACGTATTGTGCAGCTAGTTATATGAAAATGATCGAATTATAAGAGTATTAATACATTGCAGGAGCAAATCGGAGCTCAATTGAGCTCAAAAAACATGCATCATAAGGCACAGATCTTTAAACCTATTATACTATTTAGGAAAAAAATTCTTTCCGTAATCAAGAAGTTTCACTGGTGTCTTCTTATAGTGATTTTTTATTTACGACTCACCCGCACATCCCATTTTGTCCCCCAGGATTTAGTGTTGGGTTCTTTGGCTGCAGAGCTGGGTATCCTTGATTTTCTGGTGGGTTCTGTGGCTGTGGAGCTGGGTATCCTTGATTTCCTATCGGGTTTTGTGGCTGTGGAGCTGGGTATCCGTGATTTCCTGGTGGGTTCTGTGGCTGTAAAAACGGGAATTCTGGGCTAAAAAATGGGTTTGGTCGTTGCGGACGCGGGTATCCGTAATTTCCAAATGGGTCACTTGGCTGTGGATCCGTGTATCCCTGATTTCCAAAAGGATTGAATTGTTATTGAATCGGGTTTCCTTGATTTACAGTAGGATTTATTTGTTGTTTGACGGAGTTTCCTTGATTTTCAGGTGAAATTCCTTGATGTTTGCCGGGGTTTCCTTGATTTACAGTAGGATTTATTTCTTGTTTGACGGAGTTTCCTTGATTTGGAGGTGAAATTCCTTGATGTTTGCCGGGGATTCCTTGATTTATAATAGGATTTATTTCTTGATCTACCTTGTTTCCCTGTGTTGCAGTAATGCTGCCTTGCCGAAGTAATTTCTCTTGGTACTGCACATCACCTTGTCCAACTCCCAACAGCATCACCACCACCACAACGGCGCTCAAGGTCGCTTTTCCCTGCTCAGAGAAAAGATGACAACCGTCCCATGTATCAAGATATCGCTAGATTTCACCATAGGTGTAGCTTGAAATTATCTCACATCATCGGGGAAATTCCATCAAATGGCAAATGCTTCGTCATGCTCAAAGGTTTAGTGTTTCACTATACCGTCTATGCCGCATTTATGTGCGATTACCATGGAAAAACGGAGGACTGCCTCTGGCCGACGACTCTTCTTTAATACCTCGAAAAACAAAACAAAAAGTCGCCACTTCTCGAAAGATGCGCCCAAGTCAAAACAACTAAGTGTCAGCGCGATCTTATACGATCTTTCGCACAATTTAACATCTATGATAGCACGAATACTGTCGCCAATCTTACGCTAGTCCAACTCATGCTCACATCACCTCCACCCCGCGACTCTGCAGCTCATTATTGCACACTGAACTAGCAATGCAGCATCTAGCTTGCAAGCTCGCTTGAGCTGTCTAGCACATGGCCTGCAAGACTGATACGTAGCAAGAGCATTTTCACCTCGCATGCTGGATGCTGGATAATACGTGCGAATTCAGTGTAAAGGCAGCTGTTCGTAATAGCGCTATTCCTACCTACCAGTCTCGCAGACCATCTGGTTGATATATAGCTCATGTGAACTAGCTAGAAGCTGCTTTGTTAGCTCAGTGTGTAGTGGGCCTAAGGGGACTCCACGTCACTGAAGATGCTACTTCATTTCGAAGAATATTTTCCCACGTTTTTTGTCACTTTACCATCGAAGAATTTCATTTATTCCGTAGAGATTAAGTGTTGCATTTAGGTGGTCTTTGATTAATTAGGATTGTAGGTCTTTATACCAAAAAATAATCAATATCTGTCATAACGCATTCGTTTCGAGAGGCGTATTAGGTCGTTAGTTGGACGATTACAGAGAATCAAACAGGGCAGAGTGGTTGAGGCTGGCTAGACAACAACACAAACATTGGTGTTCCTTATGTGGATTATCGATGAATCCATGTTAGTTCGAAGTAGCTGGTGACATTAAAAATTATTGTCGTCTGACTTATCATTAAATATCAGAAGATTCATCTCGCCTCACAGGAAGGTAAGAGAGAGGAAAGGAAACGAAGATTCAAAATCTTCGAATGATACTGATAATACTGAGGCTGCTCGGATAACTGATTACCTTGAAAACACGGCTTTATTGACATGCTCGACACGCTCGCCAGTTATAATCAGTTGATCGTGATGACCAAAACGGATAATTCAATCATATTATTTACCACATGAATTTTATAATTATATCATCATAGTTTGTCTCTTTGGAGGCAGGTGGCATTGGATATCTCATATCTCATCGAAATTCTGGCTCATAAGTAGCAATACTTAAACGTGACCATTGTATTGGACTTGGGGAAACAATAAACTGCTGAATCGCTAGGACTTAATGAATTGTTTAAATTATTAAATGATTCTTAAAAAACGTAATTCGAGACAAGTAAAATATGAACCCTGGCAAACGATGCCGCAGTGGCAGGACTGCAAGCCAATCTAATAATGAACTACTAAAATGGTTTAAGCAGCCACCTCACGAATTTTTCTGTTCATTATTTCAGAAACCTATAAAATTGGAACAATGCAAAGAATGTTATTCGCAAGTGAGTGCTTTGAACTGCATGAACCTCAAAGATAAGCTGTAGCTTTCAAATGCATTTACAAAATTTCTACCGAGAGGTAAAGCGATAAATTATAAAGTGCCTGATTGAAATTCAATCATAAGGTTAAACCTAATTGTGCACCTTAGAATAGCGTTGATTAGGATGCCTTAGAAGTCGCTGAACTTACTCGCGCCCAGATGCAGCTATACTCAAATGTGTCCATTGTACTAGACTGTGAGAATAAATCTACTGCTGCGTCCCTTGTGATACATACATTGTTTAAATTGTTTAAATTGTTTGAATTGTTTACATTGCTAACTTAGTTTCAATTCTTTATATTCTTTAAATTTTTTAAATTCTTTATATTTTTTAAATTCTTTGAATTTTTTAAGTTCTTGAAATAGTTTTGAACTGTTTAAATCATACATCAGATGCTGTAATTGTCGATTAGAATTCAAACGATTCTGCATTCATGGCCGATTCCAGAATACGAATGTCTGACGCAGCGCTGCGGGTCTCACCATTGTGACGTGCGAAGACCGCGGTCACTGACTACGGCAAACTTGAGAGGTGCGACTGGGGGCGAGGGCGAGTATCTGTGGTGGAGGAAAATTGAATTTAAGTTGGAATAGAGCAATTATACTTATAGTTAGAATACAGGCATTTAAATTAAAGCTGGAATTAGGAGTTAAAATTAATGTTGGAATTGATGAATTAAAATTAAAGTTGGCATTGAAGAATTATAATTATAGATGGAATTGAGGAATTAAAATTAAAGTTGGAATTGAGGAATTAAAATTAAAGTTAGAGAACAGGCACTTAAATTAAAGCTGGAATTGGGAGTAAAAATTAAATTAGGAATTGAGGAATTAGAATTAAAGTTGGAATTCAGGAATTAAAATTATAGTTGGAATTGAGGATTTAAGTTAAAGTTTGCATTGAGGAATTAAAATGAAAGTTGAAAGTCAAATCTAAGCGCAAGATCGTGGGACGAAAGGAATATTAAAACGATCTGACCATTATAATCGGAAAAAAAATCTCATTCACTCAGACACGTCTTTTTCTTGGATACTAAAGATATATCTGTTCAGCTTGAAAAATTATAGCTTTTTTGTGAGTGGCTTCATATTATAATTAATTTTAGCTTTGGAATACGTTTCATATTTTGTATGCAGCTTCGAATTCATATAACTAAATTTAATTTTCTAGCATAGATGAAATATTTATTTATAACTTGATGTTTCTGAAAGTTTATTTTCTAATTCATGTGATCAATGCTCTCTATTGAACCAAAATATTAAAACAAAGCATAAAACGAACCACAATGAATTTAGCGACGTGAAGTATGCACAGTCTGGAAATTTCAACGCTCAATGAAAATGATCAGTTACGAGTTCAACTTCAAGTCAAAATGTATTTTTATTTTTTCAAAGTCAAAATACGTTTTCACTCAGAACAATTAGATTCAAATGGTGTCACTCTCTGCGCAGAGATATATAAAATTTATAGTTGAACAGAAACCTAGGAACATATTTTCTCTTCATTGATACTGTTACGTGCCTTATAAAACTAAAAGCTAAATGCAGGTGTATCCGTCCCAAACAGGTTCATTTGGACGAAACCTACGTTCTCTAAAATACCATACGAAGCTAAAACATTTCACACACGGCTAGCGACTGAGCTTGCGCCAAGGAGAAAAGCGCAAGAAAAACCTTGGAAATGAGCGGCAGAGGTTTATTCCAATCAAGCCTGATACACATCATCTCGTACATTAGTTTTTCAAACGCCTTATAACCAACAATAGGACGTAATGACGGTTACCCCCGGTCAAGCCGGTACCCATTTCCGACACCTGGGTAGAGTGGGGAGACGTGGCTTAGTTCTCCCTTTTCCCAATGGGGAGAAATTACCGGGCGGCTGAAAGCCAGTCACGAGGTGGTTGTACGAGGGAATGACATCAAAATAAATAACGAACATAGCTCACCTAACGCTCTCGCTTTGCAGATCTCAAGTGACTGTATAGGCATGCACTCAGCAAGCGCTTATATGGAGTAGATGTGACCGCCTTTGAGTTTGCCCACCGAGTGCGGAATCTGTATAGCTAATACCCTTTAACAAGTTGTGCATTGGGTGCGTTTTTTATGAGGGTGCGACCGAATACAACTGTGCTGTCAGGACCTAAAGATTGCGTGGGCGAGGTCGTTTGCAAGCTTTTCTGACTTAAATTTCGTGAAAAGCTGGAGCTCCGGGGATGAAAGACCTTCTATTCTGTCAAAAGTTGTAATAAACTTGCAAAGCTGCGACCTTTGTGAAATAAATCGTTCCAATTTAAATAATACATATCAATCGATTCTTATTCAAAGTCATGGATCGTGAATCGTTAAAAGCGGGTGAAACCTTTCCAAAAATGCATTCACTGAGATTTATGTTTGAGACTTCCTTTCTTTATGTCTATTTCGATGCATTTTTTCCAATCGACAGGATGTAATTGACTGCGAATGATCTGAAAGCCTCAACGCTTCATATGTATGTTGATCAAAATATTTAACTGAACAGCTGCAATTTCTTACCTTATTGATATTTTGAGCGGAACTACGATGTTTCAGCTGCACGAAATTTGAAATGAAAATATGTTTCCCATCAAGGTTAACCGAAGTGGGGGATAGAAAGAATGGTTCTGAAGCATATTGCACCTGAGCATTAAAACTAAATGGATGATCTGGTGTGTGAAAATTTGAGTGTCTTTCAACTACAACTCCAGAGTTCATCTAGATGTAGTCAACGTATGTATACAGATATTTACGATCGTTTCTCCCTGGTCCTCATTTTACTATGAGTTAAGGTCAAATGTCAACTGTTCAAAGCACTGTCGACGGAAATGTTAATTTCGTTGATTTTCTGTGAAGTATTTCAGTTGAATTTTGATATTGAATTATTTGATATTGAGTATATATCTGTTTACCCATTTCTATCAATATTTTGTAGATATTTGTCAACCATGAGTGGTAACGGCTTACACTGTATCTCTATTTTATCCCATGTACCCATGTCCGCATGATGTGGTGAATATCGAGAAGATATGAAATATGTTTTTGGTGGTGATAGGGCTTCGCATATTTTTAGGGCATATTTTTCATTTCTCATTCAACTACCCTTGACAGAGATAGACTGTTGGCACGCCACGTATGGTTTGTCTAATAGTACGCCTCGTATATTTTGTCTATTAATCTGCCTCGTATGGTCTATCTATTTGTACACCTCTGATAGCTTGTCTATTAGTACACCTCGTATAGTTTGCCTATTATTATGCCTCGTATGGGTTATCTATTTGTACACCTCGGATGGTTTGTCAATTAGTACTCCTAGTATAGAACTTTTGTTAGACTACTAGCACACCACGAATGGTTTGTCTATTAGTACGCCTCGTATATTTTGTCAATTAATATGCCTCGTATGGTCTATCTACTTGTACACCTCTGATAGTTTGTCTATTAGTACACCTCGTATAGTTTGTCTATTATTATGCCTCGTATGGCTTATCTACTTGTACACCTCGGATGATTTGTCAATTAGTACTCCTCGTATGGAACATTTGTTTTAGGATGTCCTATATTAAGAAACTTTTAAAAACCAATATGTTGGCATGTATCTCATGTGACAACTTGGAAATACACATTTTTTCTTTCTTTCTTTTTTTTCTTTTTGATTTTGATATGTACCATCCCCTAACGCTCTGCATACCTAACATTTAAGATAATTTAAGAGAAATTACCGCATTATTTCGTTCGAGACCCCAAAAATTTGGTTGTTATTCGTTAAAACGCTGTTGCCATTACTGTTAAAAAAATGATAATGTTCAATAAAGGCGGAGGAGATGCTCTCACTGTCTTCTGGCCGAACCTACGAACATCAGTGTTAAAAATCCTGACTTTAGCACTCAATTTGCCCGCAATTGGATACACTAAAGTTCAATATTCGACTCAAATTTAAAGTCAATTGCGGTTAGCGATTTTGAAACCAGCAAACAAATGGTTCAGGCCTTCATTTGGCTTTAATTAAGTATTTATGAAAATGGAGTTTGTGACTTCTGGTCTGTCAGCAGCATTATGGAAATCCCTTCCGCGACCACCGGTGGCACACGTTCAGGTCAGAGCGTTAACTTTGAAATTTGTGATGAATTTCTGGTTTGCAGCAGTAGTGAAACAAAAACGATTAAGGGTTATAGGCAAAACGAAATTCAAAAGTGAAACGGCCGTCGAACGACGTTCTGTATTTCAGTACTACTAGGCATCGAATTCCAACGACAGACCCCCGAGCTAAAGGTTAGGTAGGCCTTCCGTTTTTTGAAATAGAATAGGTTTTTTATTTTGTTAATGTTTTTTGTTACTTTTATATTTTTACCATCTTTTTTTGGTTCACTGCTTTAATGTTTTTCCCCACCTGCTACTTTCTGCTTCAACTTTTATCCCGTTTCATATTTTTTGTAAGCTTACAGCTTCTATACACTTGCTTAGATTCCGCGTTCCCTTAAAGACCTTACTAAATGGTGCCTTCCTCCTTCTCTCTTTGGAGCGCCTTTACTGCGGTTAGGGAAGTTAAACTAACATCTAATCCAATCTAATCTAACCCAACGACAAACCCATACAGCCTTGAACGGAGGCTCAACTCTCGAAGAGGCCAGATATTGCCGTCGAGTGAGAAGTTCTCACTTTTGATATTCTTTCCCAATCAGCATAGGATTTTGTTTTTTAGGAAAGTAATACGAGATGCCATTGGCGACTCATTTGAATCTGCATCAATGTTTCCATTGAGAATCAGACCAACTGTAAGTGTTAATCATCATATGGAGCTGTGTACTTGCTTTAGGGTGCGTTCACACTACAAGCAGAACGAGCGGAGCAGAGCGGAGCGGCAAAATTTTTTTATATGTTTGAATGTAGAAACGCTTCGCTGTACACACTGAAAGCGGAGCAGAGCAGAGCAGAGCAGAGCGCGCTCGGGAAATTCGTTGGAATTTTTTTGACGCTCGCTGTTTCTTGACGGCTCCACCTTTGGATCATTATATCCTACAGGGGTAAATCTGAAGGATATGACAGTAATCGATTTCCCACTTTTCGGTGCTTCAACATAATTAAAAAAATCAAAATAAACAAGTTTTTTTCAATGCACTTTCCGTCTGAAGTGATTATATTACGAGTTATAGCGGTAGGTTTAGTTTTGTCTTGGATGATGAATGCGCTCGAATAAACAGGTACTCATCGATTTTCGAATTTTTTTGATTGAATCATGGTAATAACATCGAAATAAACAACTTTTCTTCTATACACTTTTTTGTCAAATAAGTATTTAACGAGGTATAGCGGTAGGTTTAGTTTCGTCTTTGATGACGAGCGTGTCGAAAGCGAGACTCTGCCATATCGCGCGATCGATGAATTTCCTTCCGCTTCAAACATTGGATTTGCGGTAAGTCATTTACCGCTGTAACTAATAAAATATTCATTTCAGACGTAAAGTACATAGAAGAGAATTGTTTATTTTGATTAAATTAACAACGTTTAGGTGTTGAAATTTGAAAAATCGATTACCGTCATATCCTTCAGATTTACCCCTACAGGGGTAGAATTTTCATTTGATTTGAAAAAAGTATAATATAATCAATAATATGTATAACTAATCATAAAACAACTGTAACTGGGTGTGTAACATGTAATATTTTTTCTTAAATTTTGCCCATTTTGGTTCATTAATAATTTATTTCTATTTTCTTCTGCTTTCTCAGATTTGTTATTTCATTATTGCTTCAATTTAAGGAATCTGCTTTTATTTTCTTTGTTATGCAGTTTTATTTTTCTTGTTATGTTGTGTATTTTATTTTATAATCTTGTAAAAGGAATAATTATGAATGATTTTTTAATAATTTTTTCGTTTTTTTTCCGCAAAATGAGAGGAAAAGGAGGCCGTATGGTGAGGAGGAGGTCTCAGTTAGTGTCTGATACAAAATAAGCGGCAAAATATTATGAGCTTGGGTGATTTTTTTTCAATACTAACGGAAAACATGTCTGTTTTTTGAAAATTTTCAGGTAAAGAAATGTCAGTATTTTTCACTTAGCTTTCTCTGGTACAACCCTGAATTTCTGAAGGTAACTATTCTACTTACACTCACCTTAATTAATGTCCTTACAAGGCGCTCCTTCGTTCCTAATGGCATCCGAAAACCTGTAGTCCTATAAAGTGATACAAACTTTATGTGAAAACTTTAATTTTGTTTAAACTACATTGCTCTACATGTATCCTCAATAAAAATTTGTGAATTATTACTGAATAGCAAATTTATCTCATCTCGTAAAAAATTTTTCTTTCTATAAGGGATAGTACTACATCAAAAGTGGCCAGTTTCATCCGTAAGCACTCGAAGAATTGCGATTTATCTCTCCTCAGTGCTTCGTAGAGATAGTGGTATTCCCAAAGCGATCTCTCCACGCGCTGAGAGGATGGACCCAGTGTTTCCGTTTCTGTTTTTTGCTGTCGAGACATTGAAATGCACACACGAAATACTCCATAACAACTGATTCTTGCGTAGGTCGCTCTGATCTGCACCTGCTTCGCTCCGCTCAACTCTGCTCTGCTCCGCGCTCCTCCGCTCCGCTTGTAGTGTGCACGCACCCTAAGGCCAATGCCTCCAATATCTCTAATAGAAATAAGAGGTTTGGTAGGGCACACGCTTGTTGAATCTGGCGTTCCTATAGGGAAGAAAAAGTTAGGTCCCAAGCTAATGGTTACGCACACCTTTCTTTCATTGATATATAATAGTTTTTTCATTGGTGCACATTATCATTTTTTGGTTCACTACTGTCCTATTTTCCAGCACCTACTATCATGTTTTCTTTTTCAACTTTTATTATTTTCATAAACTTATTTCTCAATTTACCGTTCCTGTGCCCAGGGGGTCCTGTGTGCAAAGATTTCGCATTTCCTAAACTCCATACCAATTGGTACCTTCTTGTTTCCTCTCTTTGGAACACTTTTGTAATGAGTAGGGAAACTTAAACTAACTTATCTGAAATAATCTATTATGTCCCATGCCGATTTTGGGCTGCCTCTGGGAAGTACTTCCTTTCAATGGCCAATACATACAAAGCTGACGTTGATCCGTCACTAATTTTTGCTAGTGAAAATAGTATGTAAAATTTGTGCGTTTAATAATTCTATTTAATCAAGTAAGCTTTTCCAATTTGATCTATGATTTTATTTCTCGCAGGGACGCTCATTCGTGGAGCTGTTTTAATTAAAACCCTTTGCTTCTCACGTGTTCTTCTTTTACCCTGATTTAACTATGGGAGTGAAGTCATTGGCTTACGCGTTTGTTTTTCATCCGTTTCCAGCATGAGTCTGGAGGAGGAACGAGGATTAGGCTATACGTCACCGGCACTCAATAGCCTCCTGTAATAACAGTTGCAGTCATAAGGCAACAAGCATCACAAAATTTTGTTCGGTGTTATTCAATAGGTATCTCGCTCAGGTTTGTGATAATTATGGCAACCCTTGTACGTACATAAATAAAGAGTCGTTCTTAAATTTCGTACCAACTCATCGGGCTGACACTACTAAGTATCGGATTACAACTCTACGGCGACAGCAAGCGAACGGATGTAGAAATATTAGACCTTGCTTTATTAAGCACGGTGTGTGAAGACATTGTTCGACGATTCTCTCGTATTTGCTGTGTACGCAAGAACTGGTCTGCAAATCATTTTTTGAACGCATTCTCAACATAATTCCCTTCGAACTGCTTTCTAGCAATCGTTCATCAAAGTCATCAGGTCGCTAACAACTTCTTTTTCTCCATTGGTCTTATATAAGTGCTACCGATCAAAAAAAAAGAAATGACACTCAGCTCGATCTTTTTTCAAGATCATGTCTCACCAGCAATTTTCATTTATGAACTAAAAGCTTTGAGCCAAGAAATGAGCCGATGACGTTGGCGTGAGAAGGCAAGCAATGCGGGCACGACTGGCTGGTGGAGTGCACAGCTCAGTCTCCTCGCACCTGCCCCTTGTCACGTGGTGACGTCTGCAGGACGCTACGCCTGCTCACCTGCGCCTCAGGGCTCCTCTCTCACAAGCTGTATCACAAGCTCACTCTTAGCTCGGTTCGCATCGGTGGAAATTGCATTAATCCGTGGATGCACGGCGAATTTTAAGCTCAAATGACTGTAGATTTTATTCATATACTTTAACATGGCTTTGTAACTTTCCGAAAACTGAAAATAGTTGACCTCTATGTGCTTTATACCTTTAATAAAGAGGTTAGAGGCAAACTGACCTCACTGTGTAAGTTTATTTGAAATAATATAGGATATTCACTCATTTTTGTTCATATTTTTCCCTCTTATCATGCAACTCTTGCGGGTAAAGTAAACACAAGTTTGGTTAAACAAACCAATTTTACTTAGAAAGCAACATCCCATTCACATGAAACACATCCATCGGGAAATTTTAATTTCTTCTACAAAGGTGAACAGTGATACAGTGATAATTCCAGTTAAATTTTGAAAATGGTCTGATGAGATTACACACTCATGGAGTTTTTCCGTCTTCTTCAGAAGGCTAAACAATCTCCGAGAAGCCCAGCTTCTTGTAAGAAACGGAGCAAATTACGCTTCAACTCTTCCCCTCGGGCAGCTCTGCACGAGGCGCATGGCGTTGACGAGAGAGCGCTGCGTGTTGCAATTTGTATCTGTAGGAACGAAACAAAAAAGTATGAACTCAAGTGGAGGAGATGGAATAAGACACTAAGGTAGTCTGTGAGAATACTCAAATTTGACCATTGTACTAGACTTAACATTCTACCTCTGTATCACCTGTATCACCTTGCGTACAGCCTTCAGACAGAGCACGTGAATAGCACCAACATTTGAAAGATAATGCAGAGAATTCTTAGGTGGTATTAGTGGATAATATGACTTTTAGTACCTGAAGACGTAATAAAATTTAGGGTAGTCTGGTGCTCCTAGCGTACAACCTTCAAATGAAGGACTGGTGAATAACACAAATATTTCGAAAACTAATATCAGGTAGTAACATAGGGTATTCCATTGATGTCATAAATGCTTGACCACTATACGGAGGCTTTTTAAGATCGTTTTTAGCAATAACTGATGGTATAATGAAATTAATGAGAGTGATGATGTATTATATAAACATTCTTTGAAGTTCCAGTCTATAAGCCAGAAGTACTCTGAATCAATTCGGGCTCCTGTTTTCGTATGCATCGCAGAGTTTCATCTTGAGAAGTTCGTGAGAAGTTCAGGGTTGGCACTCTGTCAGATTTAGGTGAAAGAGAAGTCTCTCACGTACAATTACCTCTTTGATGAAGATGGGCGATAAAATCGAGCTTGAAATGCATATCGCACACCAGAAAAAATTGAAGTATAAAAGATTGCGTTCTGTGCACGCCTTGACATTACCTGAGCTACAGAAGGTAGAGTGAGAGTTCGATACCGCAGAAAACATTCCTTAGTGTCTTCACCTTAGGCCTCCACAATCCACCATAAAAAATAAGTGTCTCATATCGAAAATAATTGATCTACTGCTGTGCCTTACCTATAAGCGCCTGACTCCAAGGTAAACTCGAGCAAATCTGGCCTAGAGTTTGCCGTAAACTTGCACGCGTTAACGGGGCTGTGAGCACAGTCATAACTAGATGAGTGGGTTAGAAGTAATGGAGACAAATGCCGCGGTAATAAATAGAAGATGCAGTTTTTGCCACCGAAAATAATTCGGAACATCTAAAAATGAATCACAAATACCAGATGATACAAATGACAGTCAGTAGTAGCAAATGCCACTCTAAACAACAGTGAAATTTATTTCTACCCAATAACTGTAAGACGAAGGACCTGAAATCAATTCAAATCACTTATGCCTGCCTTATAGACCGGGATTTCAAAGACTATGCTAGTAATACATCATCACCTTTTTAAGTTTCATTATACCCGAAGTGGACTAACAAGTTCGGAAGATACGAAGTTGAGGGCTTGTCACCGTCATATGACCGTGACAGCGCGGGCGCATCACCGTCGCTATGTTAGTACTACATCACCACTCTTCTTAGTTTCATTATACTCGATACGGACTTACAAGTTCTAATTGCTTGAAGTTGAGGGCAAATCAGCGTCGTCGTGTATCTAGGTCTCCTGGTTGCCATATCGGTCTGGATGTAGAACGTGCAGGGAGTGTTGAGCACTTGCACTTGACCAGTCCTGTACCTGTTCTCGCCAACAACCATTTTATGATGTAAAGTACGGCGAAGAGAGTTCACAATTCTGAGTTTTACTTGATAATAATTGTGAATCTCTACACTATTCCAGTCTTGGACCTCTTCACTCCGAAAATTAACGTATGAATTTTGAAACACAAATGTCTTAGCAGCACTTTACATTGTATAATTACATGATATAATGTAAAGTGCGGCCAGGCCTTCTATGTTTCAATTTCTGTCCTTTACTTTGATATTTATGGCCAATGCCTTATTTACAGCAGTATTGGAACAATACAGGTTGAAGTGTTACAGGCAAAACAAAATTCAAAAGTGATAGAGGTCGTTCAATTGGCACCAACGTTACATCTAATATCACATTAGTTTGTGTTTGAGATTACTCGTCTTGAACAGCTTTTGCGATACATGCATTATATGACGGAGATATTTCCAAATAAATGTCTATAATTTACAACCATTTTTCCTAGCAGATTTGAAGGAAAGTTTTGATTTTGAGTTTTGAATTTCTGAGTTCAACTAAATCGTATTTTATTCGATGTCATTTTGTTTCATTTTCCTCTCGACATAAATAGAGTTTGCTTCAACGAATCCACGCTTCGATCATGAGCTCGGAGACCTGCAGGCAAATGACCGCCCCCGCATGCATCATGACAAGTTTGACTGTCCACGCGTGTTTTTTTAACACGTCGCTGGCGATATGACCGACACATCGATGGGTCGTTTGAAAAATTCAAACAATCTTTTTTAAATAAAAGGTTTATAATGTACCCTGGTAATGTTTGATATTTATGATATTGATAATTACTCGTGACTTTGAATTCGAATGTAATATTAAACTTTAGTTCAACCCGTTGCTGTCAATGAGTCAAAAGCAAGTTCCAGGTTCGTGTAGGTCGGCTTGATGCTGTGAGCAAGAAAAGGACTGCTCGATTTTTAATTTTTTTTTAACAATTTGTCAGAATTTTTTTTCGTTCGGCTATCGTTCCTAAGAGCAGTTTTATTTCGATGTTTTAGCAACGTATTGTACAGCTAGTTATATGAAAATGATCGAATTATACGAGTATTAATACATTGCAGGAGCAAATCGGAGCTCAATTGAGCTCAAAAAACATGCATCATAAGGCACAGATCTTTAAACCTATTATACTATTTAGGAAAAAAATTCTTTCCGTAATCAAGAAGTTTCACTGGTGTTTTCTTATAATGATTTTTTATTTACGACTCACCCGCACATCCCATTTTGTCCCCCAGTATTTGGAGTTGGGTTCTTTGGCTGCAGAGCTGGGTATCCTTGATTTCCTGGTGGGTTCTGTGGCTGTGGAGCTGGGTATCCTTGATTTCCTATCGGGTTTTGTGGCTGTGGAGCTGGGTATCCGTGATTTCCTGGTGGGTTCTGTGGCTGTAAAAACGGGAATTCTGGGCTAAAAAATGGGTTTGGTCGTTGCGGACGCGGATATCCGTAATTTCCAAATGGGTCACTTGGCTGTGGAGCCGTGTATCCCTGATTTCCAAAAGGATTGAATTGTTGTTGAATCGGGTTTCCTTGATTTACAGTAGGATTTATTTGTTGTTTGACGGAGTTTCCTTGATTTTCAGGTGAAATTCCTTGATGTTTGCCGGGGTTTCCTTGATTTACAGTAGGATTTATTTCTTGTTTGACGGAGTTTCCTTGATTTGCAGGTGAAATTCCTTGATGTTTGCCGGGGTTTCCTTGATTTATAATAGGATTTATTTCTTGATCTACCTTGTTTCCTTGTGTTGCAGTAATGCTGCCTTGCCGAAGTAATTTCTCTTGGTACTGCACATCACCTTGTCCAACTCCCAACAGCATCACCACCACCACAACGGCGCTCAAGGTCGCTTTTCCCTGCTCAGAGAAAAGATGACAACCGTCCCATGTATCAAGATATCGCTAGATTTCACCATAGGTGTAGCTTGAAATTATCTCACATCATCGGGGAAATTCCATCAAATGGCAAATGCTTCGTCATGCTCAAAGGTTTAGTGTTTCACTATACCGTCTATGCCGCATTTATGTGAGATTACCATGGAAAAACGGAGGACTGCCTCTGGCCGACGACTCTTCTTTAATACCTCGAAAAACAAAACAAAAAGTCGCCACTTCTCGAAAGATGCGCCCAAGTCAAAACAACTAAGTGTCAGCGCGATCTTATACGATCTTTCGCACAATTTAGCATCTATGATAGCACGAATACTGTCGCCAATCTTACGCTAGTCCAACTCATGCTCACATCACCTCCACCCCGCGACTCTGCAGCTCATTATTGCACACTGAACTAGCAATGCAGCATCTAGCTTGCAAGCTCGCTTGAGCTGTCTAGCACATGACCTGCAAGACTGATACGTAGCAAGAGCATTTTCACCTCGCATGCTGGATGCTGGATAAAACGTGCGAATTCAGTGTAAAGGCAGCTGTTCGTAATAGCGCTATTCCTACCTACCAGTCTCGCAGACCATCTGGTTGATATATAGCTCATGTGAACTAGCTAGAAGCTGCTTTGTTAGCTCAGTGTGTAGTGGGCCTAAGGGGACTCCACGTCACTGAAGATGCTACTTCATTTCGAAGAATATGTTCCCACGTTTTTTGTCACTTTACCATCGAAGAATTTCATTTATTCCGTAGAGATTTAGCGTTGCATTTAGGTGGTCTTTGATTAATTGGGATTGTGGGTCTTTATACCAAAAAATAATCAATATCTGTCATAACGCATTCGTTTCGAGAGGCGTATTAGGTCGTTAGTTGGACGATTATAGAGAATCAAACAGGGCAGAGTGGTTGAGGCTGGCTAGACAACAACACAAACATTGGTGTTCCTTACGTGGATTATCGATGAATCCATGTTAGTTCGAAGTAGCTGGTGACATTAAAAATTATTGTCGTCTGACTTATCATAAAATATCAGAAGATTCTTCTCGCCTCACAGGAAGGTAAGAGAGAGGAAAGGAAAGGAAGATTCAAAATCTTTGAATGATACTGATAATACTGAGGCTGCTCGGATAACTGACTACCTTGAAAACACGGCTTTATTGACATGCTCGACACGCTCACCAGTTATAATCACTTGATCGTGATGACCAAAACGGATAATTCAATCATATTATTTACCACATGAATTTTATAATTATATCATCATAGTTTGTCTCATTGGAGGCAGGTGGCATTGGATATCTCATATCTCTTTGAAATTCTGGCTCATAAGTAGCAATACTTAAACGTGTCCATTGTATTGGACTTGGGAAACAATAAACTGCTGAATCGCTAGGACTTAATGAATTGTTTAAATTATTAAATGATTCTTAAAAAACGTAATTCGAGACAAGTAAAATATGAACCCTGGCAAACGATGCCGCAGTGGCAGGACTGCAAGCCAATCTAATAATGAACTACTAAAATGGTTTAAGCAGCCACCTCACGAATTTTTCTGTTCATTATTTCAGAAACCTATAAAATTGGAACAATGCAAAGAATGTTATTCGCGAGTGAGTGCTTTGAACTGCATGAACCTCAAAGATAAGCTGTAGCTTTCAAATGCATTTACAAAATTTCTACCGAGAGGCAAAGCGATAAGTTATAAAGCGCCTGATTGAAATTCAATCATAAGGTTAAACATAATTGTGCACCTTAGAATAACGTTGATTAGGATGCCTTAGAAGTCGCTGAACTTACTCGCGCCCAGATGCAGCTATACTCAAATGTGTCCATTGTACTAGATATGAGAATAAATCTACTGCTGCGTTTCTTGTGATATATACATTGTTTAAATTGTTTAAATTGTTTACATTGTTAACATAGTTTCAATTCTTTATATTCCTTAAATCTTTTTAGTTCTTTAGATTTTTGAAATTCTTTGAATTCTTTAAGTTCTTGAAATAGTTTTGAACTGTTTAAATCATACACTGGATGCTGTAATTTTGATTAGAATTCAAACGGTTCTGCATTCATGACCGGTACCAGAATACGAATGCCTGACGCAGCGCTGCGGGTCTCACCATTGTGACGTGCGAAGACCGCGGTCACTGACTACGGCAAACTTGAGAGGTGCGACTGGGGGCGAGGGCGAGTATCTGTGGTGGAGGAAAATTGAATTTAAGTTGGAATGGAGGAATTATACTTATAGTTAGAATACAGGCATTTAAATTAGATCTGGAATTGGGAGTTAAAATTAAAGTTGGAGTTGAGGAATTAGAATTGAAGTTAGAATTGAGGAATTAAAACTGTAGTTGGAATTGAGGAATTAAAATTAAATTTCTAATTGAGGAATTAAATTTAGAGTTGAAATTGAGGAAATGAATTTTAAGTTGAAATTGTGAAATTAAAATTAAAGTTGAAATCGAGCAATTTTAATTAAAGTTGGAATTGATGAGTTATAATTATTAATTTGAACTTTAAAATACTTTAATTTTAATTAAAGTATGAATTGGGAGTCAAAATTAGAGTAGGAATTGAAGAATTAGAATTAAAGTTAGAATTGAGGAATTAAAATTATAGTTGGAATTGAGGAATCAAAATTAAACTTGGAATTAAAATCTAAGCGCCGCGTTGTGGAACGAGAGGAATATTAAAACGATATGACCATTGTTATCGGAAAAAATTATCTCATTCACTCAGACACGTCTTATTCTTGGATATGACAGATATTTCTATTCAGCTTGAGAAATTAAAGCGTTTTTGTGAGTGGCCTCATATTATAATTAATTTTAGCTTTGGAATACGTATCATCTTTTGTTGGCAGCTCCAATTTATATAACTAAATTTAATTTTCTTGCATAGATGAAATATTTATGGAAAACTTGATGTTAATGAAAGTTTATTTTCTAATTCATGTGATCACTGCTCTCTATTAAACCAAAATATTAAAACTAAGCAGAAAACAAACCACAATGAATTTATCGAGGGGAAGTATGCACAGTGTGGAAATTTCAACGCTCAACGAAAATTATCAGTTACTAGTTCAACTTCAAGACAAAATGAATTTTTATTGTTCAAAGCCAAAAACAGTTTTGACACAGAACAATAAGATTCAAATAGTGTCACTCTCTGCGCAGAGATATAGAAAATTTATAGTTGAACAGAAATCTCGGAACATATTTACTCTTCATTGATACTGTTACGTGCCTTACAAAACTAAAAACTAAATGCATATGTCTTCGTCGTAAACGGTTTCATTTGGACGAAACCTACGTTCTTTAAAATACCATACGACGCTAAAACATTTCACATACAGCTCTCAACTCAGCTTGCACAAGCTGAGTGCTCTCAAGTAGAAGAGCACAAGCAAAAACGTGGAAATGGGCGGAAGATGTTTATTCCAATCAAGCTTGATACACATCATCTCGTTCATTAGTTTTTCAAACGCCTTATAACTAACAACAGGACGTAATGACGGTTACCCCCGGTCAAGCCGGTACACATTTCCGACACCTGGGTAGAGTGGGGAGACGTGGCTTAGTTCTCTCTTTTCCCAATGGGGAGAAAAAAATTACCGGGCGGCTGAAAGTCAGTCACGAGGTGGTTGTACGAGGGAATGACATCAAAATAAATAATAAACCTAGCTCACCTAACGCTCTCGCTATGCAGATCCCACGGGACTGTATAGGCATGCACTCAGCAAGCGCTTATATGGAGTTGGTGCGCGCCTTTGAATTCGCCCACTGAGTACGGTATCTATATACCTCAATGCCCTAGAACAAGTTGCGCATTGGTTGCGTTATTTTATGAGGGTGCGAATGAATACAACTATACTCAAACGTCCTAAGGATTGCGTGGGCGAGGTCGTTTGTAATCTTTTATGACTTAAATTTCGTAAAAAGCTGGAGCTCGGGGGAATGAAAGAGCTTGTAAACGGTCAAAAGATGGAATAAGCTCGCAATGCTGCAACCTTGGTGAAATAAACCGTATCAATTAAAATGATGCATATTATCCTATTCTTATTCAAAGTCGCAGGTCGTGATCGTTAAATATGGATGAAACCGTTTCAAAAATGCACTTTCTGAAATTTATAACGAATTTCTATGCACCTTATATGCACATGTGTAAGTAGATGGATATATGATGCATAGAAGCAGTAAATTTAGAAAAATATTTATGAAGCAAGATGAAAGAAGAAGCAAAGTAGTAGGGGCTGAAAACAGGACAGCAGTAAACCGAAGAAAGATGGCCCGTAACAAAATAAAAAACCCTGTTCTGTTTCAACAAAAGAAGGCCTATCTAATCTTTAGCTTGGGAGTCTGTTGTTGGGATTCGATGCCACGTAATACTGAACGTTATTCGACGGCCCCTACTCTTTTAGAATTTCGTTTTGCCCGTAAAACTCGAATCTTCATTGTTTCAATGCTGCTCTAAAAAAATTTTTCCAAAATATCAAAGTTAAAGTCAGAATTTGAAACTTATCGAAGTTGCCAGGTTCGGCCTGAATACAGTACGAGCGTTCTTTTCAGCCTCACTTGAACATTATTATTTTTTATCAGTAATGGTAACAGCGTATTAGGTATATAGAGCCTTATGGGATAACACAAATCAAAATTAACTAAAATAAGCTACTGAAAGTAAATGAAATTGATTTGTTATCTCCGACGACCGTGCCATTGAATAACTGACATTTAGCCTTAACTCAAAGTAGTAAAATAAGGATCAGTGACGAACGTCACACACCAGATCGTTTATTCAGTTTTTAACATGCTTCAGAACCCTACTTTGCATTCTCTACTTCGGTTAACCTTGATGGAAAGCTTATGTTCATTTCAAATTGCATGCAACTGAAGTTTATAATTCCGTCCACAATAACGCAAAGGAAAAATTTTAGTGCGTTCATCACAGTTGTTCAGTTGAATATTTCGATCAACAGATGTAAGAAACATTGATGGTTTCAGATCATTTGCAACCAATAAATTCTCCTCAATTGGAAAAAATGCATCGAAAAAGTCATGAAAAGAAGTCTTCGCTATAAATTTCATAGAGTGCATTTTTAAAAAGGTTTCATCCATATTTAACGATTCACAATCCGCGTATTTGTGTAAGAATCGAACGATATGCATTATTTTAATTGAAACGATTTATTTCACCATGGTCCCAGCATTGCGAGTTTATAACGTCTTTTGACTGCTTACAAGCTCTCTCATTCCCCCGAGCTCCAGCTTTTCACGAAATTTAAGTCAGAAAAGCTTGTAAATGACCTCGCCCACGTAATCCATAGGGCCTTAGAGTATGCATAGTTGTATTCGGTCGCACCCTCATAAAATAACGCACCCAATGCACAACTTGTTACAGGGTATTAGGTATACAGATACCGCACTCAGTGGGCCAACTCAAGGGCGGTCACATCAACTCCAAATAAGCGCTTGCTGACTGCAGGCCTATACTCACGTGGGATCTGCAAAGTGGTTAGGTGAGCTATGTTTATTATTTACTTTGATGTCATTCCTTCGTTTAACCACCTCGTGACTGGCTTGCAACCACCCGGTGATTTCTCTCTGTTAGGAAAAGGGAGAACTCAGCCACAATTCGCCACTTTACCCACATGTCGGAAATGGGTACCGGCTTGACCGGGAGTAACCGTAATTGCGTACTGGTGTTAGTTATAAGGCATTTGAAAAACCAATGTATAAGATGATTTGTATCAGGCTTGGCTGGGATAAACATCTGCCGCTCATTTCCACATTTTGGCTTGTGTTCTTCAACTTGGCGCAGGCTGAGTTGAGAGCCGTGTGTGAAATGTTTTAGCATCGAATGGCATTTCAAAGAACGCAGATTTAGTCCAAATGAAACTGTATACGACGAATACACATGCATTTAGTTTTCAGTTTTATAAGGCACATAACAGTATCACTGAAAAGTAAATATGTTCCTAGATTTCTGTTTAACTATAAATTTTCTATATCTCTGCTCAGAGAGTGACACCATTTTGATCTTAACGTTCTGAGTCAAAACATTTTTTTTGACGTTGAAAAATTCTTGATTTTTGTCTTGAAGTTGACCTCTCAACTGAGGATCTTCATTGAGCGTTGAAATTTCCATAATGTGCATACTTCTCGTCATCGATAAATTCATTGTAGTTCGTTTTCTGCTTCGTTTTAATATATGGGTTTAATAAAGAACAATGATCACACGAATTAGAAAATAAAGTTTCGTTAACATGAAGTTTTCCAGAAATATTTTATTTATGTAAGAAAACTAAATTTATTTCCATACATTCGAAGATGCTTACAAAAGATGATACCTATTCCAAAGCTAAAATTAATTACTCTATGACACCACCCACAAAACAGCTTTAATTTCTCAAGCTGAACGGAAATATCTGTCATATCCAAGAAAAAGACGTGTCTGAGTGAATGAGATAATTTTTTTCAACTATAATGGTCAGATAGTTTAAATATCCCTCTCTTCCCAAGAAGCTGCGCTGAAATTTAACTTCCACATTTAATTTTAATTCATCTAATCCAACTTTAATTTTAATTCCTCTAATCTAACTTTGATTCATACACCTCAATTTCAACTTTAATTTCACGTCCCAATTCCAACTTTAATTTAAATGCCTGTATTCTAACTATAAGTATAATTCCTCAATCCCAGCTTGAATGCAATTTTCCTCCACCACAGATACTCGCCCTCGCCCCCAGTCGCACCTCTCAAGTTTGCCGTAGTCAGTGACCGCGGTCTTCGCACGTCACAATGGTGAGCTCCGCAGCGCTGCGTCAGACATTCGTATTATTCGACCAGCCATGAATACAGAATCGTTTGAATTCTAATCGACGATTACAGCATCTGATGTTTGATTTAAAAAGCTCAAACTGTTCAAAGAATATAAATAATTTAAAGAGTTCACAGATTTTATGAATGGAAAGAATTTACAGAATGTAAAGAATTCAGAGAATTTAAAGAATATAAAGAGTTGAAAGAATTTAAATTGCCTAAAGATTTTGAAGAGCTTAAAGAATTCAAAGAATTTATAGAATTTAAAGCATATAAAGAATTTAAAGAATTTGAACAACGTAAAGAATATGAACAATTTAAACAATTTAGACAATACAAACAATTTTAACAATTTGAACAATTTATTTACCAAAAGAGATGGAGCATTAGATTGTTTTTCAAGTCTAGTACAACGAACACATTTGAGCACAGCTACCAGTGGGCCTGAATAAGTTCAGCGACTTCTAAGGCATCCTATCATCAAAGCTATTCTAAGGTGCTCAATTATGTTTAACTTTTGTCTTGAATAGTCCTGAGGTAATTTATAGTCCTGAGTTTGAGTCTCGCGAGCTCCTTGTACATTTATTTCATTTGAACTTGTGGAAGCAGCATCTTCCCGTACCAGATTCATTAACTGTTTCTGGGGGTTACTAGACTGTGAACTCTCGATACAATAGGGAATAAATATATGTCGGGACAGCACGTGCCTGTACTGGGCCAAGCATTGCTTTCGTTGGGCTTCGATCATCTTTGGGTGATCGATAGCGCAGTCGATAGCGTGCCGGCGCGGTAATTTATAGTCCTGAGTTCGAGTCTCGCGAGCTCCTTGTAAATTTAACCTAATGATTGAATTTACATCGGGCATTTTATAATTTATCGCTGTGTTTCTCGGTAGAAATTTTGTAAATGCCTTTAAAGCTACAGCTTATCTTTGTGGATCATGCAATTCAAAAGGACTCAACAGCGAATAAAATTTATTTCATTCTCCCAATTTTAAATGTTGCTGAAATTATAAACAAAAAACTTTGTGAGGTGGCAGCTTAAACCTTTTCAGTAGTTCATTAATTAGGTTGGCTTGCAGTCCTGCCACTGCGGCATCGTTTGCAAGGGTTCATATTTTACATGACTCGAATTACATTTTTTTAAGAATCATCTAACAATTTAAACAATATATTAAGTCCTAGCGATAGAGCAGTATTCTGTTTCCCAATTCCAATACAAAGGACACATTCAAGTATTGCTACTTATGGGCCAGAATGTCAATGAGATATGAGATATCCAATGCTACCTGCCTCCAATGAGACAAACTATGATTATATAATTATAAAATTTATTTGGTAAATAATATGATTGAATTTTTCGTTTCTTTCATCATGATCAAGTGATTATTACTGGTGTGAGTGTCGAGCATGTCAATAAAGCTGTATTTCCAATGTAGAGTGATGTGTTCACGACCCGGACAAAAAAGTGAATAATATTTATAAAAAAAGTTATTGTGCTACAGAAGAAATTTTGTGCTTAAAAGAAAGCTTAACTAGTTCCCCATTTTATGCTATGAGTTTCATATTTATAGATATCATAGTATTGGTTTTACAGCCGTTTTTAAAATCCAGAAATCTCTGTCCGGGTCGAGACCGCGTGTTCACGACCCGGACGGATGTTTTGGTCCACTAAAAACACACTTACACCAATGTGTTTTATATTTTTTCTTGCCAAGAACATCCAGAACATGACACTGAAAGGTGGAATAAAACAATTGGTTGCAAAATATCAATGTAATAAAAAATATACACGATAAAAAAAGGACACTGAATTCCTTAAAACTAAGCCTTTTTTCTTTCGTATGGCTTGTTTTCTTTCTATTAGGAAAATCAAAATGAGTGAACACTGAATAGGGATACAACATACAACTTTAATTTTAATCTGTATAAAAACTAATGACTAAACTAGCTAATAACTATGTTGAGACCACGCACATCATTTTTTTTAAAAATTCGTAAAAAATATAAACAATTGGCTTAGGTTAAATATTTCAATTTGGGGAAGTAAACACTAATGGGGGCACATATTAATGCCAAAAATAATTCACTTCCATCAATAAAACACTTCGAAAAATCACTCGATATTTAGCCGTGGCAAACACCCATTTCCAGCCTTTTCCATGGCTTTATCTCACATATGGTACATTATAGTTGTAAGAACTATGCAATCATTCACTTTTTAATTGTTTTTTCCAGTACACTTAATTTGCATGCATTGTCAAAAATTGTCCGAGTCGAGAACACGGCATAGTTTTGTTTAGCGGGCACCCCGAACGAGTCCACTGTTGTTTAGGCACTCCGTATTATCACTGATTTTATGCCAATATGGCATATAACATAACAAAACTTATCACAAGTTGATCACGCCTTATTCGTGGTCATGGCACAATATATTCTGATGCCGAAAATTAAGATCGCGACCTCTTAAAATCGAAATTCTTACCTTGCTTACAAGCGGAGCTTCGGCGGGGAGGTTTGCAAATGGCGTCTAGTTAGGACCGCCCTCCTTCATACGTCATAGCTCTGACGTCCTCCTAACCTCAATCGTTCATTGGTTAATCAAGACTGTCCGGGTCGAGACCTTGTCCGGGTTGTGAACACATCACCCTAATGAGTTATCCGAGCAGCTTCAGTATTTTCAGTCTCATTTAAAGGTTTTGTCTCTTCGTTTCCTTTCCTCTCTCCTACCTTCCTATGAGGCGAGATGAATCTTCTGATCTTTTATGATAAGTCAGACGACAATAATTTTTAATGTCTCGTGCAATTTCTAAATAACATGGATTCTTCGATTATCCACATAAGGAACACCAATGTTTGTGTTGTTGTCTAGCCAGCCTCAACTACTCTGCCCTGCTTGACTCTGTAATCGGCAAATCAAGCCCCAATGTGCCTTTCGAAACAAATGCGTTATGACAATATATGTTAGTTCATTGATGTAAAGACCCACAAGTCTAATTAATCAAAGACCACCTAAATCTTACGCATAATCTCTACGGAATAAATAAGATGTTGTAAACCCTTTCATGCCCGATGTGTGAAATTCCACACATAACCTTTCTAAGCAATTTCAATTTAATTCTTGATTATACCTAGACGAATACTGCAGCCCCTGCAGCAGATTGGACAGGAAAATATAGAAAACGTGGCTTAGACGGGATATGCACATCAGTTACCCTCTGGTAGTAATAAGAAGTGGCTGTAATACAGTGTTTTCTCTCTGACGGTAAAAATGCTTGCATGTTATGATATATGACATTGTTATAGCTAAACGGTATGATATTTAGCAAATGTGAAGAAGAGGACCATAATCGATTCTCAACTTTTCGGTACCTAAACATAGCTAATTAGATCTTAATAAACAATTTTTCTTCTATGAACTTTCCGTCGAAAATGAGTATTTAACGAGTTATAGCGGTAAATTACTTACCGCAACTCTGGTGTTTGAAGCGGAAATAAATTGTTCGGATGGGAAGACTACAATGGACTCTCCCTTTCGACGCGCTCGAATGATCGAGCGTATTCCAGCCATCAAAGACGAAAATTAACATACCACCATAACTCGTTATTTTTGGGTGATAACCTTTATTGTGTTATTATCTAAAAGATCTTAGAAGTGGGTTCAGGCTCCGCAGGGTCGGCTAATTATAAATTACAAAGTACCGAAACGTACTCTAACAGCTCAAGCGAGCAACGGTTTCTGCTGTATGGAACACGAAACTAAACCTACCGCAATAACTCGTAAAGTACTCATTTGCCGCATAAAGTGTATTGACGAAAAGTAGTTTATTTCGATGTTATTACCATGATTCAAGCAACAAAAATTCGAAAATAGATCAGGAGCTGTTTATTCGAGCGCATTCGTCATCAAAAACGAAAATTAACAAACATTAACATACATTAACCCATTAAATACTCATTTGCAGCGGAAAGTGCATAGAAAAAAAAACGATTTATTTGGATCTAATTGACTAAATTTAGGCAGCGAAAATTGGAAAATCAATTTTGGTCCTCTCCTTCACAAAAACCTGATATTTTAGGATTATGTAGGACTATTATTATTCATAAACTGTTCATTCGTCAATATATGTATGATTTTGAAGGTTTTATTCATTTTTTGTTTAGTGATACAATGTGTGAAATTTCACACATGCTTCTTTTGTGTGAACTTTCTATAAATGGACAAAGAAACCACTTTCTACTGGTTACTTTGCATCTAAATAACTGATAGCCGTGTTGAAAAAAAATTCACCTGATAACTTCATTTGGGTGAAGCGGTTAAAATGGCAAAAACGAGGAAATATATTTTTCGAAGCGAAGTGGCAACCTTCAATGACGTGGAGTCCCCTTAGAGTCGTGGGGTGGAGGTGATGAGGGCGTGGGGTTGAAGGGTAGGTATTCAACTGACGTAAGCATGAGTTGGACTAGCGTAAGCTTGGAGACATTATTCGTGTAATTATTAGTGCTAAATTGTGTGGAGGATCGTAGAAGGTTGCGCTGAAGCTTAGTTGTTCTGACGCGGGCGCATCTCTTGCGAGATAGGGATTTTTTGGTTCTTCAGGAAGTATTAAAGAAAAGTCGTCAGCCAGGCGTAGTCCTCATTCGTAGCATCGTCATCGCACGTAAATGCGGTGTAGACGGTATAGTAAAACACTAAGCCTTTGCGCATGAGGAAACATTTGCCATTGGCTGGAATTTCCCCGATGATGTGAGATAATTTCGAGCTATACCTACGGAGAAATCTAGCGAAACCTGGATAACATGGGGTGGTTGTCATCTTTTCTCTGAGCAGGGAAAAGTGACCTTAAGCTCCGTTGTGGTGGTGGTGATGCTGTTGGGAGTTGGACAAGGTGAAGCGCAGTATCAAGAGAAATTACTTCGGCAGGTAAGAGTTTCTGCACGACACGAAAACTCGGGCCAACAACAACCACGCTCAACTGCAAATCAAGGAAACGCCGTCAATCAACACATAAATCCTACTGTAAATCAAGGATACCTGGCTCCACAGCTAAACCCCACATTTGGAAATCAGGGATACCCGGCTCCACAACCAATCAGCCTTTTTGGAAACTAAGGAAACACCGTCCATCAGCAAATAAATCCTTCTGTAGATCAAGAAAGCACAGCTCAACAGCCAAACTTCCCATTTAGGAGCCAAGGGTACCCGGCTCCACAGCCATACTTCCCATTTAGAAATCAAGGATACCTGGCTCCACAGCCATACTTCCCATTTAGAAATCAAGGATACCTGGCTCCACCGCCATACTTCCCATATGGAAATCAAGGATACCTGGCTCCACAGCCATACTTCCCATTTGTAAATCCAGGATACCTGGCTCCACCGCCATACTTCCCATATGGAAATCAAGGATACCTGGCTCCACCACCAATCAGCCTTTTTGGAAATCAAGGAAACAACGTCCACCAACAAATAAATCCTACTGTAAATCAAGGAAACGCCGCAAAACAACAAGGAAGTCCAGCTGCAAATCATGGAAACACCGTCCAACAACATGTAAATCCTACTGTAAATCAAGGAAACACCGTCCAACAACATATGAATCCTACTGTAAATCAAGGAAACAACGTCCAACAACATGTGAATCCTACTGTAAATCAAGGAAACACCGTCCAACAACATATAAATCCTACTGTAAATCAAGGAAACACCGTCCAACAACACATAAATCCTATTGCAAATCAAGGAAACACCGTCCAACAACATATAAATCCTACTGTAAATCAAGGAAACACCGTCCAACAACATATAAATCCTACTGTAAATCAAGGAAACACCGTCCAACAACATATAAATCCTACTGTAAACCAAGGAAACACCGTCCAACAACACATAAATCCTATTGTAAATCAAGGAAACACGGTCCAACAACATATAAATCCTACTGTAAATCAAGGAAACACCGTCCAACAACATATAAATCCTACTGTAAATCAAGGAAATACCGTCCAACAACACATAAATCCTATTGTAAATCAAGGAAACACCGTCCAACAACATATAAATCCTACTGTAAATCAAGGAAACACCGTCCAACAATATATAAATCCTACTGTAAATCAAGGAAACACCGTCCAACAACACATAAATCCTACTGTAAATCAAGGAAACACCGCCAAACAACAAGGAAGTCCACCTGCAAATCAAGGAAACACCGCCAAAGAACAAGGAAGTCCACCTGCAAATCAAGGAAACTTAGCTCAACAGCCAATGAACCCAACCTCAAATGCTGGGGGAACAAATGGGATGGACGGGTGAGTCTTTTATGAAAATATCACTAAAAGAAAGGACCAATGAAAGTTCATGCTTACAATAGAAAATTTTTCTATTAAGAATAGGTTTGAATTTCCGTGCTTTCTAATGCATGTTTTTGAGCATAATTGAGCTCCGATTTCCTCGACAATGTATTTGTACTCGTACAATTCGATCATTTCAATATAACTATCGCTACAATGCGTTGCAAGAACATAGCGGTAAAACTGCTGTACCAATGATGGCCGAACAAAGAAATCTTCTTACAAATCGTTTAAAGTTGTAAAAAATCGCGCATTCCGTTTATTGCCTAATGCGTCAAGTCGAACTTCACCAACTTGGAACTTGCTTTTTAACACGCGTTGTCGGTCAAACTTGCAGGTGCAGTCATTTTTGTCTGTAGGTCTCCGAACTTGAGATCGAAGCGTGGATTTGTTGAAGCCAACTCTATTTATGTCGAGCAAAAATTTTACAAAATAACACTGAATAAAACTTGAACTCAGGAACTCAATAATTAAAACCAAAAGTTTCCTTCACCTTAAGAACGAAAAAACGGTTGTAAATGATCGAAATTCATTTGATAATTTCTCCGTCATATCATGCCTGTGTAGCAAAAGCAGTGCAAGACGAGTTATCTCAGAAATAAACAATTATGACATAAGAAGAAAAGTTGGTGCCAATTCAACGATTTCTATGCCTTCTGAATTTTGTTTTGCCTGTAAAACTTGAACCTTCATTGTTTCAATACTGCTGTAAAGAAGAAGTCTACCTTGAAAATCAAAGTAAAAGCCATAACTTCAAACCCAGAAGCCTTATCCGTACTATACATTATATAGTGGTTGTCAGCGAGACAAAGTTCAAGACTGGAGTAGTGTGGAAATTAAACCATAAATATCAAAGTAAAACTCAGAATTTGAAACTCTCTTAGCCGCACTTTACATAATATAATGGTTGGCCTGAACAGGACCAAGACTGGTGAAGTACAAGTGCGCAACAAAATCTGCCCGTTCGTTACCACGACCGAGACGGCCAGCGGGAAACGTAAATCAACGGCGATACTGAAATGCCCTTCTAAAACTCACTTCAAATTAGTTTGTAAGTTCACGTTGGTTACAATGAAACTGATGAGAGTGATGATGTATTACTAAGATAGACGACGACGTTGATATGCTCTCAACTTCAAGCCTTCAGAAACTTGTGAGTCCACCTCGAGTATATTGAAACTTTAAAAAGTGTGACGTATTCCTAACATAGTCTTTGAAGTATAAGGCAGAAGTGCTTTGAATTGATTCTAAGTCCTTTGTCTTACAGTTATTGGGAAGATATTAATTTCACTGCTGTCGTTTGCCTTTCGTTTGAATCATCTGGTATTTGTGATTAATTCTTAGGTGTTTCGAATTACTTCGGTGGTAAAAACTGCATCTTACAATTTTGACCGAGGAATTCATCTCCATTATTTCTAACCCACTCAACCAGTAATGACTGTGTTCACAGCCCCGTTAACGTGTGCAAGTTTAGGGCAAACTCTAGGCCAGATTTGATCGAGTTTACCTTAGAGTCAGGTGCTTGTAGGTGAGGCACAGAAATGGACCAATTATTTTTGATTTAAGATATTTATTTTTAATGGTGGATCGTGGTGGCTGAAGGTGAAGACACTAAGGAATATTTTCTGAGGCAACGAACGATTTTCTGAGGCGTGCACTGATCACAACCTTTTTTAATTCCATTTTTACTGGTAGGCAGTTTTCATTTCAAACTCCCTTTCGTCGCCCATCTTCATTAACGCACTAAAAGAAATAATAGCTCTATTTTGAAACACCCAGGTGCATCTCATTTTGTCCCAAAACCGAGACACGCAGATGCATCATCAATGAGACATTCAAGATTAGGTTGCATTCCAGTCTCTCCAGACCCGATTTAGAGACGCTCTAGTGTCTCACCAAAAGTGCTTTAGTGTCTCATCCATGAGACACTTGGGCTTGATTTTGAAGCATTTACAACTGGTGTCTCACACAAAACTCTACGGTTATTAAACTGTAACATTGCACTGCCAAGCAAGGTTGACGCTTCCTGCGCCATGGAGAAATTTGAATACGCTTACGTACTCTTGAGCTAGACGATAGCTGCTGCTGGTGACATCTATGTAGGTCTTACCGCGGAAGAGCTGCGCCAGGAGCTACAATCATTTCTGCAGCAGTTAGATCTTTAAATGCCACCAGCTACATTTCTCGCTCAGCTGAGAGCGGTATCGGTTATTCGTGAACTTCTCCTGAACATACTTATTACACAGTCTTTAAGAGTACTTAAATTCGTCGTAATAATTTAATTTTTTTCCGTATTACATTTACCGAACACTCAAACAGCTGATGTCAGAGTTGAAGGGTGACTAAGCTATTTAATTATCATTGCCAATAAAACATTGGCAGCATATTTAGACACTTAGCGCTCATCGAGGTGTCGCACTTCCGATGAGACATCTACTCACTTTTTGAGACGTTCTGACTATCTATGAAACACCTGAACAGCCATGAGACACTTAGAGAGGCAAAAATTTCTTTCAGTGCGAGGTATTTTTCTGTAAGAACTTCAACAGTTTACTCGCCCTGAGCTTCTCACGAACATCTCAAGATGAAACACTGCGAAGCAAACGAACACAAGTGCCCGATTTGATTCAGAGTACTTCTGTCTTACAGACTGGAACTTCAAAAAATGTTTATATAATACATCATCACTCTCATTAGTTACATTATACCCTGAGTTATTGCCATAGTCGATCTTAAAAAGCGAATGTATAGTGATTAAGCATTTATTTTATTATCATTAATTGCTTGTATTAGTTTTTGAAATATTTGTGTTGTTCACCAGTTCTGTATATGAAAGCTGTACGCTAGGAACATCAGACTACCTTTAACTTCATTTTACGTCCTTAGATACTAACAATCATGCTAACCAGAAATTCTCGATACTCTTTTCAAATGTTTGTGCCATTCACTTAGCCTCTCTTTTAAGGTTGTACTATCTTAGCAGTCTCTTGTCGTTCTCAGATGTCAACTCCACTTCAGTTCATGCTCTTTTGTTTCGGTTCTACAGGTGTAAATAGCGGTCCGGACCGCTGTCTCGACGTGGCCATTCGCCACGTAACTAACAACTGGAAAACTCTATAGATAATTCAATTCAATAAAAAACTCACACAAGATGCTCTGCTTCTCGGAGATTGTTTAGCCTTCTGAAGAAGACCGAAAAACGCCAAGACTGTATAATCTCATCAGACCATTTTCAAAAAATTAACTGGAATTATTGCTTTTCACATTTGTAGAAGAAATTGAAATTTCCCGAAGAAAGTGTTCCCTGTGAATGGGATTTGGCTTTCCAAGTAAAAGTTGTTTGTTTAACCAAACTTGTGTTTACTTTACCCTCCAGATTTACAGGATATGAGGAGAAAATAAAAGCAACAATGATTTAAATCAACCAGTGGATGTACGATATTATTCTGAAACAAACTGTCACCGTGGGTTAATTTGCCTTTAACCTTTTTATGAAAGTTATAAAGTACATAAAAGTATACTATTTTCAATTATATAGAAAAAGTCCCTTAGCCATGTTCAAATATATGGATAAATCTACAATTACTTATTTGAGTTTAACCAATTCCCTCCGAGCAAAAAAGTTTCTGGATTTTTGTGAAATTGAAAATACATAGTCACTAGGATGTATTTAAAGTTATTTTGTGAAAAAAATTATTCCCCCTTATTAAGGAAGATAGAAGCTGGTACCATATGGTACCATTAGGATGATGTAGGTACAAATTAGGAACCAGCCAAATTCTCACTGCACAAGAATTTAATTTTTTTTAAATTTTCATGTTTCATTTCCAATTTAACTGAATATCATTTTAATCAACATGAACAACATATGAGGACCCTCGAATCATGTGGTACCAAGCGCAGCTGGTTAAATACGTCAGAAAAAGGCTTCAAAGTATGTCGAGTCTGAAACTTGAGTATCTTGGCAACTAATATAGGGATTCGATCATTTTGTGACTTTCTTTCCGTACTATGACTCGCTCTCAAGGCAGAAAAAGGGTTGGAGGTAGCAGTGGAACACACAAATCCGTGGTACCAAATGGTACCGCTAGGAGGGAATGGGTTGAAATTCAGTTGGGGTCATTTTGACCTCAACTGAATGAGATGGGCACTCGTAGCGTCCTGAAGATGTCCCCACGTGACGAGGGGCAGGTGCGAAAGGACTGAGCTGTGCACTCCACCAGCCTGTCGTGCCCGCATTGCTTGCCTTCTCATGCTAACGTCATCGGCTCATTTGTTGTTCAAAGCCTTCAGTTCATAAATTAACATCGCTGCTGAGACTCGATTTCGAAAAAAAGATCGAGCTGAGTGTTAAAGCCACTGATTTTTTAAAAATCGATACCACGTACGGAAAACCAGTACAGAAGAATAAATTGATATAGGCTTGAAAACTTTGATAAACGAATGCTTGAAAGAAATTGATGCTTTATGCCTTATGAATGAAACTAGTCTTACAGGAGACTATTGAGTGCCGGTCACATATAGCCTCAACTTCCTGCCTCCTCCAGTCTCATGCTGTAAACGGATGAAAAACAAACGTGCAAGCCAATAACTTCACTCCGAGAGTTAAATCGCGGGAAAAGAAGAACACGTGAGAAACAAAGGGTTCTAGAACAGCTTCAGGAATGAGATTATCTGTGATAAATAAAACCATAGGTCAAATTGGAAAAACTTCCTTGAATGAATCGAATCGTCAAACGCGCAAATTTCACGTACTATTTTCACGAGAACAAATTAGTGACGTATCGTTGTCTGTTTTTTATGTATTGGCCGTTGAAAGGAAGCAGCTCTACTCCAGAGGCAGAGCAAAATCGGCACGGGATGCAGCAGATTATATCAGATAAGTTAGTTTAAGTCTCCCTGCTCACTACATAAGTGGTCCTAAGAGAGGAAATAGGAAAGTATCAATTGGTATGGAGCTTAGGAAACACGGAATCTTTACACACAAGACCTCCTGGGCACAGAAACGGTAAATTGAGAAATGAGATGATGAAAACGTTATACAAGTTGAAAACGAAAGCATGATAGCAGGTGCTGAAAAATAAGACTGCAGTGAACCGAAAAATAATGGTCTGCAACAATAAAAAATCCTATCATATTTCAAGAAAAGTATGGTCTGTGTAACCTTTGGCTTTGGACTCTACTTTTTTCTCCTATAGGAGCGCCAGATTCAACAAGTGTGTGCCCATCAAACCTCTCATTTCTATTGGAAATATTGGAGGCATTGGTCCTAGACTTTTTCCTAACACACATACGAAACGTTAGCAAACTTCGTATGAGTGTTAGGTGCATGTATGTACGTGGGTATGTATGTACATGTAAATGTGTATATGTGTACATGTATACATACACATATGTATGTACTAAACTAGAAACTAGCATTTAAACCAAAGATACCGGTCTTTTTTCTGTTCACTCGCAACTTGTAACATTACCAAACTCGTCATCTCTTTATTATTGTGAAGCATTCACGTAAAAAATATGAATTTGTTGTGTGATCACCTATTTATGTTTAAATAGGCTACATGTCAATTAATTTCCGTTATGTTAAAAATTTTTAATTAAAAAACAAAACTTGTAATTTTCGTAATTCCCAGGCTAATATTTTTTGCATGCTTTCCCGAAATGATATTTATGAACATCTGTAGAAACAAGCAATTCTAGTATTATTTCCTTATGTCAAGAAACTCGAGAGCTTTATGTCATGCACATGTAAACTGTCATAAGTGTTTTCACCCTACAAAGAAAATGAATCGTCATTGAAATTGTGTTGTCTCTTATAATTGTAGTTACATATATCATCAAATCTAGATTAAGCAACATTTGGAATACTTTACCCTCAATCATTTGCTTTCGACTAGTGACATGGGTATTACAATACTCGTGTGTGTGTGCATCATATAAGTGTATTAACTTTAAGATATTTTAAAAATCAATGATGTACCATCCTTTTTGTACCTTCTTTATTGAAAATAAACTATTTTTCTTTCTTTTCTTTTTCTTTCTCATTACGCTCTATGCGACAGACTTGTGTGTTGACATGGCAACTGACTAAAGGCTGCTTTATTCCAATCAATCAAGCCTGGTACATAGCATCTTGTACATTGTTTTTTCAAATGCCTCATGACTAACACCAAGACTCAATGACGGTTACCTCCCCCCTCCCGGTCAAGCCGGTACCCATTTCCGACACGTATAGGTAGAGTGGGGAATTTTGGCTGAGTTCTTCCTTTTCCCGATGGGGAGAATCACCGGACGGCACACACTCCAATGTCGCCAGATTTCTACACCACCCACCCCTCTCACTCCACCTCCGTAGTAGCACCTATATAGAGGTTTTTTAAAATTATCTATTCGTTATATAATTATAATTTATCACTGCATTATAAACAATACAAGTACAGTACATAGTAGGAGGATACTACATCAGAATATAAAAGTTAACCTGCAATAAATCATTATTACCCGCCACCTCCGTAGCAGCTACGGAAAGAAAAAGAAAGAAAGAAAGAAAGAACATTTATTTCCAACAACGTTGCCACATGAGATACATGCCAACATATTGGCTTTTTAAAATTTCTTAACACAAAACGTACTAAGACAAACGTTCCATACAAGGATACCAATAGAAAAATTATTTAAGGTGTACAAATACATAAACCCTTCGAGGCGTACTAATAAACAAACCATGCGAGGTGTAGCAAGGCTGCCATATGCGCCAATTACTTAACTATATAGTAATAATCAGGTTTATTCCGCTATCTGTTTGTTATACAGTTATTATTAATCACTGCATTATAAACCATACAAGTTCTTAGAAAGTGGATACTACAGCAGGAAATTAAATTTGACCTGCTTTGAATCGTTATAATAAGTTTTTACAACACACCTAACCTAAAGTAACCTAACGTAACCTAACCCATCCTAACTTAACCCAACCCAACCCGACCTAACCTAACCTAACCTTGCTGTATGTGCTACGGAATGGAGGGAGAGGGGTGGGCGGGGTAGAAATCTGGCGAAAATGGAGCGTGCGCAACCGGGCGACACTGCCGGAATTCGAACTGACGACACATTCCCGTGGAGGGTGTTGTGCTTTTAACATCTCGGTCACGGTGACCAACCACGAGCTCGGGCTTTCGAACGAAGAGATGTCGTTCCTCGATAAAATTTCAACAGGGATATACATCGCGGCAATCTGTACCTCATTAATGATGGGAATCTCCGCTTTTCGGGTGTAATGAGAGTGAATTAAGACAGTGCAATTGTTCGGGGTTGGGGCATCGTAAGAAAGGGGAATTAGACATCAGTAGGGCGAGTTCATCATCAGCCGTAAATGATCTTTTGAAAAATTATTTCAGGTTAAAATTATGGTCTTATTTTTTGGTGACGTTCACTAAGCCGAATGAGAAAAATGAGGGGCGCTGAGTGTTCAATTATTAAGCGTGCAAAATTCCGAACTTAGGGTGCATCTTTTTACGAATGGCGGCTCTGCCATCATAGAGTGTACCTGGTGTTTAAATAATAATGTAGTGATCTAAATACCATGTTTCCAAATTCCATACTGTGCTGTGTCGATGTATGCGTCGGTTCACTGCTGTATTTCGGTGCTCTCGTGTTAATTATTTGGTTGTTCGGGGCTGTGCACTCAACCGAAAGAGTGTATTTTTACATCTGACGTGTTCATTTTAAATAAAACAATTGCATTTTGCAGTTAGTCGTTATCATCCATATGTCGCTCATGCAAATACGGTATAGAGAGTTTTCTCAATCTCATATTTCTCTTTCTCTGCCTTTTTCCTCCCTAATTTTTTCAGTCAAGAGCTGTTCACCACACGAGAAAAAGATGTCTAACCTTGGTAGGGTAGTCCAGAGCAGTTCACCACACGAGAGCAAGATGTCTAACCTTGGTAGGGTAGTCCAGAGCAGTTCAACATAAGAGAACAAGATGTAAATGCAGTAGAGCAGCACCGTTTAGGGTGGAGAGAACTGCGTTAAATGGTTTTAAATCTCCGCAACAAATGATTCATTAGTTCAACTGCGGGTCTCTCGTATATTTCTTCCAATGGTTTAGCTTCTTGGTATTTAAATTTGCGCCGATATGGAAGCTGAACTTTAAAACTTTATTCTTAACTCAATACGAGCTTAAGAAATATTCCTCTTTTGTCTTGTTATAACATTTGAATTGAATTTCCGGCTGCATGCATTTCGAATTTGTAGCCATCGTAATGCTTGTGTGTCGTAATCTGTGAGTAGGAATTGTAATTTTCGATCAATTTCAAAAATTGCGCTCATGTTTCAGTGAAACCTTATAGTAATTGATGAAATTAAGTGCATACCAAGATGTCCAATTATTATCTTACAAATGTGAGTGTTTTACATATTGTGTGGTTTTTCTAATACATTAGTTCTTACTAGCTCAAGTTAAATAATCTCCCATGAAAGTGGCCTATACTTTTAGTTGAGTAATCAGGAATGTAATTTAGCCAGGAATTACGTTAAGTAGATGTGATATTAAAGGACTGTAGTACCCTTAGGCATGAAATTATGATCCACGGTCACATTTAGGCGAAGGACTTCCAGCGTACAACTTTAGCAGTGCAGCCTTCATGTGAAGCTTCCAGATCTTTGTGAAAAAATCTGCAAATGAAATTTCATGGCCGTGAGTCTAAAAAAAGACATGATGGAAAAACGTTGCTCTACAGGCATCGCGATTATTTTATTAAAATAAATGATTGATAAACGACTTAACATACAGCTGAAATATTTGCGTTATTGAAGCCTTTGCAGCTTTTTTTCTCTTTTGGTGGAATTTTGTCTCCATAAAATGCACTCTTTGTAACGCATAGAACTGCAACTTTATATTAATTAGAAGTAAGTACCTTTTTATGGGCAGATTCAATCCGGATTTACATATCACAGTCAATGTATGGGTATGTATTATTCGAATGAAAAACTCCCTATTAATAAAAATAATTACCTTGAAAAAATTTCAAAGAGGGACTTTTCCTACGCTTTCGGTTGTGCTATACAAGCTCTTTCATCCCAGAACTCCAGCTTTTCACGACATGCTAGCTTGAAAAGCATACAAACGGCCTCGCCCCCGCAAAACAAGATGAATTTAACCAAAGTTTATAAGTTGATGAACCGTGTTTCCCTGATTGGACAGACTTATAAGTTGATGGACCGTATTCCCCTCATTTAGTTTTTCGTTCAGAAATACCAGAGTCACGTTGCTCAAGGAACAGCTCGTACCCAAGCGTAATCGCAAAAAATGAATGTTCTTGTAACCGATAAATAAATATTCAAAATACCAATAGCCCAGCACTCCATTCATATTCATATATATCATGAACACCAGAGGGGTCTTTAATGAGATACTACATTGTTAGAAGAATGCCGTAAACACTGAAATCATATTTGATAAAGAGTTCATATAATATGAATTTAAAATAAGCACTCAGTGTCAATTCTATAAAACGTTTCCGAGACCAGCTCTATCTTCAGTTATCAGTCTGAAAAATATTTAGTATCGGACGTGTAGAGCTGTACAGATGAGACTCGCTCACGACATGAAAGTCATCAGGCGTAAATACTCCATAAAAATATGCAAAATAGTAAACACACCAACTGATAAAAATACGCGAATCAAATCTTATGTTAACATATACGAGAAAAGCATCTGGCTGCGGATGACCCTATCATAATGTGAGGATGCGTTCAACACTAGTATTTCATACATAATGAATCGACCATTTTCTCTAACAGCTACACATACTTTGTACGAGTGATCAAGTTTGCATCAACTCTGATTGGTATGATGGAGGCTATATGCTTTTTACTATCCCAGAGTTCAGCTCTTTTTCCACTGAATTAAGTTCTAAAACATTCAATTTACAACACTCATGAGAATAGGCTGTCAGTGAAATGTTCGATCAATTTAAAAAGCGAAATGTACTGAAAATTTTCAATAATTTAAGTAATTCACAATTTGAACAATTTTAGCTGTTTATTTTCAGAAACAAGTCATTTCTTAGAACTATTTTAACTGGTTGTCAGCCCCTTTCCGTGCTAACATTATATAACCTAAAATCTTCAAATTATATAGGACCTTGCTTTGCTCTTTAATTCTCTCAATATTATGAATGAATGGTTACGCTGTAAATTGGTGAGCTTCTTTTACGTAAAGTAAATTTATGAGTGTAAATTAAATAAAAAGGGCCGCTGCCACCAGAGACTTTCGTCTAGAAATTTGAGAGAATGATTTTAGAGAAATTTCTAGCCGTATTCCGTTAGCCTCTACAATAGCCTACATTCGGCATCAACTTCGTTAAGTATGCAACGATTTGGTAGCGCTGACCGAGTGCGTTTTCCAGGCACGTGTTTCTGTGTGGTTCATGCGAGTGCAGGATAATAAGACGCACCAACAAAAGACACTCAACAGTTTACTGGTGTGAGAGGCAGGTACCGAGGAGAGCGAGCATGTGCTTGACATCGGACCTTGGAACAATCTCAACAAAAGACCGGGACTTTAGCAACGCGTTACGGTATTGGCAACCCGCTATTTGGCTCGCTTTTAACCCCTACAATGTTGAAACCAGTCCCCTAGAGACTTAGCCCTCGATAACAGAACTCGAAAACGACGCCCTCAAACACAATAACAGAAAAACGCAGCCCTCAAAACAGAAATGACAACGTAGCCCTCGAAACAGAGAGTCTCACTCAACAACGTGAAGTGACACCTGTCTGTTTTCGACCAAGCTCTCTCCGATTCACGGCCAGAACCTGAGTGACTCCATGCTCACGCGCTTCGTCCGTTCTCCTAAGTGACTCCTTTATGTTTTTCTCGTAAGAACTTAGAGCCTGAATGGGGTCACGACCAAGAATGGGATTGGGCGGGTGAAGGGTGGGACATCTTTGAGCTGTCGCTCTGGCTTTTTCCGGTGTACCATAGCTAATCAATAAGGTCCACAAGGACCTAGAGTTGGTTTTCTCTCCAATAAATTTATGATCGACGAACGATCAGATAAAGAGTTCATATAAAGTTAAAGTAGTTGTTTACGTGCGACCTGTCCGAAGCGGAGGACAGAGTCACCGGTTTATGCATTTTGGCTTTATCATAAAATTCGGTCTATTTTCTGCCTCTTGCTCGTTGACGTACGCCCAGCTAAAACCTATATCTTTTCACAGCCATGAGACACACGTAATTCCTATCAGAAACACATAATTTAAGCCTCCTGCCAGTGTCAGACGAACAGAATAAATTCATTTTATTCAATTAATTAACTAATCAGCGAGTGATCTTCCTCCACTCATGTTAGAATTAGGGCCGCGCTCAACCAGTCGAGAGACTGACGCATGTCGAAAGTTTGATGCCTGATTTGAACTGAACACGACGTGTTCAATGAATTTATTTTTCTTCAATGAAGCGAATGGTCATTAGGAATTTGAAAACAAAGAATGCCTTAAGCACTGAAATCATATTTAATAAAGAGTTCACAAAATTTGAATTTAAATAAGTATGTATACTCAGTGTCAATTCAATAAAACGTTTCGGAGACCAGCTCCATCTTCAGTTATCAGTCTGAAAAATATTTGGTATCAGACGTGTAGAGCTTTACAGATGAGACTTGTTCATGAAAGTCATCAGGCATAAGCGAAGCAAACTTTCTCGTCCACGTAATTATGAAAAAAGCTCAACATTGAGAAAATTGAGTTGAGTAGCTTCTCTTGCATGTGGTAATAACTTAATATATCAATCAGCAAACAGAAAACGTATAAGCTTAACACTCTGAGTTATTATTCTCTAGACTAAATCTTACTTACTCCTGCTAAATGCGCGTAGTTGAGTATAAACAGGGCGATCGCTATAGAAGTAGCTGATTTAAAAAGGCTGTAGTTTTTAAATTATCAGTACTAGAAGGCTGGAATAGGTTTCAGGGAAAAGAGTAGGATTTAAAGTTTTATTTCGTCAATTTTGTATATTTGGCATGCCAGAAAAACAGAAACACTAATAAGCATGGTGAGGCTTTTTTTTTCATCTAATATTCAAAACGAAAGACCAAACGAGAGGAACGATTTTTTAGTCAGTTACCGTTCATCTAACGTGGGACAAAAAGCTCTCTCAGTTTCTGGAGCTTTTTTGTGGAACAAGCTTCCCCAGCATATCAAAAGCTCTAAAACTGGAAAAGAATTTAGAGTAAATGTGTCACGTCATTTTGCATCTCTGTCATAGGGCCTGCAGCATTTCGGTATGAACTTCCCATCTATCAGAAATTCTAATTTTCCTGAAATTTCTGTTACAAATTTAGAAACTATTTCATTTTACGCTTGCTAAGCGATTCTTATATTCATCTTACTTATTTCTGTCGACAACAATGAGCACCCCAGCCGTCAGTTCAATGCAGCAGAACGAACGTTCTCTCCATAATTAGGAGTATTTCCTCATCTTTATTTTGTTATTTCTTTCTCTTTTCTGTATTAATTTTTAACGTCCGTATGACATATATACCATGAAATACATTTTGTGTGTACACCAATAAACAGGTTTGTAGATGTGAGGGTTGTGCAAAGTTTATAATGAATTAAACTTTGGCTAAAGTTGTCTCGCTTTTTCAAAATCATTCTCGAAGATGTTTTCAATCGATTTTCGGCTGAGCTGGGGGAAGGGGGTAATTTAAGCATTGCATTTAGTCTTTTTATTTTTTTATTTTTTTCCGTGCGTTCAGCGCACACGAGCACTGAACTTTCAAATCGGAAAAAACTCTAAATTTCTGTAATTAAAATTATCACTTTGAATCAAAGCCTAATCTACCTATATGTGCCAAATTTTGTGAATATTCTCCACTCAGATGTGATATCCGGCCACAATGTTACTCCATTTTATCCCACGTACACATGTCCGTATAATGCTGAAGAGTTGTGTTGCTTCTTGACTATAACCTGATTTTTCTTAAGAAATTTCTGTGAATAAAATAAAAACAAGTTCATTTTTATGTTTTTCGAAGTCTTCTTTTCCTTTTAGTTATTTTTTTGCGAAAAATTTCTTAGGATTACAGTGAGCTCAACTGTCATTTTCTGTGTAGTAGATGGTAGGTTGCTTATATCTTTTATTTTATATATGTATTTTTTTCTAATATTTCATTTTCAATAAGTATATATATTAATATGTGTGTGTGTACGTGTGTAGGTATATATATGTATCTACATATATAGATATACATGTTTCTATTTTATTTCTTTACGCAAAACTATCCGGTTAATAAATTTTATTGCACCAGCGAAATGATTCAAAAATAGATCTATCGCTTCCCCAGAGGGCGTTTCTGTGAATCGGATTAATGTCAAATATAATTAATGAAATAAAGTGCAATTTGAGCTTATGAATCGTAGTAAAGTTATCTTTCTGTCCGTATGTTGTACAAGCTATGAATTTTCATATTGAGTATATATTTGTTTACCCATTTCTACCAATATTTTGTAGATATTTGTCAATCATGAGTGGTAACCGGCTTACACTGTATCTCTATTTTATCCCATGTACCCATGTCCGCATGATGTAGTGAATATCGAAAAGATATGAAATATGTTTTTGGTGGTGATAGGGCTTTGCATATTTTTAGGGCATATTTTTCATTTCTCATTCAACTACCCTTGACAGAGATAGACTATTGGCACGCCACGGATGGTTTGTCTATTAGTACGCCTAGTATATTTTATCTATTAATCTGCCTCGTATGGTCTATCTATTTGTTCACCTCTGATAGCTTGTCTATTAGTACACCTCGTATAGTTTGCCTATCATTATGCCTCGTATGGCTTATCTATTTGTACACCTCGGATGGTTTGTCTATAGTACTCCTAGTATAGAACTTTTGTTAGACTACCAGCACACCACGAATGGTTTGTCTATTAGTACGCCTCGTATATTTTGTCAATTCATATGCCTCGTATGGTCTATCTACTTGTACACCTCTGACAGTTTGTCTATTAGTACACCTCGTATAGTTTGTCTATTATTATGCCTCGTATGGCTTATCTACTTGTACACCTCGGATGGTTTGTCAATTAGTACTCCTCGTATGGAACATTTGTTTTAGGATGTCCTATATTAAGAAACTTTTTAAAAGCCAATATGTTGGCATGTATCTCATGTGACAACTTGGAAATACACATTTTTTCTTTCTTTCTTTTTCTTTTAATTAACGATGATTAAACGAAATCAGTGAGAAAATTGTTTGCTGAGACACTGGGGGAAAAAACTACTGTTCATTTTATTCCTAACAAATAACTTTATTTAAAACCAAAGGAACATTTCAACAAAGCTAAAAATTTATGAATGGCTTACTCGTATTGAGATGAAGGGCCGAAGACGCTTGTGTAAGAGGTCGGTTACCCAAAATGTTCGGAACTCGAGAGAGAACGAGAGGAAGTAGAAATAAATATGCCTTCCTAACAGCGAAAATATAAACTAGCAAGAGACTCCTGCTAGAAATTAGCTCGGTTGTGTCTAGTGAGAGAGGAGTGAATTACTCAGCTGACAGTAAAATGAAATTGCATTTACACTATGAAATTCAAATCAATAAAACATTGTTCATCGAGAAACATGGCAGACTGCAGATCAGGAAAATACGGTCCATCAATTCATAATCTCGACGAAGTCTGGGAAATACGGTCCATCAAGTGATAAGCCCAATTAAATCATGGTAATCCGGTCCGTGAGGTGATAAAATCAGGGAGGCGATTCATCAGAAAAAAAAAATGAACGTTTAAGCAAAGACAGTTAGAGTTGAATGACAAACATAACAAAAATTGCGGTGAATCGCGCAATAGTTATCACAATTGTTCACAACTCCACATTCCTGGATAATGCGATGTGATCTGCGATACCTGGCACTAGCCTAAGCGCCAGCAGCATGCCTCTCTGTCATCCCTCCCAGAAATCCGGAAATTTGCGGGCCGGCAGAGGAGAGATAATTTTCCAGTGTGCACCGAGAGGCAATCCTGTTCAGTCGTTTCATTTGAATGTTAAAGAGCACGAGGCATTCCGTCATTATTTTCCTAATGTATATTTTATAACCTTATGAATTAAAGGAAAGGAAGTTCATCATATTTTCATACCATACTTCAGAATCTTATGTATTGCGCGTGCATTTGCATAAAGTTTGAATTTGCTAATGACGAAATGAAATGGAGCTGCGTAAACAATGGACATCTGAGGGTTCAAATTCTAAAATAGTTTTATTATTTTTTTATTATTATGTAGGTGGGAAGATCTGCTTTCGTTCTTGTGCCGTGTTTTAAAGCTGAAATTTTGACTCTCCATAACTTGAAAAAGTATTAATTTTTCATTGCTGAAAGAGGGAAAATTCATTCCAAATCGAACCATGAACTTACTTTGGACAATTTATTCCATCCAAAAACTCAGACAAGGAAAAGGAAACAACTTGACTTTTCAATCATATAATTCGTGGATTATGATGTCACATGCTGGCCACTATTAAGAATAAGTAGGTGAAAAGCAAATACACGAGTCCAAAATCAAGGTTCAATAATGTAAAAAATATGCGTTTTTCAATTTCGGGTAGTGAATTTTTAAAATGAATTTAGAAACTGTTTATGGCATGCAATGACCTCAAAATTCCTTTCATAATAGTCATTGATAATAAACAGCACGTAGTTCTAATGAAATAGGCAGTTGCTTCAGAATGTTGATGGGATTCAAAAACTGCGTTAGTTTTCGGAATTTTAAATGTTTCGACATAAGTTGTTTTTTTTGTTCATTCGATTTGGCGGTTGAAATAAAAAATACTACTCGGGATTAATGAAATACTTATTTAAATGTGAAATTGCCCGCTATGATATTTCTGCAATGGGTGATATTTCAGCACTTCGAAATTAATTCTAATAAGCCAAATGTGTTTTTTTAAATAGTATATATTACTTGATAATTATGTGGTAAATTCCTGAAAAAACATTTCGGACAGAACTGTTCTTTTCATCTATCCCTTTTGTTCAATACCATGCATAAACTTGATTCATGGCATATACATACGTCAATTAATTCAGGGAATGAAATGTTGAAAAGATCTTAAAATAACGTTCCTAGCATTCGAGTACAAAGTTGTCAAGTGTATACTGAATGTTTCTATGTATTTAAATTTACATCAAAGGCCTGGCCAGGAGTCCAGAAATATCTTGCTTACGGCCTGAAAGAGTGTCAAAACTGATGCACAAATAGTTATTTAAATTGTTAACCCTATTTTCAACTTCTGGATATATTCTGATCAGAGAGAATAGATTATTATTTGGATTATTCGCTGAAGTTTAATGGTGTTTAATCATTTTATTTGAATCGAATGTCATGAAACTAGGTCTATACAGGTCAACATTTCAAGCCAATGGTTAGCTCAGTTGTTTGATCGCGTAAGAGTTGTGAAACGCATTCTATTTTGAACATATTCTAACGGGCATCAAAAATTCTACAAAAAAACAGTGTAAAAATTAGAATTTAAATGTAAGAAAATTAATAGTCTGTGTCAGTGTGACACTGACTTCTGAAATTATTTTGCCGATGCCTTATTAAGATTCCATGAGATGATTTCTGGTAGATGTGGGTCGCAGAGCAAGGAAACACGTTCATCAGACCGAAATGGATGGCAGGTCTCGTCTACTGCTTGAAAAATTTGGCAGCTTGTTTGCGAGTCACTTTACCGTCCTTGATGGCTTGGTTCACCACTTTTACGACGGCGCAGGGAATGGATTGTTTGTATCGCCGTTTTTTGCCTGAAGAAAAACCGAAATTTTGTGTTACTGAATAGTTTAGTTCGTCGGCGCAGGGAATGAATTGGTAAAATCGCCGTTTTTTGCCTGATGAAGAACCCGAAACTAGTGAATAGTTGATTGCGACCGTAAGTTTTTTAATCCACTGAAACTTTTTATTCTTTGCTCGTGCGAAAGAAATTGTTGGGCTTATAAGGGTTAGCATTGCTAATTGTCAATCGATCACTCCAGAGTGATTATGTGAATAATAATGCACCTAATAAATTTTCTAAATCCTCAATTTTTGGAAACTTGTTAGCAGCTCCATTCATTGATCGAGTGAACGAAAAGAGCATTGTGGTCTGAAAAACTCCAAAATTCGGCGCTTCTTACTCATTTGTTCTTTTCCACCATGTCAGAATTGAATATGTAGGAGTTAAGAGATTTGCTCAAGTCATCCAATCCTAATGCAAATGAATTCCTACAACCACTGGTGAGAATTTATTACAGGCCCAAGGGCTTCAGGGGGCAGTCTCAAAGCGCGTGTCATTATCCACTAAAGCACTTTTAATTCTGTGTTTCATTTGTCCCTCAACAAAACCATTAATTTTTCCGATTCAAACCCTGTCCTCTGGAGCCGCATAATGCTCCAGAATTTAACACGTTTTGTTCGAAGGAACCCACCAGTGGTCACTGAGGGGATTTTTACAATGTTGCCGACTGACCTGCAGTCACTAACTCAGTTTTTATATATTACTCAGTGAAAGCTACATAAAGACATTATCTATTTAATGTTTATTGTTTTCAAAAATTATCTTCAAAGTTAACTGTAATTTTAGTAGAATGTTGAGCTTCAGCTTAACCCTGTGCAGTTAGCGTTCTAATGACTCACAGTCTTTCGTGATACCAAGTTTAGGGCAGGATATTGTAGCTTTGGAGCCCGGCAACCGCTTGTAGATCGTAGCTCTCGTCTTGTACAAGCAGGTAGTGCCCAGTACTTTCACGGTTCCTTTTTTAATGGACCTGCGTAGAGTGAAACACAAGGTACCTTAATTACGTGTGTCTATTATACGCATCACAGCGGGGTTGTGTACCCGCAACATGTTACTCAAGATTCTTATTGTGTTACAGAATACCGAGCATCATACTCGTGATCCCTCGGATGTCTAGAAGTCTCGTTCATATTCCCAGCATTATTTGAGACTTTGTTCATAGCAAATTCCCATTCAGTGTGACTTATGTCTAAAATAAATTAGAAACTCGTCGGGGAAAATTATTGTGATAAAATCTAAATTTACATCCATGGATAAGAACATCATGAAAATTTTACTGATAGCCCAAAACGTTTAAAACAGTTTCAGAAAATGTTAACGTTTAACTAAAACATTAAAATTGATTCTTTCATAAAAGTTTTAGCTTACGAGGAAACGTCTAACAAAAATATTTAAATTAAATCACTCACAAAAATTTCAGCTTACGAAGATAAAATTATTCATACGTCCCTATACCGTTGTTAGCGTTGATTTTAAAATGTTCACTCGCCCAATAAGTGCCGCTATGCCACCAGCTACCAAGCCTGGGACCAAGCTGATCCCGATGGCCGCCAATTGCGCCTCAGCTTCTGGTGCGCAGAGCGTCATCACCACCGCCACCGCAGCTGACGCTGTCAAGAACAGTTTTCCTTTCTGCAAACCAGTGACGCAGAAGAATTAATTTTTTTTGCCATTTCAGACGACCATTTGCTTACATTTTTTCGCTGTATGCTGCGAATGAATAGTGAAGATGAATCGAATAATTTAGCAATTTAAAACGACTACTTGCTTCTATTTTCTCGCTTTTTGCAGATAAGAGAAAACCGTTCTTTTTCTTCGAGTAGGTTTGTGTTACAGGAACTTCACGGAAAATTTGCTAGTAAAAAAATTGAACTCTTGTCTCTTTTGCATGTCTTTAGGAAGTCTTTCAACTCAGTTATTTCCGAAAGTGGCGCTCTCATGGGGCTACCTGCGCTGCTAAATCGCTACTTAATAGCGAACTTGAACCCAAACTCAATGACACCAAATGTTGTCCGGAAATAATTACTACTGTACTATATAAAATTGTGAAAACAAAATTCTGAAATTCGTGAATGAGCTATGGGGACAAAGCTTGACTATCGTATTGATTCGTGAATGACTCTTGAACGCTTAAAAAAATCACCATTTACTGGAGTAAGTTGAACAACTTGACGTTTTATCATGCAGCATAATCTTAAGAATGACTTTTTTAGTGAATAATTTCTCAGACATTTGTATTAGAGACTGATTATTTATTGAAATTAGAGCCAGTACACTATATTAAAAAGAATACGGCGAATGACTTCATTCGTATTTACTCTATTCTATTGCGGGTAAAATCCTAAGTATTTATTCACAACTATTCCTTTGAAAAAATACTTAATGATACTTAATGTTATAATGTACATGTATCATTACTAAAAAATAATATAACGTTACTTCCATCTATGTTGGAAGTAACATTCTCAATCAAAAAACCTTCAAACCTTCCATCTCTAGAAAGTGGAACAAAGTTACTGTGGCTAGTCGTATGCTTGATGTTATATAAGACTTTTGATTTGTCAATGAATCATGTAAGTTGAGAAGATCTTAAATGACATCGATGGTTAAGATTTTTAATATTTCCACAAATTATTTCAAAAGTACAGTCATTGAAGTCAAACTATTCGGAACCACTGAATTTCATTCCTTGAGCAATTATGAGTGGCTTTTTCTTTCAAAGTCCTATATAACCTTGATATTCATGCAGTTTACGTCAAAAATCTACCAATTTGCTTCCAACACTACTAATATGCTGGCAGCTACTGGCACAAATAATATACTGGCAAACTACTCCAAGCTACTCCATGGCACCGATAATAAACTGGAAGGCTACTCCATGGCACCGATAATAAACTGGAAGGCTACTCCATGGCACCGATAATAAACTGGAAGGCTACTCCATGGCACCGATAATAAACTGAAGGCTACTCCATGGCACCGATAATAAACTGGAAGGCTACTCCATGGCACCGATAATAAACTGGAAGGCTACTCCATGGCACCGATAATAAACTGGAAGGCTACTCCATGGCACCGATAATAAACTGGAAGGCTACTCCATGGCACCGATAATAAACTGGAAGGCTACTCCATGGCACGGATAATAAACTGGAAGGCTACTCCATGGCACGAATACTATACTGGCAGGCTACTCCATTGCACGAATAATAATAATTTTAATAATATACTGGCAGGCTAGTAGAACGAATGATGTATTTTACCTTAATATTAGCAGGCTTAATAAAATAATTCCAGCTGACATACGAGATAACGTATGCGCTTTTCTGCGAGATGATTCAACCAAAGGAAATTTATTACATCATGTCGTCGTTCTTTCCTCACCATTGCTGGAGAACTTTCCACGTCCGAGATGGTCACTGCAGTAAGCTGCCGGGAATAAATACAATTTTGTTAGCAAGGTGGGCTATACAGTGGGGGTTAAATTGTGAGATGAAAATGAAACGAGCGTATCGCAGTTTTTTTCCAGGACAAAGACTAGTCTGAATCAACGTAGGGTAGGTCAGTAGATTCATCAGGCAGAACTTCATTGATGAATCTACTAATGTATCTTAAAATGCTATCTAATTTAAACATGGAGGAAGGTTAACCAAATGCCTGCACATGCTCCTGAATTTGAATTAGTTGGATGATAACCACTTGTAGACCACTGGAAATTTTGAAATGTCAAATTTGAAGCGGTCGGGCCGCACTTATCAAATAAGTCTATATTCAACTGTATATCTTCACTGCAATGTACTCGTAAACTCTGCATTCACTATTACTTGCGAAGGAAATCGTTTTTGAGAAGCTCTAGTTTGAAAGTAGAGCTTTTCCTTAATTTTCTAAAAGTTGACGCACTAGTGTAGAATGCTTATGAAGACAAGGGTTAAACGTAATATAATATACAATATGTTTAATAACATAACATACTAAATATTCATTGAAAACTGATGTATATGACCAATACCATCGATGTTCACAAGGGCCTGAAAAGTCATGTGAATGAGATTCATTTCGAGTTAGAAATAACAGATATCTTTCATTTTACTTTTTAACTTATTCTATGATACCAATGTTTCTAACTCAAAAAGACATGATTCTGAATGAGTAAAACAATTTTAGTGCGAATGATCGCAAATCGAAATGCAAACGTATGGATATATTTGGAACAAACAGTCAAGCTTTTCTCTGTACTTGTTTAGTGCCTGCAAGCTTTTTGGGAACTAAAATTTTCAACGTTTTTAGATCATATCTTAATTGATTATCCTTTTATTGCGAAAAGTTAGGCTAAATATAGGTGATTTACTCTGTGTCCCTGATCTAGATGGTCGACTGTCTCTCAAACAAAAATATACTAAATTACAAAGTGCTGATGGAGAACCAACTAGTGTCCTTTTGTTTTAGCAAACAAAAGGCTTCTTTTCTCGATTTTGAATTATCAGTAATTTTTTCGTTCGTAAAATGAATTACTATTAATTGCAATTCGCTCGTAAAATTTTTTCGTTCATAAAATGAGTTTTTATGATTTAGAAGGACCGTTCTGAGCAAATGCTGGTATTTTTACAAACCTTTATGCAATTTTCACTAATGTTCATAATATACGCATGGAGGAATTTCAAACTACGACGGACTACTTACAACAACTTACGTTTGTCTCGGCAGGCTGAGGGCTGAGAGGGCAGGTATGGAAGTGTGTTGTGCTTGTACTGGCTATCGCTCGATGGTTGAAGTTCCGCTCGTCTACCACCACCTACTGCTGCTGCTACTCGTGATCCCACCGCATATATATATACTCTGTGAACGTCAGCCTTATAACAATTGCCAGCTGATAGCATGTGAAGGAAGTCATCCTCTATGCTTTCAAAGTAAAAAAGTAAATATTTAACAATATTAAAGGCTTCTACAGCTGCTCGTGACCCCACTGCATGCATGCCTATGTATATACTCTGTGAACCGACCACCTTGAAACAATTCCCTGCTGATAGAGGGTGATCAAACATGAGTGACATTATGAATAGTGTAGGCGCTCTTTTTGGCCTACGATGTTATAGGGGAATAGACTTCCCTTTACCACACGGTTCAATAAATTGATACTAGCCCGTTGCGTGCTCTCATGATTTATATCAGGGAACATGAACAAACATTAGTCCTTTTAACGGTAGCACAGTAATAGCAAACAATGATAATAGCAATGACATTGGCAAGTTTCAAAATATTGAGGAATTGCGAGGTGTCTGGAAAGATAAAGAATAAAGCTAAATAAGTCGGTAACAAAAATAAATGAATATGCATATGTCATCAATATATGTCTCAATATAATCAAATCCAATGTACATAGAAATAAACAAGACAATTGAACAGTGAACTACACGCTGGCCGATTGTCACGCATCTGGCGCCTAGAGAATCTACCTAGCATTAGCACGCTGGGATGATTCTTTCAACTATCTTTTAAGAAGCATGGACGGCGCCAACAAATAGCACAAAATATGGTGCACTAAAAAACTTACATCACCAACGTTTTTCCAGCTCTCCACATAAGGGAGGTTGTATTATTCCGTAGATATGATAGCGAAGGCATAGATATATGTTGCTGTCTTATGTCATTTAATACAACTCGACTTTGAAAATGGCAGCCCCTTGCACGCCAGAAGTTCAGCTTCACGAAACAGTCTCCCTTCTCTGCCGAAGAATCAAAGTTCATCATTCTGAAGTATGGAGATGTCAACTACAATGCAGCATTGAAGAGAGTTTTTGGAACAAAGTTCTATCCGAAAAATTCTAGCAAGATTCCAAACCAAACGGCATTTCAACGAGTCATTGACAGGTTTCTCGTGGCATTTCCGATGAGAAATGTTATTGAGCACGACGAAGGGAAAATTTCCAGTAATATTTCTGCCCAATAACAGTTATCGGCAAACTTTAGTTTCGCTTGTTCTGTTCAAAAATAATACTAAAATGTTCAAGTACGCTTTATTTAAGATCTTGTAATATCTTGGTTTTTCATCACGACACGAGGTTTAGCCTAAGGTAGCTTTAACTACCGTATCAAGCCTTAACTTCGTGAAGTAGGAAAAGGAAACTCTTAGCTAGGTTCCTATTCTTGTACTGAATCATCCATACACCGACTCTGCTTATAAGCTATAGCGCTCGAAAGTTAAACAATGCTCTTCCGGTGCATACCAATGCGATGCGCCCCCAAGGCACAGCTTCCGGCGGAGGTCCCATAAAGACATCTGACCTGAACGCGATAAGGCATCCGGCAAGACGCGCAAACCTCATCTCCGGAAATCCCATAAACACAACGATGCCTACTTCACAATATAACAACTTCCCTCCCTTTAGATGACTATATATGACAAAAAGAAGGAAGAGCTCAACAACCCATTCGCATTACAGGTTTAGTTACTCTATTTGATCTTCGAGGTTCATTTTTCACAGGGGAACTGCTAACAGGTTGAAAAGCAGGAGTCTCTGTTTCCCCACTACGGATAGATCCCAAACTACTGTGCAACAACTAATTTGAATGTCTCTTCAAGATTACATTTAATGCTAATATTAGAACATGAAAGACATTAACAGCAACTTTACTAACAATAATTCCCTTCAGCCACTTGGGACCACTTCTTAAATTCAGAGCAAGAACATGATCACCGACATCAAATTGAGTTACATACATAGGCTTAGACCTGGACACAGAATATTTAGGATGAACTCTATCTCTAGAAGTAACATATTTACGATTGTTTAGCGCAACAGAGGGAGCAGTTTTTGTGACACTTTGAGGAATACAATGAGATTGAAATAACGCGTAATTAGTTTGTACATCAGAGAAATTATGAACAGAGTTACCGTCACAAGTATCGTTCCTAGGCTTTTGCAGAATAACTTCGTTCTTCCGCTGTAGAGCCTCACTTGAACTCATCTTTGACACATCTTCCTTCCGACGTTGCACTGACCACCGCTCCTTTCCAGCTGCACTATGTAAGTGCGAGCTGCGTCAAATTCTTCTCGTGTAGGTCCCCATCGTGTAGGCTTAACAGGAGGAGGCCGTGCTGTAGTTGTAGATTTGCAAACTTTAGAAATGTGGCCTATTTTTCACATTTTTTGCATTTTAATAATTTAATTTCAAGGCATAGCAATTCTTTGTAAGGTGCTTCTGCCTAGTTCCGCAGCGAATGCATATGTAATTCGTCTGTAGTTTTTCTGCAGTGAAAAACGATGAAGATGAATCCTCACGAATAATATCTGGAGCGTCGAAGCTTTACTGTTCGATGAATTTTGCATGTTCAACGCATTCGTTGAAGGACTTGCTGTCACACTTCTGTAGAACCGCGCTGAGAATTTGCGCTGAATGTAGCCCAGCCACAAGAGCATCTCTCAAGAGACGATCGCGATCGCACTTTTCGTAGTTGCTCGAAGATACTAAGTCATTTAACGTTTTAGCATAACTTCGTATGGATTCATTAACACTTTGCTCTCTGTTTAGAAATGTAACAGATGCGCCAACAGTGGATTTCTTGACTTTAAATTATTGTATTAACTTTCCTTCAAGTTCCTCATATGTAGCATCAGTGAGTAACGTAGGTTAAATTCTTCGTTGTAGATCAGTAATGATGTTTACAGGCGAAGCTTCAACTATAATACTAGCTTTGTTACCACCATTGTTTCCCGCCTTCTGAAGAACGTCTGCACACTGTACTTGAATCGTTGTAGATATTACTCACTGTTTCTACTTCAACGTCGAATGGAGGACAGCAAACTGTAGAATGCGCCATCTTAATTTTAGAGCACTTGTAAAGTTCAAATTCACTTAGGAGGTTCGAAATCTCGTCGCCAGTTGTAATATCTTGGTTTTTCATCACGACACGAGGTTTAGCCTAAGGTAGCTTTAACTACCGTATCAAGCCTTAACTTCGTAGAGTAGGAAAAGGAAACTCTTAGCTAGGTTCCTATTCTTGTACTGAATCATCCATACACCGACTCTGCTTATAAGCTATAGCGCTCGAAAGTTAAACAATGCTCTTCCGGTGCATACCAATGCGATGCGCCCCCAAGGCACAGCTTCCGGCGGAGGTCCCATAAAGACATCTGACCTGAACGCGATAAGGCATCCGGCAAGACGCGCAAACCTCATCTCCGGAAATCCCATAAACACAACGATGCCTACTTCACAATATAACAGATCTGTAATCTGATTTATTTCTTTTTGCAATTCTATTTCAAGCATTGCAGCGTAGACGACGTGAAAAGTCTTTCATGAGCTCGGTGAAATTGAAAGCATCTTCTTTAGTCCTTAGCTCGTGAATAAAATTCTGTAAGAGATAATATTCCCGCGAGTGTTCACGTAGTTATTCGGCAATTTAGGACCAGGTATTAAAGTTTTAATTGGCCACCTAATCTGTTATGTCGGCTTAGGAAAGGTGTAAACCTAAACCTGGGTCTCGTTTTCTGTAAAGAATTTGAGAAAATTTTCATTTGTCTTCTTGGGGATATCTTCGTGGGAGAAAATGATGTTTCCAGACTTTATAATGGACTAAACAGAAATTTTCGGTGGATTGAGATCATCGGAAAAGGGAAGTCCAATTTCATTTGACGTCATACGAAGCTTGATATTATGTGGTCACATGTTTGAGATCATGTGAAGAGAGGAGCCAAACTTCATTTTCAAACAAACTGCATAAAATAAATTCGATTCCCCTTCTGGGTCAAATGTGTCTTGTGAAAGGGTGCGCTGTGTTGTTGGAAGGAGAACGGAATATTTTGAGATGCAGTTTAGCTCTTTTGGTGCAGAAGGGAAATTTTTCAATAAATGAATTTGTGTTTATTTGTCGAACCATCCGATGGAATGATATTTCTTGGATTTTTCCCTTCAGTAAGTTAGCAATATGAGATTTTATCTCCGTATCATAGCAGTAGCAGCACGCTCATTACTAATTTTAATACTGAAGCTGTTCTAAATTTTCTGTAAATTGTCTTTCATTGTTTATTTATCAAGTTGTAAAAAGCGTCACCCTTGGGTCTGACAAAAAAGTAGCGTACTGGCCTATCTAGCAAACCGACTTAAAAGAAAAATCATGCCAACAGAGATGACCTCCATACTAAAAATTTTTACCACATCAGCGACTGCACCTTCTGAAATTAACCCGCATACTAATCATCCTCCTACATAAACTGCTGCCGCAGAACAGATCTGACCTTTAGAGTGGCAGGATCAGCCGGTTTCTTGGCGGATGTTCTCCATCCCTTTTCGAAACTCGGAGAAGTCATCTCCTTCTGCGATTGGAGTGGCCTTTGGAGCTTCTTCTTTTGGCTTCTCTCTTCGAACTTATCTTCACCTATCCGGAGAAGATTTGGGGACTGGCGGGAGATCGTCTGGGCAAAAATCGCTCAGGAATGTCTCAAGGCCTATTTCTGAATTGCACCCAGACGCTATCCACAAGAACATGATCCTGTAGATCTCCGACGTGGGATGGACTTGGAGCTGGGGACGTGGAGGATAGCGAGAGCAATTTCGGCGTTACTCCTGACGACCTGTATAGGTGGGTGCATAGGTAGCCTGGACCTACTTTATGTACCTCAGTCATTAAGAGGAATTTTCGCTCTAGCCGTATGGGAGACGACTCCATTCATTCAATACTCTACCTTAATTATTTTCTAATTGCCTTGAACGGTTTGCCCTTCTAACATTAATTGGCCCAAATAGTTGAGACCAAAGGTTGACGCTTTCTCTAGGGTAATTTTTTTGTTTAGGGTAATTTAAATTTGACTAGGGGATCAGTGCTGAGCTAATGGTAATTCAGCCGTTACCTTTCGATTGAAATCCGTGTACGTCGCAACTAATGCTTATGTTCTTGTCTTTTCTTTTCGCAGGAAGGGAGTGAAAGTCCGGAGGCGTGGGGGTCGAGAGCGGGAATTTCGTTCTTGCCATAAATTTATTTACTCGGAACTTGAAAATTAAAAGTAAAAGACCCTTTGCCTTTTCACTCCTTACCAAGGTACTATCCTTATTAAATCTTGCGAAGAAGGTAAATGGCAAAACTTAATCTACACTTTATGAAAAATTATTAATGTCAAAAATTGATTCACTTCGAATGAAAAAGATTCCAACAATTCATCGATATATCCTGAAAATTACTCAACATATTTTACCTTCACCTAGGGTATGTTTTTTAATACACCCAAAACTCAGGACAGGCATTTTGTTCGCCAATTTGCTTCAAGTGCACTCGAAAAATGGTTCTGCAGCACTACTAATGAGTCATTCATTACTTTAATACAACAGGAAAAAAACAGTGCTTCCATGCTTTTTTTTTACCTTGTTCATCCAAGAACTAAAGCATCACTTTCTGAGTGATAAGGCCTGACACGGGGACAATACAGAAGCACGCATGTGCGCTGGCGGAAGGCAGCTTCAGGCACGCAAAAGGCGCAAGTGCTCAGCTGCATCGGAAGCGCATGTGTTCCAGGCGCGTCGAGGGCGCAGGTAATGTGGTCATGAAGAGCTGATGCAGGGCTTTACGGTACGGAGGGCTGATGCAGGGCTTTACGGTACGAAGGGCTGATGCAGGGCTTTACGGTACGAAGGGCTGATGCAGGGCTTTACGGTACGAAGGGCTGATGCAGGGCTTTACGGTACGAAGGGCTGATGCAGGGCTTTACGGTACGAAGGGCTGATGCAGGGCTTTACGGTACGAAGGGCTGATGCAGGGCTTTACGGTACGAAGGGCTGATGCAGGGCTTTACGGTACGAAGGGCTGATGCAGGGCTTTACGGTACGAAGGGCTGATGCAGGGCTTTACGGTACGAAGGGCTAATGCAGGGCTTTACGGTACGAAGGGCTGATGCAGGGCTTTACGGTACGAAGGGCTGATGCAGGGCTTTACGGTACGAAGGGCTGATGCAGGGCTTTAGGGTATGAAGGGCTGATGTAGGGTATCGACACCATGTCATCGGCGTAACTACCGAGTTCAGTCAGCATATCGAGCTAATGCACCAATTTCACTGAAGATGAACTGTTCCAGTTAATTTTGGCTAATTGGCATTTCAGAAGGACAGAAACACGAATAAAATGGTAAGGGTTTTAATTAACGATCACAAAATAATAAAAAAAATTAGCGAGAAAATTATCTGATGGGACACAGGAAAAGAAAACGGTTCCCTGTCCAAAAAAGTTTTTATTTAAAACCACAGGAACACTTCAACAAGGTGAAAGGAATCGTTAACTCGTTTTGAGATGAAGGGTCGAAGACGCTTGTGCTAGAGGCAGGTTACCCAAAACTCTCGGGACTCAAGAGAAAACGAAAGGAAGTAGAAATAAACAGCTCTTCCTAGCAACGAAATTGAACATACAAGAGACCCGTGCTAGAAGTTAACTTGGTTTTGTTGAGTGGGAGAAACACTTCCACGGGGAAAATGTGAGGTCTAGAGATGCGGGATAGGTTGACCTTCTTGTTCTTAAAATGAAACGTCTTTGTCATGCTATGGACCATCTAATTACAGTTCACTGCTGTCTTCTTTTTCAGTACCTGCAACTTTTCACAAACATCTTTATTAATTTTTTTATGCACCTTTTGCATAAATTCCGCGTTCCTTTATCTCCATACTAAATGGTGCTTTCCTCCTTCCTCACTTTAGAACGCCTTTGTTGCTGTTAAAAACAGACAGCTAATTTAATCTGTGCTGAGCGGCAGATGAGTGGGCTACTGATATGACTTTAAAATGAAATCGCATTTTCTCAATGTAATTGAGATCTACGAAACACGGTCGGTCCATCAACAAACAAGCCTGACGGCAAATCATTGAAATAAGGTCCATAAATTTAAAACCCTTACTGAGTCTGGTAAATACGGCCCCATCAACTTATAATGCCAACTAAATCAACGAAATGTGGTCCATCAACTTTTGAGCCCGACTAAATCAGGGAAGCGGTGCATTAACAGAAAAAGACTAGGCTAAATCAAAGACAGTTAAAGTTGTATAACAAACATAACAACAATAAAGAAAATGATAATTGTGTTGAACCGCACAATAGTTTCCACAATTGTCCACAATTTCACATTCCAGGACAGTGTTATGTGATTTGAGATACTTGGTCTAGCTGATCATGCGTCTCAATGACCCCTCCCAGAAATCCAGGAATACACATGCCCGAAGAGGACCGATAATTCTTCAGTAGAAAGATGATCCTAGACAGTCATTTCATTGGAATGGGTAGGTTAGGTCCTATTCTGTTATTTTGTTAATGTATTTGTTGAAATTTTATGAATTAAAGGGCAAGGATACTCAGGAAGTTCATCGCATCATAGTTTCATTTGCATGTCACTCTTGAGAAACTTTTGTATCGAGTTGCGTGCATTTGTGTACAATTCGAAGTTGCCAATGATGAATGAAAAGGAGCACCCGAATTAATGGGAATCTGATAGTTCAAATGTTGAATGGTTTTATATCATTTTTTTGTGTACATGGGAAGAGCTTTTTACGTTTTTGTGCAGTTTTATCCTCGAAATTTTCGCCTCTCTATGACAGGAAAAATGTACTCACCTTTCCTTATTGCTGAGAGCGAAAAAATATACTCCAATTTTAAACGCTAGCATCACAAAATTAAAATTCCAATACGAAGTTCTCATGTTGCGTCATTCCATTTTAATAACAGCTCTTTCGAGTTTTCGGCAAAATGTTGCATTACTATGTTTTTCGTGTAACTCTGAATTCTTGTTCCAGTTTGAAGTTCTAGTCGACGAACTACGGCACGAATCTGCTTTGGGCAATTATTCCGTACAAAATCTCAGAGAAGGAAAATGAAATAACTTGACATTTCATTGACACAATTCATGTATTATTATGCGATCTGGTGATCGCAAGTGCAAGAAGGTTAAAAGTAAATACACGCATGCAAAATCAAGGTGCAGGGATATAAGAAATGTGCGTTTTTGGGTTTTTGTCAGTGAGTTCACAAACTGTGTTCATGGGTCATGGGATACAATAAACTCAAGAATTCCTTGGTAATTGTCATTCAGTACACTCAATACATGATTCTTACGATCATAAAAAACTGTTGTTACTGCAGTATAATAATGGACTTAATACACAGCGATAATATTTTCGACTTCAAATTTTTGAAGCCAAGTGTTTCTTTTGTTTACTCAGCTTAGCAGTTGAATCAAAGAAAACTTTTAGAGAATACTGAAAGACTCACACATACTCTAAATGTATCGTAATGATGTTTTTGCATTGGGTTTAGGTAGTGTTTAATTTAAGTTTAAACTTATTTCAAAATTTAAATTCATTCAAGGCCCTAGCCGGATTTCAGATGTGCCAAATTTATATCCAAAAGAAACGATCCAATTTAGTTATTTTTCATTCCAGAGAATTTTAAGACCGAATAAGTTTACTTTTTATACTCAACTAAGGAGCTTAATTTATCATTAGATAACAATTTCACTCGAATTTAAGGCGAAGAATAGTAAAATGAAGCGGAATACCTCGTTAGGGTAGCCTGTTAAATTGGTTAAAATTTCAGTTGTTTGAACAAACATAAACGATTTTCCTTTTGCATATACGAATTATAAATATAAGTGCAAGGAAAAACGTTTGTAATGAGATCATTAGGTTATTTAAGAAAGTCAATGAATAAAAATATTTGGAACGTTTCAACCACCAGGGTCGTTATCAACCTGAAAACGAATATAGGAAAAACTTCTCAAGCGTCACATGTAAATAAAAATATATCGATCATGATCTCAATAAAAAAGTGTTTCCTTGCACTTTTATTTATAATTTGTTTGGACAAATAGAAGTTCTGAAACACGTCCTTCTTCGAGGATATGGTAATGGACCTATAAAAATCTACACGGCCTGTAATTGTTATGTTGGTGCGGTCTCCCGAGCAAGGAAATAAGCTGGTGAGATCAAATGCTCTTTTCTATTGCTTGAAAAAGTTGGCTGCTTCTTCCGATGTCACTTTGCCGTCCTTGATGGCTTGGTTCACCACTTTTTCGACGGCGCAGGAGAGTGCGTCCTTGCGTCGGCGTTTTCTGCCTGGAGGAGAACCAGAAACTTTCAATTGCCGGGTGGCTTAAATTCACGTCTGTGATTTATATTTTTTCAATTGAAAATAGTCTTAATATATTTTATTTCATGTCGAATTTACTCGCATATATGTTCTTTGAAGTTACTGCAGAATTGCAGTTCCTTCCTGATCCTCAAATCGGTGGCCACCTGAAGCCAGTGCCAGTTCAATAATGGTTGCTGCAATGACAGTAGTATGAAAACCAAATTGCTGACATTAAGGGGTTAATTCTGATTCTAACGCTTTAAAATCCAAATACAACGAATTTCTTTCAGCATTTAAACCCAGACCTTTTGAGTTGCTGTATGCTACACAATAGAAAAATTAGTCAATGGAGGACCTGTAACGGGCTGCATGAAGTTGTTTGACCGTTAATTACTCACATTCTTTATTGATGCCAAGTTGAGAACAGGTCACCGTGGCTCTGGAACCAACCCACCACCTGTATACAGTAGGTCTGGTCCTGTACTTGCAGGTAGTATCCAGTACGTTAAGCTCTCCTCTATCAAAAGATCTGCGTAGACGAAAGAGAAGGATTTAATTCAGCAATTATTTCAATTAGCATTTGTTCTTTAAAAAATTCCATGTGAAACATTTCAGGTAGATACCAATGGCTGAATTATCACGAAAAAATACGTTATATCCGGGTGTTTTTAAAGAACTCTTCGCATTGCTTTTCTAAAGCAATTGTAATATCTCTAGGAGAAATATTGCTTTCATGAGAACATTTCAAGTACTTCATTTACCAATTGGGTGAAGTGAGGAGACGAAGAACACAAAATACGATTTGAGGAAGATAACTAACACTAATGTACGATACATTTTTTATTGTTTGTAGAGTGAAGGCGTAGCTTGCGCTTTTTTGGGGTTTTAAGACCCTATGAGCCTGAATATGAGTTGTGCAAAAGGTGGCATTTATTCCCTTGCAACTGCACGGTTACGGAGAGTCTCTTTTTATTTAAGTTAAAATTGGGATCTTTTGTTTCATACTTTCACTTTCATAGTGTTTTCGAATACAGATGATGCCTAATGAAATATATAGCAGGATAGTCAGTTTTTACTTGTTGAAAACTAAAATCTAAACATGACTTATATTGGATGAAAATGAAAATTAATATCATTCAGATGACGTCAGCAACTCATTTTCGATAGTTATCATTCAAGAAAACTGACTGACAGCTTGTACCATATTTTACCTCTTAACAATTTGGGGATATTATTTAGTGGTATTCGGTGTACTCCCATTTCACAATTTTCCTTCAGGTTTCGATTCCCGTCGGATTCCCGCTCAAATCATTTGATTTTGACCATTTATGCTGACGGGACACAGGCTAAAAATAGAACTATGAAAATTGAGTTTCAAATTTTTAGTAGGCTTGTCCGCAGGCCACAGTAGCTTCATTTATTGAGCATGTCACCTCGAGAGCAGAGCCAAAAAATGTCAATATTCAGCAAAACCGCTTAGAGAATTTTCATCTAGATTCATTGTTATGAAAGTCACTCTTATCAACTTGTATATCAGTACTAACTTATTTTGAACACGAACCATTGGTTAACAGGTTTACTATGTTTCTGCGGTTGCTACGGTCGGGAAAGTTAGGTTGGAAAAAGCAGAATTAAAAAGCCGTCTTTACAGCTTGACAACGTTCTTATCCTTTTTAACAAGCAGGACAAATACAATTGCACGATAACATTATAACTTGCAGGCTGTGTAATTTCAATAAAGGAAGTGAAGTCAATGAAATAGTAGCCATAGTGACTGGTTTGTAAATGTGAAATTTACAAAGTGAAACCCATACATATATAGAAATAGGCAGTAAACGTGTTGAATTCGATAGGTAACTCACCCAATAAGAGCTGAAACGCCACCAACTATCAAGCCTGGGATGCTGATTGCGATAGTCAACTGCGCTTCAGCCTCTGAGGTGCAGAGTGTCATCATCACCACCACCACAACCGACGCTGTCAATAACAGTTTTCCTTTCTGTAACAGAACGATGATAACCGACGAAACAATTAAGCTCCTCAAAACGAGTAACTAAACACCTCATTTAAATTCGTTTATGTGATCAGAGCAGGTCATCACCAACCACTGCCGCATTCACGTGGCTAGGAGCACCAGTGCTGCACAGCAGCTGCACAAAAATGCTACCTTGATTGTATCAGCTACTTTTAACGTGAACATCCTGACTGAAGCGGTGCAGTTTTGCGCTGTCACATGACGGCTTCGGACACTATTTGAGATTCTGCAGAAATTTCGCTCGACACGAATATTGCAGCTATGAATTGCACTGTATGGTCTCAACTGCCCAGATACCGGCAGCGGCTTTTAATTTAGTATATATCTTAACTTTTTGTGGTCAAGTAGCTCGTTTGCTTTCCTGAAGTCGATTGCTAGTAGCGACGCTTCAAATAAGATGTCCGGGAAAAATTGCACTCGTACAGCTTTTGAATCACTACCAATAATATGTGAATACAACAATGTCTAAAATGATTGAGTTCATGGAAATGATCACGCTCAGAGATGAAAAGGAGAACCAAAGTTAAAATATACATTTTCTGTAAAATTTTGGGAATATTCAGATGAAAGCTATACAGCACCACCGCCACAGCCATATATGAGCTCTCGGATGGAGAAGACGTTGTTCAGCGGTGTAGCGTCTCAACCCAAAAACCCTGAAGGTGAGTTAACATTAGTTTTTCAAATGCCGATGTCGTTAACTAGAATTCAATTTATTTCGGTTGATTAACCATGACGTCGATCCTAAGAAAAGTGGAACAGCTTGATTATATCAAGCCGTAAGTGACATCGATGTTTAAGATTTTGACTATTTTCCCGAATTTGTCCTTGATGACTAAAGTCATTGAAGTCAAAATATTTGGAATCACTGAATTTCATTCGTTGAATAGTTAAGCCTGGCATTTTCCCGCTAAGGCCTATAAAACCTTGATAGGCACGCGCTTTTCATAAAAAATTTTCCGATTTGATTCCGACACGACTGATAAACTGGCAGGCTACTGCCACGAATAACGTACTGGGAGGCTACTGGCACGTATATTATGCTGGCAAGTTACTGGCACCAATAATATACTGGGAGGCTACTGGCTCGAATAATCTAATGGCAGCTACTGGTGCGAATAATATACTGGCACGACTAATATGCAGGGTGTTCGGGATACGAGGCGCGTCCGTAAAATAAGTTCCACGGATTTTTTTCACATCAAAAAACTGGTTTAATTGCAAAGAAAAGAACATTTTTGGAAAGTTCAGTCTTTCTTTTATTTTTCTACATAATCGCCGTTGCGTTTTATGCACTTCTGCATTCAAGGCACCCACTTCTTTAAACCAGAGTCATAGAACTCTGCCGCCTGTCCGTGTAGAAAACTAACAAACGCGTTTTGTACCTCTTCATTGGTCTGGAATTGGGTTCCGCCAAGGTTTTTCTTCAACTCGGGGAAGAGATGGAAGTCACTTGGTGCTAAGTCTGGGCTGTAGGGTGGGTAAGACACCATTTCCCATCCAAATCTTTCGATGAGGGCTGTGGTTCGATTGGCGGTGCATTTTTGGTACCCATCTTGCGCAGACCTTTGAATAGCCTAAATGTTCAGTCAAAATCTTGTCAATTGTGGTTTTGCTGACCTCCGGAATCTTTTCGCACAGCTCCCGAACTGTAATCCGTTGATCTTCAAGCATTGCCGCTTCGACTTTGGCAACTGTTTCGTCGGAAGCCGATGGCCGCCCTGCACGGGCTTCGTCATGGACGTCTGTTCGGCCATTTTTAAAGTCCCTGACCCATCTGCGCACCATCCCGGAGCTCATTCACTTGACAAAGTTCTTTGTGAATTTCCTTCGCCGATTTCTTCTTAGCGGCCAGGAAACGAATAACAGCCCGCAACTCGCAGCTGGCGTGAGACGCAAGATGAAGCTCCATCTCTGACGGCTGCTGAGCCAAGACTAAACGTCGCACTTACGGTCGCAGCGACGCTGACTTGGTAAGGGATTGGAGTGGGGGGACCAAACAACCTGCCTCTGTTGCCTGGCCGCGCATAGAAACGATCCTAGCGCCAGCGGCAGCCCGTGGAACTTATTTTACGAACACGCCTCGTAAATTTGACAGTTTTATCAGGAAAAACGAAAAGCGCTTGGTATCAATAGAATTTATTTGATTTGAAAGAAATTCAAAAGGCAAGAAAATTAGACTATTGTCGAAGAGTTGTCCTCAAAATAACCGCCACTAGCGTGTTTTGCAGCCTCAATTCGAGCCCGGAACCTGGAGCGCCCTGATTTTACTCTTTCCCGTGGAAGGCCCTCAAAAACCCTTTTTATTCTATCGATTAACTGGTCTCTTGTAGTACTGGCACGGCGATTGGTATCTTCCTCGACAGCACCCCATACATAATAATCCAACGGGCTAAGTTCAGGGTAGTTCAGAGGCCAACATCGGGATTTGGGAGCATCACATCACCTCTCAGGATACGTATCCGGAAACTATAATAGTTTGGGGAAATTTAGCCTCCTCGTAGCCTCGTGGTCTTCATTGCAATTCTCTAGTTTAAGCCGGATTGTTTTACAGTGTTCAGGGAGCAACCATAATCTCATTTTGATGGCCGGCGCAAATCATCATGATGCAAGTTATTCTCTCCCACGATTCAGTTGGCTCCCAGTCATCCATTCTTGCTGTCAGCGTGTACATGAATGAGGGAGGGCTTAAACTTTAAACTCAAACCTAGTTGCGATAAATAAATTTTATAAATCTGAAAAAATTAAATATTATTCTGTCAAAATTTTCCTGAACTTCCCTTTGATACCAGCAGGCCCAATCAAATAATACCAGCCAATATATGCGCACTTCCACGAGATGTTTTAATCAAAGGAAATTAATTACGTCAATCGTTCCATTGTATTTTACTCACCATTGCTGAAGAACTTTCGACGTCCGAGATGGTCACTGCAGTAAGCTGCAGGGAATAAATACAATTTTGTTATCAAGTTGGGCTACAGTGTGGGCGAAATAGTGAAATGAAAATAAAATGATCGTATTCGCAATTTTTTAGGACAAAAGCTATTCTGAGTAAACGTAGAGTGTCTTCAGTGACTCCGTGGCGTGAGGACGGGTGGGCGCTCGCTCCGAAACAAAGTGCCTATTGTTAGAAAGAATGTACCTCTAACCTAAATGGGTACCCACTCTCGTCCTGAGTATTCAAATGTGATTTAAATACCCCATATATAAAAATAATCAAACTAAGAGTATAATATTCCCTCAAAAGTGTGAGAGTATTCAACCCTCGTTTACACAACGACCGAACTCCCTCAATCTTCAAGATGACTAACAAACGACGCAGTACCAACAACAGCAGCAACAACAGCATCGAGTTTCAACCGAAGTTTGGTCAATACCCTGATGTGTCTAGCCTTACGAAAGACGGTAAAGAAGCGGTTTCTGTCCTTATAAAATACTTCGATTCAGTGATGACAAAATTTAATAGTGGTATTGTTCAAATGCAAAATGAAATAAGCCACCTTAAAACGCTATTTGAAACAAAAGAAGCGGAACACAAAAAAATTCTCGAAGAACAGAATGAGAAAATAAATAGCTTAACCTCCCGCCTCGACCAGTTGGAAAAAAATGATCAGCGCCGAGACATTGAAGACAAAAAATGTACTCTCGTCATTTCTGGAAGGGAAATACCGCAATCTCACGCAGGCGAAATCTGTAAGGATACAGTCTGCCAGCTCCTAAAGGACAAGATCAACATTGACCTCTCCGACACTGACATTACGTCAGCTACAAGAATGGGGAAAAAAACAATAACTGGGAACGTAGATCAAAGAAACATTGCATTTGAACTAAAACATTATAACAAAAAACGTGAAATTCTCAACGCCTGCCGAGAAAAGAAACCACAGTTCTTCTTCATAAATGAATACCTCATACCTTCACGAGCTAACGTCATGTACATTCTGAGGATGGCCAAAAGGAAATTCCCGGATAAAATTGGAATCCCAAGAACACAGGATGGAAACATTTTCATATTCAACCCCGGAAACCAAGATTCAAGACGCCGCGAGATCAACACGCCAGATGACCTCGAGCAATACCTGATGCAACAACTTAATATGACATCGAAGCAGGTCATGGGTGACCAGACTAGGTGATCCCCTAAATTAGATATGTCAGTTTCGTGTTAATTTAACCTCAATTAGGTATCGTGTCAGTTTAAACTCAACTTGATGTTAGTCTAACCTGAATCTATACAAATGTATAAGAGATGTGTTTGTAAACATTTATGACAGCTATGTGTGAACTTTTGAAACAACGCAATCAGCAATTTTTCACCTCCCAATGTTACTGTGAATTTTTTTCTTTTTTTACCACTATAGTTATTATTACGCGTAAACCATATTAGCTGATTATATCATTGTCGTTATAATCTTTAAAACTTATTACCTGTTGTATGTGAACTTGTAAAAACGCCTTCATGCGGCAATCTGTTTACACCAATGTTGTGATATTGAACTCCAATATTATTCGCTCATGGACTGAGTTTATGTGTACTCACGTAATCGCACTAGATTTTTTTTTATACTCTATTCTCTCGTACTTCATAAGCTAGTTTTTTAGACAGGAATATCCCTTAAAGCTTGACTCTGTATTTCGTTTTTAAGCTCTATAGTACCTACTTCTTACTGTTTACTAATTTTAAATGACTGATCACCCTGAGATATTCGAGGAAATCGACCCAGATCTCAATCATTTGAACAGAATATATCCAAACCTAAACGACTCTCAAGAGTGTAGGTATACTAATATATCAAAATTCAACGAAACTATACGAATAACTGACCGAGATTTCTCACTCCTGTGTTGGAACTGTAGGTCACTCTATCCAAAATTGGAAGAGGTACAATGTACTATTACTGAACTTAAATATAACCTAGACGTGATTAGCTTCACCGAAAGCTGGCTAGATGACTCGACTAAAAACATGATTCGATTTGAAAATTATCATAGTTACCATTCGCTAAGAAAAAACCAGCGGGGCGGAGGCATCAGCACATATATATCTAACCACATAGATTCGAGAACCATAGCAAGTGCAACAATGAATCAGGATCATATAGAATCACTCTTCGTGGAACTGTCTAGAGATGGTAAACGCATTGTGCTTGGAACGGTGTATAGGCCTCCTACAGCCTGTCCTATATCCTTCCTGAATGAGCTGAATCGTATTATTTCTCAGTTCAACAGGCCCTTATACAATGACATAATAATATGCGGTGACTTCAATTATGATCTACTGAAACATGAAAGCTATGAACCAATCTCTAATTTCCTAACAACCTTTCAGTTTCAATCCTTCCTTCCGATCATTACAAAGCCTACACGAATAACCTCAGAGTGTGCTACGCTGCTTGACAATATCTTTATGACAGACCCAAGTGATTTTCTTGCTGGAATAATTACTTCTGACTTATCAGATCACTTCCCAGTTTGTCTTATTAAGAAAAATGTCTATATTGCTTGCACCAGGGCACGGGCTGAAACTTACTCATATCGTAAAATAAACGAATCAAATCTTGAAGAAATGCGCACCGTTCTAGAAGAATCAATGCCTACATTGCACATCTCTCAACAAAATTATAATGCTACGAGCATTGATGAAGCAGTAGTAAAGTTGACTGAAACTATAATGACCGCATACAATCAGTGTTGCCCAATTGTAACTCGTACAGTTACCCCGAAAAATAAACAAAAGCCCTGGATTACTAGAGACATCGTAATAAATATAAAGAAACGTCAAGCGTACCTAGCCCTCCTTTGCGAAGGGCAAATATCTAGAGAAACATATAACCGATTCAGAAACTATGTAACAAACCAGATAAGAACATCAAAAAAGAACTACTTTACGCTCAAGTTTACTCAATTCAAAACTGACGTTAAAAAGACTTGGCATCTCCTTAACTCTTGCTGTAAACCGAATAATGCCGATAAAAAGGAAATTGAATATGTCATTCAAGATAATGTGAAATACCATGAGAAGAAAGAAATTGCTAATCTCTTTAACAACTTCTTCGTAAACGTAGGGAAAACTATAGCTGATGGTATTCCAAGTGAACCTACTGATCACCTGGAATTTATGGATCATATTCGAGAACCCAACTCCTTTTACTTTTCGCCTACAAACTCCTCCGATGTAATTACGTGCATAAACAACATGAAAAATAAATCGAGTGGGCTACAAACGTTTCCGACTAAAGTACTTAAAGTTATTGCTGACATTGTAGCCCCGCTGATATCAAATATTATTAACCAGTCTCTCTCACTAGGCACTTTCCCGAACTCCCTCAAATTTGCTAGAGTAACCTCTATCTTTAAAAGTGGTGAAAAAACCTGTGTAAACAATTATCGACCTATCTCCGTACTACCAATTAATTATTAGCAAAGCATTCGAAAAGATTGTGAACAAAAAAGTGTACTCTTATTTTGAACAAAAATCATTTCTTTACGACAAACAATGCGGCTTTCGCTCTAAAAATCAACAACACATGCTATATTAAATCATTTACAATTCCTCTATTCTAATATAGATGAAGGAAAGCCTGTCTTCTCTGTATTTCTTGACTTTCGAAAAGCATTCGATTGTGTGGACCATAAAATACTACTCTCGAAACTACACTGTTATGGCATTCGAGGGATTGCCCATGATTGGTTCAGATCATACCTAACAAATCGGAAGCAATACGTTGTCATTGACGACGCAAAATCAGACCCACAGACAATTAGCCATGGAGTTCCACAAGGATCTGTTCTTGGGCCTCTCCTGTTTCTGATTTTTATCAATGATATTTTAAAATCTACATCATTCTTCAAATTCATACTTTTTGCCGATGACAGTATGCTTTCTGCGGTCCTTCGGAACCAAAATCCCGCTATGATTGTGGAGAGTATAAATAATGAACTTCATAAGGTTTCATCGTGGCTCAAAGCTAATAATATAAGCCTTAATATTGATAAAACAAATTATATTAAATTCTCATACAAGAAAGATGTATCTCTTCCATGCATTAAAATTGGCGAAGGTGAAATCGAAGAAACCAACTCATGTAAGTTTCTGAGTATCATAGTAGATAAACATCTGACCTTCAAAGAGCACATCACTCATATTAGTTCTAAATTATCAAAACCCATCGGAATCCTGAATAAAGTTAAAAATTTTCTGCCTGAAACAGCTTTACAAATGCTCTACCGAACGCTTATTTCTCCATACTTGCAATACGGAATAGAAGCGTGGCACGGAACTGATAAAAATAAAACCAACAAAATTTTTACTCTGCAGAAAAGAGCTGTCAGAGCGGTAAAGAACCTAGAATATAATGCTCACACAAATGATTCTTTAAAAAATTTACAAATACTTAAACTTTCGGATCTCTACAAAATCTCCATCTGTAATTTCATTTACAAAACACTAAGAAATGATGGCGACAATAGCCTAAGACAATTATTGACTGCGCAAACTGGTCATCACAACCATTTAACCCGAAATAGAAGTAAATTCATGCTTCCTTATTATTCGAAGGCCCGGTCGCAACACAGTATCCTCTTCGTTGGAACCAAAACTTGGAACTCTATACCTGCGGAGATCCTTAAATGTAATTCGTACAAAGTATTCAAAAGACATCTTGAGTCTCACTTCCTATCAGAATACTAGTCGTGTAAGATCACCATGTGAAATCTTACCTCCTACATGTAACTTATGATAATGTAATAATGTAACTTGCTTTGGGTAACATAACCGATCTTCAGTCTGCTCTTGAATCGTTTTATCGAACATACTGTTAAATATAGCCGATTTGACCTATATTGTAAAATACAGCATAAAATATCGAGTAAATTATCTCGATGATCAGTCTAATGCGAAACTAGGTTAAGTAAACTAGGTTAAACATTATTGTACACCTTAGAATAACGTGATGATAGGATGCCCTAGAAGTCGCTGAACTTGTTCGGGCCCACAGGTAGCTATACTCAAACTTAACCATTGTACTAGACTTAAGAAACATTCTACCTCTGTATCACCTGTGGTAATTAAATTGTTTAAAATTGTTTAAATTGTTTAAGAGTAGGTACTCGTAGGTTAGCTCATCAAGATGAACTTTTTTAACAATCTAGTAATGCATCATAAAATGCTTTCGACTCCTACCTACGAAACTTTCAGTCTTCTTTGTACAGAGTGACCCAGAAAGAACACTTGGATTGTTACTGACCATCTTTATTCTGTTCACTCCTGTCCTGATTTTTCAGCGACACTACGCTTTTTCCATTTCATATTTTATCATGTTTCATGAATTTCTTTCTCAACTTAGTGTTTCTACGCACCCAGTGAATAGAATTCACGTTCCCTCAAGTCCATACTAAATGGTTCCTTGAAATCTATGCATTCTCATTGCGCCATCCAATACTACACAAATATCTTGAAATCAAATCTAAACTTGGAAGCAGGCCAGCAAAATGTACGTACATGTTCCTGAATTTGACATGGTAGGCTGACAACCACGTTGGCAACTGAAGATTTTGAAATAGGGTAATTCATCAAATGTCGAACTGAACTGATTATCGAACAACTTTGGAAATATGCGCGTAATAAATTTAGTAAGCATCCAAACTTGCTCAGTGCCAGTGATCTTACATCTAAAACTCCTATTTTAGTGATAAAAACTCATTTCTGTGAGCTGCAAACTGCTACCAGCGGTTGCGAACGCATTTTCTGTAAGACCCTTACAAATTGGTCGAATTTTTTCACTCGAAAAATCTTACACACCTCGGGAAAATTGCGACGGTTTAATTGTTGTAGGGTCACCGTCAACCTCCCGTCATAACTAGAGAGTAGTGTTGTCATATGATGTTCTGTTGCTGTATTTTTTTCTTTTCCGCCAAAAACTTGATAATAATTCCATGTTCGACATTCAGTTCCTTTTTCATGTCAGTATTAAATACTGAACAAAGGTGTTCGAATCAAAATTCCTTAAAAATCATGAATTTATGCCTCGAACAAGGCTTTTCGATTATTAATTCTTTTAAATAACTGAATCGATCTATTGAACGCCTGTTTTATTTCATTAAAATATTGTATTAACGCTTGATAATAACATTGAATAGTTGAAGATGGGAATTCTGGTGAGGGGCTACCAATCAGCTGCTGGTGTTCCAAGGCCCTCAAGATCATCAATGATTCGTCTGGCTACATTTACTGATGATGAATCCCTTGCCAATAAAATTGATGCAAGCATCAATAATAATTCATTGACGAGTGCTTTACACTCTACTCCAAAAAAGGTCACACAGGTTGATGATCACAATGATGGTTCAACAAACACTGCAAATGAAACATCGACATCATATTAAAATTTTGATAACTCTCCATTCAAATGCATCTCGAAAATAAGTAATGAGACAGTTATTTCAAACAAGCAAACAAAAAAAAAACATCGGCATCTTTGGGATGCTTTATTTCCAATCAAGCCTGATACAAATGATCTTAAGCATTGGTTTTTCAAATGTCTTATAACTAACATTATATATAGGACACCATGACGGTTCCCCCGTAAAGCCGGTACCCATTTCCGACACCTGGGTCGAGTGGGGTATTGTGCTTGAGCTTTCCCTTATACCCAACGGGGAAAATCGCAGCGCCAGCGCCGGGATACGAACCCGCGACTCCAACATACAAGTCCGATCCCTTAACCGCTGTGCCCCTGCGACCATTTCCAAGAAAAGCCAGTGCACCAAAGAAAAAAAAAAGAATGAAAGAAAAACGTTTATTTTCCAAGTGGCCACATGAGATACATGTCAACATTTTGGGTTTTAAAAAGTTTCTTAATATAGGACGTCCTAAAACAAAAGTTCCATACAAGGAGTACTAATTGACAAACCATCAGAGGCGTACAAATAGAAAAGCCATATGAGGCATAATAATTGACAAACTATACGAGGTGTACTAATAGACAAACTATCAGAGGTGTACAAATAGATAGACCGTACGAGGCATATTAATGGACAAAATATACGAGGCGTACTAATAGACAAACCATACGTGGCGTGCTAATACGAGGCCTGTCGAAAAAGTATCCGACCTTTGGCCAGAAAAAATACTTCAACAACCTGACGGGGTTGGGACCCTAATCCCCTTCAAAGTAGGCTCCTTGTGCTTCCACACACTTAGCCCACCGATCCTTCCACTGCCGGAAACACCTCTGGAAGTCTTCTTTTGGAATGGTGTTCAGCTCTGTCGTCGCGTTCCGCATTATCTCTTCTCTACTCTCAAAACGGGATCCTTTCAGTGGTGTCTTCAATTTTGGAAACAACCAGAAGTCGCAAGGAGCCAGGTCTGGAGAGTAGGGAGGTTGGCGAACGGTCGTAATTCCATGTTTGGCCAAGAAATTGCGGATCAAATGGGATGAATGTGCGGGCGCGTTGTCGTGATGCAAGTGCCAGTTGTTCGCAGTCCACATGTCTGGTCTTTTGCGCCGAACTGCATCACGAAGTCGCCGGAGAACATCCTGATAGTACTCCTTTGTCACTGTTTGTCCTTCCGGTGCGTATTCGTGATGCACAATTCCACGGACATCAAAGAAAACAGTCAGCATCACCTTGATTTTGCTTCGCACCTGCCGCGCTTTCTTCGGCCTTGGAGACTCGGGATGCTTCCATTGGGATGACTGTCTTTTTGTTTCTGGGTCGTACCCGTACACCCATGACTCATCTCCAGTTATCACGGTGTTCAGAAACCCAGGATCAGTGTTGGCGGTGTCCAGAAGGTCCTGTGCAACGTCACGACGGAGGTCTTTTTGTTCCGGCGACAACAACTTGGGCACGAATTTCGCAGCCACTCGGTTCATGTTCAAATCGTCACGCAAAATGGCATGTGCAGAATCTTTACTCACTCCAACCTCTTGGGCAATCTCCCGCACGGTCAAACGACGATCTGCCATCACCAAATTTCGCACCCTCTCAACAACAGCTGCACTCCGAGAAGTTTTGGGCCTGCCACAACGCTGCTCACTCTCCGCTGATGTGCGGCCATCTTTGAATCGGTTGAACCACTCCTTAATTTGTGTTACACCCATAGCATCTTCCCCAAACACCTGCTGAATCTTACGAATTGTTTCAATTTGAGAATCACCAAGCTTTTGACAAAATTTGATGCAGTGTCTTTGCTCAATTCGTTCAGTCATCTTGCAAGAAAACTAAATCCGACAAACACTTAGAACAGCACCTTACTTGGCGACCACCAGCCAGTGACTGGCCCAAGTGAATGCGGTGAAAAATGTCAAGCATGCGCATTAAGATTCCTCCTTCCACCGTGCACAGTGGCGCCGCCTTAGAATCACTACTTTGCGCGGGAAAAATTAAGGTCGGATACTTTTTCGACAGGCCTCGTAGTCTAACAAATGTTCCTTACGAGGAGAACTAATTGACAAACCATCCTGTTCGAATCAAAATTCTTGTTCGATTCATGTTCGATATTGATGGAATTATGTTATTAAAGAATTCGATTTTTAGAACAATAAATAAATTCTAACAATCTATGTTGTCTTTAAAGCGACATCACAGAACAAGAAAGCAACTGTTCAAGAATAATCTTGAGGCCCGCAACAGTTATTCAGAGCAAAAGTTACCGATTTATGAAGGTTGTTTCTAGACACACGTGGTTTCTGTTCGATATTTGATGAATTACCCTAGTCGCTATTATCAAATTTGAAGCGTTCGAACTGCATTTGCCAAATAGGTCTAAATTCAACTCCATATACAGGGTGGTCCAAAAAGTAGGCGGACAATAAATGAAAACATTTTATATATATATATATATATGGGTGGAACTCTTGGTACAAACTTCGGCTACTAGTAGAAAATACAATTTAAACACTTTTTCATCAGTGAACAAATATTGAAAAACGCTTAGTTTTTTAATTATTCGGCTAAGAAGTTTTTAATGCTACGCTACAAGAACACAACAGCGATTTCACAACAGACAGGAATAAGGACAATATGGGGAATTAGAATGAACAAGTGTTGGCAGAATCGAACATGTTTTATTTACGGTTTGAAACATTAATTCACAGATTCAGGAAATTTCTAGAAATTCCTAGTCAACGTTAGCGACCCCTGGTGAGAAGCGTATGTGTATCTTTTGTCAGTTAGCACCGTGGCACTAAAGTGGTAAGATGTATCGCCTTACAAATGCACAAATGGCAGACATGCATTTCACTTCTGGTGCTGCTAATGGTAATACAAGACGTGCCGCGAAAATCTATCACGAACGTTACCCTAATTGAGAAGTCCCTGATCATCGATTATTCACTGCATTGCACCGAAGATTGACGGCAACCGGCAGTTTTAGTGTAAACAGAGTAGACGTTGGTCGCCCAATAAATTATCATCGAGAGCAAGAAGAAGTGTTGGAACATTTCCGTAGAAACCCGCGTACGAGCACCCGTGCCGCAGCAGCATCTTAGGGTATTCGTGACCATAGTACAGTGTGTCATGTATTGAACCGGAATAATTATCATCCGTATCACTTCCATAGAGTCCAGGGTCTCCTTCCTGTTGATTATGGTCCTCGTGAGCGATTCGCGCAGTGGTTTTCAGATCGGGGGTAGAAGATACCAATTTTGCAGAGTGTGTGTTGTTTACGGATGAAGCAACCTTCAGCCGAGATGGAATTTTTGATTATCATAATTTTCACTCATGGCAGCAGAACAACCCTCATGTCATCCATGAACGTCATCACCAACATCGCTACACTTGTCAATGTTTGGGCAGGTATCGTGCACAATCAACTCATTGGTCCATACATTCTGTCAGAGCGTCTTACTGGAGATGTGTACAAAATCTTTCTTGAAGAAGTCCTTCCTGGTTTGTTGGAAAATGTGCCATTAGGTATTCGTAGACGACTTTGGTTTCAACACGATGGAGCTCCGGCACATTATGCTCTAAATGTGCGACGGCTTCTTGACCAACAATTTCCAAATCGATGGATTGGTCGTGGAGGTGCTGTGTCCTGGCAACCGAGATCACCTGATTTGACTCCGTTAGATTTTTTCTTATGGGGGCACTTGAAATCTCTGATTTATGCGACACCTGTGGAGTCGGAAGAAGACTTTGTCGCTCGAACTGCAGTCGCTGCTGGAGATATCGCTGACAACCCAGGAATGTTTGGCAACGTACACAACTCGCTTCGACGAAAGTGTCGTGCGTGTATCGATGTTAAACGTTGAAATTTTGAACACCTACTTTGATTCCTTACTATCTATTATTCATTAAAGTACCTCATGTTATTTAACGTTTTTCATCACCCTCGTGTGTTATTATTGAATATTAGTGCATGGGGTTAACTAGGATCGCCGTGAGTTCTTGAAGCGCAGCATTAAAAACTGCTAAGCCCAATAATTAAAAAACTAAGCGTTTTTCGATATTTTTTCACTGATGAAAAAGTGTTTAAATTTGTATTTTCTACTAGTAGCCGAAGTTTGTACCAAGAGTTCCACCAACACCCTGTATAAGTATTTACTTGAACATTTATTACATTGACAATTCAATTTTATTGGGAGGGATAATGCAAAAGTCCTTAAATTTCATCAACGCAGCTGCTCAAACTATTTTCCATCACAAGTTGCACAGCTCTGATGTCTGCTTCATACGCTTCGACAAACAATTCTTCATAAATTTAAATAACTGTATTTATAAAATTGTCAATATTATAGCACAAATAACGTAGTTATAATGGACACTTTTGTTATAATATAACTGATACATACAGTTAACCTATTCCACACACTGTCCACCTACTTTTAGACCATCTTGTATTTACTGCAATGCACCTGTAAACACTGGAGATACAATTACTTACGTAGTAAAATCGTTTCCTTTAAAGCAGAGCTTTTACTCAATTTCTAAAAGTTGACACACTAGCGTAGCTTGCTTATAAAGATACGAAATAAAATAAATGTAAGATACAATATGTTGAATAATATAGATATTATATTATGTTATGAAGTAAAGTCATCTGCTGAATCACTTGTTCTAACAATATTTAACTAACTAAAAAAAAGACGCGATTCTGTAGAAGTTTAATATAAATGCAGTTACTCACAATTCGAAAGGCAAACGTATATATATATTTAGAACCTGCAGTCAAACTTTTCTCCCTACTTGTTTGGTGCCTGCTACGTTTTTGATCATAAAATTCCCTACTTTTATAGTACATGTGTTAATAGATAGTCTTTCTAGTTGAAAAAGTTAGGTCAAATAACTGGTTTACTTTGATGTTGGTGAGGGGAAACTAAAAGAAGAGAAAATAAATAAGTACTCACAGAAAAGAAAACTAGTCCCCTTTTGTTCCACCGCCTGAAAGGCTTCTTTCCTCGAAATGTAGCTTACAGTAATTTTTTCGTTCGAAAAATTGAGTTTCACTTGGAAAATTATATCGCTCTTATTTTGTACAAATCATCTCTTCAAGTGCTTACATTTTTCCAATACTATCTACCATTTTACCTACTTTTGTAATAAACATATGAAAAAATTTCAAATTACGACAGTCTATTTAGAAAAACTTACTTTTTGTCCCGGTTAGCAGAGGGCTAAGCAGGGCAGGTATGAAAGCGTGTACTACTAGCACTGGATATCGCCCGCTTATTGTAATTCAGCTCGTACACCACCACATACTGCTACTACTACTCGTGATCCCAACGCATATACATATATGGGAGCCAACAACCTTGAAACGATCACCAGCTGATACCGTATGGAGGAAGTAATGTACCAAGCTTCCAAAATCAAAAATGAATATCAACAAATTTTAAAGGCGTCTACTGCTACTCTTGATTTCACTACATATTTGTACATATATATGACCCAACAACCCTGAAACAATTCCAAGCTGATACCGTGAGGAGGAAGAAATGTACCTAGCTTTCAAAATCAAATAACAAACATCAATAAATTTTCGATCGAATGCTTTCTGGTTTCGATAAAGGAGATATCGCAGTACATGCATACTTTTTCCCATGTAAGAAAAGAGGTCAAACACACTGACTGTGTTGTATTTATTAAACCGTATAGAAATAAGCGGTTGTCAACTTGATTATTAAAACTTAACAACTTGAAAATTTTGGTCCAGCTTCAAATTTTTAGTATTGCAGCTATTTTTTGCCTGGAAAATGAAAAAAACAAGCCTAAAGCAAAGCTCAACTTGATTTCAATGTTCAATGGACTATTCTTCTTCAAATTATGACATATTTTCTTATTTCCATAATTATTTTAAAAATAAAAATAAGTCTCCCGCGACCTTGGACCAAGCGAAAACGGTGTAATGATGTCTTACCAAAACTCGTTCCTCTCTCAATATTTCTCGAGCATTTTACAAGTACTTCTTAACATATTTAGATCTAAATCATAAATGTTCTACAAGCAAGGGTCCCCCAAGATATAAAAATTCAACATTGCTCGCATTCAACTTTGGAATAAATCCTATTTCTTTTCCGTTAACAGGATTCCATACAGAGAAATGGTTTTTCCATCATCTTGGGTTACATCTCGGGTTAAATCTCGGGTTACATAACGCTTAGGCACCGGAATCGATTCATAGCGCAGTTTTGATTTCTTGTTTTGAAAAAGGTGAAATAAGCAATAGACTGCTTAAAAATAACCGTGCTCGTTAAGAAAAAATGTTCGGTAATGGGAAAACATTGCATCTCACAAACAAGAAACAACTTATTATTATTAACTTTGGTTAACTTGAAGCCAAGTTTTATGTTAAGTCCTTCAGGGAGATGCAACTATTGTACGTTATTAATTAAGGGAATGAGAGCTTCCAGGAGATGATGAGAGGTCCCGAACTGAGGGCTAGACAAGCCTTCTTTATGTTGAAATGGAATAGGTTTTTTGCTTTGTTTCGGACTATCCTTTTTCGGTTCCCAGATATTCTTTTTATTCAGTACTTACTTCTTTCATCTTAAGCTTTTATCTTACTTTATGAATTTTTTCAATCTTCCTACGTCTATCTGCAGATAGTGGGGACACAGCCTTTGCATTGATTCCCGGTTCTTTGAATTCCATGCTAAATGGTGCCTTCCTCTGTCACTTTAGAACACTATTGTTGTGGTTAAAAAGGCTCCAGCTAACTCATCTAATCCAATAATTTTTACCGGAGGACTTCTTCCTGTCTTCAGTATCCATCATATGTTTAGTTATTTTCTGTGAACCAGCTTTCATAACAAAGATATTTCAGTGGAGTTAATGTATAATATACTAACAAATAAAAAACACTTGCTCCTTTCTCGGCACCATGAACTACAACTACTTTTCAACAATTTCTTGTCCTTGCTCTTGCACAAATACCCGTCAGGAAGATACTACTACTGTATCTGTGGGAATTAGCGCTCCCAGGGGAAAATGTGTGAGGGCCCGAGCTGAGAGTTAAGTAGGCCTCCTTTTTGATGAAATAAAATGCTTTGTTGTTATGTTAAGGACCACCTTTTTCGGCTAACTGCTATCCTGTTTTTCAGCACCTACTACTTTTTTCTTCAACTTTTATCTTCTTTCATGAACTTTTTTCTTAACTTACTGTTTCTATGCTCCTTCTGCATAGATTCCTCATTCTCTTATCTCCATGCTAAATGGTACCTTCCTCCTTCCACTTTCCGATACTCTCTTTTTTCTAGCGGTTAGGGTGGATTAAACTAACATATAATACATGTAATCTAATCTTGAACAAAAATCCTTAGTCAGAATTTTTTACAATATATGTAAATTTGCTAAATCATTCAAATAATAGTCAATATTAAAAATGGAATTATGCTCGATATGCGTAAAGACACTTAGTTATGAAGTTGTTAATGGCTGTCTAAAATACATACTATTATTAACGTAACCTGCTATAGCGGGACCATTTTATTTGCATCTTTTATTCAAAACGCTGTGTAGAATATCATGCAGTAGTCTCATTTGACAACAATTCATTACAATAACATAGAAAAAATGTTCTGTATTATTCAAATTACAATTTTATTTTGCATCTTATTCCAACCAAGTAAAGAGCACGGTTACCAACATCAGTGCTGTTGTTTTTCGAGTTTTTAATTACGTGCAACCAGTTTTCGTAAGCCATCTGTCTATTTACATAGGAAAGAAACTTTCTAACTTAATACACACATTTTGTGAATGGTATATGCAGTTAAGACGAAGACACAATTTTTCTCAAACACATCATTCGTTGAGCATGTATTTTTTTCGAGCACAATTTCAGCAATTGATAAATTTTAGTTTCGCTTGTTCTGCGCAAAATAGCATCAGATAATTTAAGTTCTGTGTTCTGATATCTTTCCTTCTACAATTCTATTCTAGGCATTGCAGAGCGGAAGATATCAAAAGTTTTCCGTGAGAGCTGCGGAATTGGAAGCAACTTCATCAGTCCTTGCCTCGTGAATAACATTCAATGGAAAACTTTTGTCCCATGAATGTTCATCATATTCATTGGGAAATTTATCTGGGCCAGACATTTAAGTAATTGACCTCTTTATTTGCCATGACGGTTCAGACAAGGTGTAAAACTGGACTTGGTCTCGTTTTTTCCCCTAAGTTAAGAAAACTTCCATCTGTCTCCTCGGGGAGCTCTTTAGAGCGTCACTCGTTACGTGGGAGAAAACGAAGTCTCCAGACTTCATGATGGACCCTACAGAATTGTTCTGTGGCTTGAGATCATGTGAAAAGGGAAACTTTGAGATCAAGATTTTTTTTAGATTAAATGAAGCTTGGAATCATTCATGGGATTATATCCTTGAGATCATGTGATCACATCCTTGAGATCATGTGAAGAGGGGTGTCGAACTTCATTTAAACAAAACTTGTCAATGAAATTCAGTTCCTTTATTTTGTCATGTGTCTCATGTGAGAGGGTGCACTGTCCTGTTAGAAAAAGAACGGGTTATTTTTGGAATGCATTTCTAGCTCTCCTAAGCGCAGAAGTAAAAATTTTTTAGTAAATTAATTGGGATTTATTTATCGAACCATCTCATGAAATGATATATATACCTTGGATTTTTTCATTTCAGTAAGTTTACAATCTTTGATTTCGTCATCTATAAAAATTTACTCACTTTGAATAACAAAAAGATACAAACATTACATCAATATTTTCTGTAAATTACTCAAGAATTTTACCTACACCTTGGGCAACGTTCTTTAATCCGACCATAACTCAACATAGGCATTCCGTTCTCAAATAGACTTTAAGTGCAATGGAAAAATGGTCCTTTACCTATTTCTGACGAGTCATTCATTGCAATAATAAAACAGGAAAAAATCACTGCTGCACACCTTTTTTACTTGTTCATCCAAGGACGAAAATGTCTCTTCCTATGTGATAAGGACCGACGACATGCGGACAAAATGAAAACACATATATGTACTGTGGCTGATTGGAGCTTCATGCTCAGCTGTGCTCAGCCGTATTGGGGGCGCATGTGTTCCAGGCATGTCGAGAGCGCAAGTGATATGAACATGAAGGGCTGATGCAGGGCTCTACCGGTATATGAAGGGCTTTACGGTATGAAGGGCTTCGCGATATGAGAGGCTTTATGGTATGAGGGGCCTTATGGTAGGAAGAACATTATAGTATGAAGGGCTCTCGGTATGAGTTGTGATGTCATAATATATTGGAATCTCAGAAATAAAATACTCCCATGCTCGAGAGGGGACAGGCGGTAGTAAAAACCATAACTAACTTTATCTGAAAAAAAATGCAAAGTAAGCAGCCTGTATTTTGTCCATTGAAAGGAGGACTGCTCAAAACAATCCTTTATAAGTGAAGAATAATGATCTGATAAAACCTGTTTATTTCAGGACTGTTTCATTTTAAGAAGTTTATGTTTCTATTTACCTTATTTTTAGAATGTTTTTTGAATACGATTACTCATGTTTTGAGGTTTAATGTAAAAGTTTAGTTCGTTTCGATCATTTGAAACTTAAAAACAACTGCTGTTTAAAACTGAATTATTCTTCATTCTAAAGAGCAAGCGAAAATGTGTAAATGAATGTGAACATTTATCCACCATTATACAGCATTTAATTTTAAAGTTGAAACTCCAGAGTCAATTGGATGTAGGGGCAATATTTGAATTTCTATTTTATAATTTCTATTTTCAGTAGTTTACATCACATAGTTTCTATTTTCAATAGTTTCCATTACATAGTTTCTATTTTTACAATTTTTTTTTATTATTTCTATTAGATAGTTTTTATTTTCAGCAATTTATATGCGATAGTTTCTATTTGTGTAATTTTTTTGTTTTTTGTAATTGCTATTAAATGGTTTCAGTTTTTATAATTTCTATTAGATAGTTTAGATTCGCTAGCGAATTGACTGATGGGGAGAGCTCATTGAAGAAATATTGAGAACCTAAAATATACCAAAGTCTAATTTCTATTGCTTTTTTAATTAAATTCCGAAGAGATTTAATATTCAATAAATTCATCCCACTATTTGCTCGCACAGGGAAACTTATTCTACAATATAATTTCATAATGTATAGCGCTATTGTCTACGTTTTCATGAACGAGTCATAACGGGGAAACATCACTGTTGGAAAATTATGAGAAGATGTTGAATCTCGGTGATGTAATCGACATAGGCGGAGCGTGATTGCCAGTCCATAACTTTTGCAACACGTCCAGCGTATGACTTAAGCTTTTCACATTTTCAGCAGGTTATACTTTTGTTAACCTGTTGATTGTGAGTGTGCAGTTATCTACCCCTGGTCGGTTGTATTTTCTCTGTCATTGTCTACTTCACTAGTTCAAGCAAAGTATTCCCTGATTTCAAATGTCCATATAAGTAAACGCATTGGTTTGTTATCTATCTATGGTGGTCACTGTTCCCTAATCAGTTCCGTAAAACAACTGAAGGCTGTCACTGAAGTGACAGTCAACAGTTTAAAAATACCATACGCTTCAATTGAAAATGTATAAATGTAAATGTTGAAAAATATTAAATGTATAAATGGGTCACTGTCGAACTCTACAACCGAAAGTCAAACTCTGTCAAACTCTTTCATTGTGATGCGTACTGCTCAAAAAATTTCCGATTTAAAACGGTGTAGTCTACAAACTATTATAGCTCGAAGGCTGAAACATATCACACTGAAGGAAAAAAAGACCTAAAAGTTTATTTTGTTTCTTGTTTAACGTTTCAAATAGCCACCACTGTGTTCAAAGCATTTATAACCATGGAGAACAAACTTTGCTAAAACCTTCTACAATGTATTGACATTGATTTACGCAATGACGGCAAGGACCTCAATTTCAATCGATCGATGTTAGATGAAGCAGTTTGGTAGAAAGATGGAACACACATCAGGAGAGAAAATCCTTCTCCGATGAACTCTTGCGCTTTTAGTTAGTAAAAACCTGCATGCCATCAAATGAAGGTAATAGGGATGGACAAAGCTTCGTTGGAATTTTTCAAGAATTAAGACTTGGCGTTATCAATGAAGACTTCAATTATTTCATGCATAACGGCATATATATGAATTAATCAATAATGTTATGTTCGTACATTTTGATTTCACAGCTGGTACGCCATTGTTATAGTCGCGTGTTTTTTTCGTATTGTTTAATCGTCGTGAGATTTCTATTCGCCACTGTATTATATTTTCTATTTTTTATTAATTATGATAAAGTACAATTGGGGCTGCCACCACCCATAACGGGATACTTTTATGTTAAATATTATATATAAATGATAGTTCAAAGGTCTTCGGTAACGTTTTTAGCCGTATTTCTAGGCTTTGTGCATTCATCTCTTTTCTTTTTCGCAACTTACTGATCTCATTATAAAGGGTTAATTGAAAAGCACCTTCAAATGGAAAGCCATAAGACATTTATCAAGATATAGGCTGCATGATTGAATACGCATCCTACATACTTAGAGGTAAGGAATCCAGGGCGTCTTGATAGGCATGGAATGGGGATACACTCATCTGGTATGTGTGTGATCGTTGGTATACGAGTCACTGATGACTGAGTCACCATCTTGAAAGGAGCTGGGCAACCGGTTGATATTGATGTTTATAAGCACTGCCACGGCTACAGAAACAACTGACTTCTAAGACGACTCAATTCGGCAGTTATAGTGATCCGGTTTACTTTGCAATTAAGCACAAACAGCCGCGAGGCCGTAGCACACAAAACGCGCTCTCTCTCGTTCGTCCTTTCCCAATGATCGCCTCCCCTCCACTCTCGCGGCCCTCGAAGGCAACCCTCGGTCGGCGCACCTTCGTGAGATGCTAATTAGTAATTATGATATCGCATGATTGACATATGAACGGATGATACTCCTAAAACAATTCAAATACATTGATAATTAATTATATAAATATAATTCTACTAAAATCCCCATTTATATAACACTAAGAAAATATAACACGCAGGTATACGTTGATGTTCCTGGCATTTCTGTTGGCGTCTTCGCGTAGTATCGGTGTCCTGACGAGACGATCTTTCTAGAAAGTATAGATGTGATGATTTCTCGCGGACTCAGACCTATGTAGCTTTTTTAGAACTTTTATGGAATGAAATGCTGAAATGTTCCTTTTTCCTTCTTTGATCGTAGATCATAGACAGTTATACTGAGGAGTATAACAATAATTTCATTCTTCCTATTCTTTCAAATATTACCAATAACGGTGGCAATATTTCGAAAATAGGTATGAATAAATGTATTGTTACCATTTGAGATGTTAAAACAAAAACGATAGCAAAAAGAGAAAAATAGAAATAAATAGACAAAATAGACAAAAAAATTGGCTCTCCAAACTTGAGAGTGTCTACTCGCACTGATACTTTCAGTGCATCAGGGACTTTATGTCATATTTATTAAAGGAGAAAAAGGATGACTATATCGTGCGAGAGGACGTGTGGTTTTGAATATAGATGAGCGGTACAAAATGCTAAAATAATAAATTGATAGGACTTTTAGAGCTCAATGTTTCCAATTTCTACGCAGAAAGTGAATATCAGTTTTAAAAATTTGAAGGTAAAATTTTTGGTAATATTTATCGATTTTCATAGTTTCAAATTTAATTTATTATTATTATTCACTTCTCGTTTATGCTCGCATGAAATATATTGTTGTAATAATAAGAGGCAATCAGGTAAAATGTATTTTTCTAGAATATACATTACACTTAAATGGTCATAAAATGTAAGTATTAATTCTCTAAACTGCCATGTAATACTGAATCCCTTCATTTAGTAATTAATTGCTATATTAAAAATTATCAGTAATATTGAATCACTACGAAGAACGACCGAGTAAACTATTAGACCGCGCATAAAAGAAATTGTCTTTGGTACTAGGCACGAAGTATTTGTATTTTCTTTGCAATGTTATTAAATGAAAGGTTTATGTCCAATAATTCTTGGACAGTTTTTGTAGCCCGTTGCCTCAGTACTTTATTCCTGTACGCGGCAGATTTCACTTTCCATAAACACACGTGTTCTGAAAAAGCGTTTAAAAGCGCATTGTTTGCGCTCTTGTCCCTTCTACATCGGAGCTTGACATGACAGTGTACCTTCCTCCTTAATTTTCTATGCGGCACTGAAAATGAGCACGCTGGCCAGCGTACTGTCGGACAACCTCCGAGCACGAAAACGTCAGCGTGCTGAAGAAATTTGGTCATTCCGTGAGCACGCTTGCCAGCGCGCAGACAAAAATTTGGCCAGTGAGTCGCGGCCATTACGCGCCCAGCATTCATGAAATTCATTATGATACTGAAAAATTCGGGCATGAATACGAGGCTTGACCTCTAGCCTGAGCAAGTGTTAAAATTTTTTTCAGATATAAACAGAACTGCCAAGCCAAAGTACGATAGCTTCAACGGTGTGTCGCGGTGGGCATATGAGGTGTTCCTAATGCTGTCTGTACGCACGACCAACCTTCTCCACGTGAACAAATCGTGCAGGCAGCTAGCCAGGCGTATATAAATTGTATGTATTTATAAATATCGCTGCATCGTTGCAAGACTCATAACTCAAAAATTTTAAGTATACAGTTAGAATGTTTATAAGAATGCTGAATTAATTATGCGTCTTTTGGCAGTAAAGTCGTGAGTCTAAATGTATTTTTGGCCGAGAGATGGCGCTGGTAAGATTTTTAAAATTATTAAAGTTATATGACTTAGATACTTTAAATGCTTCTCCTGAAAAATTCCGAAATTTGAGTGACGACAGTCTTGCAATTATGTACCGATATATGCCTGGGAACCTGCTTTCTTACCTGTCTGCTTACCTAGCTGCCATTATCTATGACAATTGCGCATATATATATAAATACGAGTGTGTATGTGTGCATATATATACATGTAAATTACGCTATACGTATATAATTATAGCGCAGATTATTTATTAGTGATGCAGATTTAAGGGAAATTCTACATGGTTAACTGATGAGAGGAAAACGAAATTTTCAATGCTTTATATCTAAGGAGGTTATGATAGCTTCACAGCTTCCCACTCTCAACAAGTCTAGATTTAAGGCTCTGAATTATCATAGCGAGGGTGCTGAGCGACAGTTAAATTAGTCAGTTTTTAATGTAGCCCACTGGAGTTTCATAGGATAGTTAGGAAATTGTTCCAATGAGAATGTGTTTATTGTTCGTTTGGTTACAATGAACTAAATATCAATCAAGTTTGGATTAATTTTTTTCAGAAATTACTAGTACTAAGGTAGTGATAGCTAAAGGCGCTTCTAACACCATCGCGGATGTCCTTTGTGTGATAAATAAAAGCAGTAGGTATAATTTTGCATATAATCATTCACTTTCAAGTACTATGTAGCCAACAGCCAGTAAAGCACTGCATACCGAGATCGATTTTTTTTAGAATTATGCAGCTCATTTCTTGTATTCTAAAGTCACTTTCAATTCCATCGTCTAAGAAACAGTCGTATTGGTCGACTTCGTTTGTTCTCTAAACAACGTCATTTGTTCTATGAATTCCTGCACTTTAGAACAAGCAAAAACATTCTCGAATGAAATCGTTGGCAACACATCAAGGAGGTTGAATGGTTTTAACCTTCATGTAACACACATTCCGTCTTGCAATGTATGTGCTGTCGAAAGTTTTCCAGGTTTCTGATTCGAATCCATTGCAGGCGACAGTTTTATTTTCATATTAAACTACTTTATAGTAGTAGATAGGATACATTGAAATTGTTGAAGAATTTTGCATTTAAAAGCTCGTAGAAATCATATCGGGCCAAAAAGTAGGTATAGTGATGAACAGACTTTGAAAACTATTGTGATAAAGACATCGAAGATCATCATATAATCATTGGAGGCCCTCGACATGTACACTATGAACATGACTCTCATCATGTCAAGACGTCAACACCTCAAGACAAAAAATGCGCTCATTCATGTCCGGTGATATTTCTATCATAAACGTCTCTTCCGCAGAATTCAATCCAGAAGCATTTGAAGTAGTGCTGGTTTGATGACGGGCCGTGTTTTTCATTCAATTTTGGCATATCCTTGATCAGCCACGGTTCCTTGATTTAGAATTGGACTTTTTCTCTGATGAAACGCGTTTTCTTGATTTGGAGTAAGACTCCTTTGATGACGACGTATTTGTCTTTGATTTGGAGTAAGACTTCTTTGATGACGGCTCATTTTTCTTTGACTTGGAGGAAGGCTTCTTTGATGACGGCCTATTTTTCTTTGACTTGGAGGGAGACTTCTTTGATAACGGCCTATTTTTCTTTGATTTGGAGGAAAACTTCTTTGATGACGGACTATTTTTCTTTGATTTGGAGCAGCAAGTCTTTGATGAAGGGCTTTTTTTCTTTGATTTACATTTGGGTTTCTTGGTCGATGAACCATATATCTTTGATTTAGAGCCGGGCTTTTTCGTTGTTGCACTGTATTTCCCGGATTCAGCTGGGCTTTCAAGGTGATGGACCGCGTATTCTTGATTAGCAGTTGGGTTTATTTGCTGATGGACCATGCTTTCTTGATTAACAGTTGGATTTATTTGCTGATTGACCGTGTTTCCTTGATTTGTAGTCGAGGTTAGTTGTTGATGAACCGTGTTTCCTTGATTTGCAATTGAAGATAGTTGTTGATGGGCAGTGTTTCCTTGATTTGTGGTTGAAGGTAATTGTTGATGGGCAGTGTTTCCTTGATTTGTTGTCGAAGATAGTTGCTGATGGACCGTGTTTCCTTGATTTGTGGTTGAAGTTAATTGTTGATGGGCAGTGTTTCCTTGATTTGCAATTGAAGATAGTTGTTGATGGGCAGTGTTTCCTTGATTTGCGGATGAAGTTAGTTGTTGATGGGCAGTGTTTCCTTGATTGGTAATTGAAGTAAGTTGTTGATGGGCAGCATTTCCTTGATTTATGGTTGAAGATAGTTGTTGAAGGGCAGTGTTTCCTTGATTTATGGTTGAAGATAGTTTTTGATGGGCAGTGTTTCCTTGATTTATGGTTGAAGATAGTTGTTGATGAACAATGTTTCCTTGATTTATGGTTGAAGATAGTTTTTGATGGGCAGTGTTTCCTTTATTTGTAATTGAAGATAGTTGTTGATGGGCAGTATTTCCTTGATTCTTGGTTGAAGATAGTTGTTGATGAACAATGTTACCTTGATTTATGGTTGAAGATAGTTGCTGATGGACAGTGTTTCCTTGATTTATGGTTGAAGATAGTTTTTGATGGGTAGTGTTTCCTTGATTTATGGTTGAATATAGTTGTTGATGGGCAGTGTTTCCTTTATTTGTAATTGAAGATAGTTGTTGATGGGCAGTATTTCCTTGATTCTTGGTTGAAGATAGTTGTTGATGAACAATGTTTCCTTGATTTATGGTTGAAGATAGTTGCTGATGGACAGAGTTTCCTTGATTTATGGTTGAAGATAGTTTTTGATGGGTAGTGTTTCCTTGATTTGAATTAGAATTTATTTGTTGATGGGCCGTGTTTCCCTGAAACGAAGTTTGGCTAATTTGTTGATGGGCCGTGTTTACTTGATGCGAAGTTTGGCTTATTTGTTGATGGGTCGTGTTTACTTGATGCGAAGTCGGGCTTATTTGTTGATGGGTCGTGTTTCCTTGATACAGAGTTGGGCTTATTTGTTGGTGGACCGTGTTTCCTTGGTACGAAGTTGGGCTTATTTGTTGATGGACCGTGTTTCCTTGATACAGAGTTGGGCTTATTTGTTGATGGACCGTGTTTCCTTGGTACGAAGTTGGGCTTATTTGTTGATGGACCGTGTTTCCTTGATACAGAGTTGGGCTTATTTGTTGATGGACCGTGTTTCCTTGATACAAAGTTGGGCTTATTTGTTGATGGACCGTGTTTCCTTGATCCAAAGTTGGGCTTATTTGTTGATGGACTGTGTTTCCTTGATACAAAGTTGGGCTTATTTGTTGATGGACCGTGTTTCCCTGGTACGAAATTGAGCTTATTTGTTGATGGACCGTGTTTCCTTGATGAGCAGCTGCATTTATCAGCTGCGGATGCAATTTTTTTTGGTGCTGCGCATCTGCTTGCTCAACTCCAACCATCATCGCAGTCATCACCATCACCGCCGCCGCGAACATTGTCGTTGTGCCCTGCGCATTGGGAGGCAGTGAGTGTACAATGTTATCGAGAAATTGTTTGATTTCAACATGCTTGAAGTTGAGTGTAAAATCGATGAAATTGTTGTATAGCATCATTATTTCACCATTTACGATGGTTTTAAGTAATAGTTTTTATGAAGATTGGAATGTCAAGAATTCTTCGAAATTGAATGTCATAGCAGTGCAAAAGATTCATTTCACTAATGGTTAAATAGCACGATGCTAGCACTCACGTCTGAAGAGGTTCTACAGATCAAAAATCGATAAAGAGCAGAAGGCCCAATTAATTATCATTCAAACATTGGATGCCGTGATTATCGATTAGGTAAATGATTACCCTGGGTAATCGACTGGGTAAATGATTACCCAGTATAACTTTTTCGCCACCTGCATGCATGTTTTCGCCACCCAAGTAATTAAATCGATTAGGCGGAGAAAACCACGCATTCTCCAGCGAAAAAGTTTGACTGGGTTAAAAGGGTTTTAACAGTTCCCCAAATGAGTACGATTTATGCATTGCTGATTTGATTCTCATCATTGTGAATCATGTGTACTTCGGTAGCTGACTACCACGTTCAAAAGTTGAGAGGCGTGGCTGTGGCGCGTGCGCGTACCTGGAGAAGAGAAAAATCACCCATCGAGAGGAAGAAGTTACTTTCGAGCATTGCTGTGTAGGACGGGCAGAATTGCCCGTCCTGTGCTCTACTCTACTTGAGAATCCTAATCTTGGTACGCTGTTATGTTTCGATTTTTTAATATAGTTTCAGATGTTTGAGATTGAATCGAATTATTTCATGAAGTTAAGCGATTAGGCAAAATTTTATAATTAGGGCAACGTATACCAATTTAAAATTTTGAAGTTTCCGGTTTATTAGACAATAAAATGAAATTGTCATTTTCCGTAACGAAAATGCATTCATAGTGAATGTAATCATGAAGGCTGTATTAATAAGAGATACGTTTCGTTCAGATTACATTCGACAGTCAAGGAAAACAAACACTGATGTCAACTTTACATGCGTCAATTAGGCGAGAGCAAGCCAAAACATAGACGTGTGCGACGCATAGGAACATAGTACGAGCAAGTCACGAGGGTTCTGTATGAGGGAAGGACATGGAAAATAAGTAATAACAAACATAGCTCACCTAACGTTTGCTGAACTCACGGGACTGTGTAAGGTATGCGGTCACTGTGCGCTTATATGCAATAAGAGAGCGCGCTCTCGAATTGCTCCACCTATGGCGTGTATACATAGATCTGTGCCTCAATACCCTGGAACAAGTTGTGCATTTGGTGAGCTATTTTATGAGGGTGCGGCGAAATAAAACTGTATTTGAAGGTCAAAAGGATTGCGTGGGCGAGGTCGTTTGCGAGCTTTTCAGGCTTAAATTTCGTGAAAAGCTGGAGTTCGGAGAGTGAAAGAGTTTATATATCGTCGAAAGTCGTAATAAACTCGCAATGCGGGTATACCTTTATGAAATAAATTGTTTCCATTCAAATGATTCATGTCGTTTGATTCTTACACAAAGCCGTGGATCGTGAATCGTTAACTATGGATGGAACCTTTTTAAAATGCACCCACTGAGATTTATACCGGATGATGTGATTCATCATATCCAGGGTCAACTTGAGAATATCTCTGCGCGATGGAGTAAGTATTGCGGCAGTATCCACTTCGACTCTCCCAAGAACTGCGTCGGTCGTACTTGAAGATACAATTTGTCACAAGCTTTTTTCGATTTAAATTATGTTCATTCTACGAATGTTCTGCAAGCCATTCCTCAGAATGAAGCTGCTTCATACAACGACATCGTCGCTGTCACGAACGAGTTACATCGGCGTCCCCATACAAGAAAGCTTTCAGTTTCCAGCAACCGCCATTCAAGATATCTTCAGATATCTATTTCTTATATTTTTAATGTTTTTGTTTGAGATTTAGGAAGAATTTCATGAGAGGAATTAATTTATTGGTTGTTGATTTGTTTAGAAATATTTTCATGTACTTTAAGATGGTTGTGATACTTATTTAACCTCGTTCAAACGAATACGTTCCACTCAAGCGGTTGCCTTCTAACTGCTTTTCAAAGCCGAGGGCGGCAGCAGAGTGCTAATCCTAACTTACGTGTACGCCCACCAATAGACTTGAGGCGAGAAAGCAAGCAAGCTTGAAATAATTAACATGGATTCCTATGGGAGTGCAAACACTGAAAGCGAGCTAGCGAACAAGCGAGAAAGACTGAAGATTGGCTGAAGCGAGAACGCAGCGCAAAAAAGGTTTCACGCTCAAGAGCAGCAGCGACAAGCCTCTGCCAGTGCGCGGCGTCGGCTATAAGCTGACTGATTCATCTGGCAACCCTGCACGGCGAGAAGTCGACGAGGAAGATGCGCGGCTCAATTCCTCCAGCATAGACTGAACTCCTGATATCCGAAGATTATGCTGTATTGTGCTTTTGGAACTCAAAAGACTCAAAACACAGAGACAGATTACATGTTTCAAAGGAATGGGATGAAATAGGAATATAACTCAACATTACAAACTCATGCTTGTACCGCTGGTCTATGTAAAATTACAGTCCACTCACCATGACACTCAGGTCCGAACTGCCGTATTTTGGTGCGCGATAGTTCTCGCATGACATATTTCGATCTCGCTTGCTTTCTCGCTTTCAGTCTTTCGGTGTGTAAGCCCCTAATCAAAGCCAGGAGTACGTCGTTTTATTAACACGCCTAAAAGACGCTCAGTAGGTTGTCACACTTCCTAATCTATCAGTCAGATTTTTACATGCAAATTACGCTTAGATTATTTGTAAACGTTACCAATCCTGTGACGATCATCTCTGTGCTGAAGTGCCCCTTAGCCACCAAATTATAGTTTTCCTACAGAGTATTCAAGGCGCACTTTCCCGCACTCCTCGTCATCTGCGGCTACTCCTATAAAGCTGAGTATCCTGATACATTCGGTTAATGAAAGGACATAGGTTGTTTTATTCTAATCAAACCTGAGACGTATCACCTTGTAAAATACATTGATTTTTCAAATGCCTTATAACTAACACCAGGATGCAAAAACGCTTAACCCCGGTTAATTGATTAAGCCGATACCCATTTCCGACATCTGGGTAGAGTGGGGAATTGTAACTGAATTCTCCCTTTTCCCAATCGCAGGGTGGCGCCGTCAGGATTTGAACTGCCAACCCCTTCCTATGAAGGGCGCGCACTCTTAATCACTCGGCAACAGTGACCATTTTGCGAAGGCACACTAAATTACTTTCTTTTCAGGGGGTAGCGTGAACGAGGACTTGTAGCGTCGATCAGAAATGTCATGTACGTCAGATTAGCTCTTTGGTAGTAAATTGTAATTTTTGTGTGTTCAATTCCATTTGCTTTGGCAAATATAAGAATAGCGCGAAAAGAGTCCTCGTATAGTTACCAATATAAATCAAAATTATTTAATACAGTTTGTCTTATTAGAGACAGTGACAGCATACTAAAAATTGTAACCAAAAGAAATGAAATTTTGCATGATTAATGAAAAAATACCTCATGATTGATATGATAAGGACTTAGAAAAGTCCCCCAGCACCGTAAAAATAGACTTCAAATAACAGCATCACAACTAAATGACCGCAGTGCTGAGATAGGAATAAATCTCCGGAGGATGACATCACGGATACTTTCTATTTATTTGTCTATTTCAAATAATTTCACTATCCAAATTGCTAGAAATAATTGGATGCAAAAATGAGAAAGCATTTAATGTTTTCAAAATGTGCTTACTAAAACATTTAAAGTCTTTAGTGGTTCTCATTTTCTATTGAGTAACTTTCTTCTTATTTTACATCGTGTTAAAATCTTCAATGATTTTTATTTTCCATTAGGTTAAAGAAGCTTTGAGACTTCTTTTATAACTAATTCACTGTCAAGGCTTCATTAACTACGATTCACCGTCTCCTCCACCGCCCCTTGGTCACTGTGACCCGCTAACTATAGCTCAGTCCTCGCCTCTCACTGTCCTGTTAAATTAGTTACAATCCTACGTTATAGCTCTAATATATTTATTCCATTTTCTTGTCGTATCCTTGCATTATTATTCGTCAATTTTCAAGGTCTGACCGAAATAGTTTGTATTTTCGTCGTTAATTCAATCTGAAAGTATTTTCTTTTTTTAATAAAGCTTTTAATTATTTTCATTATAATGTTTAGCATGCTGCCCCCACACAGGTAAATGTAAATATTAAACGATTTTTTCAATCATCATCTTTTGTAATGATGTTTATAGTACAATGGTTCTTTAATTTGGTAGCGTCGACTTGTTTCGTGCCTATACATAGTCATTAGTTTCAAAACATAGTTCTCACTTTTTTCCGAAGTAAATGGGAATTGATACACTTAAGATAAAGATAAGAATTTATTACCAAAAACCTATCTGATGTACACGACATTTTTGGTTGATGGTGCGCGTTGTCGTGAGAGTTATGTAATTAAGTACATTTTGTGAATCAAATGGATCAAGATTCTCAGCTTTATAGGAGTTGCCACAAAGGTATGGCATGAGCTGAAAAGTGCACTTCGGACACTCCGTAAAAAAGCCATAATTTATTAGCTAACAGGCACTTCAGAACCGAGATGATAATCGATACACGCGCATCTTTTACTACGGGCTTATAAATATTCCCGGAAGGAAAAAGGTTAATTTAACAGTCTTCGTTAGAATGAAAGAGGTTTTGTCATAACGGTCCACCCCCATTGGGTGAGAGGCGCAGCGTCAAACGACTCATTCCTGGCTTTTAATTAAGCGGCACTCACTTTAAATTGATTTTAAAGCAGTAAAGACACCTGAGCCGAATACAATCGTAACAGTTTGGACGACCTAGCAGAAAATATCTAAATCATTCACACATACATGGAAATAGGCCTAAATGAATCGACAACCTATAAATGAGTTCCTATTATAAAATCCTACACAATATTAAATTATAGCATCAGAAAAAGAGGAAATAGAGATCTGAAGATGTCTTGAATGGCGGTTGCTGTATACTGAAGACTTCTTGGAGAAGAGGGAATGCAGACGTAACGCGTGCGTGACGTGGACGTCGCCGTTCTGAAGCTCTGTATTGAGAGAGAGGCTTCCAGACTAATCGTAGTATGAGTGTAAATGAAATCGTAAAAAATTCGAAGAATTGAATTTTCAAGTATGATCAACAAAGTTCTTTTTAGAAATTCGATAGTAAAACGCAGGCCTACAGCAACACTTATCTCAAACCGAAAGAAGTCATAAGTAGACGCAAAATGTGATGACTGACATTAAAATCTCAAATCCCTTATGACCTCATCTACTCACTGAGATATCTCTTTCGCACTGCCATACTCTCCAGAGCTTAATAGGCTGAAAAAAACATTTCTACAACGTAATTTTAAGGACGGAGCAATAAATACGGATGTTTCAATATGAAAAACATTATCCTAACCTTTACTTGGTTTGAGAACTTCACAACTGAGTTTTCTTACGATTGCATGGGCTACACTCAGAGGCTCGGAAGCTCAAGAAGCGAGCAGAGTAGAGAGAGAGAGAGGTGAGCGCGGTCGACAAATTTTTTTTCATATTCTCGCAGCGGGAAGTATTTTCCGAGACACATAAGTGTGCTAACCATGACTCACAGTCCACAGAAAACTCAGGTTAAGCAATGCCTGCTTGAGTAATGCTGAGTCCAAATGAACCACAGTCCTTACAACTGGCGTTTCATAGCACAGTTCGCACAACTTACATTCCTCACAACACACTCCGCATAGTATTTCGTCCTTACAACTTACAGTCCTTACAACTCACATTCTACACAACAATGATGAAGGCATCTACGGATGCTTTATTTCCAATCAAGCCTGATACATATCACCTTGTACATTGGATTTTCAAATGCCTTATAACTAACGCAGGACGCCATGACGCTTTCCCCCGGTCAAGACCGGTACCCATTTCAGACACCTGGGTAGAGTGGGGTATTGTGCTTGGAATTTTTCTCCTATACCCAACAGAGAAAATCGCCACCGCCAGGGCCGAGAATCGATCCCGGGTCTGCCGCACGGCGGCAGAACCCCTAGCCACTTGCGCTATGGCGGCATAACAGCCCATACAACGAACAGTCCGAACAACTCGCTGTCTACATGATGCACTGTCCACATGTTGTCTACATGTCACCGAGGCAGAGTGATTAAGAAGGCGCCCTTCCCGAAGGTGTCGGCAGTTCGAATCCCGACAGTGCCGCCCAATGTCTTACCCAGTTAAGCTTAAATGCTTAAATTGTTACGCCGTTTTTACGCAGTTTTTGCGGCATGCACAGAATGTGCATTGCTGCTCATCTGTGATTTCTTCGTTATGTTTGTGCCCTTGAAAAATTTCGGGTGCAAAAAAGAAGCAAGCTTCGTTAGTATAGCTTAAATGTAGTTTTTTCCAAACTTTTTGAGCGGTTACTACGATCTAGAACATCGCAGTCAGTTTATCTAGTCATTACCCGTTTGTATCTATCGCAAACATTTCATTCAATGAATTAATTAATATCCTAACCCAGCCAGTGTTACAGAGTTCTGTTACACAGCTGAACAGTTGAGTGCACAGCTCAGTCCCCTCGCATCTGCCTCTCGCCAAGTGGCCATGTCTCAGCAGTGAAGTTCATTCATTCATGAAGGCTTTGCACCAATAAATGAGCCGATGACGTTGGCATGAGAAGGCAAGCAATGCGGGCACGACTGGCTGGTGGAGTGCACAGTTCAGTCCCCTCGCACCTGCCCCTCGTCACGTGGTAACGTCTGCAGGACGCTGCACCTGCCCACCTGCGCCTCAGGGCTCCTATCTCACAAACTCACCCGTCGCTCTGTTCACTTCACTTCAGTTTGCGTCCATTTCACTCATCATCGATGTGATGAGTCTTTCTTTTACCCTGGTTGGGAATATATTTTTAAATTTTGAGACGTAAATCGAGACGTAACGTTGAGGGGGTGTCATTTTAGCTGAATAAATCTTAACCTCGAGGTCGGGAAATAAAACCAATGCATGTTTGGGAAGGCTCGTTAATGCCCTGACTGGTTCCTGTCAAGGCAAACATCTTAGGCTCTGTTCACCTCAATGCCTTAAGATATGTTCCTCATTTATTCTGCTTTCAAATCAATCGCCAATTTTCATGAAGGTTAATTAAATGCACATGTCCAATTAGCAGTGAAACACTGTATTTGATAAACTTTCTGTTTGCATAGAATTTAAATTTTGATAATTGTTAAAACGAATATGCAATTTAACTAAATACTAAAATAGTCGAAAATCCTTGTGAAGTCCGTAGGCCTCCTTTAAGATGCCGAAACGATTTCAGATGGTGCTAACATCTTGCCGGATATGGTCATGCCCTTTGCTTTCTGCTCTACTTTTTGCCTTTACTCTTGATCGTTCTTGCGGCACCGTTAACGGCACACCAGAAGGCGTCAGAGGGATTTCCCTTAGTACTTTGAAAAAATAGAATATAGAAAAAATAGAGTACCTTGAAAAAATAGAACCAGGTATACAAGCCTGATCAAACTTCACATTAGAGAAGTAAACACTGCTGTTCTGATTATTGCGCTTCCATAGAACTTAGAATAACACTACTGAGAATGATTCTGGCTTTCTGCAGAAAAGGAATTATTTGAAAGCATAAAATGTCCTTGGATGAGAAATAACGATCACTGTGATAATAATAAAATTTCAATCACTCTATTATAACACTGTAATATAATAACTCTATTATAACATTGTAATTAACAATTGTAATCATTCAATGTACATCAGCAAGAAATCTTTTTGATGTTATTACCGAAGTTTCGAATGTTATGTGTACAGAATTACAACCAATCAATGTAATCAATGTAGTTTTGGCATGCATTTCACAAAGTTTAGTTCAATTTAACATGAGAAGCTCGGGCTTGGACAAATTTAAACTTTTCGCCTGAGTTAACTTCCCACAGGTGTTTTGCAGCGATAAGATCATCAAAACAACTAGCCCATGACAAAACAAGTCAACCAAGTAATTCTACTCACATGCTTTTCTGACCCCATTGGGACATTTCACCCTCGCCCCGTACTCTATTTCGCAGTTGAAGCCCTCAACGCCTACAAAGTTCCTGTTGATGAAAACAATCCTTATTTAAATTAGAACACGGTGAGAAGATGCCGGTGAATTCGATGAAAAAGCGCGGCCGGCCATGGTTTTCTCTTCCATTTAAAACATGCAATCTTTTGCTATCGAAATTATTCTCAACATCAAAATGTACAGACGTTCTAAACGATCAATCATTGATGTCGTGTGTTAGAGGGGGTAAAAGAATTCATTAGGAGATCATTATTTTTTTCTGAAATTAATCGTTAACAGTTAAATAATTGCGTTGAAATAAAAAGGATTCATACATTTTCATTGTGATATTGATAGTCTTTGCAAGTCTTACATTTTGCTCTGCTAATACTAGAAGAAAGGTTTGTAAGCAGGGCTCTATCGACAACAATTGATGACGCGCTAGTTAGATCATACTCCATCTTCATCGTATGAGTTAATATACTCAATAATATTAGCTCATCGTTATTTCAAAATCGTATTAATATTTATATGAAGCGCGGATGTAATTGCCACTTTTCTAACAAGCAGGCACGAGTGTCAAATAAGCATTAACACGTGCACCTTGTTTTCGCTGTTGTTAACAGTTGGTTTGGTTAGGTTGTGAGTAGCAGAATTGGGAAATTGACTTCACTGTGCGAAAGAATTTTTATCCTTCTTAAGAAATATAAAAAATGCAATTACTTGACAACCTTTTACCTCGTAAGATAACATTTCTTTAAAAAAAATCGCAGAACAGATAAAAAGTGCTTTTATTTGTATAGGAACGTGAATGAGCAATTTACCTAGTGGTCCACAATTTACTTAGTGGCTCACAATTTGCCTAGTGGTTCACAAATCTACAAAGTGGTTCACAAATAAATCAAGTGGTTTACAATTTACCTAGTGGTTCACAATTTACCTAGTGGTTCACAATTTACCTAGTGGCTCACAATTTACCTAGTGGTCCATAATTTACCTACTGGCTCACAATTTACCTAGTGGTCCACAATTTACCCTGTGGTCCATAATTTACCTAGTGGCTCACAATTTACCTAGTGGTCCACAATTTACCTAGTGGTCCATAATTCACCTAGTGGCTCACAATTTACCAAGTGGTCCACAATTTACCTAGTGGTTCACAATTTACCTAGTGGTCAACAATTTACCTATTGGTCCATAATTTACCTAGTGCCTCACAATTTATCAAGTGGTTCACAATTTACCTAGTGGTCCATAATTTACCTAGTGGCTCACAATTTACCTAGTGGTCCACAATTTACCCTGTGGTCCATAATTTACCTAGTGGCTCACAATTTACCTAGTGGTCCACAATTTACCTAGTGGTCCATAATTCACCTAGTGGCTCACAATTTACCAAGTGGTCCACAATTTACCTAGTGGTTCACAATTTACCTAGTGGTCAACAATTTACCTAGTGGTCCATAATTTACCTAGTGCCTCACAATTTATCAAGTGGTTCACAATTTACCTAGTGGTCCATAATTTACCTAGTGGCTCACAATTTACCTAGTGGTTCACAAATCAACATAGTGGTTCACGAATAAACCTAGTGGTTTACAATATACCTAGTGGTTCACAATTGACCTAGTGGTTCACAATTGACCTAGTGGTTTACAATTTATCTAGTGGTTCACAAATAAACACAGCGGTTCACAATTTACCTAGTGGTTTGGGGGGGATCCATTTAAATAAATGGGGTGAAGGGAGGGAGGGGGGTGTTGCGTAAGGGATGAGGGTGTTGATTTGAGTTTCTGAAAGTTAAGCTATTTTGGTAATGTAAAGGGCTGTGCCTTATTTTCATCAGACTAAAGTATCGTAGTAGACGAGATAAATTTCACTGATGATGAAATTTCGATGGTCAATGCAGCACACCGAAACTCTATCGATATAACAAGCAAAGATCGTTTTGAAGGTTCAAATTTAGGCAAATTCTTCCTAGCTATGAAAAATTTCTATTGTGTTTTTTATTTCAGTTCAATTTTCATACTTGAAATACACCTCACCTATTAGTCGCTATTCCGCTTGCAGCATGCACACTCAGAGAAATCTTGACACACCCAGGTGTGTCAACCTTGACGCACTCACAGGTCGGGCGAGAGTGTAAAGTCACGGCCAGGAAGACATAAGTATCAGTTACCTGTTTGGGGGTTTTGTTGATCCAAATTTCACATTTTCAAGAAAATATTCAATTATTAAGTCATAAAAACTATATGTAGGCAAATATATGTCCAGTTTCTTTCACTTTTCGAAGTTAATGAGGTGAATAATGGAAAAATGTTAAGTAATTGCGTACGTTTTTTTGCACGCATAAACGAATTTATTCAGTTCATTCCAAGATATAAGATTTCACTTCAAGTGACAAGTTTCTTGCGTTTTGGGACTATGTGTACCACTAGGTAAATCACTTATTTCCATACCCGTTTAAATTATTGACAGTTTATCTAAATCAAAATCTTTTCAAAAGAAAAATATTTACATTACGAGCTGAAATGTTATCACGCATTTATATTTCTCACATATCTCAGGAAGTATAAAATGTGTGCAAGCAGTGAAATCTATTTCCCAATTCTGCCACTTGCAACGTAACCAAACCAACTATTTACAACCGCAAAAACGCGACCAGCTAGCCATTTTAGAGAACCCATCTAAGATCCTTCCCGAGTTACCCTGACAAAAAGGGTAATTTCTAAACTATAAGACGTACAATCTTGAAATTAGTACCAAATTAATGGGCGTGACGAGTACAATTTATTTGTGTAATTCAAAAATTTTTTACGCCCCTGTGAGGGGCAGGAAGAAGGCCTCTCGTGGCCCGGTAATGGTCGGCCGATTTTCTCTTTGAGGCTCATTTTGAGTGCGTTATAATTCCTGAACTATTGCACCTAAAAACTTGAAATTAGTCTCATTGTAAAGATCGATATATTCTCCAAGCCTGAGTGTAAAATAAAACTATCATACGCTCCCTGGGGAGGCATGGATAGATGTTTTCCGACCCTATGAATGGTCGGCCGATTTTCTCTTTGAGGCTCATTTTGAGTGCGTCATAATTCCTGAACTATTGCACCTAAAAATTTGAAATTGATATCATTATAAAGATCGATTCATTCTCCAAGCCTGAGTGTAAAATAAAACTGTCATACGCTCCCTGGGGAGGCATGGATAGATGTTTTCCGACCCTCTGAATGGTCGGCCGATTTTCTCTTTGAGGCTCATTTTGAGTGTGTTATAATTCCTGAACTATTGCACCTAAAAACTTGAAATTAGTCTCATTATAAAGATCAATTTATTCTCCAAGCCTGAGTGTAAAATAAAACTATCATAAGCTCCCTGGGGAGGCATGGATAGATGTTTTCCGACCCTCTGAATGGTCGGCCGATTTTCTCTTCGAGGCTCATTTTGAGTGCGTTATAATTCCTGAACTATTGCACCTAAAAATTTGAAATTGATATCATTATAAAGATTGATTCATTCTCCAAGCCTGAGTGTATAATAAAACTGTCATACGCTCCCTGGGGAATGACAGAGAGCAAGGTTTCTCCACCTTCTCCTAGCCTGGTAATCCGCGCTGCCGAAGGCCGCGCTCACCTAAGTTATGAAGTGCTGTTTGAATTCTTGTCCATAGCCTTGTCGTTCCCAACATCGTGGGTCTTCGAATCCCGGAGGTGACGATTTTTTTTTCTCAGTTGTAGAATAATCATTTTCGTGTGTCTTACGTAAACTTTTGTTAGACAATATTATAAGTAGAGCTGTGCAATTGCATAACTTGCATGTATGCTCTCTTAAGAATGTTTTATACATAGCAAAAAATTATCTTGTGCATGTGCAAAATCTCATATGCAATTAATTACGCATGTACACTATAACAGATATAATATGCTAAGTGCTTTAAACATATGCACAATATCATTGAATATATCCTGTAAGGCGAGTGGTGTAATTTCATTGTCCTGTTTTCACGGGAAAACTGTAAATTTGTTCCTTACTCCAGAAATTTTGTACATTGATGGGACCTCTCGCACAAATACTCACGGTTGCAAGCAACATCACAAGTTTTACCCGGTGCACTGTCGTCAGTACCTGATCCCCAGGTTACCTTTTTGACCTGTTCTTCAGTTGTTAAATATGGTTCATCAATAAAATACAATAGAGGTGTCCGAACTGAATTTAATGAAGTTTGAAGTATTTCAGGATTGCACAGTGTGATAGTTTTTGTACATCTAGTGATAGTTTTCTTGATCTCTTCTACACATAGGCCTACCTATACTTACAAAAGTGTTCAAGTGAAAATACAACTGTGAAATTTGTATCAATTTCCGAAACATATGCATTTAGGGAAGTAATAATAAATACCTCTGTTGTGCTCTGCCTGTTCATTAAAAAATAAGAAAGAACTTACCAAACCAACTTTCGGTGCTCGCATGACCAAATTCCCTTCCGTCAAGGTTTCACGGGTTCAAATCCCATCGCTGCGCATGACTTTTTGCATGGCTATCCATCGTTATCACATGCGTTAAGCCCTGTTTTACTCTAGAATCCAGTGAATATTTTCATGTTTCTAATATTTTCATGTTTCAGTGAATATTTTCTTGTTTCTTCACTATCAGCAAATGCATGATATTTTAAATATTGCGAGTTGCGGTTGCGATCGCAACTTTTGTTTTTTCAAAGTTCCTGTTGCGCTTGCGTCGCAACTTTTTCTGTGGTGTTGCGGTTGCGCCGCAACTTTGTATAAGTTGCGGGCCCAACACTGACTATGCGTTACGAATATTATGTTTTATTAGTTACTAATATTTCAATGCACTGTCAAAATCACAGTACGCAACAAAAGGAATTGATTTTTCTTCTGCTTTTCTGCCAAAAAATTGTTTGTTTCGACATTTAACATGGGTATTACGATACCGATGTGTAATTATCAACCAAGAATGTTAATATTCAGACATTTTTAAAACCAATGTTAAACATTTCATCTTTTCACTCTATTGTCAATTAACTTGTTTTCTTTTTCATTTTCACTGGGGTAGCTGTAATTCTCGTTTGAAGCAACAAGCTGGTGTAATCTGGCTAATGTAATATATAGTTAGTCCATATTAAAGGTTCGGTGCTAAATATTATCAGAGCATTAATTTTCATGACTCTAGGATTTTGTTTCCTTGACCAAAAAATCATATATAAAAACAAAACTAAAGAAAATTGGATAAAAATCGCAATAACGAAAATGACCGTCGCCCTGCTATATCTATTTTCATGAAAATCAAGCTACAGTTTCAGAACAACAACTCCTTCATCCTCGCAGGATTCGCATTAACAAACAACAGACAGACATGGGTACGTGGGATCAAATACAGGCACCGTAATAAATTTATACTTCACCTACAAAAAGCGACTCCGACCTAGGCTTCACCGCATGCCAATGAACGACATCGCCTTCCACTCCACAACACTCGAAAAAGCGACCCTGACTCCAACTCCAGTCCAACTCCATGACTCTAGCTTGGCTATACTGCCTTAATCGAATTGCAGTGTGTTTATCCTGATCACGGTATGTTGATATCACGACTTTAGAAGAGCTGTGCTTACGTCGCACTCACACTCACACTGTTTAGGTGTCTTCAGAGCTGTCGGTCACAACATGTTCGTTATAGCATTTAATGTCTAGTCTCGTTAAAGCTGCCTTAGTGTGAGGTTCAACTTCTCTTAGGTACTGTAATTTTTCGTACTAAAAGAGTGACGGATAAATTTCCTAAGAAAAAAGACAATTTTTAAAGTGACAATTAAACAATAATCATGGAGAGTGAAATCAACTTTTTGAAAACGCTTGAAGGCAATAGTGTCGATTTTAAAATCGAAATTTACCGGAAACTGATTGCTAACTTTCGTTATAATAGATCCACTAAAGAAATCAGTAGATACCAAAGGCTGGAGAAATCCAGCCCAGAATTCAATTTCCAAATTCAGAGAATTTTGCGCGTAAGTATTACCATTGATACGGTGCAATTTCTTCTCCTTGTTCTATTTGTCTTTTTTTCCCTTCATCTTTCTCGCTCATTCCCTCTCTCAATTTATTACGTTGATCTGTGTGGGAGATATTATCAAAGGAAAAGCTAAAGACAAGATTTGGGCAGCACGTATTGAACCGTGTCGTATAATCTCGCTATTGAAATTTGCAATATGGCTATTCTGATCGAGCTAAAAGATTACGATGAATTTTATGGTATGCAATAAAAATATACTTATTTAATTTGAAATACTTTCGTTTTAGACGTTTGTGCAACGCTGTGTTTTTTGCTGACCCATCTGCACTTCATAAATAATTTGTGGGGTGACTTGCATTCTCTCAAATTTGATGTTTTAATTCCGGCTGATGTCGCTCTCTTAATTCTAAGCATGCGTATTGAGCACTTCAATCAATGTTGTAAGTTACATCGGTGAACCAAGTATCGAGTCTAAATGAATGACACACTGGCCCGACTCACGATGCTTGAGAAGTCTTAAAATCTTACCGTATTCCGCAATGGCACGTATTTGCTACGCTCGTACTCATTGAATGTAGTGACGAAGGGGGTACATTGTGTGTGATTAGACTTCTTTCTATGTGCACTGAAATCCTTTGATGATTGGTTATTATTTGGAGTGAGACTGTGCCATCGTAAATGCTCATGGATAAATGCGACGGCTTTGCTGTTCATAACGCGTCTACTTTAATGTTTCGATATTTTCGTGCTTCTTCACGTGAATGTTCGAGTGCTTTTGTACTCACAGAAACAAACGATTGTGCAGTTATTTAAAAGTGTGGTGCCCTCAATTTCTTTTATCATTTTTCTTAATTGGTTGAAAAGTTTCAAATTGTTCAAATCGAATGTTTTATTCCATGAAGCCGAACACGTCTTTACTTATTGACTTTCATATTTTCTTGTGAACTTTTGAGGATGTGCATTGGTGATTCCATACTTATAAAGCACGGAAATTTATGTTTCGATTTTTAAGTCCATTTGTACTTTCGTGCTTTTCATACTTTATTTAGTAGGGAGAAAAAAAAGTCTTCTTATAGAAACGGCGTTTCTTCTATAAATATGAGCATAGGTATGATAAACCTCACAGTAGCATTTTCAAGACTGATACTGAAACAAATTCAAATCACGTAAATGTAAGTTTTCGACCAGTAGAATTTTTTAGTGTTTATTTTCGTTAAACAATGCTCTGCCTACCCACCTCTTATACTCCGCTTCAGCATTATAACTCACCGACTAAGGATATATTTTCAAGAGATTTCATAGAGTAAATGTTTTACTATACCATTTACAAGTTGATTTGCTCCAAATGAATTTTAATTTGCTCATCGTAAAAATAGAATTGCTCCAAGTGAAATTTGATTTGCTCTTTGTTAATTTGCGATAGATTCAAATAATTTTCAGTTTGTTATGGTTACAATATCAAAATTACATAATTCTTTTTTCAGCTTGTGCTTTTAAAATATATAAAATACTATATATTGCCCTAACCACAGGGTAGAACCTTTGTTTGAACCTTTCTTGATTGCCAAATCTGTGCTCTCATGGTTAATTGATATTAATTAGTAAATAGTTTTTTCTATTTAATGTTAATGACTAATTAATTACATTTCAATCAATTTCACATAAATCCTACTTAATTTATTACTTCCATAATTATTTAATCTATCTGTAAAAGGCATATAAGCGAAGGGACTGTCTATAGTGTGCAGGGTCTTGGGATCATATGTTCAACCGGTAAACAACTGACGATCATCCAGTAGCTGCATTACCCGAGGGTTATTTCCTACCTGTCGATCATCCGGTAGATGCTACCCTATCAAATCAACCATTATTATTATTATTATTATTATCATGAAACATGTTTATGTCGCAATCCCTAGCGGGATTGGAGAATAAATTGATAAGAAGCGTTTTAAAATGAAAAAAATATTATGGATATTTTGCTAATAACTCACGAACAAATGCATTTAGATGAAGAAGTGCTGTAGTGTTATTGAAAGAATATTAATGCTGAAACGTCATAACTAAACATCACAAAGTAAAGTGTAAGCATATATTAGAACGTTTGCACACGTTTTGATAATTATTGCCTCATTAACATATCTGTATCAGATCTCCTTGACGAACGTCATGATCTTGTTGTACTTTTCTCCGAAGTTGTGGGAGAGTAATCGAAGCATTTTCTCCTATGGCTATCGTCAGTGTCCTCAATATTTTGGGACATTTCTTATATTATTTCTTCCTTTCTTCTTAGATATGACGTGCTTATATTTCATCCACTTGTATGCAGTGTTAACATTTATTCCAAGTGCGTTTGCAATTTTGTTCCAGTCCTCTTGATAATTGATAGCTTCTATTATTCTCTGTCTGTCTCGCGCACTTTTTTTACTATACTTCATCTCGAAGGTTTTGGTTTCTGAAAGATGAAGATGTTTCGAGTTGAGGTGGACACTAATTGCTGATGACGTTAGCATGTCTACACAAGGTGCAACGTGATGTGCGGCAATTTACAACGCGGTAGTATCTCTGTGATGCTTCTTTGATCAAAGTGTCTGAGATACGAGATTCACTCTTTTGTCTAATTGGTTCATACAACGAAAATTATATTCTGTATTTTTTTCGCAAATTATACTCAGCAAGAACTCTGTATCTTTGTACGCATTATTGGAATAAAATCACTTCACAAAGAAAAAATAAATTTCACTACGATTCTCGCAAATAATATTATAAAGTCAGTACAATTATTATATAATGATTTAAAATTGGAAAAGAGCTAATCTAATTTCACTTGGATAAATTCCATTTTCACGAGGAGCAAATCAAAATTCATTTGGAGCAAATCAAGTTGTAAATGGTATATAGATTTCATGCATCAAGCGTGTAAGATGTAAATTTGTAGTGTTCTATACTTCTTCAGCAGCTGCTTACAATTCAGTCTCATGTGCCCATTAGACTACATTTTATTTTGTTGTTTGGATATTATATTTACTAGTCGGGTCACCCCCCTTGATTGAAATGAAAAAAGTAGAAATGAGAGAAAGGCCGTAAGTAATTAAAAAATACAATCTTTCGAGAGTTGATGAGGCCGCGTGAACACGGTCCGTCAAAATATATAGGGGTGGAGCTTGTATCACAGATACGCTCATCACACACTGCAGGCTGGCTTCGGACAGACCGACGGACGCGGCTCTTATTATAGTATGGATTGAGCAACTATTGCGCAATTCAAAACAATTTCCCTTAAATTTTAGCGCAACTATGTTACGAACTTCTTAAACACCCGCTTTAGACTTTTCATGTATTGAGTACGTAAAAGGCGTTAATGTTGCTCTAAATAAATAAGTTTTTAATGTATTTCCTTTTGTCGAGCGCAAAAGATTTCTTAGGAACTTCAGAGTAGTTCAATTGTGCTCAATATACTCCCATAATGACAAACCGATGTTACTAATAAACTTTCACAAGTTTTTTGCTTAATTTCATAGGAAAGGATGTCATCCCGTACGTTCTTCCAAAAACTCCTCACCGTTTTCAGATTCAAGACATTTCAGAAATATCTTTTTCTTCAGTATATCATTCCCTTTTCTGCAATTGTTGCGTTTTCTGTTCACCATAGTTTAGCTACAGGTACAACTATGTTAAATGATTCCTGTCCTCTTTGTTAAGAGTATTCAAATACGTGTTACCTTTGGGTAATATTTTTTAAACCAACTTTTTTCAATTATTTTGGTTTTGTACGTGACATGAACCAGCTCTCATAGGCCGGTGACGCACTTGGCGTTTGTTTTCGCTTGGATTTTTTATCGTTGCGTGCGGCCGTACCAGAAACAGCGCGTAAGATTAGATTGTTTCGGACACATTGAGCGGAAAAATTAACTAGCAGATTATTTTAACGCCGATCGCAGCAATGCAGCCGCCCACTGCCGCTATACACTCGATGTTTTTTTACCGCCTTCCCAGAAATGGTGGCAAATAGGCGGCTATGTTCGGTACACAAATACAAGGTTTTGCAACCTTGTATTTTTACTTACCTTTAAAGTGATGACCAGCATCTCCACCGGTTGAATACAATTCCGCAGTCTCGTGTTTTGGGGAGGAGTTGGAGTCTGAGTCGCTTTTCCTAATGCGGTGGAGTAGAGGTAGGAGTCGCTATTTTGTGTGACTCCAATTTTAATTTTCGTTGTAAATTATTTGGAATTGTTTAAAACTAAAGGAAACACAAGAGAATTAAAATACTTGACCGAAAAATTAAAAAATTCGAAATGTTTTTCCCGATTATTTTTTCCGACGTTCGAAACGGCATATTTTTACCTATTACCTCACACTGTCATTGATATCTAGGCAAAGTAGGTTCGCACACATACAAATATATGAAGTTTCTGCGTTTCGAAACAGAAGGTTCGTACTGAAGCAGTAATGAATATTTTGCAGTTAAACAGCAGGAATGAGAAAATGAAAACTTCGCAAACTTAATATGTTTCTTTCTGTTTCGTTCATTTCCCCTTCAATTCATACATAGGAAGTAGAAACTAGCAGTAAATGTGTTTCAAGTTACTTGCAGAACAGCTCAGCTGACGCAATACATGGCACTCACATAAAGAGTGGTAGGACTGTACGTACTTAAATGTGTCTATGTTCTATACCAGTGGTTCCATATGATTTCTTCCAGTTTGTATTTCTTTGCTTCGAAGTATTGCTAAATAATTAATAGTCCTTGCCAACACCTGAAGCTATGGCCAGATACATCAAGACTTCTGTCGTTTTCAGATTATATTATCAGTGTTAATGATAAAAATTCGATTAGCTTATTCTGATGTTAATAACTGTAATATTAGTTGATTTTTCCAACAATATGCAATACTTATGTACTCCCAATTGATTTCATTTTGTTTACTTTCTTGAATTTTGGTCAAGGTAACATGTATTATTAATTGAAATTTTTGCTCATTTCTAACGTTATTCGTTGAGTATTGATTGGTTCTCCAAGAGGTATAGTTTTCTATTTCACCATTTATTTCCATGTTTAACTTTTTATTATGATCGATGCCCACTTTCTAATGAAGAATACGCTGAATTGAAGATTTTTGTAATTATTTTCTTACGATTTTAAAAGTTTAAATGGTATCTCTTTCTCGGCATCATACAATTAATTAGTTCGTTGTAATGAAGATTTCTAAATGTTGTCAGGTCAACAATATCAGTATTGAGACAATACCGATGTAGAACAATATCATGATCATTCGCTATATAACAGAAACAATCATTAAACATCTTTAACGAGCGTGAAAGGGAGAAAGACCTAGCAAGACGTACTTACCAATTTTATTTATTCAATGAAATTTCCATTGTAATAAGATAGGGGAAAATATGCACAGGAAAACCTAAATCTATTTCTGAAATTATTTGTTTAAGGACACAGTATTCTATTGTATAAGAATTTTCGACGGGTCCTATGCACTCGTAATATTAGAACTTCATTTGTTAAATTCTGTTGCTTATTTAAAAGTCGTTAAAAATAAGAATGGGGCAAACATATGTACACATTGCAATACCTACAAATATTGAGAAATATAATAGTCATCCTATAAATTGTGAGTAGGTAGAGTTGAAGTCCCAAAATTATGAAGATGTGCAGTCTGAGTCAAGAGCCGGAATCGTTCGTGTAGACAAATCAGATCGGAAACGAAACTCCGAGTGTGTCACCAGCATGAGGAATACCATGCTTTACTTTGTCGTGAGCATTTTTTCACTTCATCGTACAATGACTTCCGCAATTTCGCTCTCTCGCTCTATCTCTCCCCTCCCTCACTCTCTCCTTCTGTCTCTTCGTCTCCCTCCCTCTCGCTTTCTCTTTACGCTTGATACACCGAAGAGTCACAAATGAAGACCGTTCTTAAAGCTGTACGTTGCTAGTGTTCTGTCCTTTTCCTCTTCAGCGCCAATGCGAGGCTCTCCCAGACCCCCCTGCAGGGGCGGTCCCTCTGAATGAATTCTTCCACGCAGAATTTGCAGCAGCAGCAGCAGTAGCTACGGAGAAATCCTGATATGTGAGTTCCTTTTAAGCTGGCTACACACTAGCATATCTGATCGGTCATGACCAACAGATATGGAATGCTACAGATGAAATCTGTCGCTCTACTCGCCACTAACTGCAGCGACTATAACTGCAACTCAAGTGCGTGTTCAGCATAGGTAGCAGGCGGATGTGAGATAGATAAAATTATATTATTCGTTAGTTTAAGCCGCCTTATCCTCAACAAATGAGGTCCAAAGAGAGGAAGGAAGCGAGCACCATTTAGTTTGGAGTTAAGGGAACACAGAATCTATGCAGAAAGGGCATAGAAACAGAAAGCTAAGAAAGAAGATCATGAAACAAGAAAAAGCCGAAGAAGAAAGTAGTAGGTGCTGAAAAACAGGACAGCAGTGAACGGGAAAAAAGATGGTCCGTAACAAAGCAAAAACCAATGTTATTTTAACGAAAAGAAAGCCTACCTAACCTTAAGCTCAGGCCCTCACATTGTACCCCTGGGAGCGCTAATTCCCATAGATACAATAATTGTATCCCCTTGAGGGGGCGGATGTGAGATAACCAGTCATGGACGATATGAAAAAAAAGTTTTAGCAAGCTTATTTAAGTGTTATTAAGTGTGCTATTAAGTGTTATGAAGAAGCCCGGAAAGCGGAAACGATCGCGTTGATCAAAGGAATGGCTTAAAAAAATATTTTTCTCATATGACGCTTCTAAAAGAATTAAAAGAAAATAACCAAGATTATTTTAGAAATTATTTGCGAATGTCCAATGAGGTATACCAAGAAATACATGCCACTATTGCCCCATTCATACAAAAGCAAAATACGATGCTCACAAAGGCAACAAGTTCTGTGGTGGAGGGAAAGAACCGTAACATTTGCCCATACACTGGGCGATAAAATCTGCAGGCGGGTAAGGAATTCCAAAATGATGGAAGATCAAAATGAGCGATTTGATATGCCAGACTTTATCTGTATCACCCCCCACACTGGCAGATATTTGAACGATTTGGTCTGTACAGATCAAATCGGCAGAAACTGACCGATCAGATATGCTAGTGTGTGGCCAGCTTTACTCTACTGAGCTTGGAGAATCGCTCACTTATATATGTAAATAAGTATTAGCAATTGTACCAATGATGGGCTCCAAAATGAGAAATACATATATTTTTAAACTAATAACCATCCACTGCATAGCGGGTTTTCCCTTAAATATAACCCCATTTCATCCAATGCAGGTACAGGGGACATCACTTTGTAATGACTGGAATCGTCAACGCAACAACGCCGATGAGAGTGGAGGAAACGCATCCGAAACGCAATGCTCCGACGACAACGTCAACTTCTGCAGAAGCCAATGTGCGAGTGACGACCCCGATGATAGTGAAGGAAACGCATCCGAAACGCAATGCTCCGACGACAACGTTAACTTCTACAGAAGCCAATCTGCGAGTGACGACCCCGATGAAAGTGAAGGAAACGCATCCGAAACGCAATGCTCCGACGACAACGTCAACTTCTGCAGAAGCCAATGTGCGAGTGACGACCCCGATGAAAGTGAAGGAAACGCATCCGAAACACAATGCTCCGACGACAACGTCAACTTCTGCAGAAGCCAATCTGCGAGTGACGACCCCGATGATAGTGAAGGAAACGCATCCGAAACGCAATGCTCCGACGACAATGTTAAGAAACAAAACTTGTCCGGAAAATGCGAACGAAACTATGAAAGTACGACAGATAACTTTTTTATGGAATGGCAGCTAGCAGCGCAAAAAAGAAGCGTTGAAGACAATTTTGAAAGCTTCATGAGAGCAAAGAAAAATCAGATTTACCATTTGAAACAGCGGTTTACGTTAACGCTGAACGGTTGCAATATTACACATATTTATGAACGAGGACATGAAAGGCACATTGCTCTGTTGAAAGGCACAGCAAATCTCAACCAAGAGTGTGATTGCACATTTTATAAGAGAAAATTATATCCGAGCTCCCTTCTTGCAGGACGACCATCGTTCAGTTTCCTAGTTCGCTGCCAAGACCCGCTCTGCGGCCTCAAGCAAAAAATTGTCTGTTTCAACGGGCAGGAAGAAATAGCGGGAAGATGTACAGTGTTCTTGTTGGAAGCACACGAAGCGAATATTAATCATAAAATTAGTAAGAGACAGGCAAAAGTTGAGGAAAAACAACGCATTGGACAGGCTGTCTTACTGGAAGGCGCGGCGAGTGTTTACTATAAACAATTTGCCAATACGGGAAATGGTACGGATACCACGAAAATTTCGTCCCTCGATCGTGTCAGGAAACTTGGACAGATGGTGAAGAACCGCAATAAACTTGCTAAGGATGACAAGTCGGACTTAGAGTTAACCATCGAAGGCTTGAAAGCCTCTGACAAGGCCAACAAAAAAATTATCCCCACTTTTGTCCAAGAATACGATACGATCAACTCGAAAATAATACTTCAGACCGAAGAAGAGCTGCGCGAGCTTGCCAGAACCCCGGATGCCACTCTCCATTTGGATTCCACTGGAGGAATCGTACAAGGTGACGAATCGAACAAATACCTCTATCATGCAGCAGTTTTTCAAAGAAAAAAAGGTGATTCGCCATTATCAGCCATCTCTATGGTATGTAAAAAAAGTTCTACAAGCTACATCGAAGGTATGCTCGCAATCCTCGTACAGAACTATAGAGAAGTCAACGGCAAAGACTTCAAACCGAAGTGCATTGTCGTCGACCACAGTTTCGCATACTTACATGCGATCACTGCTGCCCTGAAATTGGGCGAACTACCATCATATCTGGACCGCCTGTGGATGACTCCCGATCAGGCGGAGCTCAATTATACACAGGTGAAGCTTTGCCACGCGCATTTTATGAAGACAATTGCTGGCAAATCTAAGAAGTTCTTCCCAAAACTGAAGCCTCAGGAACGCAGTATAATAAACCAGTATTTTGCCGATATGGCGCAAGCTCCTTCGAAACAGCATATCTACGCAATCTTTAGGAACCTTAGCGAACTTCTTCTCACTCCTTTCCTTGAAGAGGGAATTGAACGTCTCATGACTCGTGATGTGTCCATCGACATTGACCGTGACGATGTCGAGCCTACTAACGCAATGATAGTAGAAGACACCGGGAGATACCGCGATAAGTGTGCCGTGGGTAAGAAATTCGTGGCTATCGCGGCAGACGTTAAAAAAAACAGGACTATTGAAGGAACAATCCCTAATCCTTTGTATTCCCCTGAGATGCTGGAGGACGTATTGACGTTTTCCATGCCATTCACTCCACTCTGGTGTGGAGTGCATGGTGGAACTAAGACAAATGGATTAGTAGAAGGGTGGCATAAAATTGTGAAGCAGGATATACTTCAAGGAAATCGAAAAACACTAGCAGAGTTCATTCGTACTATGAAGACACAAGCGGAGGGTAGAGCGAAAGAAGCATCGCTCGATTACAAGGAACGCAATAAGAAGGCCGTGAAAGAAGTGAAAGAAGGCGAAAACGAGTATGAAGAGCGCTGGGGGGGAAAGCGATCTCGGGCACAATCTGTAACTGAGAAAGCTCGAGAGAAATTCAATCAAATTCTGCAGGGTCGACCCCAAGAGGGTACTAAGACGATCAAAAAGAAATTGAAAAGTGTCCATTCAATTTTGAAACTTCAAACAATCCGTGTTAGTAGAGCGCTTTCGATTTCTCCCCAAAAAAAGACTGCACAAAAAAAAGTGAAATTCACCAATGACACGCAACACGAAAGCATTGTACAAAACCTGGCCCCTGTATTCTCTCTTGATAATCGAAGTAAATGCATTACAGGAAAACAAGGTTCTGATACATGTCTTAGCACTCAGCAGGGAATAATTACAGTTGATCTCCTCTCCGAGCTTCCTAATGAGAAACAAAATGAAGGAAAAATATCTAGCATTAAGTGTGAATCCTATACGGATCATGAGCAAAAAACAAATACAAAAGACCTCCTATGTGTCGGGACTTGTGAATCGGAAGACAGAAGTACATTAAGCAAGATTTGGTGGCTCAAAGATTTGAACCTGGAAACTAAAAACAAACCAAATATCATTAAACCAACGAGTTGGCTTTCGAGTGACGAGATTGAGCCCTTTTGTACTCTTATTAGCAGGGAGAACCAACAATACAGAGTTCACTCCCCCCTCACGGTTTTTGAACCGAAGCCGCTGAGTTGTCACGCAGAGCTGTTTGTGCAAATATTAAATACCTCGTATTTGCAATGTGCGGTAAAGGTCCGTGAAGAAGGTTACAAAAAAGCTAGCGACACCGGAAGTCATTGGATCGTCGTGACTAACGCACTGTGTCGCGACCGCCAAGCTGAAGAAGGCGTAGCGCACGTCCAGTACCTGTGCTCTTTGAATGGTAATCCCAGTTATGATGTGATAAAGTACTTGACAAATTTATACGCGAACGTGAAGAACATAAGACACATTCTGATAGAGTGTCTAGGAGTACAACACCAAGCGGATGGAGCGAGTTGCGGTCCATTCTCACTGGCATTTATGACGTCCGTGGTAAATGGAGAAAACCCGTGCCTTGTCACATATGTGAAGGAGGAAATGCGTTCCCATATCATAGAGTGCCTTCAAGGCCGCTCTATAACACCCTTCCCTTCGTTGATAAAAGGCAAAAATTTCACGATGAAAGGGGGGGAACCAACTGGACTGCACGGACCCGAAGTTATTACCCGTCAAACAATTAGCCTAGAATAATAACTTGGATGTCTCCAAAAGCGTAGGTTATTTCGTGCGGCTATTACAACTATCTTATGAGATTCCTTCAAATGAGCGAGAGTAGTAAAATTATGAATCTTAATTTTTATTTATTGTATAGTCACATCAAATGTCCTAAGTTGCAAGTTCATCCATCAGTGTCTCGTGAATACAAGCCGCTTCCCGAGCATATAAAAACCAAAAGAGCTAGAGAATGTAATGGGAAGGAAATATTTCACTTCACATCGCATATCTTTGTTCATTTGCCTGCAAAGTGCAGTTCATTTAGAAACCATAATTAGGTTCATAAATCACCCATGCGTATAATCTTTTTACCTATTTCTTGTTGTGATATAAATTTATTACGGTGCCTGTATTTGATCCCACGTACCCATGTCTGTCTGTTCTTTGTTAATGCGAATCCTGCGAGGATGAAGTTGTTGTTCTGAAACTGTAGCTTGATTTCCATAAAAATCCTGTTCGAAGATTAGCAATGAACTCATTTTCACGTTCACTAAGTCATTAAAATTTATAACAAAATTATTTCTGTCGACTATATGAGGAAGAAAACCGTCACTTCGATATAGCAGGACGGGCGACTGCGAGTTTTATCAAAGTTTCTTGGCTTGTGTTTTTCTATATGATTTTTGGTCATTTTTGTGTTTGACATGACTGCAAAGAAAAGAATGATACGTATGCAATGTCAGCATACGTTTCTGGAAACAAATTTTAATGCCATCTATAAGATGAGCAAGCTATGAAATTCATTGTGCAGGCTTTTAAGTGTGTGCTTGTTTCTTGATGTGCGACGTTTAGTATAGCTCATTTTTGGCTAACCTTGTTTCTAAGTATTGTAGTAGCGTTTTGTGAAATAATTGTTTTAGAAAGATTGTATGATTTCATAAAATACTGGCACCTAATAAATGAGGCGTAATTCGTATACAAACATGTTTACGTAGCAGGATCTGAGGAACCGTAGACAACTGCAACTTTCCATTTTTAAGCATGGAATGAATCTACTTTTTTTTTTAAATAAAGGCTGAGAGCGGCCCAAATTTTAGCCTCACTATTACGGCCAGCTGATTTCTGCTAGCTTGCCTATATAGTGGGGTTAGAAATAAAGCCTACTCACAACACGAGAAGAAAACTGGATTTTAAACATTTACAACGACGAGCTTCGGAAAACGAGCGGCAGATATGAAAACGGACACGCGATCAACTCGTCTCGGATGTTGAAGGAAGGAAGAAATTTTAATTTCGTCGTCGATGACCAGTGCTATTTGAAGTTCGAAGGTGCGATAGTTTAAGAATTCGACTCAGCGGAAAATGAAACTCATTGGCCGACTTCCCTGCGTGCGTGCTGTACTCTCATTTATATGCAAGCAATCTGCGACTGCTGAATGAAGGACTTAAGTTAGTTGGAACTTGTGCGATATTTCAAACATTGAACCGTAAAGTAATGATTCTTTACGATAGCCTTCAATATTTAAAATATCATGCATTTGCTGATAGTGAAGAAACAAGAAAATATTCACTGAAACATGAAAATATTAGAAACATGAAAATATTCACTGGATTCCAGAGTAAAACAGGGCTTAACGCATGTGATAACGATGGATAGCCATGCAAAAAGTCATGCGCAGCGATGGGATTTGAACCCGTGACACCTTGACGGAAGGGAATTTGGTCATGCGAGCACCGAAAGTTGGTTTGGTAAGTTCTTTCTTATTTTTTAATGAACAGGCAGAGCACAACAGAGGTATTTATTATTACTTCCCTAAATGCATATGTTTCGGAAATTGATACAAATTTCACAGTTGTATTTTCACTTGAACACTTTTGTAAGTATAGGTAGGCCTATGTGTAGAAGAGAACAAGAAAACTATCACTAGATGTACAAAAACTATCACACTGTGCAATCCTGAAATATTTCAAACTTCATTAAATTCAGTTCGGACACCTCTATTGTATTTTATTGATGAACCATATTTAACAACTGAAGAACAGGTCAAAAAGGTAACCTGGGGATCAGGTACTGACGACAGTGCACCGGGTAAAACTTGTGATGTTGCTTGCAACCGTGAGTATTTGTGCGAGAGGTCCCATCAATGTACAAAATTTCTGGAGTAAGGAACAAATTTACAGTTTTCCCGTAAAAACAGGACAATGAAATTACACCACTCGCCTTACAGGATATATTCAATGATATTGTGCATATGTTTAAAGCACTTAGCATATTATATCTGTTATAGTGTACATGCGTAATTAATTGCATATGAGATTTTGCACATGCACAAGATAATTTTTTGCTATGCATAAAACATTCTTAAGAGAGCATACATGCAAGTTATGCAATTGCACAGCTCTACTTATAATATTGTCTAACAAAAGTTTACGTAAGACACACGAAAATGATTATTCTACAACTGAGAAAAAAAAATCGTCACCTCCGGGATTCGAAGACCCACGATGTTGGGAACGACAAGGCTATGGACAAGAATTCAAACAGCACTTCATAACTTAGGTGAGCGCGGCCTTCGGCAGCGCGGATTACCTGGCTAGGAGAAGGTGGAGAAACCTTGCTCTCTGTCATCCCCCAGGGAGCGTATGACAGTTTTATTATACACTCAGGCTTGGAGAATGAATCAATCTTTATAATGATATCAATTTCAAATTTTTAGGTGCAATAGTTCAGGAATTATAACGCACTCAAAATGAGCCTCGAAGAGAAAATCGGCCGACCATTCAGAGGGTCAGAAAACATCTATCCATGCCTTCCCAGGGAGCTTATGATAGTTTTATTTTACACTCAGGCTTGGAGAATAAATTGATCTTTATAATGAAACTAATTTCAAGTTTTTAGGTGCAATAGTTCAGGAATTATAACACACTCAAAATGAGCCTCAAAGAGAAAATCGGCCGACCATTCAGAGGGTCGGAAAACATCTATCCATGCCTCCCCAGGGAGCGTATGACAGTTTTATTTTACACTCAGGCTTGGAGAATGAATCGATCTTTATAATGACATCAATTTCAAATTTTTAGGTGCAATAGTTCAGGAATTATGACGCACTCAAAATGAGCCTCAAAGAGAAAATCGGCCGACCATTCATAGGGTCGGAAAACATCTTTCCATGCCTCCCCAGGGAGCGTATGATAGTTTTATTTTACACTCAGGCTTGGAGAATAAATCGATCTTTACAATGAGACTAATTTCAAGTTTTTAGGTGCAATAGTTCAGGAATTATAACGCACTCAAAATGAGCCTCAAAGAGAAAATCGGCCGACCATTACCGGGCCACGAGAGGCCTTCTTCCTGCCCCCCACAGGGGCGTAAAAAATTTTTGAATTACACAAATAAATTGTACTCGTCACGCCCATTAATTTGGTACTAATTTCAAGATTGTACGTCTTATAGTTTAGAAATTACCCTTTTTGTCAGGGTAACTCGGGAAGGATCTTAGATGGGTTCTCTAAAATGGCTAGCTGGTAAAAACGCGGTGAACGTGTTAATAACTAAAATGCAAGATATTAATGCCGATATACGAGAAGGAACTCACTATGAAAAATTCATAATGCAACACTTGTTTACGACTCAAGCTTGTAGGTGTAATAAATTAACTAGCACTTTCAGCAGAAGTATGCTGTTAAATTAGACGTGGCCTTTCACATTAAGAAAATGAAGTGCTTGCTAGAATGAAAATTATTAAGAAATAGCGCATGATGAGTGAAATTATCTCCAGTTCGTCGATCACTGATCTATTTATCAAGTACCGAAGTAAATAGCTCATTTGTGCTGTTTTCAACTTCGTGAGAAGCAACCGCAGCTCACGCAGATATCCCGCGGCCTCGCCTCCATGCATGCATGCAATGTATGACTAATTAGTATCTGTCAGCCTGTCATTGTGAGTGGTCACGGTTGCAAGTGTAATCCGCTAAGCACCCATATCTAGCGTAGTTTCGTAAGAAAGTGGAGTCCACTTTCTTTGTGGTCTCATTCAAGATCCGAGGGATTTGTTTGGTGTATGAAGGAAGCCATATGTACTTGTGTACCTTTAATGACAAATTGTATTCAATTACTATTCGGCTTCATTTGGCGGCTTCATTTCTGGCCGCCATTATTTTTGTACCTGGGCTAGTTCATTCGCTTCATGATGATAACCTGAAAGTCATTCGTTCCGAAGCCTTATTAATGTTTTGATTTCATTCCATTTCTAAAGAGGATATGTATTTGTGCGTGAGATGTGATTGTTTTATGCATCAGCCGAAGTACGGGCTCGTAAGTTGATAGATTACTGGTGACTCATCTAACGTCGTCATGCGACCTTGGCGTTCAAGTTCAAGGTCGCGTCCTCGACGGTTCGAATTTCTTGATCGTTTGCAGAATAAATAGTGCCTAATAATTCATGTTGGCATATATATAAATGGGTTTGAATTACTGGTTATTAATTTTTAATGATGCAAATGTGGATAGAAGTAATTAATTAGAATGGAAAGCAACAGGAATGAAATATAAAACCATGTATTTCAGTTTCATGTGTGTGGGACATGGATCAACTTTTGCAGTCAAAATCATGTTATTATTTTAAAAGGTATTGAATGAATAATCAGCAAAAGTATGATTAGATAAAATCAGATATGATTTGATTATTTTACTGAAAATTATCATTGATTTGAAAATTCATTTAAATGCAGCCACGGTATATGTATCTTGCTTTGGAAAATTCATTTATCCAATCATGCTCATGAAATTTCAAGTTCAATATTACATTCAACAATGGCCATATGTTTAAAAAAAATAGCCTTGAAGAAAACCAAACAAGCTGGTATAAAACTATATTACCTGATTTTTTGGACTAGTTAGGTTAAAGTTATTAGTCACACTAAAAGAACCTGGTGTAACCATGAATGTAATTTTTTTACAATTATTATTGGCTTTAGTCATATTGTTGGATAGCCTAACTGTTTTCTTTTTGCTTGCTTTTCATTAAGACCTTACTTGATACTCATTTGGTATGTTCTTTTCCAAAATATATCCTAATTTGTTTTAAAAGTTTTTGATACTTTTTCAGCATTTGAAAATGAATTACAAACAGTGTTCCCTCTATTCTTGCAAGTCCAGATTTATAGCTTTACTTGAATATTATTCAACTAAACAGATCATTGGCCCAGTAATGGCTTGATAAAATTATTCTCAGTTCCTTCAACTTGTGCTCGGAGTGAGCCTTCTCCATCAACCAGTGGTTTTGAGTTCACTCAATCAAGGACGAAAACTCATGTGAGTACTACTGCTCATTATATTATTAGTGCTTCAATTTTCTCTGCATGAAATTCTTATTATAATTGATTAATGGATTAGCCTATATTAATTATTAGGTTATTAACTTGTAAATGGTACATAAATTATTGAAAATAGTTTTTCTTCTAATCCAATTTCAGTAGAGTTTACTGATTAGTAGGTATGGGAAAGAAAGGCTTTAACTAAAGCGTAATATAGGACCCAAACATGCACGTGAAAGTATTTCTATTAATTTTCTGTAGTTTGATGTTTTGTACAGAATATTGTTAATGTAAATATCTATAAATAATGACTTTATAGCAGCCCTCTCCAGGGTATATACCTACAGAATAGGATATGAGAAGACTGTCCTCAGAAAAGCTTGTTATAATGAAATAATTGTATACAACTTCCAACTCAAAAGTGCTTGATAATCAATGAAAATTAAAAACTTTGTTACAGTCTACAATTCTTTTTAACATGTTTAGGCTACAGAGGATTTTTTTTATGCAAAATGAAGAAAAGTGGAATTAAATTCTTTGTTATCTTCAAAATAAATGTTTTGACTTACTTCAATATATGTGACAGCCGAGTTCATACTGTATATATGTATAGATAATCAAAGCAACAAATATGCTGAACATAGAGTTGCCATTTTGCTTTACCAATTCATAATTCATGATTGGAAATTCTTGAAACTAAAATAGATCCAATCAGAAGTTGATTTTGATAAGAAGATGTGGATTGCACTTATGTTTTCTGCACAAATAAATGAAGAATGAACATAGTTTAAGGTATAATAGCTTGAATAGGTTTGTTAGAAGAAGTACTTTAGTATTAATTTCTAACCAATAATTACGTCTGACAATATAAAGTTACTGTCTACATTTCCATGTTCCAGAGTAACTGGAATTAACTAATCGTAAAAATTCGTAAATTTTAACATTGGGTTTCCGCACGTATGTTTCGCGAATTCCGCACACAACGAAGGTGGGCGAGCATTGACGTTCGTCCACAAAATGAAAATTTTGGCTATCGGATGTTTCACATTGTGATGATGAAAATAAAACACAATAATAATTGTTCGACGAAAACTCTCTAGGTGAGGAAAAAAATCATGCGAGAGTATATTTTTTGTCTTTCTTGAATAATAACATAACCTTAACTTTTTCAGATATGCATTGAATTCGTGGGAATCACTGAGATGAATATCATCGATGCAATGCGAGGGAATCTCCTGAAAATATGCAGCTGGAATACTTCAAGTGTCTCGTGAGGTGTCCATACCTCGCCCTGTGAAGACAAGTAAAAAGGTAAGAATTTCATTCTATTGTTATTTTGGCAGTTTTTGTCCCTCAATTATTAAGAAAAAAATGAAAATGAAACATTTGTCTTCTAAAGGCAGTTGTTAAAATAGTCCACAAGCGAACGCAAGAATGAAGGCAAAAGTTTCATTTGAAAAAAGTGAAAATTATTTGTTGTAATTTCATAATTATTCCTTCATTGTAGAGTTGGCGTGCAGAGTATAGATTAAATTATTACACTAATGAAGGAATCCTGGATTTCGCTGCTGTCTTGGAGATAAATATTTTTTAACGAATATTGACCCAGTGTTAAATCATAACAAGTAATTACCCATCAAGTCAGTCTTCATATGGAAGATATTAGAGATATGAAGATCTAGAAAAATAGGTATTTAAACCCATCATGTTCGTACTACAATGCAAGGAAATCTATTTTAACCCTACGTTATGACTGAAAATGTAGTCGAACGTTATTATCATAAGCATATCATGGCTGCTTATGAGCATACAAACGACCAAGCAAGCATTTAAACAAACTAAATTATAAAAGTTTTATTGAATTCAGGTCAAATTTCTCAAGATTATAAATGACACACATACTAAAATTTTTCTTTTTTCACCCAGGAGCCATTACCGATGATCATCTTCGACGGTCCAACCATTTGGCTCCAGCCACATGCGAGAGACTTGTGGCAGAAGGAGGAGAGGTCTGCGCTTTTGAAGGACGCTGACATATCAGTCGGGCTTGGAAGTTACTACGGTTTCGATTGCTGCCATCCTAAATGCTGCTGCGCGACTTTCCATAAGATAAAACTCAAGTAAGTGACAATTAGGTCTCGTCTTCAGACTACACCTTTTCACTTCAAATTAATCTAAGTCAAATTCGAATTAATCCAAGTCAAGTTAGAATAATCCAAGCCTACTTCAAATTAATTCAAGTCAAGTTCAGTTTAATCCAAGTCAAGCTCCATTTGATCCAAGCCAAAGTTAAATTAACCCAAGTGAAATTCAAATTGATATAACCCTAAGGTGGAGTCGAAGTCATTAGCTGTACAACTGTGATTAAATACTTGTTCAGAAAATTTAGGTATTGACTACCCAGTTCTTAGTTCAAGGTACACTCCGCATTATACTCTGTCTAACGAAGATAGTGAAATTCACGGCACTCATGTCCCCTACAAACTTACCTATTTAGTATAACTTCTTAATTATTCAAACAGTCTCCTTTGTATCATTCATGAAAAAAAAATTAAAATTTCATTATAAAGCAGAACTTCCCTTTCTAGTTCCAGGTTGCGTTGATCAGCTGATCAAGGTTCAGTGTTGATTAGCTGATCTCTGAGCAGATCAAACAATTCATAGCATAAGTTGTAGGAGGCATTATAAAGGCAATTTTTATACTGCTGGGTTACCTCATCTATTGATAGGCCTTTGAGACTTCTTTCTTTCGCAACCACCTGGATTTTTAGTTTTCATATCCTCTTCGTTGACTTTCATGCCTTTTATTTTTCTATTGCAATACTAACCTGCTGTTTTAATGTGCAGGGTACCCTTGGTGGGAATCCTTTCGTGCATAAGTTAAATGTTATTTAACAGTCGATACTAAATGTTTGTCCCCTCAGGGGGATACAGCTGTTGTATCTATGGGAATTAGCGCTCCCAGGGGGACAATGTGAGGGCCCGAGCTGAGAGTTGGCTAAGTAAGCTTCTTTTTTTTTGTTGGAATAGAATAGGTTTTTGTTTTGTTACGGACCATCTTATTTCGGTTCCCTGCTGTGTTGTTTTTCACCACCTACTACTTTCTTCTTGAACTTTGATCTTGTTTCATGAACTTCTTTCTCATCTTACTGTTTCTGTGCCTTTTCTGCATAGATTCTACGATCCCTCAACTCCATACTAGATGGTGCCTTCTTCCTTCCTCTCTTTGGATTGAATTTGTTGCGGATAGGGGGGCTTAAACTAACTATTGATCTAATCTAATCTACTAAATGTGTGTCTCTTCTCCTTGCTTTCTTTGGATCGCGTATGTTGTGGTTAAGAGAATCTTAATATTAAGCGTACGAATAAATTATTAATGAAAATTAATAACTGAACTTCAGCAAGACCACGAATCTGACCCTACAGATTAATTACACTGTTATGAAGTTGTGTCTACCTATGCCATAGATGCTCATCAAAGCAACAGTTTTACTAACATCATATAAAAATGTGTTTAATTTTTGATAAAAATTTATTGCATGTATTCTTACTTGAGCAGGACAGGCTAGCAGGATCCGGTGCCCGTAACTCGACCAGGAGATGCGATAACCTCGTCCAGTCCTCACCTCCACCAAAAGATCTCGGTATCGCTGCCAGTGGCCGTCAACACATCCGAGTCATGGCCATTTGACATAGCTTAAGGTTGCGTTGTGGAATTTTAGTTTGGTGTAAACATTTTTCGTTCAAACTCGTATGTAGATCCAAAGGAACACGCTTACTTTACAGTGAATGAGAATTTCATTTGTGCGATAATAAGAAATTATTTCACCGTTTCAGAATAGAGAGAATGTTTCCTTATGTTGCATGAGACCTTTTTCGTGAACTTGAAGTAAATATGATACTAAAAGGATTAATGTAGCTTTTCGCTTGTCCATACATTCTCTAATTTATGTAGAAATATCCGTACTATTGTAAAAAAAATTAATGGTCACCACACCTTTTTCAGTTCAAATTAATCCAAGTCAAGTTCAAATTAATCCAAGTCAAGGTCAAATTAATCCAAGTCAAGGTCAAATTAATCCAAGTCAAGGTCAAATTAATCCAAGTCAAGTTCAAATTCATTCAAGTAACAATCGAATTAATCCAACCCTCAGTTGAGTTAAAAAATTTTACCATCACTTGTTAATTCGAGCTTTTTTTGTTATATATGGAACTATTGGAAGTGATGAGCAAGACAGGTTTCGAGGTTTTATTTACACTCGAATATATTTATATACGTGAAATTTCACTTTATCACATGTATGAAATCATATACGCAAATACAAAAGATTATCATTGGACGGTATGTAGTTTAATCTTTAAAAGAAATATTGAAATGCGATTCACTGAGTACGAATGTACGATTCCGTTTGATTACAATTCAAAGGTGTACATTACTACACTGATACATTCATGCATTAGCAGTGAAAATATTGCCATCCATTCTAATTCCGTGTTAGTCAATGTGGAGAAATGTAGGATACTCTTACAATACACAATAATAATACAAAAACAATATTTCTAACTTAATGCTGATTTTATTTGTGTGTGTTTACATTTCGATATATGATGCTTTCAAGACTTAAATAACTTTTATGATAATCATTTAATAAATATTCAAGTCTTGATAAAATTATATATTGAATTGTAAACACACACAAATAATATCAGCATTATGTTAGAATTATTGTTTCTTGTATTATTATTGTGTATTGTAAATGGACCCTACATTTCTTCACATTGACTAACAAGGAATTAAAATGGATGGTAATATTTCCATTGCTGGTGCAGGAATATATCTGGGTAGTAATGTAATTGTACTCAAATGGAATCGTACATTAGTACTCAGTGAATCGCATTTCTATATTCCTTTTAAAGTTTAAATCTACATATCGTCCAATGATAACCTTTTGTATTTGCGTATATAAATATATACGTACACGTATATAAATATATTCGAGTGTAAATAAAACCTCGAAACCTGTCTTGCTCATCACATCCAATAGATCCATATATAACACAAAAAAGCTCGAATTAACAAGTGATGGTATAATTTTTTAACTCAACTGAGGGTATGATTAATTTGATTGTTACTTGCATTAATTTGAACTTGACTTGGGTTAATTTGAACTTGACTTGGATTAATTTGAACTTGACTTGGATCAATTTGAACTTGACTTGGATTAATTTGAACTTGACTTGGATTAATTTGAGCTTGACTTGGATTAATTTGAGCTTGACTTGGATTAATTTGAACTTGACTTGGGTTAATTTGAACTTGACTTGGATTAATTTGAACTTGAGTTGGATTAATTTGAGCTTGACTTGGATTAATTTGAACTTGACTTGAATTAATTTGAACTTGACTTGAATTAATTTGAACTTGACTTGGATTAATTTAAACTTGACTTGGGTTAATTTAAACTTGACTTGGATTAATTTGAACTTGACTTGGATTAATTTGAACTTGACTTGGATTAATTTGAATTTAACTTGGATTAATTTGAACTTGACTTGGATTAATTTGAACTTGACTCGGATTAATTTGAACTTTACTCGTATTAATTTGAACTTGACTTGGATTTATTCGAACTTGACTTGGATTTATTCGAACTTGACTTGGATTTATTCGAACTTGACTTGGATTTATTCGAACTTGACTTGGATTTATTCGAACTTGACTTGGATTTATTCGAACTTGACTTGGATTTATTCGAACTTGACTTGGATTTATTCGAACTTGACTTGGATTTATTCGAACTTGACTTGGATTTATTCGAACTTGACTTGGATTTATTCGTACTTGACTTGGATTTATTCGAACTTGACTTGGATTTATTCGAACTTGACTTGGATTAATTTGAACTTGACTTGGATTATATTGAACTTGACTTGGATTATATTGAACTTGACTTGGATTATATTGAACTTGACTTGGATTTATTCGAACTTGACTTGGATTTATTCGAACTGGACTTGGATTAATTTGAACTTGACTTGGATTATATTGAACATGACTTGGATTTATTCGAACTTGACTTGGATTTATTCGAACTTGACTTCGATTAATTTGAACTTGACTTGGATTAATTTGAACTTGACTTGTATTAAATTGAACTTGACTTGGATTAAATTGAACTTGACTCTGATTAAATTGAACTTGGCTTGGATTAATTTGAACTTGACTTGGATTAATTTGAACTTGACTTGAATTAAATTGAACTTGATTTGGATTGAATTGAACTTGACTTAGATTAATTTGAAGTGAAAAAGGAGTAAAATTATCTGATTTTATAGCGTACATTTCCTTTAACTGCGATTAGTAATATGTAATGTTCTATTACTCGTGTAAAAAATACTATTATTAAGCTGTTTAGCCACAGTTATTATATGAATTCTTATAAGTGATGAAATCGGATAGAATTCTTTTGGCTGGTACAACTTGAAGAATATTTTCTCTACAGCAGTGTAAGACTTTGTCCAATTCTGCAACAACTCCTGTTTTTTACGGAACCCAAAGTGAAAAATAAAATATTTTCCGTTCGTTCGAAAGTTCCTGGATTTATTCAGGAACGTTCAAACAGACGTTTGAATATTTGATTCTTCATTTTCATTTCGTTACTTGTGTACAAGTGGAGAACTTGACCGGTATAAATAATTGTCAAAGTTTTTATTGAATGAAAACATAATCATTCTGTGTGGGGATGGATCATGATTTCATTTGAGCGAGATAAGTGTTTGGAAAGTTATTTTAATTTTCACAATGAAATCTTTTCACCTTTGCTTAAGACATGCGTTATTTTACAAGAACTTAAATTAATTATGAAACTAATAGCAGAACTAAATTATTTCCTTCCGTATGAATATTTCAAGGTTCACCTGGAAATGAGTATAGAGCAGAATTTTTTTAATTAACTTAGAGTTCCATAATATAATAATACTCTACATTAACTTGATCTGTGATTGATAGAAAAATATTTTATTTCTTTCTTGTGTAAAATGCGATTTAACATCTCTAAAGGTATTGCGAGAAAGTGGAATGTTACTCGTGTGACTTTTGTTTTGGGAACTTTTCGTTTCAAAATAGAGAATTCTTGTACTATAGCGTGAGACCTTTACGTTTCATATTAAATATGAAATTAAAATTGAAAAAATATGTTTTTAATTGCTAGGACATTTCTTGATTACGCATGCGGAAAGGTTCTCACAGATGTACACAGAATTTGTCCTAAATGTTGAATAATTTTTATCACTTCCAGTTCTAAGTAGATAAACATTTAGTGCTGAATTTGTTTCACCTTTTTTAGTGTTTAGACTTCAACTATTAATTTTCTGAGCAATGAATACCGAGAAAATGTGTATTTCAGTGTTGAGTAAAATGGGCGAACTGAACTGATGCTGTTTTTATTTGAATGAATGAAGGATGTGGTCATGTTTAAGCCTACCTTTAGCGCGTGAAAGTTCTTAGTTATTTAGAATACAATTTGTTATGAATTCAGGGCTTTCTTCGTTCGATGAATGTATAGGTATTGTAACCGTCACAGTGATTCAAGCTCATATATCGTTAATATACATTTAACATTGTTGTGAAGTTATTGAAGCTGTTCTCAATTTATTTGCTGATTTCAATTAATCTGTTCTACTCAATAAATCTTTGAAGTTTCTCTACACTACGGTATGCAATGTTTTAATGCTGTCTGTAAAATTGCTCAATACGCTGACTTTATTAAGAACTGATTTTGTTCTGTGGATATATAGTGATAATTTTGAATTTGAAAATCAAGAGTTGATACACCATAAGCCTCAAATACTCGTAGTTCAATAATCCTGTTTAACCATTTTTCTTGGTCCACGGGCGAGTCAGAGCGGTATGGTAGGAGTAAGTTAAATCTATGTTTTAGGTTCCGTAGATTTCCCCTAGGTGTGTCATGACGGCCCTAAGTGTGTCATGTAACACACTTAAGTGTGTCATGTCGCCTCCATGACACACAATTGTGTGCCGGTTTTGCGACAAACGTATGACACGCTTAAGTGTGTCAAAATGACCCTATATTTTTTCTCAGTGCAGAGCCGGCAGGGCATTCCCTTCTTGTTGTTGCCCGCAGGCCTGCTCAAGTGCTACCACCATCACCATCATCACCACCGCAGCAATCAAGCTCACTTTTCCCTGTTCGGAGAGAAAAAAGATGGCAACCGCATGTTGTCGTCAATAAATCTTATGAGAGTTAGCTTGAATTAGTATTAGAACTTCTTTTTTGTTAGAATAGCAAAATTATGTCTTACATTTTCACAACTTTTGATGGGAGCACTTAATTTTCATCTTCGGTAATTTCCAGTTCAACAAAAATCTGAGATTGGATATTCAGATGTTGAACTGAACAACATTCTCCGTCACCCAAACAATAAAGCTCGAATAAAGTCTCTGAAAATAAAGGAAAAAGACCTGAATACCGGGAATTGAACAAACATGCATTTATATATCATATGCTATTTATTTTCATGTAGACACATTGTGATTATGTACTTGTTGGTCATTCTTTTCCACCCGTGCCCCACGCGAATGACAAGCGCAGCATTTGTCAAATGATTGCGGTTCTCACCATGGCTAAGTGTACGCAGGATATGGTCGTCGACAAGCTTTGGGCTGCGGCTCGGAGTGCGCTGTAAATCTGGGGGAAGAGGAAAATTTCTGTTTTTAAGCTTGGCCAAATTTGTTTACAAATCTGCACGGCAAAATCATTCACTGGAAAGACCCAGATAAAAAAGAGGTCTAATCATCAGAAATGAGTCATAATCACTCGACAAATTAATGGCTTCAGTTGTGTTAAATTTCTGAAATAACCGGAAGAAATATTTAAAGATGCTGAAGGGCAGCACTATCGGTCGTACAATTAGCATCCTGGCTTGGAAATAATTTTTAAGATATGGGTTAGGATCTCACTAAGACTAAAACAAGTTTCTCCCAAAAGTTATAGTTCCCCAAAAAGTTGGGGGAATTTGACACAGCTGAATAACAAACAGATTATCGTTACAATTTAAATTTTCTGCCTACTGGGTCCCTCCAACTACCATAAAATTCTGCAATTTTCTGATGCTGGAGCCAGTAGGCTTCACATATTCAAATTTTCAAGCATTCAGTACACCAGCTAAAAATCGATGTTGAAAATGAACAAATAGAAAATTATCAAAATATTTATTTTTATTACATTAGCTATTTTTATTTTACTACTTGATTATTAACAAGAAGTTAAATAAGCATGACTAATCTTACGCACTCGTTTTACTTGAAGCTCGAGACTGAGTGTATGCGAGTGCGGTCAGCATGCGCTTTTATGCCCACAAGCATCCTAGAGTAGAACACGCAAGTGTTTGCTTGAATTCAAAGCTCAATACTAGTAAAAAATTACTTTACGGATGAGTTACTTTATGAGTTTACAATCATACAAAATTTTGGTTGAACTTCAAAAGTTTCGCGTGGGCGGGGGGGCCATTTGTGCGCTTTTCAGAGTTGAGAGTAAAAAACGGGATTTGCCAGGATGAAGGATCTTGTACGCAGGCCCGAGCGCTGTGATAATAAATTCACCACGAATACCCTTTGTGAACGAAAATTTACCCATTCAAATGATAGATTACAATCAATTCATTCACTTGAATTGAAGTATCGTGAATAGAATTTCTGAATTATTTAATGCTAAAAATATCAGTGGCACTCCAAAGAAACTTCACTACGCCAATTTTTTCCTAGCTCGCGAGGGACTCCAGTTTTGAGTTAGCTGATCTTAATAAGCTATATTGAATTTTCTCATTTAATGAGCATTATAATTTCTATTTTCCAGATAAATTATGATGGTGTTTCTGACGAGACGTTAGCGTTCTTCGTTAATTTACACCACGTAGGAATCTAAAGCTCCGGGATGAGCATTAACAAAAAAAAAGGATGCAAGAAGATACAAGATATAAATCAATGAGCTAATGAGCTACAAATTACTATAAGCGTCAAATTTCATTAAGGCTCATCGATCTTGATAACCCAGACTTATGACTTATATCATTCTTCTTGCGATTTTCAATTTGTTCTTTTCGAATGCCACTTCCGTATTCCTAATTAACTGGGCAACATACACATTAATCCTTGCCAATTGTATTCCAGAACTATGTTGTGGCCCTACATTTTTGTTCGGCATCATAGCAAGATCAAAGACTCATAATGACTGAAGTATGTTCAAGTCCTACATTCGCTGTCATCATTATTGTCTTAAAATTTTCTGGACACATCCTATAAATTTTGTCAATCAAAGTCAAACGAGACTTTGCAACGGCCTCTTCACATTAATGGTGAACAACTTTTATGATAAACGATAGGCCGTCGCCAACTCCTTGAGGAAAAAATCAAGTGGAATAATTGTTATTATATCATCTGTTATTCCTTGAAATGAATGGTAACGTGGACTCGTTCTATGCCTGTATTTCACTTTTCAAAAGACAGGAATTAATACGTTTAGGAATTGCTAGCGAAGAGCTAATTCGACACATGAAATTCGATGAAAAGACACTGCTAGCGATAATTAAATCATGCCAAGACCGGAGAGGAACAATTAAGCGCCTTCGACAGAGCCGAATGAGCCAGAGATACTCAGCTTTGTTAACACAGAGATGGTCGGACAAGGAATATAGCATCCTGTGCCCGGATGGGGCGAGAGCGACGAGACCTAGACAACGCATATTTGCGCGTCCTCGTTCAAACGATGTGATCGAAAATAAAAATAGACCTAACGTACATGGAAATATGCATAATTGAATCAATAACAGATGGAACTGTAAAAAACATCAACGAATTTGACTCTTGTACCTTGAGGTGAGGAAGCAGATGAATAATATATCTGAACTTGCAGTTTGCATCATAGGCGTGAAAATAAGTTACAAGTTTATTTCGTACACGTGCAAATAGTCATTGAGAATTAGTGATCTCATCAAATAGGAATTTGAGGAAAGGAATAGCAAATAACGTAATTTCAGGTGGATCATAACAACGAGCTAGAGCGGGGTTAGAAGACAAGATTCCCTCAGATTCCATCCGTACTTCTATTAGGGGACTCAATTACTGAAACACTCGACTCATCATGTTCTGATTCGTATCGAATTCCATAAATATTTTAATTAAGGAACTCAATTAAATTACTGAAGCCTTCGACTCTTCAGGTTCTGATTCTTTCCAGATTCAATTCATTCTTCAATTAAAGAACGCAATTACCGACGGAATCTTAAGTAACAAAAGCATACCTCTCTCCCGACAGTTTCCTCATCATTTCAATATAGTAACACTAAGCCACTCACCATTCTCTGAGTAACACACACGCTTGGGTCACAGCTGAACAAAACATTTAACCATAAACTCTGGGGAGCCCATTCGTGACATTATTCATTGTGCCCATTAAGCCCATTCGTTGTGAAATTCTAGCTGAGAATTTTCGTTACTTCTTTGGCTTTCATTTCATGAATTTTCATTCAACTTATAGCTCTGCGTCACGTACAATGGTGCTTGCCATTTTCTTTGTTTAATGTTAAGAACTGTTCTACAACCTAGCTTAAATGAGACATACAATGACTTTATTGGTTTTTAGACATAGTCAAATCATAAACCGGGTGAGGCCTTCAATATTCAATATATATAGTTCATAATGTTCAATATTCAATATATTAAATAAATTATAATGAGGCATTTTTGAAAAGAAAAATGAACTGGATCGTGCTTCCATTTAGCTTCAGTAAGCATTTATGTATACTGAGTTTTTGACTACAGGTCGGTAAGCAGCATTATGAAAACACACTCAGTAGCCACCGGGGGCCCAGGTCGCAGTCAAAGTGTTAAACGAGACACTCATACAAAACGGGGCTTGGTTTTCTCCCAACTTTGATAGTAGGCGCAAGTCATTTCAGAAGCTCACGAATCAGTTAACCTACATTTGTTTGAATCAGTTTGCTGCTGAAGTCTTAAATTAGGTCTCCAAAGAAACAACAGTGGAAAAATTGTAGTAATTACACTGCAATCGTTGAATTATTTTTAAAGAACAGCAAAAATGAGTCAGTGGACGGCGGAAATATCAATTTTTGAACTATTCTTGTCATAACTCCATGTTCAATAACTGAATTGTGTCTCAAAAGAGGCATTCTAGAACAAAAAACAAACATATGAGGTATAAATCACCACATTTTGTGAAGCCAACTATTCAGATTTTCTATTCACGGCCCTTGAGCTTGGTAAGCTTGGTTTCGAATAGAATGGGTAAATTAAATACGGACAATTTGATTTCTTTCACCAAGTATATCAGTGAGTTTATCATTCCATTCTCCTGCGTACAAGCTCTTAAATTTCCTCAGCCTCAGCTTTTTACGACATTAGAGCCTGAAAAGCTCGCAAACGCCCTCGTCCACGCAAAATTAAGTGATTCCAACCAAGAATTAATATAATCGTACCCCATAAAAAGTCTCGCGTGCTGCATAAGTTTCTGCTCACTGGCATGGAAGTTTCTATTCATGCACGCACTTGCGTGTTGTATCCCGGTCGCAACACAGTATCCTCTTCGTTGGAACTAAAACTTGGAACTCAATACCTGCGGAGATCCGTGATAGTAATTCTTACAAGTTATTCAAAAGAAATCTCGAGACTCACTTCCTATCGGAATATTAGTCATGTAAGATCACCAAGTAAAATCTTGTCTCCAACATGACTGTTTCCAATAATGAAATTTGCCATGGGTAATATGTAATTCGCCTTCAGTCTGCTGTTAAATCTTTTATCGAATGTACTGTTAAATATAGTCCACATAACCTATATTGTAAAATGAAATATCTGATATCGATTGAATTATCTCACTGATCAGTCTAATGTGAAACTAGGTTAAGTGATTTAGGTTAAACATTAATGTACACCTTAAAATAATGTTGATGGTAGGATGCCCCAGAAGTCGCTGAACTTATTCGGGCCCACAGGTAGCTATATTCAAACTTGTCCATTGTACTAGACTTAAGAAACATTCTACCTCTGTATCTCCTGTGGTAAATAAATTGTTTAAATTGTTTAAAAATTGTATACAAGCGCGCATATTTGGTGCATACGGTATATAAGCGCACACTGACTGCCCGCTCTCATGCAGCGACGCGGGCTCCGCACTCCAAGACAGTAGATCAGCTGCGTTGATTTGTTTATTTTTTATCCTCGTCCGTCCCTTCGAGAGCCACTATTTATTTACTTCTTGATTTATTTATTGACTGTCTTCCTCCATCCTTTTCAGAGCTACGTAAATATTTTGCGTGTATTTTGTTCTAGTCTGATTCTTTGATTTTCCTTCAGCGTCTCTCGTTTATATTCAACTTAAGTTTATTCGAGAGCTGTTCATTGAGTTGCTGTTTCATCTAAAATTCACATCTCGGAGTTGGTGCTGAGTTACCATATCCTCCTGACGGAAACGTCTTTGGTCGCAGTACGACTTGTGGCAAAAACAGTGCCTAGATAATTTATTAGACTAATTTTCTACTATACGCATACAATTACAGTGAATATTATTGCTTGACTTTCAAATGTTGCTACACTTACAAACATCACTTCATTCACATACAGTATACGACAAGCAACCCATGAGCATAGGCTTCAAATCGCCAGCTAATTTCGGATGTTAATATTTTGCTCCTCATTGTTGCAGAAATATATTGAAAAAATTATTTCTTGTTTCACTAGCGAAATTTGCAGTTCTGGAAACACACTTTATTTTCTATGTCACCGGCTTAGAAATGATGCGCGCATGTTTTTATAAATGCACGTTCCTGTATACTCGTAGTTCTCGTGATTTAAGGGCGTGATTACAGTTTAATGGTTTTCACACATAGTGCAAACCAACTTTATCTTAAATAGATTCTAGAATAACGTAAATGAACAAATTTGCATTTTAGTACCGGTACCGAAAGTCGTTCTAACTTGTGTAACTCTTAAACTGTCACGAGACTTAGCCCTGCCTCACATTTATTTGCATTAATGAGAAAACCGGACACTCGTAATGAGGAATGGCACACCTCCATTTGAAATACAGGGATAGACACAAGAGCAAACAGTCGATAGAAAAAATACAAATAGATATGGGCAAGCCCAAGTACACAAATAATCAAACCTCGAGGTACACATACTGAAATGAGGGTGGAACTTACCAATTTGAAGGGAAACCACTTACACAGGAAACCACAGGTGCGCTTCTGCCTCGACTAGGGATTCTGCTAGCTTTGTTGGGTATAATAATCCAGGTTACGGTAACAGATTTATGAATTCCATAAAATCATCCTATTACACCTTTATGAGGCTACTGCACAATGCTTATCTTGAAGGGAATTAAGGATACCGTCTGGGTAAAAAAAAGTCCGTTATTTATGAATGGATTTCTCTGAAAATTTCACAGTAGGTGTGAAATGATGTAAAGATCATTTGTTATTTAGACAAAATTTTTGTATCTGCACTTTTTTTCGAAAAATATGATAAAATAGGGGGTTTTGTAAAATCTCTCTTCTTCTACAATTTTAAAGTTACAGAACCAGTACTTCGTTTTTAGATTGTTTATATGTCTATCTAACGATTCGCAATAGGGAATTTTGATAACTTCTTTTTGTGGATTATGGGAATTAAAAAAAAAGTTATCTTTTTTTCATTTTTTTCCCATGTGGTGTCATTTTCAAAATAATAAATGTATCACAAAATGCTATTGCGAATCGATAGCCCTTAGTAAGCCCTATCGAATGGTATCTAAACCATTCTTGTAGCTCTAAAATTGTGGAAGAAGATACATTTGAGAAACCAATTATCAAGTTTCCAGAAAAACGCGTTTTTTCACAAAAAAAATTGCTTTTCTTTTTATCTTTTGAACTACAAAATTTTCTACAATAAACTCTTGAGCGTTTGTAGCTCTTTTTAAGCCTTTTCGATTGATATAATTTACATTGCTGTAGCTCTGTAACTCTGGGAAAAAATATAAAACAAAAGGCAATAAGTGTAATTCTTCAAAACAACCACTTTTTAAATTTTTTCATTTTTTTTCGTCCAAAATACGTTTTTTTTCTCAAGTCAACTCCTTTGTTTTATAGCTCTTTTCAAGCCCTTTGGATTGGTGTGCTCGCCATAGCCGTAGCTATGATACTGCAGCTGTCATCGAGCTATGAATGAAAGCTGCGGTATCATAGATACGGCAGAACAGCTAAATTCTGAAATTGTCAAAATTTTATAAAAAATATTTATTCAGTGTTAGAATGTTTCGTTTGAACAATGAAAACACTTTGAGTAGCCCATGAACGAACTATATTGCCATTGCCGCAGAGAAACACACTTAATTGAACCCCAATAATGAGGGTGGGGGGGAGGGGTCAAGGTCGCACCACCCCCATCGCTTTCCCCCCTCTGGTGTTCGCACTATTTGGAGTAGACGTAAACGGAAAGTACCAATGGAAGCGCAAGAAAATCCTCTATAAGATGCATATAAAAACAGGAAATCAAACTAGTTCCTGATTTCTACCCAGACGGTGTTCTTAACGCAATGCTCAACAATCCACACTCCTACAATTTCACCTCTAAGCACAACGCACTATAATGCAAGACCTAAACGCTATAGACAAATTTTGAGGTAATTAGAACATGACATTTCCCATGACAACGCTAATCTACCTATTGGCCGGTCAGCCCCATATAAACTAGATACAAATAATACATGAAGACAATGTTAGACACCAATAATGCATGTGGAATATCAAGATATTCTCTGTCGTCTTGACCGCTTTCAATTCACAATCACACGTCACCAAGCACACTCCGCGGCATTCTCAAGGCACCGAATCTCAAGAGCGTTTTCTGTATTGACGAGCTACAGTTCATTGCAGAACGACTCAGTTCATGCTGTGGATAGGCCTTTCTGAGCGATAACGGGATACGTTGACTTGAATTGGTGAACTCTTAACTTTTTTTCTTCATCATTATTTGATTATTCTCACCATCCCTTCCCTAAGTAGTAATTCTCGCTTGTTAATTTTGAATAATGCTCCGACTGTATTTCTTCCGGTTTTCCTATTTGAAATTTTTCTCTGTACTTATTCGTACTTCACGTTACGGCCCCGTCAGTAGAACTCCCTTCCCTCACGCGCCTGATCTTTCTTGTGGTTCTGTTCTTTTTTCCACGCCCTTTTACAATGAACCCATCACTTTTAGAGGTGTTCGGCTAGCTCCACCTTTATTCCTTAGCAAAGGGTTCACCATTGGAAGCTCTAATGCTCGAATTCTCTCCCCTCAAGTGTTCAACGTCTAAGATCTTGTATTTTTTTTCTAGAAGTTTTTTATGCTTCGTGGTGCGAGGTTCGCTTATCGCCCTTCTAAACACAATTAAGAGCGAGGGTCCCAAGCACCCTAATTCAACTTTTTCTCTCGTGTTCTTTCGGTCCTCAGAAAGCCAGCCTTCTCACCATTCTCACCGCTAAAACAACACACAGCTCATGGGCCCAAATACACAACACCCCACACACTCACAAGCACACAACGTTGAAAGTTTTATTAAGCGACACATTTTTCACAAAAGGATTTTATTCAATGCTACAACGACGACTTACAACAGTTTTCAGACAAAATTTGTTTAGCTATTAACTTCTAGAAAAATTTTTGCCCGTTAAATTTTTTTTGGAAAAAAACATATATCGTAAAACAGTAGCTCTCGTTGAATTTTTTCGTAAAAAGAATATTTCGTAAAAAAATAGTTATTAACCTCTTTCTTACCAAAACCATGATTTACTACTATAACTTTTGTACTCGTACGGTTATCCTACAAACGTACAGGCTTTCACCTTTGCAATAAAAAGGACATTGCAGAAATAAAAATTGCTTAATCTCTTTTGCCCCTATCTTTATCCATGGAAGAATCTCTCTGCAGATTAAAAATGTCCCACTTTCAAAACCTAATTTTTCTTTTCTACAGATTCTAGTGAACTCTCCATGCCTTAGCTGTTAGCTTCTGGTAATCAACGACCAAGTCTTAATACTTCACGATGATAAGAACCACATCAGTGCAGCGCTGAGCAAATAGCCTGAACAACCATTCAAGCTGGTATTTCAGGACATTATTATTTCAGGATGTTCAGACTGAATAACTGTTCAGACAATAACTCGTTTAAATAAATTTGAGCAAGTGATGATACTACAGTACCATTCACTGAAATATTTTACCACGGCATTCTATTGATTTGAAATACACGAGGATTTGTTATGCATTAATTTCATTCCATATAAACCCTGTGAAAAATGCTGGACGCTGAAGCTTTCTGTCCCGTAGGAGCTGTTTGTTTATACTTATATTGTTACAAGATTCATTTCTACATATATTCAGAGCTTTAACTGCGTACAAAGAATACACATTTGTACGGCAGAGAGTTTTAAGAATTTCTTCTGCATTCTGAGACTAATTCAAGCTAAACTTGAAATGAAATCCGGTGACTTACATCGTGCGGTTGCTATCTTTTCTCCTAGCAGGGAAAAGTGACCTTGATTGCAGCGAGGGTGATGATGACGACGGTGGTTGTTGGAGCTATGAAGCCAGCGACGGAAAGGTTTCAAGTGTAAGGATGTTTTATTCCAATCAAGCCTGACACATATTTTCTTGTTCAATGATTTCTCAAATGCCTCATAACTAACACCGGCACGCAATGACGGTTACTCCCTGTCAAGGCGGGACCCATTTCTGACACTTGGGTGGATGGGAGAATCGTGGCTGAGTTCTTCCTTTTCCCAACGGGGAGAATCACCGGGCTACACAGCTGGGATTCGAATTGCCGACACCTTCCCCTGAAAGGAGCGCGCTCTTAACCACTCTGCCACGTTGACCTCAAGCCTTCAGTTTTTGCTAGTACTCGCGTTATTGTGTGTTCAATATTTATATTGAAGAATAATGAACATTGTGTGTTCTATATTTATGACTACTTACAAATAAGTAAAATATTTAAAGAATACAATTGGTCTCCGTGTGAGCAGGCCGGCAAAGAATGGAGAGCTGAACATTTTTGGACTCCAGTGTAAACACGAGACTACGAAAAGACGGTGCCATAAACCGCCTTGTTTCCAAGTGGCGTCTAAGTGTCCTTCTGCCGGCATCGTCAAGTATGGTAAGTCGATTTCATTAATTGCATTGGTTTGCGGTATTTATTAATTGCTCCAATTGGAGTATGACTACGTCCTTCAGTTCGAAGAAGTCTGATGATGTTTTCCAACCTCAGTATTCACGGAAAGTTTTTTGTGTGATTTGGTTCATGTATTTCATAGAAACTTCCGTATGGTACGTATCATGTATCCTATAGACTCTTGTCAGATGAATGAGGTTGTTTGCACAGCCGAAATCGTTTGTTTATATTTTTAAAATCCTAATTTAAAATGCCAGATTTTGATCCGTTCTACATTTTTGGCTTGAATGAAACTTAAATTTTAACTAAAAATACTTCAATACTAACCCCGCCCTCTCTATTCTGATTAATTTTTCTTCAGCTTTCTATACGAATCATTACATATATTGTGTTAATTTTATTGATAACTAGTCTTTCAGTACGCTTCAAATTGATAGCTACCGATTGTAGTACCTATTATACAAAATAGGATTATTTATTTTAAAATATGGCTCAAATTCAATAGCTGATTTTCTGAGGGCATTAAACTAGCAGCGTCAGGTCATAAAACTCATTGTGCATAATTTTCGAATGCAAACTTCATTCAAGAATTCATTTTCTCATTTTGTTTTCTCAATTTACAAATTTTCTCATTTTGTTTTCTCAAGGTACAAATTTTCTCATTTTGTTAATCGAGGTATTAGAGGCAACTTCATGGATGCTTTTCCCTGCTCCGTTCGCTATGTACTGATGTGAACCTCGCTCTCAGTCGCTGAAACTTGTGCTCCAGCCAAACATGCACAAGTGACAGCTGAATGCCACGCCACTGTTGAATACTACTTCATACAGAGAATTTAAGGTCCTTCTGAGGGAGGCTAGCTAACATCAAGAGTATGATTCAATTTAGATCATTTTTAAATAATTTATATTATGAAAAATTCATCTCAGCATTTCAATTTGGACATTTTGAATTTTCATGGAAATAAAAATTCCACCCAAAAACACATTGGTTTTATTCTCCAGCCTGGAGGTTATAATAACACTGCCCTGAGTTTGCAAGGAATGAAAGAGACATCACATCGATGATGAGTGAAAACGACGGAAACTGAAGAAACAAATATATTTATTTTATTACCCATCTTGGAGTTGACACTGCTCTGAGTTTGCAAGAAATGAAAGAGACACCACATCGATGATGAGTAAAATGGACGCAATCTGAAGTGAAGTGAACAGAAAGTCGTGTGAGTTTGTGAGAGAGGAGCCCTGAGGCTGTTGTGGAGCTCTTTTTCCAGATGTTATTCTTTATTTTCTTTTCGTCCTTTTAGCTCTCTTTTGATAGTCGTGATTGAAGATCACAATTCTTTTATTTTAGTTAGCAAAGCTAAACTGGGACTTTTCAATGTCCACAAATTTAATTAATGAGTAAGTGGCAAATCAATGTAAATTGGTAGCGTGAAATACCTCTCCACAGAAATTGTTAATCTATCTCTATTTAGCAGGAAATTATACGAAATGACACATCGATATTTTATTACCTAATCTCGTTACAAGAAAGTGATGTTCTAAAAGAAAAGTAGACCTAACGCATTAAGTTACATTTCAATTAACGCTTTAGATATATGCTGAAGGCGAAACGTTTATAAGTGAACGCTTAAGGTGTGACAACGATAACCCTACGCACAGAAGAGAAGTTATGAGGACGCTTCAAAAGGGATATATGCTTATGATGGAACTTATCTTAATTTGGATCCAGGATGATAGCTATATTGTGTGTATGCGCCGTGAAATTTATTAATTACTTTAATTTAGCAGGTATACGTAATCACATGGTATGCACATTTCAGAGGAGAAACAATGCCCAGCCCAGAAGGGCAGGCGTTCAAGACGCAATTCAGTGCTCTCTATCTTGAGACGGTCACGGGTGACGGTGCGACGGGCGTACTAACTGTTCCCATGCGCTCACGGCGCTGCCATAGCGGTCGTCCGCTCTCACGCCCGACTCAGAACGGTAGCTTACATTGCAATCTCAATATAGATTATTCCTCAAACAAGCGGTTATGTATGGCTCTAGCGTATTGAATTATATAAGCAATGGGGAACATCAATTCTCGCTAATACAAATGATCTAATTAACATGAGCTATTGAACAATGATAGAAATAATAGTGAAGAATCTCTCTTGTGTTGGTATCCGGCAGCTCCTTCGGTCAGTTGACGTCCTGGCTTCCCCGCGATCTTGAAGTCGACGTATAGTAGATATAGAAAGGAGGGAAGAATAACTACTTAGCACGACTCGCGAAATCTGATAACCGTCCTTGCGGCACACGACGTCCCTCTCTGGCTGATTTGAGTCATTTCGAATATGTTGAGGCGTCCCTCGTTCCGAAAGATCGTTACGTTGTGGTAAGATCACAACAAGGCGCAGGTAGGCAGGCGCAGCGTCCTGCAGACGTCATCACGTGACGAGGGGCAGGTGCGAGGGGACTGAGCTGTGAATTCCACCTGATGACTCAATGATCTTGAGAACTGGTGCCGAAGTATTGCCAACCGGAGACTTCGCCGGTTACACGCCGTTCACGCAAAGGTAATTTCTCTTCGCGTTCGTGTAGCCAGCGAAAGACCCCGTTCTGTTCTTACGCTATGCTTTTATGCACTCCGCTTGCTTTCTTCTAGAAGCTTCGATCATCTTCTTTGTGTTGTGAAGCTGGTTCCTATCCCACATCGCTGCCGACATTGTTATGGGGTTCATGTAGATCCCCACCGATGTCACATCATTGTTATGGTGTCGTTCCTTTCCGACACCGCTTCCGGCATTGTTCTGGCCGCGTGTAGATTTTATATCGTTTAATCATCGTGACATTTCTATTCGCCACAATTGTTATATCTTCTACTCTTTATTAATCATAAAAGCTGCCACCACCCATAACGGGATATTGCATAATTATTGAAATTGCGTTCAAGTGATATGTTATAGTTCTTCCGTAATCATGAGCTCAGAGCGGAAGGCTATTATCAATACATTCATCATCATCTCATCATCTCTTTATCATCGTCATTCCTATATCATCTCTTGCTAATTTACGAACGAAATTAAAGACACGAAAGGTTAAGACATTTCGCTATTGATAAAGTAAAAGACATCGAGATGATAATTGACTACATATTTGAATACGCATCCTACATACTTAGAGGTTTGAGTGATGAGCATTTGGACAAGGCATGGTAAGGGTAGAACACTTATCTCATATTTGCAGGTACTTGCTGACAGGCTGGGCTCTCATAGCCGGATCGCTATAGCTGGCGGTTGACAGTGGACAGCTGAGGCTATATTAAATGGCACGCATCACTTGTTATTGAATGGAGGGCACGGATATATTATTGTTATCTAAGTGGATGTAGTTAAAGTTTCTTTAATACATTTACAGCAGATATACCCTCGGTCCAGACCGGACCGAGGCAGTTTACGTTCACGCCAGATCTTCAGTGCCTCTCCTTCCTCACTGACGCCTCTCTCGAAGGCAACCCTCGATCGGCGATCCTTCGTGAGATGCTACCCAGTAATTATGACATCGCAAGATTGACGAATGAACGGAAAATATTCCCAAAACAACTCAAATACATTGATAATTAATTCTATTAATATGATTCTAATAAAATCCCCATAAAAAGATATTAATAATAATAAAATATAACACGAAATTATACGCGATGTTCCTGGCATTTTCTTTCGGCGTCCTCCCGTTTCATTGGCGTCCTGACGTGACGATCCTTCTAGAATATATAGACGATGTGATGCTTTCTCGCAGACTCTGGCTTAAGTGGCTCTTTTAGAACTTTTATGGAATGAAAGCGCTGGCCAGTCCCCTCGGCCAATTCTTAGCGTTCCCAGGTAGCAAGAAATTATTAGGCCAAAATTAGGTTGATAATTATTTATTGACCTGATATTGGAATCTTGGATTACAATAATAAGCTAATAACAAGACAATATCGAAAAAAATATATTTATTTATGATATCAACTTGTTATTGGGACAATGTAGTAAATAGTTTTATTTCTAATATTAAACTAACAGTGTATATACATATATGTACGATATTCATATAAGTGGAAACAATCTCATAATAATTAAAAATCTCGCAATTTAATAAAATTTGTTTAAATATAAATTATTATTGCCCAAATATTGGGTTGATATTGTACGCCAATAATAAGGAGTAATTTGCTTAAAATGTACCAATAAAGTTAATGAATAGTTATTGCAGTCATTAATGAGTGCAGATATATTTGACAGATATCAAGAAATGTGAATACGTTACAATAATATGTACATTCAGAATTACTGTAATCACAGGTTCATCACAGTTATTGCTTTTTCAGTCGTCCAATGAGTTTCGAAGGTTTAATTTTTTCAAAAAATATGCTAAAATCGTGTGTCATATGTTACTATAGCATTAAATGTCTATATATTGAATTAAGATGATATAAAGTCATTTATATAGATGATATAAAAGACTTAATTTCGTAACGAAGGTATTGAGTAGGCCTATTCCTACCATACAACCCATTTGGCATGCATCATTCTTTGAGTAAAGCGCTTTCGTACAATTTTTCAATCACGCATATATATGCTGCTTGGATGAACGTATATATGCTGCTTAGTACAGGTTGCCCGACCACTGGTACGGACGTGCAACACAAAATTTGGACTACGATGCCAAAGAGGTTTGTAATCATGGATTTTAGATAAATTTTGAATGCAGTTTAATTCATAGTCTTGTAGGTGTGTAGGTATGTACATCGGATAACATAGTTATCAGAATTATATATATTTCTCGTCTTTGAACCCTTCTTAATATTGATGCGATATTAGAAATTAATTATTGAGTCAAAGTGTAGTGTAAGGAAACACCTCAATATCAAGTCAATAGTGACACAGTAATTAGCTGATACTGAGTTAAAAATAAATTATTATTGGGACAATATATTCTACCAATGTCCACTTGATGTCAGACAATAAGTATTGGGCCTGTAGTACTCTACCTTAGTTACCCCTCAAACTCAGTTCTAGTCCATTTGTGTTCAGTAATACTAATATGTGCAGATGTAAAATTATCCAAGTTAAAAGTGCAAAAATCTAGTAGCGTTTCGCCGATAGCAACTACAGGAGAAGTACATGATTAGAAATAAATTGGCTGCTTCACCCGCAGCCAGCGGAACTCTTTTGCTGAAGCAGGAACAACTCCAGGCCTTACTGGCCAACATTTTTCTAAGGAACACCTCAATATCATGTCCACAGTGACGTAAAAATTATAATTAGCCAATATTCGGTTAGTGAAATTATCATTATCGGGGCCATATGTTTTACAAATATCAACCTATCAGGGATTGAGTATTAATTCATTGTTATTGTAGGGAATACTTCGTTATCAAGTCAATATTGACACAATAATTAGTTTATTTTGGGTCGATGATAATATTGTTATTGGGCCAATATATTTTTCTAATATCAACCGAATTTCCCAAATTATTATTCCTCTTAACCAGTCCGAACGAGGCGTTTCAATGGAATAACCCGAACTCTTCTTAAATTTCTTGTAGCCTGCCAACCTGCAACGTTTAGTTGCTTGTGCGACACTCCCCTTACAGTGTGAAGAATTGGCGGTATAGGCCATGACGCCTCAGCTTGGTGAGCGCCATTTTGGTTAGGTTGCGCAGCAACCCGGAGTTGCTTAGCCCACATCGTTGAGAATTCCAAGCCGCTGAACACAAAAACCCGACCCCTCCTGAGAACAAGGAGCATATTAAGTGACTAGTTTCATTTAAGTCTTTATTCCCTGCTAACTACACTCCCCTTTGTTTCGCAAAACAATCATAAGATATTTATCTTCCCTCTGAATGTTTACTAAAAAATGAAGTTCATTAATTCTGCACATTTTTTACTTGAGAGACAATCTAGTCTTTCCCCACACAATGAATTTTAACTAACTCTCTCCAAAGCATCCCATCCAGACTGAACGCTTCACGTTCGGACTCGGTCGCGGTCGGACGTGCGGGGAAATGGGGCGGTAATTGTTGAAAATGCAAGGGGGAAATAACCTAGCCATGCGTAAAAATTATACTATCAGTGAATGTGTTTGCTACCTGTGGAACTGCGAAAGGGAAAAAATAACTTTTGTCTTATTTCTGCTTAAATCAGTGCACTTTAAATGAAAAGCCAACAAAGCAGTGCTGGCAAGGGTTGTGAAATGGTGTGCTCAGCCGGGTCTCGAACGATAAGCCTGAGTAAAGTGTGAAGTGGCCTTGTTCCCTCAGTCTCCCCTCGCCGAGCCCGCACCCCCCCCCCCTTTTCCGAGCCCGCACCTCCCCCCCCTTTCCCGTACACCTGCTTCCCGTCTTCTGACCGTTTCAGAGCATGGCAAATTCTGAACTTTTTCCGCTTCAAGCAACCAAAGAAATTACGTTTGTTTTGATCAATTTTTGGCAATGTCAAACCTCTCAGTTTCAGTTTTTGTTCACTTCCTACGTGGCCGAGACGGCAAATGTGCACGAAAGAATTATTGTGTTTCGTACCTATTTTTTTGTTACAATAGAACATGGATGTTGAAAAATTTCTAATGTACACAATCAATTATTGATTCACCAAATTAGCTTACATTATTATCATGTTCTTTTGATTGAAAATTTTGATTAACTAGTGACGTTAAATGTGAGAAGGGTAAAAAACTTCTTCTTTGAAGGAACTTTTAAATTTAAAAATTGAAAAAACTTGATCCAGCAACTTTCGGAAATAATTTGCCATGTTAAAAAAAATAGAAGAAAAAATAGAAAGTGTACTCTGGTAATTTCGCATCTTTTGGGAAAATAACAGTGACCATCATTCGTGAACTATTTCTATGTTACAATAGAGCATGAATGTTGAACAATCTCTAATGCACACAATCAATTTCTGATTCACCAAATTGGCTTACATTATTATCTTGTTTTTTTTTTATGGAAAATGTTGGTTAACTAGTGACGTAAAACCTGAGAAGGATAAAAAACTTTTTCATCTTCGGTTTCTCTCATCTGTTATTCCAAAAAAATCATGTTGAGTGTATATGACGCTTAATTTAGACATTTAATTCACAAAATTGTGTTTCAAATTACTTTTCCTGTGAGTAACTGTCTTTTTATCGAGAAACTTTGATGAAATAGTGACGTGTAACGAGGAAGAGGGAAAACAATTATTGTAAATGTGAAATATTGTAAAACTGAGCGAGTAAAATGTGAAACCCTGTACATGTCTGAAACTATAGACCTTTACGAGGGCTCTGTCATACTCTCTTTCATACTACTGTAATACTAAAATTTTACTATCAGTGAATGTGTTTGCTACCTGTGGAACTGCGAAAAGAAAAAATAACTTCTGTCTTATTTCTGCATAAAACAGTGCAATTTAAATACGAAGCTAACAAAGCAGTGCTACCAACACGAAGGAAATGGTGTGCTCAGCCCAGTCTCGACCTATAGACCTGTCTGTCTGAAGTGTCCTTGTCCCCTCAATCACCCCTCACCGAACCCGTTCAGTCCCCCCCCCCCCCTCTTCCCGTACCCCTGCCTCCCGTCTCTCTGACTGTTCAGAGCATGGCAAATCCTGATGAACTTTTTCGCTCCAAGCAACCAGAGAAATTACGTTTGATTTGAAAAAATTTTTGGTAATGTCTAACATCTCAGTGAAGTTTTTGTTCACTTCCTACGTGGCCAAGACGAAAAATGTGCACGGAAGAATTATTGTGTTTCGTACCTCCGTTTCCCTACTGACACCGAATAGTTTAAAACATCATAGCTATACAATTACAACGCACGATGCATCACTACGAGACTCGCTTCGCAGGCCGGAAAGTGCCGTTCTCTGCACAAATGTTGCCCTACACAACATCCCGAAAAAATGGTTTTCTCAGGGGCAAAAATACGACCTTACCAAGCAAAGTGCCTGCAAGTAGGGGACCTACATCCTCTCACGCACAAGATTCTAATGCTCAAAAGACGGGAGACTTGTTAACAGCTGCCAGTAACCCCGTCAAAGAATGTGTGTCACCTTCCGAAGCAACGTCAGTGAAGACTATGCAACCAATATCGCCGGATGAGGGAAAACATATCTGCCAAATCTCCAGCAATCATTTGAAGGTTCGAAGCAGTGAAGTCTCAGCCGCAGCACCACAACCACCTGCTCCTCATCTGAACAAGCATAACAGCGTGCCAGCTCCCCAGCTCTGCGTCAACAACAACGCTCCGAACTGTCCGCCAGCGGCGGGGACACAAACACCATCCTCATCAGTGGTACAAGAAAAAAAAGTTTTTACTAATAAGGACATTTCAAGCGTGGTAGACTTTTCTCATTCTCCAGATAATATGTTCGATAATTTTTGCTCACAAACCGATACTGGCAGTAAATTACCCCAAAGCGCAAGCTGTGAAAACAAAATAAAATTTCCACTACAGAGCAATAAAAATAACACTGTTGCTTCTTTTAATGGCTACTTGCACCCGCTTCAAATAACAAGTTCTCAAAAAATTCATGAAATTATTCACAGTTTGTCTCTAACAACAGCGTTTTTCAATAAATCCCTAAGACAACGTGAGCCTCCTAGCCCGTCGTCGATTTTCTCTACAGTATCAAACATTCAGAACCTAACCGAACAGCTTTTTGCTTTAAATTCACATATAAGTTCTCAAGACCTTGCACCTGTGGTACCTGCTAGTATCTCTTGTGAAATCGACTCCAATTGTCGAGAACCTTACGACACTTTGCTGCTAGGTGATAATATCCTAAGCACGATCAGAAGAAAGGACATCGATCGCTCGTGCTGGATCAAAACTGTTCCATCAGGGCGCTTCGATGACCTTCTCCATACTGTAAATTGCATGCCTAGATTTAAAAATTATATACTAAGTTTTGATGGTCTCTGCCACTCGCCCTCAGACCTTGCTCGAATCAAACAACAAATTGTAAGAAAGTACGCACTTTCTCGCATTTATATTGCCCATGCTTGCAGTGCAAACGAATTCAACAAAGCGAGGCATTTTTGCAAAAACCTGGGTTTAAACTTGATTCAATTTCAAACTTACCCAGATAATGAAAATGGTTACGCACTCAATAACTTTCAATGGCCTCGGACCCAGGAAGAGAACTTCTGTTATCTTCAACAACTTGCAATGAAATCAACATTGCGAATCACCGTGCCATATTGTCCTCGTTTCAACAAATGTAAAGCAATAAATGGAATTGTAGATCATTCCAATGAATCGAAAAATTCACGGAATGAGAGAAATAGTCTCACCTTAGACTTTCAAAAAGAATATAAGCCTATGCACATCACTGCACATGGTACACCAAATCCTTCAAAATTGATTGCGTCATCAAGCAGAGGTCTGAGTAACTCACTCACCCACAGCATGAGGAACGTAAATAACCCTGAGCCTTTCCCTGATTCGATCTCAGACAAATATAACGTCAGTACGAAAAATAAATTTGCGTTACTTGCAACAGACACAAATAGTGATTGCGACATGCCCTCCTTTTCAACCAATTCTCAACTTTCCAGTGAGTACGCAGGAACCAAGGAAAGTCAAGCGAATACCGATATTCAAAACTATTCCAAAGAAAATCAAATTATTCGAAAAAAATCTGATGCCTCTGCCGGGCTTCCGTCGAACGACCAAACTAATACTGCTACTGAAAAATCAACAGTGAATCAAATTTGCACACGCGTTGCATACACACTGGACGACTTGAAACGATCGCTCAAATTGGAACCTGCTTACACTGTAGGTGACGGACACTGTCTCCTCCACGCCGTAACGACGCAGCTTGCTTCACAACAAAAATCGAAATGGAATTATATATCTCTGAAAAAAACCATCAAAACTGAGAGCTCCAGAAACAAGGACCAGTATGCAAAATTCGTTGACAAGAACAGTGGCAGTTTCGAACAACTCATCGATAAATACATCGATAGAAAAGTCTTCGATCACGCAGTTGGAGACCTCATACCCCAAATACTTTCTAATGTAACGAGAACACCAATTCACGTATTTGATGAAAGAGACAATGGGATTTGGAAGACGACAATCTCCCCTACATCAAATGCTCTGATAAACTGTCCTCCCGTAAACATACACCGGAAACAGGACCACTATAGCGCCCTCTTGAAAATGCGTGATGAAAATCGTGTTGCTCCCTCCCCCATTTTGTGACTAAATAACAGTGATCAAATTGAATATGAAGCTGAAATCAGAAACAATGAACGCGGCAATAACGACCTAGAGACGAATAGTAAATGCCCTGCTAGACCTAAAAAATGCAATAACTCCACTAAAGATCTGCCTATTGAGGTAAATAATATCAAAATATTGCACATAAATGCTCGCAGCCTCAATGGTCAAATGGATGACGTACGAGTAATGTAGATCACTAACGATATCGATATTTTATACGTATCTGAAACATGGTTCGATTCACGAGTCGAAAGCTCATATCTCAGCATTACCGGGTACAAATTGTACCGTTATGACGGAGTCAAGAGTAAGAGAGGTAGCGGTTCATGCATTTTCATCAAAGATGTCTACTCTACATCCTTAGTTCCGCTAAAAGAAAAATGCGAAGACATAGAAATGGTTTCGCTCAATGTTCAAGTAAACAAACACAAGTCTTTCATTATCGGCAGTCTTTACAGACATCCGTCAGCATCTCTTCGTCCAACATTAGATTTCATTGAAAATACGCTTAGATCAATCTCTGCAGCCAAAAAGTCTTTCTATGTTTTCGGAGATTTTAACGTGGATCTGACAAATAAAAACAATCAGCTAAGCAAGATGCTGCACAGACTTAATCTTTCTCAAATGGTCCAAGAACCAACGCGAATTACCAACACTTCTAAAACTCTTCTTGACCTAGCAATTACCAACAATCCCCAAGCAGTACTCAGCACAGAAATCTTACCGTCCTTTTCTGATCACCATCCGGTAGAATGCCAAATCAATATTGCAAAAGAGTAACAGAAATCTAGTTACATTACATATCGCATGAATAACCACTAATGCCCTGAAATATTTCAAGAAAAGCTATTAGACAGATGGAGTGAATTTCAAGGCATGGAAAACACCGATGATGTCAGTCTACAAGTTTCCCTTTTCAACGAAAATTTCGTATCAGCTCTTAAAGGCCCGGCTACACTATGCGTTTTTTACTGTGCGAATCTCAGGCATTTTTTAACTTCTGCATGCCTGAGCGGCTACACTACAGACGCGGAGCAGCGGGGTCAGTTGCATGCTGCGGCTCGGAGAGTATGGATGTAGATGAACGTGCGCTCCGGTTAGTAGCTATCGTATGTGCGATAGGGAAGAAAAAAACAACGACAAGTGACTCACGCTACCTGTCTATTTCCTTCATGTATAAGTAATTTACAGTCAATCAAAGACATAACTACCCAACTATGTTTCATTCTAATTTCGGGTTAAGCTATCTAATTAACAAGAAACAGGGTTGATTTACTCGAAATAAATGCTATATATTTCAAAAATATATACACGGTATTCATTTTTGATTTTGGTTTTATTCACTCAGGTACAAATGCAATGGGAAGAATTATTTAACTTATATATTTTCTATATACAAATAAATAATACACATGACTTACCTGAGCGACTACTTGACTATGCAAATTTGATGTTGACCGCCGTCTCTCTACCCATCACTAAGAAATGACAACATTTCATAGCAAGATTGGGTCAGTCGCTGTACCTCCTCTGTACCTGCTTCGATTTTTTTTAAATGCTGAGCATTTTGTTTAGCCTAAAAATACTGTGTCTTCAATGTGTGAATTTTACTTTTACTAGTTCAAAATGACAGAGTTACACCACAACGAAAAGTTACATGTCCTCTGTTTAGCAAGCATAAAACTAAGCTCGAAATGTCAATTGAGCCTGAAAAAACTAAAAACAATGTCAATTGAGCCTGAAAACATTTCTATCCGTGGTGGCCTCTTTTGGTGGAATTTTATTCTGTAATGTCAATTATCTCTTCCGAGCTTTTCAAGGAAATCACAATTTCGAAAACGATAACTCAAGTTCCAAAATCTTGGGCTTTATACTAAGTGGTAGCCAGGTTACTGGTCAAACGAATTTAAAACATTTTTTTGCATTATCAATTAGAAATATCAAAGCATAATGATGAATTTCAACAGAGAAAGCTTCAAAGAAAATTTCTATTTGTAAAAATATGCTGATTGCGTATTCTGGATACAATAATCCAAATGAAAGGGAATTTAATCGCCACAGAAAAATAATGCAGTAGAATAATTTCTTGTATTTCTTAAGCTTCATCCTTGTTGCCATCAAAGCTATCGATTAGAAGAGGGAGTCACACAGACGGATGGACGCGGCTACTTTTATAATAGTGGTTATATCAACTGTCAATGCCTTCTCAGTGTCTAGAGATGTTAACCTAGTTTTGTAAGCAAATTCTTATAACTTTATATCTTATATGTTGAATTTTTGACGTTTCAGAGGCGTTCCTTTACTTTAAATTGGTCTCTGAGCTGGAGCACCAGCTCGCGTGCCCAATCACTCGTTTTAGAAAGCGCAAGCAATAGACAGAAGTACAATAGAACACTCCATGATAAAGTACAACTGCAAAATGGGAGAGCTGTCGGGCGATGACCCTGAAATGATGTGTAGTTCACTCCTAACTACGCGCCACAGATGCTTGCTGCACAAGAAGACGCGTCAAAAACCGCACACCGTCGAAGTTCATGCAGCACTCGTGCATCCGACATGCATGCGTCAAATTAGGGCGAGTCGCGCGTGAGTTGCACGAAGAAACGCATAGTGTAGCCGGGCCTTAACGAATGCGCACTTTTCACTACGAAGAAAGTTAAGCCAAGAATTTCTAAATAGATAACAGATGAGATAAAACATTTGAGCAGAGCTAAAAGAAATTTACAGCGTGAGTACAAACTGAATAAATCAGACAGTACGCGTCGAAAATTATAAAAAGATCACGAGAAGATCCTACGAAGAAAAGTTAAGGAAGCAAAACGGGACTACTTCCACAAAGAACTCTTGGCGGCAAAACAAAACCCTAAAAGAACTTGGGAAACTTGGGAAATCATTAGAGAAGCTGCTCAGTATAAAAATTCAGACTGCAAAAGCACTTTTGACAACCCCTCAGAAATGGCGAATGACTTTAACACTTTCTTCTCAAAAGTTGGCGAAGATGTTTTCAATGAAGTATCCAGGACAGTTTCAGACACATCTACAGAGGCAAATCTGAGCGATGTTTCATCCCCAAATAGTAGCAACAAGTGGAGACCAAAGCCAGTTAGCGTCATAGAGATACGAAAAATCTTATACTCACTAAAGAATACTGAAGCGACTGGACATGATGGCATAAGCCTCCAACATATAAAAGACAGCTTCCCTGTCACAGCACCCTTTATTCGCTTGATAATAAATACATCTATAGTCACAAACAAGTTTCCAGATCAATGGAAACTATCCATAATTAAGCCATTACATAAATCTGGTGATATCGACATAGCGTCAAACTACAGACCAATCAGTCTCCTGCCTGTTATGTCCAAAATATTAGAAAAAGTAATAACAAACCAGCTCTCGTCTTACATAGACGAGTCACATCTACTGCATCGCAATCAATATGCTTACAGGAGGAATACCAGTACTCAGGACGCCCTGTTAAACATAACAGAAAAAATTTACAATGATATTGACCAAAAAAAATTAACTCTCTTACTATTGCTTGATCTCTCCAAAGCTTTCGACAGTGTTGAGCATAAGAAACTTCTACAAAAAATTTCAAACCTCAGAATAGACATTCAGTGGTTTGAAAGCTACCTACGAAACCGCTCTCATGCAGTGTGCTTGAATAACAAAATGTCATCATTCATACCAAATAATTTTGGCGTTCCTCAAGGTTCAATCATCGGCCCACTCCTATTTTCAATTTCATCAACGATTTCCCCACCATGCCGGCAAACACAAAAATCTCAATGTATGCTGATGACGTACAAATTGCCATGACAAGCTCAACAGCGGATTTAACAGAAACACAAGCCAACGCTGAAAACCTTCTGAGAAATCTGAAATTGTGGTATGACCATAATGGCCTCAAACTTAACGCAAGTAAAACGCAATGCATTATTTTTGGATCACAGAATGCGACTGAAAATTTACCACCATTCAAGCTAACATTTAGAGACGATACAATTAAACCAGTCGATAAGGTTAAAAATCTGGGTGTTTGGTTTGACAAAAATATGACTTTCAATTCACACGTCGAAACAATGTGTAACAAAATTAACGGAACCTTAATGTTCTTTCATCGTATAAAGAACACACTTGACGAAAAATCTAGATTATTAGTGATTCAGTCTTTAGTTTTATCGCGTCTGGACTACTGCAGTCTTGTGTGGGGAGACTTACCTAAAGGTCGTCAGGAAGAGTTGCAAAAATGTGTAAACTTCGCCGCCAAAGTGGTATGCAAAGGAAATTTCAATAAATACGATCATGTCACCCCTTTTTAAGAAAACTCGACTGGATCCCAATACCGAACAGATTCATGATCCAGAAAGCTCGACGAGTATTTTCCTCTCTGTACCTGCCCCAAAGTAATGCAGAGGTGGTAAAATTTTTTCCATCTAATATCCCAAACGAAAGACCAAACCGGAGGAACGATGTTTTAGTCAGTTACCGTTCATCTAACGTGGGACAAAAAGCTCTCTCAGTTTCTGGAGCTTTTTTGTGGAACAAGCTTCCCCAGCATATCAAAAATTCTAAAACTGGAAAAGAATTTAGAGTAAATGTGTCACGTCATTTTGCATCTCTGTCATAGGGCCTGCAGCATCTCGGTGTGAACTTCCCATCTATCATAAATTTAAATTTTTCCTGAAATTTCTGTTAGAAATTTAGAAACTATTTCATTTTACGTTTGATAAGCGATTCGTATATTCATCTTATTTATTTCTGTCGACAACAATGAGCACCACAGCCGTCAGTTCAGTGCAGCAGAACGAACGTTCTTTCCATAATTAGGAGTATTTCCTCATCTTTATTTTGTTATTTCTTTCTCTTCTCTGTACTAATATTTAACGTCCGTATGACAAATATACCATGAAATACATTTTGTGTGTGCACCAATAAACAGGTTTATAGATGTGAGGGTTGTGCAAAGTTTATAATGAATTAAATTTTTGCTAACGTTGTCTCGCTATTTCAAAATCATTCTCGAAGATGTTTTCAATCGATTTTCGGCTGAGCTGGGGGGAAATGGGTAATTTAAGCATTGCATTTAGTCTTTTTATTTTTTTCCGTGCGTTCAGCGCACACTAGCACTGAACTTTCAAATAGGAAAAAACTCTAAATTTCTGTAATTAAAATTATCATTTTGGATCAAGGCCTAATCTTCCTATATGTGCCAATTTTGTGAATATTCTCCACTCAGATGTGATATCCGGCCACAATGTTACTCCATTTTATCCCATGTACACACGTCCGTATAATGCTGAAGAGTTGTGTTGCTTCTTGACTATAACCTGATTTTTCTTAAAAATTTCTGTGAAGAAATTAAAAACCAGCTCATCAGCTCATTTTTAGGTTTTTCGAAGTCTTCTCTTCTTTTTTTTTTGCGAAAAATTTCTTAGGATTACAGTGAGCTCAGCTGTCATTTTCTGTGTAGTAGATGGTAGGTTGCTTCTATCTTTTATCTTATACATGTATTTTGTTCTAATATTTTATTTTCAATAAGTATATATATTAATATGTGTGTGTACGTGTGTAGGTATATATATGTGTCTACATAAATAGATATACATGTTTCTATTTCATTTCTTTACGCAAAAACCATTCGGTTAATAAATTTTTTTGCAACAGCGAAATGATTCAAAAATAGATCTATCACTTCCCCAGAGGGCGTTTCTGTTAATCGGATTAATGTCATATATAATTAATGAAATAAAGTGCAATTTGAGCATATGAATCGTAGTAAAATTATCTTTCTGTCCGTATGTTGTACAAGTTACGAATTTTGATATTGAATATATGTTTGTTTACCCATTTCTACCAATATTTTGTAGATATTTGTCAATCATGAGTGGTAACCGGCTTACACTGTATCTCTATTTTATCCCATGTACCCATGTCCGCATGATGTGGTGAATATCGAGAAGATATGAAATATGTTTTTGGTGGTGATAGGGCTTTGCATATTTTTAGGGCATATTTTTCATTTCTCATTCAACTACCCTTGACAGAGATAGACTATTGGCAAGCCACGTGTGGTTTGTCTATTAGTACGCCTCGTATATTTTGTCTATTAATATGCCGCGTATGGTCTATCTATTTTGTACACCTCTGATAGCTTGTCTATTAGTACACCTCGTATAGTTTGCCTATTATTATTATGCCTCGTATGGCTTATCTATTTGTACACCTCGGATGGTTTGTCAATTAGTACTCCTAGTATAGAACTTTTGTTAGACTACTAGCACACCACGAATGGTTTGTCTATTAGTACGCCTCGTATATTTTGTCAATTACTATGCCTCGTATGGTCTATCTACTTGTACACCTCTGACAGTTTGTCTATTAGTACACCTCGTATAGTTTGTCTATTATTATGCCTCGTATGGCTTATCTACTTGTACACCTCGGATGGTTTGTCAATTAGTACTCCTCGTATGGAACATTTGTTTTAGGATGCCCTATATTTAAGAAACTTTTAAAAGCCAATATGTTGGCATGTATCTCATGTGACAACTTGGAAATAAACATTTTTTCTTTTTTTTTTTTTCTTTCCACATTAATTCCCTCTGAGAAATAATTTGGGTTAATATTCTACCCCGCTTTACAAAACAAATCACAAAGCACTCTGTTTCGGAATAAGTTTAAATGAAAACCATTTAGCCTGCACTTCAATAGTTCAATAAGAACACGAATATTCTGATTTCCTTCTAAGAAATAATGTAATAATTCTTTCATTCCCCACATTAAAGTGAAACTCTAAACACGAGAACAATCCGAGAATAATCTAAAATGAAAACCCACAGAACTAATTTTAATATTAACAATGAAAATCACTGCGCCCCCCACCTAGACAACAACTTCAACTGAAATAAAAACATTTGTCTACCATCTCTACTTGAATTACTCCAATCTTTTTAAGACACAAATTTAATAAGCTGCCTGAGATTAGGATTCCCTTAACTTTTTCTAACAAAGAACAACATCTCACCTCCCCCTCGAAGAACTCGCTGTCCTACATCTTGTCTAGCACCAGGCCACTGCCAATTAGACCGGTTACCCTACTCCTTCCATTATTTATACCATCCTTCGAACAAAGATGCGCACCGTGCGCCTTGCTACACCCGCGAAAACTGAAAGTGACGTGGCATTCCGAGATTGGCTAACCCTCAAGCGTCATCTCACTGTATATACAGACGTGTCCCTTACTTCACAATATTGCTACGCATATATCTTTAAAATAAACCCAGAAACCCTTGATTTCCTAACTCGTGGGCAATTAAATTTTTAACCCACTATTTTCTGTGCTATGTATTCAAGTTGCCCTCGTCTTATTATGTATGCAGTTTAGCGCACTAGCTTTTCAATCCAGCCTCTCTCTACCCCTTATACCTACTCCTCCATGCTCCTGATATACGTATGTACGTCACACCTTCCTATGCCTCTCGGGCAGCATAGCGTCGACCAGCCGGTTACCGCGCCTATCTTCTCTACGTATATATATATATGTATAACTTTTGTTGAATATATCGTTACACTGACGAGTGAACTTGTCGCAATTGTCTGCTTTTTATCCAATGAAGATACTATGCAAACTTGAAAGTTGATTGCACATAGGTTCTCATAAATGATGAACCTTACCAAAATTGCAACTATTGTTACCGCCAGAAAATAACGCAAAATGTCGTTTCAACGTGTGTAACATGAATACATGTATTGGTATGATGAAATGTGTTATGTTATTTATTTATGTTTTAACGAACAAAGCAATGTTTAAAGCAAGCAGTAAAGAAAGAGGGAGAGATAAATAATTTCTTGGTTATCCTGTGTTCATTAACAGCTGATCTGATTCATTATTGAATAAATTTGATGCAGTAGACGAGACGAATAGTGAACGGCACCCAAATGGTAATATTAAAAAATATGTTATGAAATATTCGTGTTCCGAAATGTGTGACAAGCCAAAAATTTTTTAGAAATTAATAGCTAAATTGTGTTTGAGTGGGGAATCATTATTTTTATAAATTGATAGCTAAATTCTGTTTGTGGAGGAATTTTTCCAAGTCATTTCAGAAACTAATACAAGGTTGCAATGCTGTGTTGAACCACTTACTAATATTCTTTTAGGCAAAAAATGTGTTGCTGAATAAGACTTCCAACCTTGTTGCCCGATATGCGTAGTGCGAAGTGTGTTGTGCTTAGCGTTGGTAGCGTGTCATCGATGTATGATAGGCCTGGGCAAGCAGAGTGTTGTGTGTGAAAGTGGTCGGCCAGAATCAAGAGTGATAATTGATGGTAGACCTTTGAGCGCGAAAACCAAACGGTCGCTCGTCGCGACATGAAACAGGCTCAGCGGGGAACCTAAGCGCGAGGGGTTGAAAAATACAAAAAAATTAGACTTTGACCCCTTAAAGGGAAGGAGAATTCAAGCACCAGGGTAACCAATGAGAACTGCTATGCCGGGGATAAAGGAGGAGTTTAACGAACACCTCTAAACTCTTAATATCTGATTGGCCAATGGGAGATTAACTTAATCATGCCTATTTCAAAACAAAATACAAGATGCTACAATTGTGCATTTAGGTTCCGGGAGATTTGGGTGACTTTGATGCCGAGCGCTCATTACCGAGCGCTCATTTTTTATGCCGAGCGCTCATTTTTGTGATTTCGCGTTTCGTAACTTGAATTTTCGTTCGTATTCCGAGACGAAAATTTTACGTAAACGCATTTCGTAACTTGGAGTAATTCATTAGTCTGGTCTTTCTTAAGGTGAGTTATGACTGTACGTATTTCCTTTCTTTGAGATAAGGAGTTTTTCTTCTTCCTTTTTTATTTGCAGGCGTTTACGTCAATCTATTAAAGTTGACAATCAACAGCGTGTACATTATTGCTGTCCTGTGCCATGCGATGAAATGATTTACTTGCTCGGTAACCCTTCTATCTCACGACGTTGTATGTGAAAGCATACATCACTTAACACTTCGACTATGGCAGGTAAAACTTAAGTTCATTATTGAATTCAACATTTTAAATCAATTGTAATAGGACATTTAAGAAATAGAAAACATTAAAAGGTCTTGCATTCATTTAGCTTCAATTAAGTATTTACGAAAACTGAGTTTTTACTACTGGTCGGTCCACAGCATTATGAACTCCCCCTTCCACCCACCTCCCCTCCTCCTCCCTCACCGGTGGCTTACGTTGCAATCGAAGTGTTAAACTAGGCATGCATGCAAAATGGGGCTTGGCTTTTCTCCTAATTTATGAGACTACAGAGGAAGTTTTTTCAGATGCTCTCGTATCAGTTAACCTACATTTGTTTTAATCATCTTGCTGCTGAAGTCTTAAATTTAAAGAAACAAACAGTGGAAAAATTGCAGTAATAACAGTGTGATCGTTTCAAGAACGGTAAAAATGAGTCAGTGGACGGCTGAAATGTCAGCCTTTCGAGCTATTTTTGTCATAACTTAATGTTCAATGGCTGAATGGTGCAAAAAAAGGCATTCTAAAACAATAAAACAAACGCACCAGGTATAAATCACCACATTTTGTGCAGTCAACAATTCAGTTTTCTATTCACGGCCCATGAGTTTGGTAAGCTTGGCTCCAAATAGAATATGTACCTCGAAAAATGACAATTTTTTCCCTAAAACTCCCGACTTTATCATCGCATTCTGCTGAGTACAAGCACTTTTATTTCTTCAGCCCCAGCTTTTTACGCATGCTAGCGTGAAAAGCTCGCAAACGACCTCATCCCCTCAAAATTAAGTGAATTCAATCAAGAATTTATATGATTGTACCCCGTGAAACTGCTTATGCAGACTCGCGTGCTGCATAACTTGCTGCTCAATGGTATAGAGGTTTCTATTCGAGCACGCACTCGCGTGTTGAATACAAGCGCGCATATTTGGTGCATAGAGTATATAAGCGCACGCTGACTGCCCGCTCTCATGCAGCGACGCGCGCTCCGCTCTCCGACCGCGTTGGTCAGCTGTGTTCATTTATTTATTTTTATTTATTCTCCTCGTCCGTCCCTTTCAGAGCCGCGATTTATTTACTCATTTATTTACTGTCTTCGTTCTTCCTTTTCAGAGTCATGATTTATTTATTTATTTATTTATATATTTATTTAGTGACTTCGTCCTTCCCCGTCAGAGACACGATTTATTTACTTATTTATTAATTGACTGTCTTCGTCCATCCCTTTCAGAGCCACAAAAATTCCTTGCATGTATCTTGCCCTAATCTGATTTTTTAATTTTAGTTTAGCGTCGCTCGCTTATGTTCAACATAAGTTTAGTCAAGAGCTGTTCATTTACTAGCCGTTTCCTCTTAAGCTCATATCTTGGAGTTGGTGTTGTTTTATCATATCCCCCTGACGGAAACGTCACTGGCCTCAGTGCGACTTGTGGCATAAACAGTGCAAAGAGAATTTCTTCGACTAGTTTTTTACAACACGAATAAAATTACGACGAATATTATTGCTAGACTTTAGAATACTTTTACGCTTCCGAATATCACCTCTCTGGCGAATACTACGACTTATTGAAATCGGTAGTGGATGATTTCAAATGTGTTTTCCTACAACACAAATAAATTTACAGTGAATTTACTGATAGAGTTTAGAATATAACTACACTTAGGAATATGACCTCACTGACGAAAATTATAAATGATTTCTTCAAATCAGCAGTTGATTATTTCTAAAACCAATTTTATACTATACGAGTAAAACTCCAATGAGTATTACTGACAGACAGTTGATTTATGACACTGATAATTTGTTCAGCATTGTTGTGAAAGTAGGTCGGAAAAATTTCATTTGCTTATGAGCGAAATTTGTCAGTTCTGAAAACACTTTATCTTCTATTTCACAGGTTATTTGGAGGTAAAGCACGCATGCTTGAGGGAATGCACTTTCCAATATAGTTCTAGTAAATTTAGCTCGTGAATTCAATGCCCTTTCATTCATGGTGTTGACCAGTGATATCGAATTTTGTGGTGAGTGTTTTAGTGAAGATGATACGTAATTTTCTTCGTCTTTCAACGCGTGATGAACTAGAAAAAAAGTGTTCATCAACATTATCTCTAACAGATTCTTGAAGAGGAGACATGAAAAAATTTGTATTTTAATTCCAGTACGGAAATCTACTGGAACCTTTGTAAATTTTAAATTATAATTTACTACCACAATTATAGGAGGCGTAGGCGTACGATTACAGCCCAGCCGTACATTCTTTTGCCGGTGCAGTAAAACGTGTTGGATACATAAAAGTTGCATGATCTCGTTTGCCTCTATTTTAATCTACCGAAGAATCTGTGTGCAGATTGTGAAAAAATATTCCACGATCGAAACCTTACTTTTCTCCTTTCCAGATTTTAATACACGCTCCATGCCTTAGCTCTAAGCTTCGTGGTATCAACGACCAAGTCTTAATACTTTACGATGGTAAGAACCACATCAGTACAGAGCTCAGCAAATAGCCTGAACAACCATTCAGGCTATTATTTTAGGCTATTATTTTTTCAGACTGTCCTGGTTAAATTAACCATTCCGGCGATATGCTCTTATGGATACATTATAGCGAGTGACGATACTTCACTACCATTCACTGAAATATTTTACCAATGTATTACCACTGATTTGAAATGCTCGAGGATTTGTTATTCAATAATTTCATTCAATATAAACTTTGTGAAAATGGCTTTAAACTGAAGCTTTCTGTCCCGTAGGAGCTGCTCGCTTATACGAGTACATATATTCTTACAAGATTCATTTCTGTACATATTCAGAGCTTTAACTGCGTATAAAAAACACACATTTGTGCTTCAGAGTATTTTAGGTATTTTTCGACATTCTGAAACTAATCCAAGCTAAACTTGAAATGAAATCCGGTGACTTACATCGTGCGGTTGCCATCTTTTCTCCGAGCAGGGAAAAGTGACCTTGATTGCAGCGATGGTGATGATGACGACGGTGGTTTTAGCAGCTATGAAGTCGGCGGCGGAAAGGTTTCAAGCGTAAGGATGTTTCATTCCAAATGCCTCGTTACTAACACCGGAATGCAATGACGGATACCCCCGGTCAAGCCGGTACCCATTTCTGACACTTGTGTAGAGTGGGGAATCGTGGCTGAGTTCTTCCTTTTCCCAACGGGGAGAGTCACCGAGCTGCACTGCTGGGATTCTAACTGCCGACACCTTCCCCTGAAAGGAGCGCGCTCTTAACCACTCTGTTACGTAGACCACAAACGCTAAGTTTTTGCTAGTACATAGGCGATGTGTTTTTATTATTTATGACTACTTACATATAAGTAAAATATCTAAGGAACACAATGGGTCTCCGTGTGATCAGGCCGGCAGAGAACGGAGAGATGGACATTTTGGGACTTCATTGCACGTACGAGACATTGAAAAAACGCTGCCAAAAATCGCCTTGTTTCCAAGTGACGTCTAAGTGTCCTTCTGCCGGCATCGTCAAGTATTGTAAGTTGATTTCATTAAATGCATTGGTTTGTGGGATTTATTAATTGCTGCAATTGGAGTATGACTGCGGCCTTCAGTTCGAAGATGTCTGATGATATTTACCAGCCTCAGCATTCATGGAAAGTTTTTTGTGTGATTTGTATCATGTATTTCATCGACACTTTCGTATGGTATGTATCATGCATCCTATTACCTCTTGTGAGATGAATGAGATCGTTTTCACAACTGAAATCGTTTGTTTATATTTTTCAACTCCTAAAGTAAAACTGCAAAGTTTTGATCCGTTCTACATTTTTGGCTTGCATGAAACTTAAATTATAACTAAAATGCTACAATACTAACCTCGCCCTTTCTAGTCTTAATAATTTTTCTTCAGCTTTCTAAACTAATCATCTCATATATTGTTTTAATTTTATTGATAACTAAGTCTTTTAGTAAGCTTCAAATGGATAGCTACCTCTTGTCGTACCTACCATATAAAATAGGAATATTTATTTTAAAACATGGCTCAAATTCAATAGCTGACTCTCTGAGGGCATTAAACTAGCAGCGTCAGATCATAAAACTCATAGTGCATAATTTTCGAATGCAAATTCCATTCAAGAATTCATTTTCTCATTTTGTTTTCTCAAGGTACAAAGTTTCTCATTTTGTTTTCTCAAGGTGTTAGAGGCAACTTCATGGATGCTTTTCTCCGTTACTGATGTGAACCTCGCTCTCAGTCGCTGAAACTTGTGCTCCAGCCGAACATGCACAAGTGACAGCTGAATGCCACGCCCCAGCTGAATACTACTTCATACAATGAATTGAACGTTCTTCTGAGGGAGGCCAGCTAACATCGCGAGTAGGATTCAATTTGATTATTTTTAGATAATTTATATTATGAAAAATTCATCTCAGCATTTCAATCTGGACATCATCAACACCATCCTTTATGTTTGGTCAGTAATGATTGAATTTCTTAAAGAATTAACAATTCCGCAGAGGCCGACTAAAGTCACGGGCATGTATCACATTTGATTATTTTTTTAATTTTGAACGTTGGTGTTTTATTCGGCACGAATGAAATTTTTCCTGGAAATAAAAATGCCAATCAAAAATACATTGGTTTTATTCTCCAGCCTGAAGGTTATCACAACACTGCCCTGAGTTTGTGAGAAATGAAAGAGACATAACGTCAATGATGAGTGAAATTGATGCAAACTGAAGTTACAAATATATTTTTTTATTCCTCATCTTGGAGATGACAGTGCCCTGAGTTTGCGAGAAATGAAAGAGACATCACGTCAATGACGAGTGAAATTGACGCAAACTGAAGTGAAGTGAACATAAATTCGGGTGAGTTTGTGAGAGAGGAACCCTGAGGCGCAGGGAGGTAGGCGCAGCTTCCTGCAGACGTCATTACGTGATGAGGGGCAGGTGCGAGGGGACTGAGTTGTGAACTCCACCTGATCACTCAATGATCTTGAGAACTGGTGCCGAAGTATCGCTAACCGGAGACTTCGCCGGTTACAAGCTGCTCCCGCAAAGGTCACTTCTCTTCGCGTTCGTGTAGCCAGGGAAAGACCCGTTTTGTTCTTACGCTCTGCTTTTATGCACTCCGCTTGCTTCTGTATTCATTCAAAACAGTTTTGGTGTTCCCCAAGGATCCATTCTTGGTCCACTCCTGTTTTCTATTTTCATTAATGATTTCCCGCCAATGCCTTCTAACACACGGATCTCAATGTATGCAGATGATGTTCAAATTGCAATAACAAGTTCTGTATCGGAAATACAACAGACGCAAATTAACGCCGAAATTATACCGATTAGCCTGAAATCATGGTACGACCGAAATGGTCTCAAATTGAAGGCTAGTAAAACCCAATGCATTATTTTCTGATCCAAAGATGCAATCATGAGAACTTCAGATGTTACTTTTGCAGTAGGAACTGATTAAATTAATACATCAGAAAAAGTTAACAATCTAGGTATCTGGTTTGAGGGAAACATGTCCTTCAAATCTCACGTTGAGAATACCTGCAACAAAATTTACGGAACTTTAATATTTTTTCATCGTTTAAAGAGTATGCTGAATGATAAATCCAGATTATTAGCCATTCAATCCCTGGTGTTATTAGGCATAGACTACTGCGGCCTTGCATAGGTAGACTTCCGCAATACCTTCAAAGGGATTTACTAAAGGGCATGAATTTCGTTGCCAAGGTGGTATGAAACTGTCGCGATACAGAGAAGGGGGTGGGTTTAGGACCCCCCTCCCACACGCTGAGGGAATTCCAACCCCCGTACACATTTTATAATATTGTCCTTCCTGCTGCGTACACCTGCATAGGACAATCAATATTTCTCCTGTCGCGATACAGAGAAGGGGGTGGGTTTAGGACCCCCTTTCCATACGCTGAGGGAATTCCAACCCCCTTACACATTTTAGAATATTGTCCTTCATGCTTGCGTACACCTGCATACCAGACATGGAGAATAAAAGGGTTGAAGATTTACATGAATTTATTTGGAAACACGTGGATTTTAATATGACACACATAGTATTTCAATGCAATGATTAAAGCTCAGGGAAATGTTATAGCAACATGCGCATGAATTTAACGACATGGCAATCCCACACGACACAATGAGGAAACCACACCTTGGCTGTCTAGGCCGATGACTGCCATAAATCGTGCTTTGCGCACGCCTCGTGGTGGCATAACTGGGTCAACATGAGCACAAGATGAACGCGTTAACATGAGCAACGTAATGAGCCACACAAAGAACGAGAAATCTACTCTCCTTGTTACAATGAACGCTAGCACAACAATTACAGGATTCCGGCAAAATAACTTTCCGCACTGTGCATAAAATCAGGAACCATAGTCGGTGAATGGGCTAGCATGAACACGAAACATTTGGAATAATGCAATATAAAATCAAAGAACTTTGCTTACCACAAGTTGTTCAAATTTTAATAAACGCTTCGGGTCACGTACCCTCTAACTCTTGCTTTGTGACCGAAACACATCCTCCTTGCCAAGAGCACACCACCACAGTAGGAAACACAAATCCATATTTATACATTGCGCGCCGCTTTGAATGCCGCATTCCGTGAACTACTTTGCACTCTAATTTAACTGTGGATCACTCCTTCCAAACTTCTCAATAATACACATTTAACTCTTCGGCGGTGATTTTCCGGCACCACCCTACATTTCTTTCCGTCACTTTTGAAGATTAACCGCCATCAGGCTCACTTGTCACGGCTGCTCCATCGTAGTCGTATACCGGCGCTCAAGATCTCAAATGCTCCGAGTACCAGGCGCTCGCCCGTGCAGGACTCGCGACTCGTGTTATCGTTGCAGACTCCGACGTTGTTGCGTAACAAGCGGAATTTGATGTCGGTGGTACTTCCGTGTCTCCTGATTACGTGCTCCATCGCAGTCGTAGACCGGCGCTTAAGATCTCAGATGCTCCGAGTACCAGGCGCTCGACCGTGCAGTACTCACGACTTGTGTTATCGTTGCAGACTCCGACGTTGTTTATTCATGACGATCACCGATGCGAGGCTGGTTTATAGTTTCTTGTACTTTCAAATTGCAGTTTGGTAGAAGAAGGCCAGCCGGCGCGGCCGGCCTGCGGTGTGGTCTACCCTCAGATGTCGTACGCAGTATCTCACGTGCGTTCCCAAAAATCCCCCCCCCCTCTAATGTACTTGTTCGCCGCTTATATACTCTCGCTTGTTTTCTTTTCCAGACTCTTCTCGAACCCTCCCAAACATTTTGAGCTTCTTCCAAGCAAAGATTACGTGTTTCCCTTAGGATTGGTGGAAATCTTGCCTGCTTCGGGTTGCCGAAATGTAATTGGTGCGTTCTCTGCCACACCCATGCGCCTGATTCGATCCAGAGCGCTGATTGGCCGGCGGGATGTGTTCCCCTTCGAAGCTGCCTCGTCCGGGCGTTCCCACGCAGCGCATGTGTGTTGTGTGCTTGTGTTGTGTGTGTCTTGTGTTGTGTTGCCTAAATGTGTTTTGTGTGTTTATGTGTACGCCTGCGCCAGCTCTCTCGTCGAACGCTACCCACTTGAGCTCGACATATTTATAGCCAGACTCATGTCGAAACCTGAGAACAACGCCGTTCTTGTAGAGTTCTGCGGTTACAACATCCTGTCCACTGTCCCTGGCTCAACAAGATATTGTATTTCCCCAAGTAAAGTATTTTGAAGTGAAGTCTTTCCTCAAATAAAGTATTTCCCAAATTTCCCCGAGTAAAGTATTTCCCAACAAAGGTGAATTATCTCCTGAAATAAGGTATTTCCCAAATTTTCATACTTCTTCGAATAAAGTATTTCCCAAATTTCCCCGAGTGAAGTATTTCCCCATCTCCTGAAATAAGGTATTTCCCAAATTTTCATACTTCTTCGAATAAAGTATTTCCCAAATTTCCCCGAGTGAAGTATTTCCCCACAAAACTGTAAATTTATAAAAAGTGATCACGTAACTCCTCTCCTTAAAACTCAACTGGACTTCATACAAGAAAGGCTCCTCATGTAAAGGGTGCCAAACGTATTCTCCTTGTTATATCTTCCTCAGAGCAATGCTGAGAAAGTGCGTTTCAATCCACCCACTCCCACTATAGCCAACCTAAAGCCGAACAGAAAAAAAAATGTCTTGGTCGACTATCGTTCATCCCACATAGGGCAGAAGGCTCTGTCAATATCAGGTGCCTTACTGTGGAGCAAACTTTCTTTGAGTATCAAAATCCCTCAATGACTGGGAGAATTTAAAACCGAAATAGCTCATCATCTTGCGTCTCAACAATAATTCTTAGTTACAGAACATGCTGAATAAGTATTTACAAATTTCATTTATTGAATATTCCCATTGTTGAACAACCTCCCTTGCTTATTGTTTTTAATTCAACACATTACACAACATTTTTAAAGTATACGTAGGTATTATGATTTGTTTGTCTATACTTTGGAATTTCAGCACGTTTCATTAATTAAAACGCTCAACTTCGGATCTACAGTTAGTTCAGCTTTTTCATCTTACAACAAACATCTTTAGTTGAACACGGGCGTCACCTTCGATTAGCTAAGCTTATCGGAGGCGTTTCCAATCTTATTCAAGCATCCTATTGCGTAATGAATAGCTTCTCAATCATATTACATTTTTTAGTACATCTTTCGCTTCAGTCGCAAAAGGCAACTTTTCATAGCGAGTACATCGGCCTTGGTTCATTTTTCGCCGTTGCTTAAACGCCGAGATTAAAAACCGTTGAGTAAAGACGGCAGTTGGCCTGTTTCTCCATAAAACCGATGTTTTCATTATGAATACAGTCATACCGCACCGTACAAAATGCATTCATTCCAGAAGTGATTTCTTAACGTGATTTTCTCATAAGTAGAATATCATTTTAATGTAAAAGGCCTGATTCGTTCCAAGATCCCATTACTACGCCCTAAACCCTTTCAAAATTATAAAAGTATGCCACTTTTGTATGATATACATCTTGAAAGTAAAGGAAAATAATTGAGCACACCAAGAACTCATGAAACAACAGTAACTCTGTCTTTTGCTAGTGTTAAAACTCCGTGGCGAACGAGAGTCAACGGCACACTAAAAGCATCATGGGTATCATGGAGATGTAGCTTCCTCCGAGCCAATGGGAGGTGAGCGGGGTGTTGGGAGATAGCCTAAAGGCGATCAACTCTATCGCGCCAATTCCAAAACAAAATACAGGATGTTCCAAGAGCTGTTACGTTTAGGGGGATTTGGGCGACTGCAAAGCCGAGTGCGCATTTTTCAATTTTTTCAGTTCCCGTTTCGTAACTTGAATTTTCGTTCGTACTCAGAGACGAAAATTTTACGTAAAAGCGTTACGTAACTTGGATTATTCTTTAGTAAGATCTTTCGTAAGGTGAGGTTTAACTGTACGTATATCCTTTTATAAGATAAGGAGTTTTTTTCTTCATTTTTTATAAGCAGGCGCTTACGTCAATCTACAAAAGTTAACAATGAACTGCGTTTACATTGTTGCGGTCATATGTGCCTTGCGATGAAATGATTTACTTGCTCGGTAACCCCTCTATCTCAAGGCTTTGTATGTGAATGAATTCATCAGTTAACACTCTGACTGTGGCAGGTAGAACTGAAGTTCAATATTGAACTTAACATTTTAAATTAGTTGTAATGAGGCATTTTGAAAATAAAAAAACATGAAATTGATCGTGCTGGCACTTAGCTTGAATTAAATTTACGGGAACGAGTTTTTGACTACCGGTCGGTCCACATCATTATGAAACCGCCTCTCCCCGTAACCACCGCTGGCTTGAGTTGCAAACGAAGTGTTGAACAAGGCAAGCATGCAAAACGGGGCTTGGTTTTTCTTCTAATTCATGAGACTACAGAGCAATTTATTTCAGATGTTCTCGTATCAGTTAACCTACATTTGTTTCAATGATTTTGTTGCTGGAGTCTGAAACTTGATCCCCAAAGAAATAAACAGAGGAAAAATTGCAGTAATGACAGTGCGATCCTTGAATTATCTTCAGGGGGCAGTAGAAATGAGTCAGTGGACGGCTGGAATGCCAGTTTTTCGAACTATTTTCGTCATAACTTCATGTTCAATAACTGAATTGTGTATTAAAAAAGGTATTCTAAAACAAGAATCAAACATATTAGGTATAAATCACCACATTTTGTGGAGTCAACAGTTCAGGATTTCTATTCACGGCCCATGCATGAGCTTGGTAAGCTTGGTTTCGAATAGAATGAGCAAATTGAATGCGGACGATTTGATTTCTTTCACCGAATGGACCCGTGAGTTTATCATCGCTTTCTGCTACGTATAAGCTCAATCATTTCCTCAGTCCCAGCTTTTTACGGCATGTGAGCCTGAAAAGCTCGCAAACGACCTCGTCCACGCAAAATTAATCGAATTCAATCCAAATTAATATGATCGTACCTCGTGAAATGACTAGCGTGCAGCATAAGTTGCTGCTCAATGGTATGGAGGTTTCTATTCGAGCAAGCACTTGCGTGTTGTATACAAGCGCGCATATTTGGTGCATACGGTATATAAGCGCACACTGACTGCCCACTCTCATGCAGCGACGCGCGTTCCGCACTCCGACCGCGTTGGTCAGCTGTGTTCATTTATTTATTTTTATTTATTCTCCTCGTCCGTCCCTTTCAGAGCCACGATTTATTTACTTATTTCTTTACAGTCTTCGTTCTTTCCCTTTCAGAGCCCCGTAAATTTTTTGCGAGTATCTTATTTTAACCTGGTTCTTTGATTTTACTTCAGCGTCTCGCGTTTATCTTCAACACAAGTTTAGACGGGAGCTATTCATTGAATAGCTGTTTCCCTTAGAGTTCACATCTTTGAGTTGATGTTGGGTTATCATATCTCCTGACGGATACGTCTCTGGTCTCAATACGACTCATCTCATGGCATAAGCAATCCCACGATATTTCAGTCGACTAATTTCAATTAAATTGTCTACTCTACGCATACACACATATATATATACATATATATATATATATTATTGCTTGACTTTCGAATGTTGCTACACTTACAAACATCACTTCATTCACACACAGTATGCGACAAGCAACCCATGAGCATAGGCTTCAAATCGCCAGGTAATTTCTGCAGTTAATATTTTGCTCATCATTGTTGCAAAAATATATTTAAAAAATTACTTCTTGTATCACTAGCGATATTTTGAAGTTCTTGAAACATACTTTATTTTCTATTTCATCGGCTCGAAAAATAAAACGCGCAAGTTTATATTGTAGTGACTATATTTTAATCACTCTGTTGTAAACGTGGTTTCTCATCGAAGCCGTGATCGTAATTTTCATCATACATTTATTCATCGTGCGATTTTCAGGAGGCAATTCTTTGATCGTATTATTCATCGTCATTTCTTTTCGGTTTCATTTACTTTCGATCAATAGTCGAGACAGAAGGCCTCAATTATTCTATTTTTGTAATTTCATTAAAGATCGAAATATGCAGTGACTTTTCAATGTCATTAGTTACAATTAAATATAATATTATAGTAAATCGAATAGGGCCTCGTTAAGGATAGTGACAACACTATTGCAATGTAAATTTCTGTTAAAATAATGATGTCCTTCTAATAGCAATAGATTACATGTTAGGATAGTGATTGACTTACGATGCATTACATGTCATATTAATGAATCTAGATGATCGTGACACCATCAAATCTCAAAACTATTCTAATCTATCAGAAAGTACAGTTACAGGAGATCACATCATGATCTCTAAATAAACAGGTGAAGCCCTCATTACTTGAACCTTAATACGTTGATAATTACGATAAGTACATTTTATATGAGGTGAAGCCTCCGCGGAATCAGTTATCTTGCGAAATACTAAACATTCAATTCATCAATAATCCTGATGCGATACATTTATGGGTACAGAATCTAAACCTACCACGCGAAGTAAAGTGGATAGAATGTATGGAATACGAAAACATTAGGATACTTAGCTCGGTCGTTGATGACGCTTAAGAGTCAATACACGACTCATTGAATAATAGAGAATAACCCTACCCTCACTGCTTGGCAAGCCTGCCATGGCAGCAAGGTGGGAGAACACAAACAGACGTGACTGTGCTTTGCGATAGCTGGGACGCTTCTGCCCGGGCTGGCGCAGTGGCACTTTCTAAGCGCAGGAGCCTGAGAAGCCGTTCGCATAGAGAACAAACATGTCTTTATGGACAATGCTTTACATTAGTTAATTTAATCGGAATTGGCAAGCGTCGTCATATAATTAGAAGAGAATAGACTTACAATTGGATGACAGTTAATTTACACAGAGTAAATACGATCCTAAGTCTCTAATGAAGGGAAAGAATATACGTTGAGCAAATGGAAGCATTAGGCAGTCCAGCAAGCTGTCGATGTTTCGTGACGTGTCGCTCATAGAGGGTGTGGTCGTGCGCCTTTCTAGCGATGGGGATGATGTCACTGTTGAATGCGACGGTTGGTAGAGCTGAAGACGACGGTTGACGATGTCTAGGCGAAGATCGTGAATATCAGAATATGCAGCCTTTATCGACGAGAAGATATTTCTATGGAAGCCAGTCTTTTCGAAGGTATTTCAGTCGCTAGCTAGGCAAACTCCTTCTTAACGCCCATTCAAACACAGCGTAGAGTAAAGTCATAGCAGAATCATGACAACTCCTAAACTTTATATCAGGCATTTCTAGCTCAGTCACCGCTAAAGTTCCATTCAGTCATTCATATTTTCAGTAATTTTAAGTTGTACCAATGTAAATTTAATCGAAAAGAAGTTCCGACTTCTCCGTCCAGTATCTCCAGTACGCACTGTAGGAGGAGCAGTGTAAGGGCGCTACCTCACTTTCCTCAATGGAACGCATAGGCGGAGGTCGAAATACCAAGACCTTCCAATATAAATGGACAATCCATTAGTACTTATGAATTAAGTTCGTGAATATAATGGTGTTCATACATAGTGCAGTCCAATGTTATTTTAAATAGATTTTAGAATAACATACGTAAACAAAATGGCATTTTAGTACCGGTACGGAAAATCGTTCGAACTTGAGTAACTTTCAAATTATAATTTATTGCTACAACTTTAGAACTCGTATGGTTATCCCACAAACGTACAGGCTTTCACTTTTGCAATAAAAAGAACATGGCAGAAATAAAAATTGCTCGATCTCATTTGCCCCTGTTTTTATCCAATAAAGAATCTGACTGAAAATTTGGAAATTATGTCCCATGATCGAAACCATATTTTTCTCTTCTCCAGATTCCCATACTTGCTCCATGCTTTAGCTTTAAACTTCGTGGTATCAGCGACTAAGTTTTAATACTTCACGATGGTAAGAACCACATGAGTACAGCGCTATTATTTCAGGTTGTTCAGGTTGAATAACCGTTCAGGTAATATGCTCGTATAAATAAATTTGAGCGAGGGACGATACTACACTACCATTCACTGAAATATTTTATTAATTTATTACTATTGTTTGAAATGCACGAGGATTTTTGTTATGCAGTGAATTCATTCAACCCCTCAGGGGGATACAACTACTGTATCTATGGGAATTAGCGCTCCCAGGGAAATTATGCGAGGGCTCTAGCTAAAGGTTATATAGGCTTTCTTTTTGTTAAAATAGAATAGGTTTTATTTTGTTACGGACCGTATTTTCGGTTCACGGCTGTCCTCTTTTTCAGCACCTACTACTTTCTTCTTTAAGTTTTTCTTGTTTCATGAACTTCTATCTCAGCTTACTGTTTTTATGCACCTTGTGCATAGATTCCGCGTTTCCTCAACTCCATACTAAATGGTGCATTCATCCTTCCTCTCTTGGAACATCTTTATCGTGGTTAAAGGGAGGCTAAAACTTTCTTATATAATAATAATAATCAAAATAATAATAATAATAATTTATTCAATCAATATAAACCCTGTGAAAGCTGCTGGATGCTGATTCCCTCAGGTTAACGCCCTTAGAAGTTGTTCATCTGTATATTGTTATAAGATTCATTTTTGCATATATTCTGAGCTCTAAATGCGTATATAGAATGCACATTTGTTCGTCAGAGAGTTTATGTATTTTTTCTACATTTTGAGACTAATTCAAGCTAAGCCTGAAATTAAATCTGGCGACTTACATCGTGCGGTTGCCGTCTTTTCTCCGAGCAGGGAAAAGTGACCTTGATTGCAGTGATGGTGATGATGACGACGGTGGTTGTTGGAGCTGCGATAACGACGACGGAGGCGTTTCAAGTGTAAGGATGTTTTATTCCAATCAAGCCTAATACATATTATCTTGAGCATTAATTTTCCACTGCCTCATAACTAACACCAGGACGCAATGACGGTTACCCCCGGTCAAGCCGGTACCCATTTCTGACACTTGGGTAGAGTGGGGAATCGTGTCTGAGTTTTTCCTTTTCCCAACGAGGAGAATTACCGGGCTGCACTGCTGGGATTCGAATGCCGACACCTTCCTCCTGAAGGGAGCGCTCTCTTAACCACTCGGCCACGTAGACCACAAACCCTCAGTTTTTGCTAGTACATAGGCGATGTGTGTTCTATATTTATGACTACTTACAAATAAGTAAAATATTTAAAGAACACAATGAGCCTCTGTGTGAACAGGCCGGCAGAGAACGGAGAGCTGAACATTTTTGGACTCCTTTGCACGTACAAGACAGTGAAAAAACCGTGCCAAACCTCGACTTGTTTCGAAGTGACTTCGAAGTGCCCTGCTTCTCTCATCACCATGATATGTAAGTCGATTTCTTTAATTGCATTGCGTTTTAGCATTTATTAATTGCTGCAGCTGGAATATGACTACGTCCTTCAGTTCGAAGAAGTCTAATAATGCTTACCAGCCTCAGCATTCATGGAAAGTTTTCTATGTGATAGGTATCATGTATTTAATAGACACTTTCGTATGGTACGTATCATGTATCCTATCGACTCGTGTGAGATGAATGAGGTCGTTTGCGCAACTGAAATCAATGTTTGTTTATTTTTTCCATCTCTTAAAGTAAAACTCCCAGAGTTTTATCCGTTCTACATTTTTGACTTGCATGAAGCTTAAATTATAACTAAAAATACTAAAATACTAACCTCGCCCTCTTCAATTTTCTTCAGCATTCTATACGAATCATCACATATATTTTGTTGATTATACTGATAGCAAAGCCTCCTACTAAGGTTTCTAGCTGATAACAACTGCTAGTATTACCTGTACATAATACAAAATAGGATTATTCATTTACAATATTAGATAAATTTAACTAGTAGACTTTCTGAGGCCATTAAACTAGCGGCATCAAGTTCAAAAACTTATTGTGCTTAATTTTTTAATGTAAACTCAATTCAAGAATATATTTTCTCATTTTATTTTCTCAAGATTCAAATTTTCTCATTTTATTTTCTACAGGTATGAGACGCACTTTCATAGATGCTTTTCTCTGCTCCGCTCGCATGGTAATGCAACCCGGTATGAGGGGCTAAAACTCGTGCACCAGCCGAACATGCACAAGTGACAGCTGAATGCCACGCCCCAGCTGAATACTACTTCATACAAAGAATTGAAAGTACTTCTGAGGGAGGCCAGCTAACATCACGAGTATGATTCAATTTAGGTTATTTTTAGATAATTCATTTTATGAAAAATTCATCTCAGCATTTCAATCTGGACATCATCAACACCATCCTTTATGTTTGGCCGGTAATTATTGAATTTCTTCAAGAATTAACAATTCCGCAGAGGCCGACTAACGTCACGGGCGTGTATCACATTAGAATCTATTTTGTAATTTTGAATGTTGGTATTTTGTCGACAAGAATTAAATTGTTCCTGGAAGTAAATATCCCACCCAAAAATACTTTGGTTTTATTCTCCAGCCTGGAGGTTATCATAACACTGCCCTGAGTAGACGGGAAATGAAAGAAACATCACATCGGTCATGAGTGAAATGGCGCAAACTGATGAGAAGTGGACAGAGCGACGGGCGAGTTTGTGAGAGAGGAGCCCTCAGACGCAGGTGGCAGGCGCAGCATTCTGTAGACGTCACCACGTGACGACGGGCAGGTGCGAGGGGACCGAGTTGTGAACTCCACCTGATCACTCAATGATCTTGAGAACTGGTGCCAAAGTATCGCCAACCGAAGACTTCGCCGGTTACCCGCTGCTCCCGCAAAAGTCACTTCTCTTCGCGTTCGTGTAGCCAGGGAAAGGCCCGTTCTGTTCTTACGCTCTGCTTTTATGCACTCCGCTTGCTTCTCCATTCATTCAAAACAGTTTTTGTTTTTTCCAAGGATCCATTCTTGGTCCACTCTTGTTTCTATTTTTATTAACGATTTCCTGCCAGTGCCTTCTAACACACGGATCTCAATGTATGCAGATGATGTTCAAATTACAATAGCAAGTTCTGTATTGGAAATACCACAAACGCGAATTAAATCCGAAACTATACTGATTAGCCTGAAATCATGGTACGACCAAAATGGTCTCAAATTGAAGGCAAGTAAAACGCTATGCATTATTTTTGGATCCAAAGATGCAATCAAAAAAACTTCAGATCTAACTTGTGCAGTAGGAACTGATAAAATTAATACATCAGAAAAATTTGAAAATTTAGGTATTAGGTATCTGGTTCGATGGAAACATGTCCTTCAAATCTCACTTTGAGAATACAAGTACTTGCAACAAAATTTAAGGAACTTTAGTGTTTTTTCATCGTATATAGAATGTGCTCGACGAAAAATCCAGATTATTGGCCATTCAATGCATGGTGTTATCGCGCATAGACTACTGCGGCCTTGTATGGGGAGACTTACGGCAATACCTTCAAAGGAATTTACTTAAGTGCATGAATTTCGCAGCCAAGGTGGTATGGAACGGTAAATTCAAAAGAAGCGATCACGTAACCCCTCTCCCTAATAAACTCAACTGGACTCTTATTCAAGAAAGGCTCCTCATACAAAGGGCCCCATACTTATTCTCCTTGTTATATCTTCCTCAGAGCAACGCTGTGATAGTGCGTTTCCATTCACCCACTGTAGCCTACCTAAAGCCGAACAGAAAAAGTAATGTCTTAGTTGACTATCGTTCGTCTCACATAGGGCAGAAGGCTCTGTCAAAATATGGCGCCTTCCTGTGGAGCAAACTTCTCCTGAGTATCAAAATCCCTCAAAGACAGAGAGAATTTAAAACCAAAATAGCTCATCATCTTGCGTCTCAACAATAATTCTTAGTTACAGAACATACTGAATAAGTATTTACGAATTTCATTTGCTCAATATCTCCCTTGCTGAACAATCTCTCTTGCTTGTTGTTTTGTAATTCAACACATTCCACAACAGTTTTGAAGTATGCGTAGGTATTATGATTTGTTTCGCTATATATTGGGATTTAAGGGGAACGTCTACCCAGAATCCGTAAACATTTTTTGTTGCTTTATTCGTTAGAGATATGCTTATTTCACAAGCTGTCAAATTTGCAGAACGATCTGAGCTCCGCAAGTGAGGAAAATGGGGTTTAGAAGGGGGTGAGGGGTGCAATCAGCTGCCATCGCCGACCAGCAAATGCATGTACCACGCCACAGTAAAATTTGTCGGTGATTTTTATTGTTCTGTTCAATATAAACAAGTCTTTATTTTTCAAGCTAGCAAAGGTTCAAAATGTTCTGTGCTTCGTGAGTGGAGGAAACAGGGTGAAGGGAGGTGGATTCGAATGCAGCTGCTAGTGGCGGACAGTCACCGCATTAGACACGAACCAGAAATATCTGGATTTTGTTTTGTTGGTCTATTCGACACCTAACTCATTAGTATACAATCTAGCAAAGCTAAACAACGTTCTTTGCTCCGTGAGAGGGGAAACGAAGGTGGGAAGGGGAGGAACGCATCGAGGAAGACGCCGCAGCGTGCGATCCTAGAGCGGTGAGACATCTCTGTGATACGAATTCCATACGTATTTGTGGTACCTGTGGCACAGTTCCTTCAAGAAGTAACAAAAAACTTGGGAGAAAAGATATTCATATGTTCAGATAGCTTTCAGAACGACAATCGCGGTAATTTTCCGAGCAATATAGCGTGTAAATGAAAAAATAAATAAAAAATTGTAAAAAATGCGCTTCCTGAACAGTTAGAGGTAAAAAGTTCAAAAGCTATCTTCTCTAAAAGTTATCATCGCAGAGAAATATTTTAGGTCTCATTGACTGCGTAAAAAGTGGCTGCATAGCTGGACGGAGAATCGGTTTAAAATTCACCGTACTTTTCTAGTTACATTTAAAAAATTTATGGAAAAGTCAGTTACATTTCGATTTTTTAAAAATTATATAAAAACTAAATTATTACGAATTTCAAGTCCATTCTCCTTCGAGCTATGCAACATTTTTTGCGCATTCAATGAAACCTAAGTCATTGCTCTACAATAATAACTTTCGGAGTAGATAGCTTTTGAAAATTTTCTATTTTTTCACCCATTTTTCCCCATTTTCTCAGTAATTAATTCGAAAATTGAAAAAATGCTGGGATACGCACTTATGACCCAATACAAAATACAGACGTATGCCAAATTTCATAGATCCATTCCCCATACAACAAACGTGACAACCATTTTTTTTTATTCTGGGTAGACGTTCCCCTTATTCATTTAATCACGATTAAATGATTATCATTCAATCGTGATTAAATGATTAAAGTAGCTTATTTTACTCCTTCATTTTTATCGTGTGTGTACATAGTTTTGATCTCTGTGCTATAGTGTTTAATTGTTTCTAAGTTCTGTAATAGTTGAAATACGATTTTCTATTTTTGCTCAATTGAAGTATTATTGAGCTGTGTGCGAAAATAAAATTCAAAGTAATTTAAAACAGAAAATAATACAGACCAATTCATCCCAGTAACACCTCGTAGATGAAAAAGAATACAAGGATTCAATACCATTACTTCAAAGAGTTTTTCGTGGGAATAATAAGTCTTGAATAGTGCTGAATTGTACTTGACTATATTAAGGTTTGCTCATGTAGCCTTCGTTTAAGCATGTTTCATTAAAACCCACAACTTCGAAGCTAAAGTAAATTCAGCTTTTTTAATCCTACAAAAAACATCTTTCGTTGTACACGAGTGTCACCTTCGATTAGCTAAGCATATCGAAGGCGTTTCCAATCTTATTCAAACATCCTTTTGCATAATAATTAGCTTCTCAATCATGTTACATTTTTTGGTACATCTTCCGCTTCAGTCGCAAGAGGCAACTTTCCATAGCGAATACATCGGCCTTGGTTCATTTTTCGCTTTTGCTTAAGCGCCGAGGTTAAAAATTGTTGAATAATGACGCAGTTGGCCTGTTTCTCTATAAAGCCGATGTTTTCATTATGAATACAGTCATACCGCACCTTAGAAAATTAATTCGTTTTAGAAGTGATTTCTTAACGTGATTTTCCCATAAGTAGAGTAACATTTTACATATTAAAGGCCTAATTCGTTCCAAGACCCCATTACTAAGCCATAAACCTATTAAAAATTATAAAAGTATACCAGTTTTGTATGGTATACGTCTTAAAAGTAAAAGTAAATTATTGAACACACCCAAGAACTCATGAAACAACAGTAACTCTGTTTTTTACTAGTGTTAAAACTTCGTGGCGAACGAGAGTCAACAGCACACTAAAAGCATCATGGGTATCATGGAGATGTAGCTTCCTCCTAGCCAATGGGAGGTGAGCGGGGTGTCGGGAGATAGCCAAAGGGAGATCAACTCTATCGCGCCAATTTCAAAACAAAATACAGGATGTTACAAGGGCATTTACGTTTAGGGAGATTCAGGTGACAACGAAACAGAGCGCTCATTATTTGACCATTTGAGATTTTGCGTTTCGTAACTTGAATTTTCGTTCGTACTCAGAGACGAAAATAATTTTACGTGAAAGGGTTTCGTAACTTGGATTATTCGTTAGTCAGGTCTTTCGTAAGGTGAGGTATGACTGTACATATATCCTTTATTTAAGAAATGGAGTTTTTGTTCATCATTTTTTATAAGCAGGCGCTTACGTCCCTTTACAAAAGTTGACAATGAACTGCGTTTAGGTTGTTGCGGTCATGTGCCACGCGATGAAATGATTTACTTGCTCGGTAACCCCGCTATCTCAAGGCGTTGTATGTGAATGAATTCATCAGTAAACACTTTGACTGTGGCAGGTAAAACTAAAGTTCAATATTGAACTCAACATCTTAAATCAATTGTAATAAAGCATTTAAAAAAATAGAAAACATGAAATGGATCGTGCAATCACTTAGCTTGAATTAAGTATTTATGAAAACTGAGTTTTAGAGTACTGGCCGGTTCACAGCGTTGTGAAACCGCCTCTCCTTGCAACCATCGGTGGCTCACGTCGCAGTCAAAGTGTTAAACGAAGCACGCATGCAAAACGGGGCTTGGTTTTTCAGCTAATTTATGAGACTACAGAGCAATTTATTTCAGATGCTATCGTATCAGTTAACCTACATTTGTTTCAATAATTTTGTTGCTGGAGTCTGAAATTTGGTCCCAAAAGAAACCAAACAGTGAAAAAATTGCAGTAATGACAGTGCGATCCTTGAATTATTTTTAGGGGACAGTAAAAATGAGTCAGTGGACGGCTAATATGTCAGTTTTTCTAACTATTCCTGTCATAACTTCATGTTCAAAAACCGAATTGTGCATAAAAAAGGCATTCTAAAACATAAAATAAACACATCAGATATAAATCACCACATTTTGTGGAGTCAACAATTTCGATTTTCTATTCACGGCCCATGAGTTTGGTAAGTTTAGTTCCGAATAGAATATGTACCTTGAAAAAAAGACAAATTTTTCCCCAAAAGCTCCTGAGTTTATCATCGCATTCTGCTGTGTACAAGCTCTTTTATTTCCTCAGCCCCAGCTTTTTACGACATGTGAGCCTGAAATGCTCGCAAACGACCTCGTCCGCACAAAATTAAGCGAATTCAATCAAAAGTTAACATGATCGTATCCCGTGAAATGACTAGCGTGCAGCATAAGTTGCTGCTCAATGGTATAGAGGTTTCTATTCGAGCACGCACTCGCGTGTTGTATACGAGCGGGCATATTTGGTGCATAGAGTATATAAGCGCACACTGACTGCCCGCTCTCATGCAGCGACGCGTGCTCCGCTCTCCGACCGCGTTGGTCAACTGCGTTTATTTATTTATTTTTATTTATTCTACTCGTCCGTCCCTTTCAGAGCCACGATTTATTTACTTATTTATACACTGTCTTCATTCTTCTTTTTCAGATTCATGATTTATTTACCTATTCATTTATTGACTGTCTTCGTCCTTCCCTTTGACAGCCACGATGTATTTACTTATTTATTAATTGACTTTCTTGATCCTTATCTTTCAGAGCCACAAAAATTCCTTGCATGTATCTTGCCCTAATTTGATTTTTTAATTTTAGTTTAGCGTCGCTCGCTTATGTTCAACATAAGTTTAGTCGAGAGCTGTTCATTTAATAGCCGTTTCCTCTAAAGCTTATATCTTGATGTTGGTCTTGGGTTATCATATCCCCCTGACGGAAACGTCACTGGCCTCAGTGCGAATTGTGGCACAAACAGTGCACGGAGAATTTCTTGGACAAGATTTTTACTACACGAGTAAAATTACGACAAATATTATTGCTAGACTTTAGAATACTTTTACGCTTACAAAATCACCTCGCTGACAAAAACTACGACTCATTCAAATCGGCAGTGGATGATTTAAAAATGTAATTTCCTACAACACGAATAAATTTACAGGGAATTTACTGATAGAGTTTAGAATATTACTACACTTAGGAATATGACCTCACTGACGAATACTATGAGTGATTACTTCAATCGGCAGTTGGTAATTTCTAAAACCAATTTTTTATTATACGAGTTAAACCCCAATGAGTATTACTGATCGACAGTTGATTTATGACACTGAAAATTTCCTCATCATTGTTGTGAAAGTAGGTCGGAAAAATTGCCTCTTGCTTATGAGCGAAATTTGTCAGTTCTGAAAACACTTTATCTTCTATTTCACAGGTTATTTGGAGGTAGAGCACGCATGCTTGAGGGAATGCACTTTCCAATATAGTTATAGTGAATTTAGCTCGTGAATACAATGGTTTGCATTCATAGTGTTGACCAGTAATATTGAATTTTGTAGTGAATGTTTTAGTAAAGATGATAAGTAATTTTTTCGTCTTTTAACGCGTGATAAATTAGAAAAAAAGTGTTGACCAGCATTATCTCTAACAGGTTCTTGAAGACTATACATGATCAAATTTGTATTTTAGTTCCAATACGGAAAACTACTGGAACTTTTGTAAATTTCAAGTTATAATTTACTACCACAATTATAGTAGGCGTACGATTACAGCAAACCCGCACAGTCTTTTACCTGTGCAGTAAAAAGAACGTTGGATGCATAAAATTTACATGATCTCGTTTTCGTTTGCCTCTGTTTTAGTCTAACGAAGAATCTGTGTACTTCTCCTTTCCAGATTTCAATACACACTCCATGCTTTAGCTCTAAGCTTCGTGATAGTCAACGACCAAGTCTTAATACTTCACGATGGTAAGAACCACATCAGTACAGCGCTGATCAAATAGCCTGAACAACCATTCAAGCTAGTATTTCTGGACGTTATTATTTCAGGTTTTTCAGGCTGAATTACCGTTCAGACAATAAGCTCGTATAAATACATTTTAGCGAGTGACGTTACTACCCTATCATTCACTGAAATATTTTACCAATGTATTACTATTGATTTAAAATGTACGGGGATTTTTGTTATGCATAAATTTGACTTAATATAAACTCTGTGAAAGTTGGTGGACGCTGAAGCTTCCTCAGCGCAATGCCCTTAGGAGTTGTTCAGCTGTATATTGTTATAAGATTCATTTCTGCAAATATTCTGAGCGCTAAACTACGTAAGTAGAATACATATTCATGCGTTAGAGGGTTTTGGTCATTTTTCGACATTCTGAGACTAATTCAAGCTAAACTTGAAACGAAATCCGGAGACTTACACCGAGCGGTTGCCATCTTTTCTCCGAGCAGGGAAAAGTGACCTTGATCGCAGCGATGGTGGTGATGACGACGGTGGTTGTTGGAGCTATGAAGCCGGCGACGGAGGTGTTTCAAGTGTAAGGATGTTTTATTTCAATCAAGCCTGAAAAATATTATCTTGTACATTGATTTCTCAAATGCCTCATAACTAACACCGGCACGTAATGACAGTTACCCCCGGTCAAGGCGGGACCAATTTCTGACACTTGGGTAGAGTGATGAATCGTGGCTGAGTTCTTCCTTTTCCCAACGGGGAGAATCACTGGGCTGCACTGCTGGGATTTGAACTGCCGACACCTTCCCCTGAAGGGTGCGAGCTCTTAACCACTCGGCCACGTAGACCACAAACCCTCAGTTTTTGCTAGCACAAAGGAGATGCGTGTTCAATATTTATGACTAATTCCAAATAAGTAAAACATTTAAAGAATTCATTGGGTTTCCATGTTAACAGGCCGGGAGAGAACGGAGAGCTGAACATTTTTGGACTCATTTGCACGTACGAGACAGTGAAAAAATGGTGCAAATCCCCGCCTTGTTTCCAAGTGACTTCGAAGTGCCCTTCTGCTGATATCACCAGGATATGTAAGTCGATTTCTTTAAATGCGTTGCGTTTTGGTATTTATTAATTGCTGCAATTGGAATATGACTACGTCCTTCAGTTCGAAGAAGTCTGATGATGTTTACCAATCTCAGCATTCATTGAAAGTTTTTTGTGTGATATGTATCATGTATTTCATAGACACTTTCGTATGGTATGTATCTTGTATCCTATAGACTCTAGTGAGGCGAATATGGTCGTTTGCACAACCGAAATCGTTGTTTGTCCGTATTTTTCGACTCCTAAAGTAAAACTGCTAGATTTTGATCCGTTCTGCACTTTTGACTTGCATGACAGTAAAATTGTAGCGTAAATTACTACAATATTAACTACGCCCTTTCTGGTCTGGATAATTTTTCTCCAGCTTTCTAAACGAATCATCTCATACATTGTGTTAATTATAATGATAACTAAACCTCCCACTAAGCTTCAAATTGATAATTCCCATTTGTGTTACCTATAAAACATAATAGGATTTTAATTGTGAAATATATGTTAAATTCCTTTTATAGCTGACTTTCTGAGGGCACTAAAACTAGCGGCATCGGATCATGAAACTCATTGTGCATAATTTTTCGAACGCAAACTTCATTCTTGAATGCATTTTCTCCCTTTATATTTTGAAGGTACAAATTTTCTCATTTTATATTCTAAAGTTTCAGATTATGTCATTTTATTTTCTAAAGTTACAAATTTTCTCATTTTATTTTCTAAAGTTACAGATTTTCTCATTTTATTTTCTAAAGTTACAGATTTTCTCATTTTATTTTCTAAAGTTACAAATTTTCTCATTTTATTTTTCTCCAGGTACGAGAAGTACTTTTGTTGAGGCTTTTCTCTGCTCCGCTCGCAACGTAATGAACCTCGCTCTCAGTCGCTGAAACTTGTGCTCCATGCAGCCGAACATGCACAAGTGACAGCTGAATGCCACGTCACAGCTGAATACTACTTCTTACAGAGAATTGAAGGTCCTTCTAAAGGAGGCCAGCTAACATCACGAGTATGATTCAATTTAGATTATTTTCAGATAATTTATAATATGAAAAATTCATCTCAGCATTTCAATCTGAACATCATCAACACCATCCTTTGTGTTTGGCCGAAAATGATAAAATTTCTACAAAAAAAAATAATTCTGCAGAGGCCAACTAACGTCACGGGCATGTATCACATTAGATGATTTTTGTAATTTTTGAATGTTGATGTTTTGTCGGCAAGAATTAAATGTTTCCTGAAAATAAAAATTTCACCCAAAAATACATTGGCTTTATTCTCCACCCTAAATGTTATCATAACACGGCAATGAGTTTGCAAGAAATGAAAGAGACATCACATCGATGATGAGTAAAATGGATGCAAACTGAAGTGAAGTGAACAGAAAGTCGGGTGAGTTTGTGAGAGAGGAGCTCTGAGGCGCAGGTGGGCAGGCGCAGCGTCCTGTAGACGTCACCTCGTGACGAGGGGCAGGTGCGAGGGGACTGAGCTGTGCACTCCACCAGCCAGGCATGCCCGCATTTCTTGCCTTCCGATACCAATGTCATAGGCTTACTTATTGGCATAAAGCTCTCAGTTCATGAGTGAACATCGCTGCTGAGACACAACTATGTGACGAGGGAACTGAGCTGTATAAACACCCACGCAATATTGCACTGCCGCAAACAGCAGAAAAGTGCTGATGATTTCACCATTTAATTCTCGAGAGGACCATACGGTCTTTCTTCAAAAATACTCTCAATACATGGTATGTCTGGTTAAACTTGTTTTCCAATGTTTTCTTTGAAGTAAACCACTGAGAGGCAGTTCCTTCCTCATGCTGTTATCAGCGACCACCTGATGCCTGTGCCGGTCATATGTTGGCAGTCGTAATCACGGTATTGTTAGTTCAAAAATGCTATCGGTAAAAGCTTAATAAAAGTTTTTTTCTGGAATTTCTGGCTGCTCACTAATTTTATGTGAGATAAATTTGAATATATTTCTTCGACTGATTTGCATTTTGGGAAGTAATGAAGAACTCTCAATAGCCCATTTATTTTGACACTGCCAATATCAATGCTATTTCAACTAAAATCAATACCATTCATGAGCAAACCCCATCGCTTTCTTTTTGTAGCATTATTTTGAGACTTTATTAAATAACATCGCGGCAAAAACACTATACTGAAGAACGAAGAACAGCTCCATTTAGAAATCATAGATCGTGCTAGTCGTGGACGTTGTAATTAACTCGAATGAAGGAAAATTGACCGTTGAGTGAAATTTTGGATTGCTCCGCTCAATTCTGATGAAATAAATTGAGAGAGAACAAGGTTAATAAAAGGTTCAAAAGAGATTTGTAGTCAACATCCGATATAAGCATCGAAAACTACACAGTTTTGCAACAACGCCAACTTAAGAGCGTGCTTCCTCTTTACAATTTGCTTGAAAATATTCAGCAGATTTGCTTACAAGCTGCCCTCAGAAGAAATAATTTGAGGAAACGTAAGAATTCACTAAACGTAAAACCTTAATTTTCATCATCTGTTACACACGTATTCGAAATGATTCAATATCACACGCACAGGTGAATCATTTCTCGATTGAGGCGGTACAAAATACTAAAGAAGCCATAAAATTGGCTGAAATGTCCAGCTATACAAAACTTTAATACATTTAATTGATTTTTGAATATGAACCTTCAAAAATATAATTATCTGACACTAATTGAATCCCTGGAACTTATCGAAAAATTATGATGGATCAGTGGGAAACGAGTTGAAATTAAAAGTCAAGGAAATAATGACTGATGCAATGAGATTTTTCACGTAAAACAATATATGTTTCTTATGATTTTACAGTTGTTGAAAGCTACGTAAGTGGTCGAAAGGTCCTATTTATGTTTCAGATGTTAATAAATAGCATGATGCATCTAAAAAAACATTTCTCTTTACCTCATAATTTTGAAAAAAGACCAACGTTTCAGTTAGAAGATCTATAACCCTACGGGTTACCAGAGTTGGTTGGTTCCTTCAGTGTACTATCTGAAACGCAGCGCACTTTAGAAGTTTATGCTGCGGTTGTTATTGATTGGAAGCTTGTATTCGTATTCAACAGCAAATGTTTTACGATCGCTCTTAAAAAGGTGAAAAGAAAATAGATTCCACCACATATGTATTGCCTGTTCAATGAAAACTGAGATTGTGAAAGTACGTCAGCTCACAGCTGAAATATTGGTATTTTTAGACCATAGGGTCCATAATTCGCATCTATCATAGCAAAATGAGAGATTCGAAACCTAGAAAGATGACATACGTAAATCGTCAGTGCGTACCTTTACTCAGAGTCATAAATTCGCCGTTTCAGAATTTCAATCCATGAGTGTGAATCGAATGAAATACGATATTTGAATACAAAAATAACTCCAACAAGCGTACCAGCAGTGAATACTGAAACTACAAAAGTTCTTTCATCCCCTGAGCTCCAGCTTTAAACGACATGCATGTAATTAAGCAAGACATGCCTGCGCAAGGCTTCGCCCCACCAAGACAGAGGGATTTCAAAGCAAAGTTTTGTAGGATCGTTGCCTTCAATTTAATCTTGCTCAATATAGAACGATATGAAAATCATTCATGTTCAGACTTATATCGTCATGTGCATCCTCCACACATGTTCACAAGTAGTTATATAAACCGTCACTGATGACATACGCTCGGTTGGTCACGAGCTTTCGAATAAGGAACAACAAGGTTGGTAACATATCCATTTAATCACTGTTCATTTATATACAGACTGCTTTACTCAAATTCTATGTTCATATTAGTTAAGTTTGGGTGCACTTGGACTTTGTTATAGTCCGACTCATGGTCTTCTTACTTTATGTTAATATTGCTCCAAGTATAGTTGTGAACTTTGTTATTGTCCGATTCATATTCTTCTTGTAATATTGTCGGTTGATTTCGCTATGCATTATTATTATTATTTGTAATGAAAAGGAAGTTTCCACACCGAAGACGAATTTCTCAATGCAGGCTAAACGAAGTGCTCATGAGAGTCATACTAACAAAATTCTCATTGATATGTGTAGGCCAGATGATGGATAATAAATACTATAGTCGAATTATAGTACAAGTACGATATAAAACGTGTACGAGGACTTTGTTATAATATTTTCTAATGGCATCTTTATTTGTATATCTTAGCTTTAATTGTGATTGTGCGAATGAAATTATGATTTGATTTGATTATAATTGTGAGAATCACATGTTCTGAGTACAAACTTTTCGCATTGTGTGCTTTTCTTGAGTAAATATCCGATTGTTGAATTTATAATAAGAACTTATTAGGTTTTCAACAGCATGTGGGTTTTGCCATAAATTTGTGCTCTTGCTCTAAAGGAAATTGAAAGCGTAAGCTAGTTCTTCATCAATCAATTTTTGAGTGAGAATACTGAAAATCACTTGAGGAGTTTCCATGATGATGGTGTTTGTTCAGCTCACCATCACTTTCACCTACAAAATTTCGCGATGAAAAATGATGATTTGTAGTCTCCTTGTGAGTTTTTTGGTTATTGATAGAGCTCAGAGAGAATAATAGTTAAGTTTCGTTCTAATTTCAAACTCGTATACAATCTTGATAATAGCGCTAGTTTCGTTAAAAACCCCTTCTAAAAAATGGGAAATTTCCTACCCGTAAAATATACTTATTTTACCCTCAGGCTGGATTAGTTGTGTTTCATCCATTGATCATAAAAAATTAATCATACAAGTTTTAGAACAAATATTTGTTCACACTTTTCTTTTACGGAGCTTTAAAACTTGAGGTATAAAATGAAGCTTATTTTTCAAAAATTAAGGAGGATTTTATAGCGTTGAATGTTGATGTATAAATTGAATTAATACACAGCAAAAGTTTTCACTGCATATATATATATATGCCATTAAATTTTTATCAAGCTCAGGGCCGATTTACGAGTATTACCTCTGCCACAGAACAGCCACAGGTCTGCACTTCAACTTCAAATAGCCTACAAGCGAAGTCTTCATACTTCAAAATGGTGAGAACTACAATGAACCAGCGTTGTGCATATGATTTGCAGAAAGTGAATTGTTAATATTATACTTTATTTCATTTAACTTGAGTGTGTGAAATATGCTACGTTGAGACCAAACATTACTTCCTTGGTACATTCTCCATATTTGTTACAATTTTATGTAATTTTATGAACGTCCTGAGATTACGTCCACCCCAATTTGAAATGAGAGTCATCGACTTCTCGATAACACCGAGCGGTTGCCATCTTCTTTCTGAGCAGGGGAACGTGACCTTGATCGCTGCGGTGGTGATGGTGATGGTGTTGGGGGCTGAGAGGGCAGACGCGCAGACTGTAGATACGACTGATGTTCCTGGTACAGATGTTCCTACTACTGACCTTCCTACTACAGATGTTCCTACTACTGATCTTCCTACTACAGATGTTCCTACTACTGATCTTACTACTACAGATGTTCTTACTACAGATGTTCCTACTACACATGTTTCTACTACGGTTGCTACACTGACGACAACTCCTGTAGCGGGACCGCTGGGGTAAGGTCGTGGTGGGAATAACAAATATGCAAGAACAGGAATGAGTTTTTACCATTGTTTAAAACGTGAATTTATAGCTCGTGTAAAATGTCCTACTTTAGAATGTTCCTAGGTAACTTAGGAGGACAATTTTGGTTCAACGTGTCATGCTATTGATTAATTTTATACGCCAATTTTAGGGTTTCTCGTCACTTAAATTCAATAATTCAATACAAAATGCCGCGCGTGGTGAGTATAGGTCAAGAAGCAGCGAGCCTTTCGATAAACTTGACGACCAGCCCTTCTTGCTATACGTTTTGTTTCAAGCATCTTTCTCCTTGAGCAGTGGTTCTCAACCTATTTGGTTTTGCCCCGCACCCCTAAAGGAATTATTTAATTCGAACCTTCCATCTCCTGACCAAAAAATACTAACATCTAATAAATATCTTGGTATTTACCTGGGCTTTTCTCGTACCCCCCTGGAATATCGCCTCGCACCTACTGGGGGTGTGAGCTCTCCAGCTAGGTTAAGAACCTCAGCCCTAGAGCGGTCACGGAGGTGGTTCCCGATGTTGGGTTATAATTTACAATACCCTAGCTTAACTGACATCTCATTAGCAACAATTGAAAATAACAAATTTTTAGGAGCAAAGTAAGTTATTTTTCACTGAAGCCTTGGTTTCCACCGTGATCGAAGGCGTAATGAATTTGTGGACTCTGACTAACCTTCTCTCTTTAAATTATAGCCGCAATTGATATAGAGTAGACAGAGGGACACAAAAATAATTGAAAAAGGGCGAGGCTTCCAAAAGTTCGGTCGGCTTCTGTCACTGTGAAGACATTTTTAACCTTTGATGCACTTACTGAATCTAAAAAAATTTAAAGGCCCTGAACGTTCGAGAACGTCTAATATCGTCACTGTCAGACACCATGCCTCGCTGGTTGAAAAGTGTCTTTATGGGACAATTAAGTACCTTTTGCGTATCAGTAAACAGCCTTTTTACATAACCTGAGTATCTGCAAACAGGCCTTTTACATAACTTGCGTATCTGCAAACATGCCCTTTACAATTTAAACAATTTTAAACAATTTAAACAATTTATTTACCACAGGTGATACAGAAATAGAATGTTTCTTAAGTCCAGTACAATTGTCAAATTTGAGTATAGCTACCTGTGGGCCCGAATAACTTCAGTGACTTCTAGGGCATCCTACCATCAACGTTAGTCTAAGGAGTACAATAATGTTTAACCTAATTCACTTAAACTAGAGACGCATTAGACTGATCAATGAGATAATTAACTCGAAGTTAGATGCTTCATTTTCCAATATAGTTCATATGGACTAGATTAAGCAGTATATTCGACAAACGATTCAAGAACAGACTGAAGATCGGCGAAATTAACCATGGTAAATTACATTATTAGGACCAGTTATGTAGGGGACAAGGTTTGACTTCGTGATCTTACACGACTAGTAATCTGATAGGATGTTAGACTCAAGATTTCTTTTGAATACCTTATAAGGATTACTTTCACGGATCTCCGCAAGTATTGAGTTACAAGTTTTAGTTCCAACGAAGAGGATACTGTGTTGTGACCGAGCCTTTGAGTAATAAGGAAGCATGAATTTACTTCTATTTCGGGTTAAATGGTCGTGATGACCAGTTTGCGCAGTTAATAATTGTTTTAGGCTATTGTCGCCATCATTTGTTAATGTTTTGTAAATGAGATCCGACAGCTTAAGTATTCGTAAATTTTTGAACGAGTCATTTGTTTGAGCATTATATTCTAGATTCTTTACCGCTCTGATGGCTCTTTTTTGCAGGGGAAAAATTTTGTTGGTTTTATTTTTATCAGTTTCGTGCCATGCTTCTATTCCGTATTGCAAGTATGGTGAAATGAGCGTTCGGTAGAGCATTTGTAAGGCTGTTTCAGGCAGGAAATTTTTAACTTTATTTAGGATTCCGATATATTTTGATAATTTAGAACTAATATGAGCGATGTGCTCTTTGAAGGTTAGATGTTTGTCTATTATGATGCCCAGGAATTTACTTGAGTTGGTTTCTTCGATTTCACTTTCGCCAATTTTAATGCGTGGGAGAGATTTATTTTTCTTGTATGAGAATGTAATATATTTTGTTTCATCGATATTAAGGCTTATTTTATTAGCTTTAAGCCACAATGAACCCTTACGAAGTTCATTATTTATACGCTCCGCCATACTAACGGGATTTTGGTTTGGAAGGACCGCAGAAAGGATACTGTCATCGGCAAAAAGTATGAATTTGAAGAATGATGTAGATTTAATGATATCATTGATAAAAGTTAGAAATAGGAGAGGCCCAAGGACAGATCCTTGTGGAACTCCATGGCTAATTGTCTGTGGGTCTGATTTTGCGTCGTCAATGACAACGTATTGTTTCCGATTTGCTAAGTATGATCTGAACCAATCATGGGCAGCCCCTCGAATGCCATAACAGTGTAGTTTCGAGAGTAATACGTTATGGTCCACACAATCGAATGTTTTCGAAAGTCAAGAAATGCGGAGAAAACAAGCTTTCCTTCATCTATATTAGAATAAATGTATTTGAAATGAATTAATACAGTTTGTGTCATAGATTTCTTAAAACGAAAACCGTATTGTTTGTCGTAGAGGAAAGATTTTTGTTCAAAATACGAATACGCTTTTTTATACACAATTTTCTCGAATATTTTGCTAATAATTGGTAGTAGAGAGGTAGGTCTATAATTATTAATGCAGTTTTTATCACCATTTTTAACAATAGGGGTCACTCTCGCAATTTTGAAAGAGTTGGGGAAGATACCTTGAGAAAGGGATTGGTTGATAATATAAGATATGCGCGGTGCTATTATATCAGCTATATAGCTTTAAGAACTTTAGCCGAAAATTTTTTTCAGTCCACTTGATTTATTTTTCAAGTTGTTTATGCACATAATTACATCGGAGGGATTATTTGGCGTAAAAAAGAAAGAGTTAGGTTCACGGACATGGTCCATGTATTGCAAGTGGTCTGTGTGTTCACTGAAGACACTATCGGCTATATTTTTTCCTATGTTTCAAGATTACATGACCTACGTATCTGTAAACAGGCGCTTTACATAACCTCCGTATCTGTAAACAGGCCCTTTACATAACTTTCGTGTCCGTGAACAGGTCATCAGGCACAGTGATGATATCGAACTACACCTGCTCGTACAAAATCAGGGCTTGGAGGTGCAGGCAGGGGGGCTGGCGGCCCCGTTGTTCCAGAGCCAGGGTGACTTGTCCCGAACTTGGCATCACCAAAATATATAAGGGGTTTTCCTTATTTCCCTTAAGCCACAGTGACTTGTCCCGAACTTGGCATCACCAAAATATTTAAGGGGTTTTCCTAATTTCCCTTAAGCCACAGTGACTTGTCCCGAACTTGTCATCACTAAAATATGTAAGGGGGTTTCCTAATTTCCCTTAAGCCACAGTGACTTGTCCTCAACTTGCCATCACCAAATACCATTGATATTAAGTTATCGGTAATTTCGTAAAAAGTGCCACCGTCAACCGAATTCAAGATTGATAATTGCATAAAAAACCGCTTGATCCCAAAAAACCTACTTGGTGCAGTTGTGAGCAATTTTGTGAATAGTGAACAATTGTTTGAACTATCATTTCTACAGCCCGTTAAATTTTTTACCAATATTGTAATAATTACAATGACGGTGTAAGGTGCGACCCTAATGTTTCAATTGGATTCATACAATTGATCCACAATGGATTGATCTCAGCGACTCTATTGTGCGTGCAAAGCGTTCGTTTTCTCACCACTACGCATTGAAGGCAGTGAATTACGTATAGGCATCAGAGGATGAAAATTTTAATACGTCACTCATCATCCGCTGTTGCGAACAATACTTGAAGATATGTACATACATCTATTTCTCATATAATTCTTGAACGCGCTTGCCTTTGACTTCATGTAAGCTATGCTTGAAAATATGCATAATCATCATACTATGTAAGAACCTTTTTGTCTGACTGACTTCAGGTAAGCTATGCTTGAAAATATGCATAATCATCATTCTATGTAAAAACTTTTTTGTCTGAGTTCATGTAATCTATGCTTGAAAACGTACATAATCATCATACTTTGCTTGAACGCGTTTCTCCTTGCCTCCATTTCTGTAGGCATTAGGAACCGACGACGACGTGCGTTCGATTGCGCTGTACGCAAGGTCCAGAGCGATATTGTCACGATCGGCTAGAGGAAGTGAGCACCCGGCAAAGTATGATGGCAACGCTTGGTCCTTCGAGACACGGGATTCTTCATGTGTCAGCCGTATGACGAAAGTGAAAAAGTCAACTTGACCTCTGAAGTTTGAATTCCATTACACTAATTTTTGAGATTAGCTCGAGCCTTTGAATTTGTAGGTAAAATTGGACATTTTGTTTTAAATCATGTATTAGGCAGAATAAAGTTCCATTGGCAGTTTGTTTGCTTTATTGGCCATACTTTTCGCCTCCCTATTGCTCGAAAGTCGTATAAAGTAAGGGAAACTTGACGATGGTAACACGTGGGAAAAATATGTGTGCCTCATCTGTCGCACAGGAGTCTCGGTGTGCAGGTGCAGCGCTTCCTTAGTATTCTCTATGCATATATGTACTACATAGTTTAAACGACCCGTTGAAAATGACGGTGTTTGATGTTTTACATAAATAAATCTTGCAGATGTGGATGACAAACAAATATGCATGTATATTTATCCTAATAGTACTCGTGATTAAAATATGCTTGTACTTGAGCACTAGTGAAACTCGTATCACAGATACGGTCATTGAGCACATCCAGCTTGATTCCAATGTTTGACAAATTAGCAGTCTTTTCCCATCATATATTATCTTTATTATTTGCCGATGTAATTCATGGGAGGGTTACACAGAGCAACGAATCAACTAACCAAGAAACCAACTTTGTATAATTATTTAGTAGATTAATGCATGGTTTGATGCTGTTCATTGCAATGATGTTAGTTATAATCATTTTAAACGAAAACGTGCAATTTTAAGCATGAAAAGTCATCCTTATTGTCGGTTCCAATTTGCAATCTAATTCGACGTCATTTCTCGCAAATCTTAGCGCTTATTTCTTTGCGTCTTCGATCGTGGATACTGCTCCATTTGTAAATTCTTTTACGCTTTCGGAGCGTGGAGCATTTTAACTCAAGTCAATTTATTCGTATCCACATCGAGAAAATATTATTTATTCAAGTAGTATTTCGTTGATAAAACAGAATTGAGGAATATAATCAAAAGGAAAAGTAATAAACCGTATTACAAATACTAATGCACACGTGCTGGTCGGCATTAATCTGAAGAATTTCATCCCTTCTTTCTTGAGTTATATTCGATTGTGCAAGTCGATGCTGTTAGGTATTAGTCTGATGAATTTTACCCCTTCTTTCTCGAGTTGAATTCTCTCGTGCCACTCGATGTTGTCCTGCGCTATACCGAAGAATTTCCTCGCTTCTTTCATGTGTTAAGCTCTCTCTAGCTACTCGGTGTTGCTCTGCATCATTCCGTAGAATTTCCAAACCCCAGTCAAGGGTCAATTTAGCTCTAGCTTCCCGTTGGCGAGCAGCATTGCTTCGTCTTGCCATTTCGCGTTGTTCATCCGATCGTCTTCAGCGTTTTTCTTTTGGTGGTGGCCTCTTTTTTCTTGGGAACTTTATTCTGAAATGTCGTCTATTATCTCTTCGAAGCTTTTCAAGAAAATCACAATTTCGAAAACTATGACCCAAGTTCCAAAATCTTGGGCTTTATACTAAGTGGTAGCCAGGTTACTGGTCAAACGAATTTAAAACATTTATTTTTGCATTATCAATTAAAAATATCAAGCGACATGATGAATTTCAACAGAGAAAGCTCTGTAGAAATTTTTTATTTATTTCTAAAAATAAACCGATTGCGTATTGTGGATACCATAATCAAGAGGGGGTCACACGGACGAACGGAAGAACGGATGGACGCGGCTCCTTTTATAACAGTGATATTTACGGAAAGGAATTTTAGTCTACCTCTCGTTTCAGTTATGACGCAAGTGACAGTTGCACAAAGACGCAACAGTTACTATGGCCATATGATCATTTACACGAAGTAAACAGTCTTAAACATTACTGTTAAACAGTTACACGAAACAAACAATGTTCATGTAATCATTCGTTAGACCACAGCACTATCACACTCAAAATTACAAATTTATTTACAGAAATAAACTTTAGTCCCCTGTTTCAGGTATGATACAAGTGAGAGACACAAAGCAAACAATGGCCGTATGATCATTTGTTAGAAGACAACACCACCACACTCAAAACACTCTCCGTATCATATCAAGATTACGATGCGTCAACACTAGAGAAGTCTCGTTTTCCCCACCCGTTAATGCACTTGTCTCACAAATTTTTAATTTTTAAATAATTTACACGGGACAGCTGGTGGGGAAAGTTCTTTTGTCGACTTCACTTAGCTACGCTCTATATTTCCAGCTCAAGTCCTTGAGTTTGAACTATATCAAATGAATTTTGAGCACCGAACATCTGGCAACCTTCAGGGCTGCCAGAGGTTCACTGTCATTCAAATTTCCATTCATCTGACTACGAAAAATTTTGCTTTGTAAGATCCTTGATATTGAAAATAAATATTTATCAAACGACTCAAAATTTCATTGGAACCTTTTTTCATGAGAAAAACAATTCAGAAAAAGAAAAAAGTGAGCAATTTCATTAATAACACTAATTGTTCAGCTAAAGATAATACTGAACGTTAGTAAAACAAGGAAAAATTTGAACTGAGCTGACATTGCAAAACGTTGAAAAATTCTACGGGTACACTACATCAACGTTCAGTGATACTACTCACAATAAAATTCAATGTTCATTTCAAATGGAAATCACTTTTAGTTTTCGGTATCAAAAATAACACACACATTGAATAAATCGTGCCAGCATTCTGTTTTAATGAAGTATCTGAAGGCGCCACACACCTTCGCTTGGCATCACCGGCCTTAGTTATTCATACTGAACAAAAAATCAACACGAGCACATTCAGGTTGAAACAATAGTCATTAATTCAGTTTATGTTTACCGTAGGTCGACATCACAGTGAAACAGATTACAGTAGTTGGTAGTTAGTAGTTTCAATGAGAGGAAACAGTGACAATTACGTACAGAACGGCTACAATGGCTACAATGAACGGCTACAGGTTGAAAATAATATGAGATTCGTTCTGCAAACAAAAGAAATATATATGAGTAAACTAATGCACTTAACTTGGTTCATACACTCGTAAAGAATCTAACATCATAAATCATTATAGAATATTCAAAGTCATAGTTCAAATCAAATATAACAGTAAACGAATCCATTGAATAATCACAAAAATGTAGGCACAATCTTACAAGTCACTCCAGCAAAAACAAACGATCAAACAATCCGTGCTTATCGCAGACACAGGTGTTCTACTTCTTAAACTAAGTGAAAATTAAGAACTGCGGCAACAGTATCCTTGAAAATGGTGTTAGTAACCACTGGAGATTCCGGTGTGTTTTGCAACCCCCTTCAGTGACCACTGAAAGGCCACGCATAATTTTTTTTCATTTATTTCCTTGAGAAATTTTATTCTCTCATAAGCCGATGGGCCGAAAACTCCTTCATAAGCCGACAGACCTAATAGCAGTAAACGAGTAAAAAACATTGAACGGAAAGGATTAAATTTTTCTTTCGACTACCACTGCGATTTGAACGCCTGAAGCCTAGAGTAATGAGGGTGAAGGCATTCTGTACGTTGTAGGTGTGTCTATCCGAGATCAACGTGGAAAGTGCTCTCTTCCTTAGCGTATAGTGTTTATGCAATTCATAAACACGGAATGGCAAAGGAACACGTCTTAACTTGGGTTGACCGAGGTAACATCAAGTCGTCCCAATTGAAATGGCATTCCGGGCGATAAATGTATTATTCTATGTGCTTGACAATCTCTTACTCGTCAACAGAGAATATCCCACACTTATTCGATAGGAAAAATCGCCAGGGTTCTTAAAATATTCATACGTTTTTTACTCGTAAAATACTGGCTCAATTTAATTTTCCTTCTCCAGAAAAAATATGGAATTGACAAAAAAATCATACTTACATTGCAAATGGAAACGAAAATCAAGCAGACTCCCGATTCTGTCTGAGAATAAAAGGAGTGCATCTTTGGAACCAACGCACAAAAGCAGCAGATGATCCAATTTCCATTTATTCTATAAATAAGACGGCACAGCGGTTCTTTGCGTGCTTCTGTTCAGGTAACGACACTTCAGCCCTCCGTAGTTGACAGGAGGTCTAGTACCTAAAAAAGAACAGCGCACAGAGTACAGAGTCGATGCAGTTTCAGTTATGCCAAAGGACGAAATACATATTCACCTTCTCTGTTGCTTAACCTATTTATTGCATTCACTACATAGACCGCACCACCCTACACTCATTCCTTCCGATACACCAGCTCCCTACAGCCCCCATCATGGATCCCCTCATTCCGTAAGACCCCCTCAGCTCCCCATAGGCCCCATCATGGACCCGCATCATGGACCCCCATCACGGACCCCCATCACGGATCCCTCATTCCTTGAGCCCCACCAGCTCAGCAGACACCCGCCACATGCAGCTGCTCAGCTAAAGCGTCGTTGTTCGCCTGAGACAATGGCTTCAGAGGGGCACAGTCACTGCAAGAGGCAAATTTGATTTAGCGTTATTTCACTTTGATTCACCTCTGTACTACTATAGTGAAAACTCTGATCAAACGTGGAATTCTTTGAAAAAATACATAAGTTATCGGAAATCTCGATGAGAGGCTCTTCGTGTCATATCGTTAGTGCACATGCGAAACGTAACATTTTGCGAGAAAAGAAAGTACTTCTAAACAAGGTGCCTAAATTTTATGTGGAACAAGAAAGCTTCCAAGGCTTAAACCCTAAACCTAAACTAAACGAGTACACATTTTGATTCTGGATTTAACGAACCAACGTTCAAAAACAGGGCTCGCAGTTTCAAGTTTCAACAAAAATCAAAGCAACCCACTCAGTCTTATCTGTAATCTCGCATACGTAACAAAAATTGGCAAATGATTACGCAAAATGCGTTAATCGCTCTTGTGAGTTGTGACTAGAAAGGCACCAAACTTTCTGGATCTCATCACATTAGCTTTTCTGTTCCTACTTTTCTGAAGAAGTGAATGGTATTGGAGCACGAGGAAGGCCACGGATGAGTTGGATAGATTGGGTGAAACGTGCATTGTATGAGAAGGGTATGACTGTGGACGGGGCAAGAGGGATGACTGTGGACAGAAGTGAGTGGAAGCAGTGTTTAAGGATGTTAATTTTGACGCGGTCACTGGAAGCCTGCCTGCATATGATGGGATATATGATGTGTCCTGACATGTGCGGGGGGGGGGCTCCACACAAAGGAAGCTGTAGGGGTAAACCAGCTATGGCTGTCGGGCCTGACAATGGAACCTTTGGGGAAATAGTTTGGTGTTATATTTATTTTCATTCATTTTTCGTAACTCTTACGTTTATTTTCGACATTTTCCAGAGCATTTTGTTGAGAATGACTCATTGAGTTGAAACGTTCAATTTTAACAGTAAAGCTTTTAATATAAAATGCTAAGTTTCAAAGCTTTATTCCTCGCTATTATTTTCTTAACAGCTAATCATTAATAAGTGAAAAGCTCAAAATCTTTATAATATTAATAATTTGGATTCCGCATTCAATCTATTTGAATCAATAATATCCTAGATGATTAAGGTTAAAGAGATTGAAATACATTCATGAAATAGAAAAGTGGTGATTGGTAACTCCGGCAAGTTCCCTCAGTTGCGTCGTGGTGAAGATGTGAGGAGGGTAAGATGATGATGGTAAGCATAGCGTCGTTTGGCGATGCTGGAGCAGAAAATGGGACGAGAGGCAGATTGTGGAATTGATTCGAAGATGCGCTTATCCGCGAGAACATATCTTTATATGATGTACGGTTATTCTCGATGAGATGAAAGTCGTTGGCCAGACGTAGCATTTCAGTATTCCCTCGTAGCAATTCCATTTTTTAGATGTGATGTAGGGTGGTTGTATCATGCGGATATAACAGATGTATCTAAACAGACTTTCTTCTCTTTTCCTCATAATTTCGAAAAAAGACTAACGTTTCAGTCAGAAGATCTATAACTCTCTAGTTTGGATTCTCCGAGACACAGCGTACTTTAGCAGCCCCTATTGCAGTTTTATTGATGGGAAGCCTGTATTCGTATTCAACAGCCAATGTTTTACAACCATCGAAATCCTAAAAAAATGAAAAGAAAGTAGATTACAGCTCATATGTATTCCCTGTTCAATGGAAACTGAGATTGTGAAAAATGTCAACTCAGAGCTGGAATATTGGTATTTTTAGACCAAATAGGGTCCAAAGTTCATATCCATCATGATTTAATAAAATGAGAGGTTTAATACCTTGAAAAATGACATTTGTAAATCTTCAGTATGAGCATTTTTTCAGAGTCATAAATTTACGGTTTCAATTTTTCAATCCATGAGTTCGAAAGTATGAATCAAATGAAATACGACATTTCAATAGAAAAGTAATTCTAACAAGCGTACCAGTAGGGAATGAATCACTTCTCTCTACTGTACAAAGGCTCTTTCATTCCCTGAGCTCCAGCTCTAGACGACAAGTGAGCCTGAAAAGCTTGCAAATAGCATCGTCCCCTCCAAACTAAAGGGTTTCAAAGCAAAATTTTGAATGATCGTTGTTTTCAAATTAATCTTGCTCAATATAAAACGACATGAAAATCATTCGTGTTCAGATTTATATCATCACGCGCATCCTCCACACATGTTCACAAGTAGTTAAATAAACCCTCGCTCACAACGCACGATCAGTTGGTTATGAGCTTTAGAATAAGGAACAACAGGAGGTTGGTAACATTTCCATTTGTTCGTTGCTTAGTTGTCAACAGACTGCTTTATTTAACTTTTATGTTAATCTTGCTCCAAGTTAAGTTTTGAGACACTTGGGCTTGTCATAGTCCGACTCAGGGTCTTCTTGTACTTTTGTCGGTTGATTTCTTTTTGCATTATTATTTTTTTTATTATTATAAGCTCAGTTTCAACGATGAAGATGAATTTCGCAATGCAAGCTAAAATATGAGTGCACGTTTGTCATATTTTCGCAATTTTCAGTAATATAGCATAATTGAAGAATCATAAATATGTGCAACTATAGTAGATGTGCGACATAAAACGTAGATGATGACTTTGTTATTATAATTTTTACGTTGACAGCTTTATTTTTGTATTTTGATAACTTAGCATTGATAATGATTGTGGGAATCATGTTGTGTGCACAATTTTTTGCGGTGCGAGCTTTCTTTGAATACATCTCTTATTGTCGGAATGTATAATTGAAAACTTATTAGGTTTTTCATCGGCATATCTGTTTTGCACTAAACTTGTGCTCTTGCATTATGTGAAATACGAAGTGTAAGCTAGTTTTTCATAACTCAATTTCTTGGCGGAGAATCCTGAAAATCGCTTGAGGAGTTTCCATGATGATGGTGTTTGTTCAGCTTATTATTAAATTTCGCGATGAAAAATTATAATTTTTAATGTCCTTGTGATTTTTGGGTTATTGGCCGAACCCAATGGCAATAATTGTTAAGTTTCAGAATGATTTCAAATTCGTTTACAATCTTCATAATAGCCTCAGTTAGGTTGTGATCCATTTTAAAAAACGTGAAATTTCCAACCCGTAAAACTCATTTATTTTAACCTGAGGTAGCATTGATTGTATTTCATATATTGATCATTGAAAATTAATTAAATAAGTTTCAGAACACATCATTTTATCGTACTTTTCTTCTACGGAGCTTGTAAACTTGAGATAAAGTATGATGATACTTATTTTGTGAAAATTAAGAATGATTTTATAGCGTTTACATTAACTAATACACAGCAAAAAGTAACCACAGCGTAAATATATACAATTAAATCTCTACCAAGCTCATCGCCGATTTACGACTATTACCTCTGCCACAGAACATCCTCAGCTCTGCACTTCAACTTCAAATAACCTACAAGCGAAGTCTTCATACTTCAATATGGTGAGAACTACAACGAGCCAGCGTTGTGCGTATAATTAGTAGAAAGTGAATTGTTAATATTATACTTGATTTCATTGAATTTGAATGTGTGAAATGCCTATTACGAATTTGATAGGTTGAAACAAAACATTTCTTCGTTGGTAGATTTTCGCTATTTGTTTAATTTTAAATACGTTGTGAGATTAAGTCCAGCCCAATTTGAAATGAGAGTCATCGACTTCTCGATAACACCGAGCGGTTGCAATTTTTCTCCGAGCAGGGAAAAGTGACCTTGATCGCTGCGGTGGTGATGGTGATGGTGTTGGGGGCCGAGAGGGCGGACACGCAGACTGTAGATACGACTGCTGTTCCTGCTACAGATGTTCCTACTACGGTTGCTACACTGACGACACCTTCTGTAGAGGGACCACTGGGGTAAGGTCTTGGTGGGAATAACAACGTGCAAGTGCATGAATGAGTATTTACCATTGTTTGAAACGTAAATTTGTAGCGCGTGCGAAATGTTCTATTTTAGAATGTACCTTGGTAACTTAGGAGGACCATCTTGGTGCAACGTGTCATGCTATTGATTAATTTTGTACGTCAATGTAAGGGCGTCTCGTCATTGAAATTCATTAATTCAATACAAAATGAAACTGCCTTACGTAATGAGTATAAGTCAAGAAGCAGCGAGTCTTTCGACAAACCTGCCAACCAGTCCCTCTACTTGCTTTAAGACCCTCGCACCCGTACAGATATGTCTGGAGACATATCTGAACAGGTGCTGAATTCGTGAGTTTGTACCCTCATTTCAGGTTTGCGCTGACAGTTTGAGCCAGATGAGGTTTGCTTGATAATTTTGGAGCGACCGGCTTCAAACCTTGACGCCACGTCAGTGTCAAGCCAGTTTCCATCGGCAATGGATGCTTGTAATCTGCCTCTCTCCCTTTCTGTGCAGTTCATTAATCTATTTCCTAGAGCAGGGGTTCTCTACCTCATTTTGCCCCGCACCACTAAAGAAATTTCATTCGAATCTTACACCTCCTGAAATAAAAATACCAACATACATCAAATATCGTAGTATTTACCTGGACTTTTCTCGCACCTCCAGAGGACGCGAGCCCCCCAGGTATGGAACCTCTGCCCTAGAGCGGTCACGGAGGGGGCTCACGATGTTGAGTTATTATCTACAATTCCTTCGCTCAACTGATATCTCATTCGCAACGCCTAAAAATAACATATTTGTCACAGCGAAGAAAATTATTTTTCAGTGAAGTCTAGGTTTTCACCGTCTTCGCAGGCATATTACATTTGTAGACTCTGACCATCCTTCCTGTTTTCATTACAACCGCAATTGATAGACAGTATGATGCAAAAATAATTGAAGAAGCGAAAAGGTTCCAAAATTTCTGTCGGTTTCTGTCATTATAAAAACCATTTTCAACCTTTCAAGCACTTACTAAATCTCCAAAATTTTAAAGGCCCCGAAGGTTAGAGAATCGTCTAATATCGTCCACGTCAGACACCATGCCTCGCTGATTGAAAAGTGTCTTTATGGGAAATTTAATACTTTAACATAACTTGCGTATTAGTAAACAGGCCCTTTACATAACCTACGTATCTGCAAACAGGCCGTTTGCATAACCTCCGTATCTGTAAACAGGCCTTTTACATAACTTTCGTGTCTGTGAACAGGTCATCAGGCACAGTGACAATATCGAACTCCACCTGCACGTACGAAATCACACCTGCGAGGTGCAGGAGGAGGGGGTGGGGCGGGCCCTGGGTCAGGCCTGGGGGCAGGCCCGGGGGCAGGCCCTGGGTCAGGCCTGGGGGCAGGCCCGGAGGCAGGCCCGGGGGCAGGCCCTGGGATTGGCCCTGGGGCACGCCCTGGGCCAGGCAGGGAGGTGGGCAGGTGGGCGGGCGGCGCCGTTGTTCCAGAGCCACGGTGACTTGTCCCACACTTGCCATCACCAAATCATGTAAGTCGTTTTCCTAATTTCCATGAACACTTCGCCCGCAATTTGTTAAACTGAAGTTCAACATTCAACTAAAATTTAATAAAATTCAAATGTATCAGGCAATTTTGAAGATAGGAAACACCATCTGGATCATGCCTTCATTTAGCTTAAATTAAGTACTTTTGAAAATCGAGTTAGTGACAACTGATCGTTCAGCAGCATTATAAAAATCCCTCCATGGCTACCGGTGGTGCACGTTGAGGTCAAAGTGTTTAGCCAGGGCAACTTGTCCTTAACTTGGCATCACCAAATCATGTAAAAGTTTTCTAAGCTCAAATACTCTTGAACACTAGAACATATTTTGCTCCGAATGATTGTGGGCTAGAAGTATGGGCAAAGATTTTCCGCCGAGTCAGACCAGCATCAGTCTACCTTTTTGGCCGAGGTATCTGTGATTTTAACTATCTATGTGAAGCTTCTGCATAGGGCTGCTATAATAATTGCCGCACATACAAAAAAGTTAGACTGGGATGACTCAGGCCTCAGAAGATGCTCTTTGAAATGGTGACATCACTCCTGTGGTCTGTGATATCGCCCAAGTTGTGAAAAATCGAATGGGGTGAAATTATATTAGCTCTACTCTTGCGTTGCTTTCCAGCAAACGGAACTATCCATGCTTTATTAAATGTAAAGAGTTATGCAGTGGTGCTTTACGCTTTTTCTGTTTTATAATTCTGTACAAAAATCAGCTTCCTATAATTATGGCTGGCACAGCAGAAAGTTCATTCATCTAATAACTGCACTGCTCCTCGCGATATTTGCAATTCCTTCATTTAATTATGAATAATTCATAAGATACACATTCTACGAGCTTGATAACTACCTGCGTTCAAATAAAGAATGTACATATCTTTACACACCATTCACGTTTTTTTTACCCTTCACACACAATATCATCAAACTTCTGATAGAAATTATACGGAGAAACTTATTTAACGCGATTGGATTCTACTGATATTGGATTTGAACCATTAGTGTGCTTCAAACTTGGCTATTTAAAACTGCTGCCGTCTCCATTCATCATACTCTACAGGGACGGGAAGATTTTCCGTATCCTTCACGTGAACTATGCTAGAAGATATTCATGATCTTCAGACTATGCTTGAACACGCTTTGACTTCCTGTAAGCTATCCTTAAAGATATACATGATCTTCATACTATGCTCGAACACGTTTTAACTTCATGTAAACCATGCTTGAATATGTTCGTAACTGTCATATATTACCTAACATGTTTATCTTTGATATCGTGTAAACCATACTTGAAAATATACATTATCATCACACCATGCTTCAACACTATGCTCACAATGGTACTATGCTTTCTCATTTCATGTAAACTATGCTTGAAGATACATATAATTGTCATACCGTGCTTGAACAGCTTTGACTTCAAGTAAAATATGCTCGGAGATCTACACAATCGTCATACTATGCTTATACACGTTTCTCTTCGACTTCATTTCTGAAGGCAATGAGGGCCGACCAAGACGCTCCTTCAGATGCGCTAGACGCAAAGTCAAGCGAACGGTGAGGCGACAGGGCTTGACGGAGTGAGCACCCGGAGAGCATGATGGCAACACTCAGTCCTGCGGGACACTGGATTCATACAGACCGTTCCAACCTCTTCATGAAAGTGAAAGAAAAAATCTTTGGAGTGTGAATTCCATTTGTCCAATTTTTGAAATTAACTTGAATGTTGGCCTTTGTATATGTGGGTAAATTTAAAGTTTGTTTTAAATTCGCAGATGCCTTTTCAACCTCTTCAAGAAAGTGCAAGAGGCCACTTGACCTCAGAAGTTTGAATTTCAACAGACCAATTTTCGAAATTCACTTGAATGTTTAGCTTTGAGTTTGTGGGTGAATTTAAAAATTTAGTTTAAAACCATGATTTGGGCTAAATAAAGTTTCATTGGCAGTGTGTTTGTTTCATTGACCATACTTTCCGCCACTCTGTTCCTCAAAAGCTGTATAAAGTGAGGGAGACTCAACGATGGTAATAATTGGAACAAATGTGCATGCCTCGTCTGTGACACATGAGCTCTGGTGGGCAAGTGAAGCGCTTCCGTAAAATTTTTTGTTCATATGCTATTGTACAAGCCCGTCAAAAAATCCGGGATTGAATACTTACCTGTTATAAATCTTGTAGATGTGGATGACAAACAAATATGTATGTACATCCATCCTAAGAGTACCCGCGATTATAATATTTTCTACTTGTGCGCTGGCTGAACTCGTATCACAAATACGGTCATAGAGCACATCCAACATGATTTCAATGTGCGATTAATTAATTAATTAATAGTCTCTTCTTGTCATGCACTACTGTATCGCCCATTGCACAATGAGGAAGATGTTGGTGTTGCTCTGCATTATACCGTAAAATTTCCAATCGCCGTTCAAGGGTCAATTTAGCTCTAGCTTCTCGTTGGCGAGCAGCTTGCTCCGTCTTGCCATTTCGCGTTGTTCAATGTTCATCCGACCGTCTTCGGCGTTTTTCTTGCTGTCGAAGTCTTCCTAATTCTCGCTTGCAGTTGGACACATTTCGATCCATGGTGGCCTTTTTGCCGGAATCTTATTCTGAAATGTCGTCTATTATCTTCTCTAGAAAATCACAATTTCGAAAACAATAACTCACGTTCCAAAATCTCGGGCCTTATACTAAGTGGTAGCCAGGTTACTGGTCAAACGAATTTAAAACATTTCTTTTCCCGTTATCAATTAAAAATATCAAAGCAGCATGATGAATTTCAACAGAGAAAGCTCCGAAGAAAATTTCTATTTGTAAAAATAAGCCGATTGCGTATTCTGGATACCATATTGCAACTGAAAGGGAATTGAATCGCCACAGAAAAAGAATTCAATAAATTTTTTTTGGTATTTCTTAAGCTTTATCCTTGTTGCTATCAAAGCTATCGATTAGAAGAGGGGGTCACACGGACGCATGGATACGGCTCTTATTATTATAGTGATAGTGATAGTGATCAGGAGTCATAGCATGAACTTAACCTCAACTGCTAATGCAAATTTAAACTTTTTAGACCATTTAGACCTTCGTATCAGTCTAAGAATCATGCAACAAAGACACGATCAGAAAGCCTCCGTATTGACCACGGTAGAGGAAAGAAGTTAAGAGTTATTTTATGGGGAAAAATACACCTCCTCTTGTTCGGCTGCCAATAGAACCGCTTTATTTCGAATGAAATTTATGACGTCACCAATGTGACATCTCGTTAGGTCAATAGAAGTGCCAGATTTGGGGCTAGCAGTGTCACCAGATGCAATGTGAGCGCTGCTATTGGTTCGTTACCATGACGTCAGCATTGCCTGGTTTTACCTCACCTTGTTTCTTCTACCTTGGTATTAACCCAAACAGAATACATCTGGGGCCGAAGCTCATCCAACCTGAAGTACATGTAGGGATGCTGCACTGCTTCAGTGGCGCAGTAAATTGTGGTCTGGGCGCCCTCTGCTGTGGTCTTCTGAAAAAGGGGCATCAGCCAGTCGTTGACGAACGAGTTGAGGAGGTGTCGACCTAGTTTGCTGTGCACCGATCCAGGGTGCAGGGAAAACACCTGAACATTCGTGCCTGGAGACAAAAGGAGTATAACTGAACGCCTGGGTTCTCGTGTCGTCGCAAGCTCACTCACGATCTAAAATAAACTCGAGTGCCTTGCCAAAATTTTCACGCGAGGATTTCAGCCTTAAGACTGTTGTAATTCGGTCTACGAAGAGGTCGACTCAGAAAAAATCTTTCAAACGAGCGAGTAGCCCGTTCCACGCTGCACGAAAGCGTATCACGACGCGATTAAAACGATAAAACTTCTAGTATACAGGCCACTGGTTTATACGTGAACAATAAGAGGAAAATTTAATTTCAATGCGAGCGACCGTCCGTTCCATAGCAAAATGTGATTAACCAACCACTGGTTAACAGATAAACTATAGTAGAAAGTGTAAATCTATAAGAACGTCCTTAATAAAACAAAGTACCCAAGAAGCCTGACCTTTCAGGCGTCATTCTTACCTCAAACGCCTAAGATCTCATTCATTCTATGTAGATTAATTGTGGAATCTAATCGAATTTAATTATGTAACGACACTTGCCTTTCTCCGTTAGTTAATTGACGTAGAGCATTGTTGTGCGGAACCTGTTCGCTTCTAGGCATGACGAATACGTACAACGTTTCAGAGGGCTGCCCACTTCCTCAGAGTAGCAAGCCTGGGCATTCCATACCGAGCGGTGATTAGAGAAGGTTGTGCCCTTGCCTCGCCTGCCTTCGGGCAAGCGAGGGTCTTATTAATGAAGTCGCGTGATTGAGTGACTCTTCTAATAGCAATCTGGAATCCACACGCAGCGAAGGATTCTATATGATATCAATGTCATCATCCTAACTAGTTACTTCTCATGTAGATTAGCTGACGCTCGCCTCCAGCGTATGTAGCGCTATTTTGTTTGTACACTAGGTGCGTTAGATTGACTTAAGGGGACCGTACATCTTTTGCACTTTTTTCTTTATTCGTGAACCAATGCTTATGAACGTTAATAGACTGGTAGAACGCATGAAAAAAATAGGGGTCATCCTATGGAAAATTTTCTATATGCTTCATAGAAAATGAGTTACGGCAAAGAAAACGAAAAATAGCGGGGGTACGGCAAGCTTTACTCCTACTGCAAATTTCAACCTATAGACATGAAACAAGTGCCATTTGGAAGAAAAACACTTGGGAAACACCGCTGAGGTAAGAATGTTTTAAACTCGATTTGTTTTCGGAGATATTCAGAATTAAAAAAACAAGTTTTGAAAATTTGCCCAAAAATTTCATTTTTTTACTCCGACGACCTACCATTTTCTACCTAACATGAAGATCTCAAATTGCTACCTCGGGGCTGTAGCCCTGTTATTCTTCTTTCAGAAAAACATTATCTCGATTCTCTACATCAAAAATTGTAGGAGCAGTAACAACTCCCGTGAGGAAATTTTTAGGTTTCCACAAATGCAGGAAAACAAAATGACAATTTCTCAATGAAACATTTTGTTTGTGTGTAAAAAGAGTTTTTTCTGTTCATATTTTGTTTCGTGTTTGGAAAGTTTTAAAAGATATGCTGTTTAAAAAGAAAAAAGTTGTGTTCACAGAACTTGTTTATAGCAAAAACAGATCCCACGCAACACCAGCCCACCCCCCCATAGTGAGCGTTCTATTGCGTGCACGCCTGTGCACGCCTGTGGATGTTCAGCACATGTATAGCATCAATTTTAAGCAAAACAATTTTTTGTGAACATTTGGCTGAAAAAAGTTGTACGATGGCCTTAATATATTAGATCATCTCTGTTGCGCTAAACGATTCTGTGTCAAGGCCTCACATCGAAAGGGTCTCTAATAGATGCCAGTATTTGACTTGGAAATATTTAGGACTCGGTCGGCATCCTGAGCTGATTGTAATGTCATTAAACGAACTCTTGCATATGTGTTGTTGTTGTTGCACCCGATCTATTATATTTAACGTAAATACCAAGACCCTATAATATTATCGCCATTGCTGGATTTTATCGCGTGTTATCTTCCTGCTCATCGATTACGCGTGTCTGTCATTCTGGATCAAAAGGCGTCATCATATTTACCAGTAAATGTTTGGTAAACACCCGATTATTTAACCTTTTGAATTATCTGAAAATTGCTGATTGAAAAATAAAGAAATCGTGATTGAAAAGGAGGGTCATTAGAAAATGAATGACGACATATAACGATCTTACAACAAGAAAATGCAACACTTCAGTTGAATGAAAGTTGACTCTTAAATTCGCTGAAGAATGTACATCATAGGCACTGTGTGTGCAGTTGTGCTCAAATGGACATTCCTGAGGATTGTTTAATAAATATTAGCGCATTGTTAAAGACTCGAAATAAGTCGAGTACCAATGCTCTCAACAAACAGAGGTAAATAGGAATAATTCCTTCGCCAACAAGCAGCTCCACACGCAGCCATAGTAGTGACAGTGGCCAAGATGGGTCGCTAGTCGCCACCCTTGGTCGCATCCCCTCAATAATTTTTTTCTGTTGTCGGAAGCCCACCAGAAATTTTTCTTTGGTCACAATCTCTCCGGGAAGTTTTTCTGTACCGCTGGTGCTCGGTCAAGACAGAAAAGTGAATTCTTCACAGGTTTGAAACTCAGTAATCTAGGAGGCGAAAGATCGCCAAAGGCGATGAACCGCAGGAAGGAGACACCAGTGACTCTTGGGTGATCTTGCACTTCAGTATCGAACTTTGTGATGGAACCTTCTGAAATTGTTTGTACGACTGCCTCCACCGGAAACTGCCGCGTATGACAGCCTCCAGCACTCCACCAGACTGCTAAGGGTACCCTTCAGAAGGATTCCTAATGAACAGACAAATGAAAAATAGCGCTCCTAAAAAATTATCAACTCTGTTGTCCGTATGCTGAACAAGCCATAAATTTCTTTTTGCGTGTAAGTTTGTTTATGCGTTTCTTTTCTAGATGTGCGTGTTGTGTTGCGTGATGTTCTTTAAAATTACTTGGTGACTAACTTTTTCTATACTTGATGGTCATTTACGACGGTGTTTCAAGCGGTTTCGGTATAGCGTATTTAGTCTTTTCTTATTACTTCGATTTCAAAAAATAATTTACGAATTCCGAAGAATTCTCTAGTAGTATATTAAATCATTTATAAGTTATCAGCCATTTCTTGGCATATAAAATTTCTAAGAAATGATATTTTTGAAGATAACAAGCCCTTGGCAGGGTTAATCTATAAATTTGCACGCCACGCACGGTTTGCCTATTAGTACGCCTCGTATAGTTTACTTATTTGTACACCTCGGATATATAGTTTGTCTGTACATCTCGTATGGTTAGTCTATTAGTAGACCACGTATGGTCTGTCTATTAGTACTCCTCGTATAGTACGTTTGTCTAAGGACGTCTTAGATTAAAAAAATTTTTTAAAAGCCATTACATTTGTCATGTATCTCATGTGCCAACCATTTTGGAAATAAACTGTTTTTCTTTTTTCTTTTCTTTCTTTTCCTATAGCTTGTGGGTACGGCATTTCGTCAGTGAACAAACGCGTTACGACAGCAGCTAATCATAAAGAAGTGAAACGTCCACAATCTTTATAATATTAATAATTTGGGTCCCGCATTCAATGTATATAAATGAATAATATCCTAGATGATTAAGATTATAGAGATCGAAATACATTCATGGAATAGAAAAGAGGTGATTAGTAACTCCGACAAGTTCACTCAGTTGCGTCGTGGTGAAGATGTGAAGAGGGTAAAATGATGATGGTAAGCGTAGCGTCGTTTGGCGATGTTGGAGCAGAAAATGGTACGAGAGGCAGATTGTGGAATTGATTCGAATTTGCGCTTATCCGCGAGAACATATCTTCATATGATATACGATTTTTCTCGATGAGATAAAAGTCGTTGGCCAAACGTAGCATTTCAGTATTCCCACGTAGTGATTCTTTTCTTAGATGTGATGAAGGGTGGTTATATCAGGAGGATATAACAGATGTATCTAAACAGACTTTCTTCTCTTTTCCTTATAATCTTGAAAAAAGACTAACGTTCAGTCAGAAGGTCTATACCTCTACGGATTTCCAGAGCTGGTCGGATCTTTCAGTTTGGAGTCGCCGAAACACAGCTTACTTTAGAAGCCCCTATTGCGGTTTTATTGATGGGAAGCTTGTATTCGTATTCAACAGCCTATGTTTTACAACCATCAGAATCCTCAAAAAAATGAAAAGAAAGTAGATTACAGGTCATATGTATGACACAGGTCTTCAATGAAAACTAAGATTGTAAAAATACGTCAACTCAGAGCTGGAATATTGGTATTTTTAGACCAAATACGGTCGAAAGTTCATATCCATCGTGATTTTTTCAAAATGAGAGGTTCAAAACCTTAAAAAATGACATTCGTAAATCTTCAGTGTGAGCGTTTTTCCAGAGTCATAAATTAACGGTTTCAAATTTTCAATTCATGAGTTCGAATATCTGAATCAAATGAAATACGACATTTGAATAGAAAAATTATTCTAACAAGCATACCAGTAGGGAATTAATCACTTCTCTCTACTGTACAAAAGCTCTTTCATTCCCTGAGCTCCAGTTCTAGACGACAAGTGAGCCTGAAAAGTTTGCAAATAGCATCGTCCCCTCAAAACTAAAGGTTTTCAAAGCAAAATTTTGAATGATCGTTGTTTTCAAATTAATCTTGCTCAATATGAAACGACATGAAAATTATTCATGTTCAGATTTATATCGTCACGCGCATCCTTAACACGTGTTCACAAGTAGTTATATAACCCTCGCTGACCACACACATTCAGTTGATCACAAGCTTTCGGCTAAGGAACAACAGAAGGTTAGTAATATTTCCATTTATTCATTGTTTAATTAACCACAGATTGCTTTACTTGAATTTTATGTCAATATTGGTCCAAGGCAAGTTTTGGGGCACTTGAACTTTGTTATAGTCCGACTCATGTTCTTCTTGTTCTTATGTCGGTCGATTACGCTGTGCATTGTTATTATTTTTATTATTGTACGTGCAGTTTTAACACCGAAGACGAATTTCTCAATGCAGGCTAAAAAATGAGTGTACGAGTGTCATGTTTTCTTAATTCAAAGTAATATAGCCCAAATGAAGAATAATAAATATGTGCAATTATGGTAGAAGTACTATAAAATGCGTAGATGATGACTTTGATATTATAATTTTATATCGACAGCTTTATTTGTATATTTTTATATCTTAACACTCATTATGTTTGTGAGAATCAAGTTGTGTGCCCGAACTTTTTTCGGTGCGAGCTTTCTTTGAGGAAATCTCCAGTTGTCGAACATATAATTAAAAATTATTAGTTTTTTCATCAGCATGTCTCTTTTGCCTTAAATTTATGATGTTGCTTTAAGTGAAATAGGAAGACTAGCTTGAGCTAGTTTTTCTTCTCTCCATTTCTTATCGGAGAATCCTGAATATCACTTGAGGAGTAGTTTCCATTATGATGGTGTTTGCTCAGCTTACTACAAAATTTAACGATGAAATATGGTCGACTTGTAGTCTCCTTGTGTTTTTTTGGGTTATTGGCTGAACCCAATGACAAAATTTGCTTAGAATTATTTGAAATTCGAATAAAATCTTGATAATAACCTTAATTACTTCAAGACCCTTTTTAAAAATGTAGAATTTCTTGACCGTTATTTTTTATCCAGAGGTAGCATTAGCTGTATATTATACATTGATTATTGTAAGTTAATGAAATAAGTTTCAGAACACATATTTGTATCATACATGTCTTTTACGGAGCTTGAAAACTTGAAAAAAATTATGATAAACCTTATATTGTAAAAAATAATGATGATTTTATTACGTTAACTGTTACCTACTGTGCAAATTAAATTAAATACGCAGCAAAATGTTTTCACAGCGGAAATATGAGCAATAATTTTTTAACCAAGCTCAGGCCGATTTAGGAGTCTTATACCTCTGCCACAGAACAGCCACAGATCTTCACTTCAACTTCCAATAGCCTACAAGCGAAGTCTTCATACTTCAAAATGGTGAGAACTACAATGATCCAGCGTTGTGTATGTAATTTGTAGAAAAGGAATTGTTAATATTATACTTCAGCTCATTGAACTTGAACGTGTGAAATACATTAGGCTGGAACCAAACATTTCTTCGTTGGTAGATTTTCCCTATATATTCAATTTTATCTACGTCGTGAGATTAAATCCAGCCCAATTTGAAATGAGAGTCATCGACTTCTCGATAACACCGAGCGGTTGCCATCTTTTCTCCGAGCAGGGAAAAGTGACCTTGACCGCTGCGGTGGTGATGGTGATGGTGTTGGGGGCCGAGAGGGCGGACGCTCAGACTGTAGATACGACTGCTGTTCCTACACTGACCACACCTGCTGTAGTGGGACCGTTGGGGTAAGGCGTTTGTGGGAATAACAAATATGCATGAGCAAGAATGAATATTTACCATTATTTTAAACATGAATTTGTGGCTCGTGTGAAACGTTCTTCTTTGAAATTATTATTATTATTATTATATAAGAAAGTTTTATCCTCCCTTAACCACGACAAAGATGTTCCAAGAGAGGAAAGAGGAAGGCACCATTTAGTATGGAGTTGAGGGAACGTGGAATCTATGCACAAGGTACACAGAAACAGTAAGCTAGGAAAGAAGTTCATGAAACAAGAAAAAAGTTGAAGAAGAAAGTAGTAGGTGCTGAAAAACAGGACAGCAGTGAACCGAAAAAAGGTGGTCCGTAACAAAAAAAAAATATTTTATTACAACAGAAGGAAGCCTACCTAACCTTTAGCTCAGGCCCTCACATAGTCCCCCTGGGAGCGCCAATTCCCATAGATACAATACCTGTATCCCCCTGAGGGGTTCTTCTTTGAAATGTACTTAAGGAAAATTTGGACGATTTGGAGGACAATTTTGGTACAATGTTTCATGCTATTGAGAAATTTTCGCCATCAATTTTAAGGCGTATCGTCACCCAAAATTCATTAATTCAGGAAGAAATGAAAATGCCGTACGTGATGAGTATCGGTCAAGAAAGAGAGCCTTTCGATAAACCTTTCTCATTGTTTCACGTTTTGTTTCAAACATTTTTCTCCTAGAGCAAAAGCTCCCAATCTTATTTTGTTTTGCCCTGCACGGCTGAAGAAATTTCATTCGAACCTCGCACCCCCTGAAATAAAAATGCCAACATGCATCAAATATCGTAGTATTTACCAGAACTCTTCTCGCACCCCCTGGAATATCGACTCGCACCTGCTGGGGGTGTGAGCACCCCAAGCTGAGAACCTCTGTGCCAGAGCGGTCACGGAGGTGGTTCACGATGTAATGTAATCATCTGCGATTACCTAGCTCAACTGATATCTCATTGCAACGCTTAAATAAATATATTTTTAAGAGCTAAGTAAGTTATTTTTCATTGAAGTTTTCGATTTTCACTGTGATCGAAGGAGTGATAAATTTGTGGACTCTGAACAGCCTTCCCGCTTTAATTATAACCGCCATTGATAAGGAGTAGACAGTGTTTCACAAATAATTGTAATGGAGAAAAGCTTCTACAATTTCTGTCGGTTTCTGGCACTATTAAAACCATTTGAAACCTTTCACGCACTTGTTAAATCTTCAAAATTCAAAAAAGTCCCTGAACTTTAAAGAATCGGCGAATATCGTTACTGTCGCAAACCATGACGTCCTGATTGAAAAATGTCCTTATGGGACATCAAAGTACCTTTATATATAACCTGCATATCTGCAAACAGGCCCTTCTCACAACCTGCGCATCTGCAAACAGTGAGGTAAACGGCAAACATATTTATTACATCCATAGTAGGCAAACAGGCCCTTCACATAACCTGCGTATCTGCAAACAGGTCATCAGGCACAGTGACAATATCGAACTCTATCTGCACGTATCAAATCGCGGCTGCGAGGTGCAGGAGGAGGGGGTGGAGCGGGCCCTTGGGTAGGCCCTGGGGTAGGCCCTGGGCCGACAGGCGCCGTTGTTCCGAAGCCACGGTGACTTGTCCCGAACTTGCCATCACCGAATCATGTGAGTGGTTTTCCTAATTTCCTTTACGCCACGGTGACTTGTCCCTAACTTGCCATCACCGAATCATGTGAGTAGTTTTCCTAATTTCCTTTAAGCCACGTTGACTTGTCCCTAACTTGCCATCACCGAATCATGTGAGTAGTTTTCCTAATTTCCTTTAAGCCACGGTGACTTGTCCCGAACTTGCCATCACCGAATCATGTGAGTGGTTTTCCTAATTTCCTTTGGGCCACGGTGACTTGTCCCGAACTTGCCATCACCGAATCATGTGAGTGGTTTTCCTAATTTCCTTTGGGCCACGGTGACTTGTCCCCAACTTGCCATCACCGAATCATGTGAGTGGTTTTCCTAATTTCCTTTGGGCCACGGTGACTTGTCCCGAACTTGCCATCACCGAATCATGTGAGTGGTTTTCCTAATTTCCTTTGGGCCACGGTGACTTGTCCCCAACTTGCCATCACCGAATCATGTGAGTAGTTTTCCTAATTTCACTTATTTTGGCGCTATTGAGCAATTTTTTCTCCGCGTTCAGACCTGCTTGTGGGCGAGAAGTATAGGTGCAAATTTTTCCTCCAAGTCAGACCATTCTCAGTCTAACTTTTTTACCGTGGCACCTATGATTTTAGCTGTTTTTCTATAGCTTCTACATTGGGTGGCTAAAGTTATAGCTAAAACGGCGAAAAAGTTAGACTGGAATGACTCAAGCCTGAAAAACTGCTTTTTGAAATTGTGAAGTCACTCTTGTGGTCCGTGACATCACGCCAGATGTAATATATCGAATTGGGTGAAATTATATTAGCTCTACTCCTGCGTTGACTTCCAGGGAACGGAGCTATCCATTCTTTATTGAATGTGATGAGTTATGCAGTGGTGCTTTACGCTTTTTCTGTTTTAAAATTTTGTAAAAAAAATCAGCTTCCTATAATTATTGCTAATGCGACGGAAAATTCATTCTTCTAAAATTCATTCATCTGAAAACAGCATTGCTCCACACAACATTTGCAGTTCTTTCAGTTAATCATAAATTAATAAGAAGATACACGTTCTACGAGCTCGATAACGACCTGAGTACAAAAAAAGAATGTACACATCTGTACATTTCTTTTAGTCGAGGCGTCTTCGAGCTGGGGTTTGTAAGGGAGAGAAACGATGGTCTTCGTAGATAACTTTCCTGGTGTTCAGGCGCGCGAGGTGGCGGATTGATGCTGTTTACAGTAGGGAGAGCGCTGGCCAAATTCAAGTCGGGATAGGCGCTTTTAAAAACTCGCAGTAAAGCGGGGTTAGGGGGGCGCACAACACCATTCATGGGATTTTTTACCACTCACACACAATATCTCAGAACTTCTCATTATACGGGGAAACTTATTTAGCGCCATCGGATTCCATTCTAATTGGATTTGAACCGTTAGAGTGCCCGCAAAACTTGACCATAACCGTCTTCTTTCATTGTACTTTACAGTGACTGGAAGATTTTATGTATCTTTCATGTAAGCCATACTCGAACATATACATATTCGTCAGACTATGTTTGAACACGTTCATCTTTGCCCTCGTTTAAATTATACTAGAAGATTTGCATAACCGTCATACCATGCTTGAACATGCTTTGACTTCATGTAAGCTATGCTTGAAGATATACATACATTTTCGTCACATTGTGCTAGAACACGTTTGTTTTTGCCTTCATGTGAACTATCCTTGTGTGAGGAAATACTACTCTCATAAAATGTTTTTGGGAATTATTGAGAAATACTCTCGTAAAATATTTTTTGGGGAAACAGGCTCGTAAAATGTTCTTTGGGAAAATACTTCACTTTAGGAAAAGTCAAAAATCGTTATCACTGGTATTGTTAGGAATCAATTCAGGATAGGCAATATATGGTTCAAAGATGCTGTACTTTATTTTGTGAGAGATGTTACATTGTTGGCGGCAAGGATTGGAATTTGACGGTTAGGCCGGTGACGCAGGCGGCGGCGCGCCAAGCGGGGCTGCTTCGAGGGGAAAGGGGAAGGCGTTAGCAGAGAACCAATTGTGCTACACCAATGAACGCTTGCCTAGCGATCACGCGAGAAGGTGTGGCAGAGCGCGGACCAATGACATTTCAGAACCCGAAACAAGTAAGGCTAAACCAATCGTGAGTGAAACATGTGAATCTTTGCGAAAAGAACAGTCGCGAATGTTCTGGAAAAGAAAACAAGCGAGAGTATATAAGCGGCGAACAAGTACATTAAGCAGGATTTTCACTTGGTTACACGACGAGAGACGGTCTTCTTGGTGCACGTTGCGGGGATCCGGCCGCCGACGTGATCTGCTGTTGGATCTGCTAATCGAAGAGAAACATCAAGAAAGTGCCCGATACAGTGCTCCCTAGAATCTCCAACAGTTAGCAACGGACCCAGCAAACACTGAAGTACCGCCGGCACCAAATTCCGCTTGATACGCAACAACGTCGAGTTGACAATCGGCACGTATTAGAATCGTTCTCCCGAGAGAACAAAATGTCAGTTCTACGTCAACTTCAAGCCAGCATGATCACTCCAGCCTGCCCTTTGAACTCGCACAGCTGCCAAGCTTCAGCAACGTCAAAAATCGCAAATTCCACAGTGTTAAGCTGTTCGGGCAATAAAGCCTTGAGCGCAACGAGCAAGCGCTCTAGGCGCAACGTCTTCGATGTGTTAACAACCGGCTGGCGCCTGCGAGTGGGGCGGCCACAGCGGAGAAACATTGCGGGCGCCCTTCAAGAGTTGAACAGAGCCCGAAACTAGGTGACACCAGCAACACATCCCAGAGGAATTGAAAATTTGTGGTATCGAGTATTTTGAAACAGTGCTTTGAAGTGTATTAGTGGAAGTCAAAGTGGTACGATGCAGTAAAAAGGACGCGCTGTGTAATGAATTTGTGTCTTATGTCTACGCGATAACATGCGAAGCACTCATATATTTTTGATACCTTGTTGTGATTCAAGGTTAAATTGTAATTTGTCAACCTCGTAATTCCTGTGCTTTGAGTTGCGTACGGTACCCATAATTCGTGTGTTCGTGAATTGTTGGCAGCGCGGAAGCATTGATAATTTGAATTCTCGGTAAGCATCACATTTATATCATGTCGTGTTTAAAGTCTTATGACGGTAAATATGTGTGTGCCTTTCTTTAACGCAATTGTGCCCTTTTAAATCATTTCGTTCCAATGCCTTGTGTACTTTATCCACGTGTTACCTAAAATAAATTCATGTAAATCTTCAAATTCTTTTATTCTCCATGTCTGGTATGCAGGTGTACGCAAGCATGAAGGACAATACTTTAAAATTTGCGGGGGTTGAGAGTCCCTCAGCGTCTGGGAAGGGGGTCCTAAACCCACCCTCTTCTCGTATCGCAACACTTGAAGAATTACATATTTGTCATATTATGCTTGAACGCGTTTGTTTTACCTTCATGTAAACTATGCTTTACGATATACACAATCGTCATATTATGCTAATACAGTTTTTTTTACCCCATTTCTGAAGGCAATAAGGGCCGACCAAGACGCTCGTTTAGGTGCGCTATACGCAAAGTCGAGCGAGCGGTGCAGCAACAGGGCTAGATGGAATGAGGACCCGGCAACGTATGATGGCAACACTCAGTCCTGCGACACTGGATTCCTACTGACCGTTCCAACCTCTTCACGCAAGCGGAAGAAAAACCTCTGAAGTCGGAATTCCATTTGACAACTTTTGAAATTCCCTTAAATGTTGACCTTTGAAATTGTACGAAAATGCGAAAATTTAGTTTAAAATCATGTATTAGGCTGAATAAAGTTCCATTGGCAGTGCTTTCGTTTTATTAACCATACTTTCCGCCACTCTTTTCCTCAAAAGTTGTATAAAGGGAAACTTCTTAATGATAAGTGGAACAAATGTGTATGCTTCATCTGTGACACAGGAGCTCTGGTAGGCAAGTGAAGCGCTTCCGTAGAATTCTCCGCGTAGATACTAGTGTGCTCGGCCAGTTAAAAATGACAAAATTCAATATTTTACTTATATAAATTTTGCGGATGTGGATGCCCAACAAATATATCCATCCCAACAGTACCCGCGATTAAAATATTCTTGTACTTGTGCACTGGTGAAACTCGTATCACAGATACGGACATTGAGCACATCGAGATTAATTCCAATGCGCGATAAATTGAGTCTTTTCCTGTCATATCTTAACTTTATTATTTCCAGATCTAAATTCATGAGAGGGTCACAGAGCGGCGGACCAACTAACCAAACAACCAGCTGTTTATTATTATTTAGTGGATTGATGCATGGCTTAATGCTTTTCGTTGCGATGGTGTTTTTTGTTATTTTTTACGACAAAGTTCAATCCTAAGCAACAAAATTCATTTATAATCTTTTTATGGAACCATTATTTTTGGTTCCAATTTGCAATTCTAATTCGATACAATTTTTAACAAATCTTAGCGCTTATTTCTTTGCGTCTTAGGTCGTGGATATTGCTCGTTTCATAAATATATTTCTCGAGTTCGGAACGTAGCGCAGTGTAACTAAACAGAATTTATACGTGTCAGCGTTTAGAAAACATAATTATATAATTAGGAATTTGCTTATGAAACAGCATTGAGGAATATAATCAAAAAGGAAAAGTGAAAAACTGTATTTCAAATATATTTTCCGAAATGAATTTTAGTCTACCTTTCGTTTCAGTTATGACGCAAGTAACAATTACACAAAATAAATAGTTACCAAAAGCAAACAATGTTGACCACTGTTAAACAGTTACATGAAGCAAAAACTGGCATGGAATCATTTGTTAGACGACAGCACTACCAAACTCAAAATTACAAATTTACTCACGGAAATAAATTTCTCCCGACTCGAGTAAGAGACAAGTAAGAGTTACACAAAGCAAACAATGGCCATGTGATCATTTGTTAGAAGACAACACCGCCACACTCAAAACGCTCGGCGTACCAAATCAAGATAACAGTTCATTGCGTCTACCCTAGAGAAGCTCGCATTCTCGCCAGCCATCATTAAGTTTGTCTCTCACAAATTTTAGATTGTTAAATAATTTGAAAAAAACAGCTCGTGGGGTGAGTTTTTTGTCGAGCTGACTTGGCTATACCCAATTTTTCATGGCCAAAGTCCAACAAATGAAAAATGAAATTACGAATGGAAACAAAAATCAATCAAACTCCTGATTCTGTCTGAGAATAAAAGGAGCGCATCTTTGAAACCAACGCAGAGAAGAAGCAGATATCCCGGTCGGAACATCTGCTGCCTTTCTGTTTCCATTTATTCTATAAATGAGACGGCGCAGCTGTTGTTTATGCGTTTCCGTCCAGGTAACGACACTTCAACCCTCCGTAGTTGACAGGAGGTCTAGTGCCTATTAAAGACCAGTGCACACACTACAGAGTCGATGTAGTTTCAGTCGGTTATGAAAAGGAACGAAACATTCACCTCACTATTAAAAATTAAGGGAGTAGCATGGTTGATTAAAGGAGACAGCGGAGAATTAAAGGAGTATTAAGCGAACCGAGGCCTCTTCCCTTCTGACACTTCCAGGGCGCGACTCATAAGCGCGATGCGAGCAAGTTCTCCCATGTTGCTACCAGAGGCCACTTGTGCAGATGGCCTCTTGGTGAAACGCCTGCCATCTTTCTCGAGAGAAATGACGGTTGCCATCTTTCGCCTCAGTTTTGAAGTTGGTGTTGTGCGTGACAGATGTCTGGATCGTGTCTCTATTATTTAAAACGTTTCAAGTAGTGTTAGAGTGTATATCAGTGCGAGTGTGTATTACGTGAGGGTGTATAGTACGTGAGGGTGTCAGAAGAAACAAGAAGTGGAAGAGACGTATAATGCTGGTCTGTAGAGGCATTATTTCAAGAGCATGAACGGAGCAAGGACCCCACTGCTAGTTTCACAACCTCGGTCAATTGATATTTTAGACGATTCATCGTTGTGGTGGGGCTGGTAGTGAAGGCAAAACCTCAATGTTAGCAATGTAAAAACAACAAAATGTGGAAACCAAATCTGAATTTTCCCTCGTCAGTCTCCAGCAACCTTTGAATTGAAGGACGTTCTTGAAGGTGATCAACTATGTGTTCAGATACAAATTTGTGTGTGTGTAGGGGGGGGGGGGGGGAGTTTGTGTGTGGGTATAGGGGTAGGTGTGTGGGAGAGGGGTGTGGGGAGGGTTTGTGCGTGGGGATAGGTGGGGGAGTGTGTGTATATGAATAGCCGGTGTAATTAAGCTCGGGCAAGGTAAAGTCATTTCATTTTCCTTTCTAATTTTAGGAATGACAGATGAAAAATCTGCTGGACGATAATTGTTTTTGTTATATATATCGCTACGAGTATATTCTTTCAACGACCCTAGGGTATTGTTGCTATATTATTTTCAAGGTACATTTATATTGTTCCCTGCAGGCTTTCGCCTCCAAGGCTGCGTACAGCTGATTTCCCATTATTGCACATTCAACCGTTGACGCTTCTCAACCAAATATAGCCAGTTGCCCATTAATTACCTTAGTTATTGCGTTGCGAAAACTTCAAGCATAAGTTATACGTCACAAACATGTCCCATTAATGTCAGCTTAATAATGAACACGCACCCATGAAATTTTCTGCACATTAGTAGGAATGTATTTAATTTACATACTCTGGTACATTTTTATTGTGCTATAAAGCGTGTTTGCTTATGGTGAATTGATTAATCGCGCAAGAACTAAAAGTAATTCAAGGGCAAACTGGTTATAATCGGTTTGAGCAGTGTGACGGTTGGAAAGAGTGACTAATGAGAAATCAGCTGTGCGCAGCCGTTTTTTTAAAATCAAATTAAGAGGTGGCCATCCTGGGCCTCTCATGATTCTCCGATGGTAAATAGGAGAAACTGGTCGCGCCTTGGGAGCGCGACGGTAGTGCTCCATGCTGAGCCATGCGTGGCCACCGGTTGGGACAGAGGCGCAGGCGCGCCTATAAAGTGGACACTTCGAAGTTGCCTCATAGGAGACGCATGGATGAAACAACCATGCATATTTGGGAGCGCTCCCAAGAATCACCGATGCCACTCCTATAATTTTTAATAGGGCTCCACCTCCTTTATTGCTTAACCTATTTATTGCATTCTCTCCATAGAACTTCGCACCACCCTCCACTCATTCCTTCCGATATACCAGTTCCTAATCGCCCCCAAACATGGACTCCCTCATTCCTAGAGCAGCACAAGCTCCCCATCATGGATCCCTCATTCCTAAAGACCCCCTCAGCCCCCCATAGGCTCCACCATGGACCCGCATCACGGACCCCCACCATGGATCCCAATCACGGATCCCTCATTCCTTGAGCCCCACCAGGTCAGCAGACACCCGCCACAGCTGCTCAGCTACTGCATCGTTGGTCGCCTGAGACAATGGCTTCAGAGGGGCACAGTCGCTGCAAGAGGCAAATTTGATTAGCGTTATTTGATCGGTGATTCACCTCTGCACTATTATTATGAAAACTCATATCAAACGTGGAATTCTTCATAAAAATACACAAGTTATCGAAAATCTCGATGAGTGGCTTTTCAAGTCGTATCGTTAGTGCACATGCGAAACGTTATATTTTGCAAGAAAATTAAGTTTTTCTTAACAAGGTGCCTCAATTTTGTGTGGAACAAGGTCGTTTTCAAGGCGTAAACCTTAAGCTTAGGCTAAATGAGTACACATATTGAATTATGGATTTAACGAACCGACGTTCAAATACAGGACTCGCAGTATCAAGTTTCAGCAGGTATCAATGCAACCCACACAGACTTATCTGTAGTCTCGCTTACAGGACAAAATTTGGCAAATGATAACACGAAATGAGTTTGTCGCTCTCGTGAGTTGAGACTACAAAGCCACCGAACTTTCTTGATCTCATCATATAAGTTTTTCTGTTCATGCTTTTCATCCACTAAACGCTTTTAATTGGATAGAAGTCTACGAGCTGGTATTCAACGAGCTAAATCTGTACCACCGGGAGTTTCTCTTGCATTTAAATGTGCAGTTACAAGGGTAGATCCTAATAGCTTCAGCTCTAGGCGGGGAAATGAAGCTTCGAATTTTGATGCATGAGCATGATATCTTCAGCAACTTTCTACATTCTAGTCAGCTTCACAAACTTCGAGAGTTCAGCGATCACACTTCCGCAGGCGAATAGTCTCAATCCCATTTCTTTAATAAGGCCATTGTCCTAGTTTTTCGTTTCAATAAAATTTGACGTCGGCGGATTCAAGACTCACACAAATGAATACTGGATACTAGTCCGCCAATTTCGCCAATTGTTTTTCCGCAGCATTCGATCGATGTGAAATTTGGACTTCCTATCGTACTGGCTTAACTCGTTACTTTTAACACCAGTCAAAAAACTTGGACCACCTAAGTTTAACGTCCCCGTATATACCACAGGAATCATAACATGAACATACCCTTAAAAGCTGATGTAATTTTAAACTTTTTAGACCAAATAAACCTCCGTATCAACCTAAGAATCATCCAACAAAGACACGATCAGGATACCTCCGTATTAACCACGGTACAGGAAACAAGTTAAGAGTCATTTATGTAGGGGAAAATACACCTCCACTTGTTCGGCCAGCCAATAAAACGACTTTATTTCAAACAAACTTTACGACATCACCATTGCGACATGTCGTTAGGCCAACAGTAGTGCCAGATTTGGGGCTAGGTGTGTCGTCAGATGCAATATGAGTTCTGCTATTGGTTCGTTGCCGTGACGTCAGCATTCCCTGGTTTTACCCTATGAAAAACAAACTGGTTTTACCTTACCTTGTTTCTTCTACCAAGGTATTAATCCAAAGAGAATATATCTGGGGCCGAAGCTCATCTAACCTGAAGTACATGTAAGGATGCTGTACTGCTTCAGTGGCGCAGTAAATTGTGGTCTGGGCGCCCTCTGCTGTGGTCTTCAGAAAAAGGGGCATCAGCCAGTCGTTGACGAACGAGTTGAGGAGGTGTCGACCTAGTTTGCTGTGCACCGATCCAGGGTGCAGGGAAAACACCTGAACATTCGTGCCTGGAAACAAAAGGAGTACAACTGACCGCCTGGGTTCTCGGGTCATCTCGGGCAAGCTCACTCATGATCTAAAATAAACTCGAGTGCCTTGACAGAATTTTCGCGCGAGGATTTCAGCCTTAAGACTGTAATTTGGTCTCCGAAGAAGTCGACTCAGAGAAGCGCTTTCAATCGAGCTAGTAGCCCGTTCCACGCTGCACGAAAGCGTATCACGACGCGGCAATAAAACGATAAAACTTCTAATTTACAGGCCACTGGTTAACAAGTGAACATTAGGAGGAAAATTTTATTTTAATGCGACCGTCCGTTCCGTAACAAAACGTGATTTACGAGCCACTGGTTAACAGATAAACTATAGGAAAAAATATATATCTACGAGAACGTCCTTAAGAAACCGTGAGTAATCAAGAGGCCTCACCTTTCAGGCGTTTGGCTAGGTGTCGCGTGAAGAGGATGTTGGCGAGTTTGCTGTTGCTGTATGACTGAAACTTGTCGTACTCGATTTCCTTGGACATGAACTTGTCAAAGTCGATTTTACCGCCTGAAAATTTAGGAACAAATACTACAGTTACAGTTCACAGATTTCATGATATGGTTCATAGAGTTCTTGATACAGTCCATGTTACAGTTCATAGAGTTTTCATGTCCGTAATGGAATGCGGAACCGACGATGTCAAGATTTTTAACTTCGTTGAACGTGCAGTAAAAAAGCCAAGGAGCAATTAAATTAAGCGTCCCGATTTACATCCGTTGGTAGCGAGGATGTGCATGCTGGAAATCTTTCCTATAGCCAAAAGTCATGAACGCGTCACTGGTGGACATACCGTGGACAGTGAGACCGTACTTACACAACGGTTCAAAACCGTTCGAACCATTCGATTTCGATGGCTGTAACAAGACGTAAGCTTACGTCAATTGCAGTGAAAACTTTTGAAAATATCGAACGTTCATTGGATCGTGCCTTCATTTAGCTCTGATGAAGTATTTACGAATTTTGAGTTTGTGACTACTGGTTGGCCAGCATCATCATGGAAATCCTCCCTGAGTACACCGGTGGCTCATTAGACGGTTAAAGCTTTAAGCAAGATTATGAATGTGCTCTCACCTATGTGTCCCAGAGAGGACACATTAATGATGCGCGCCTCCTGCTCGTGCTGCAACTGGGGCAGCAGGAGGTTTGTGAGCAGGAAGTGGCCCAGGTGGTTGGTGCCCATTTGCAGCTCGAAGCCTTCCTTCGTCTCCGTGTACGGGCACATCATCACTCCTGGAACCACAACAAATTTACTCCTGGAACCACAACAGATTCACTCCTGGAACAATAACAGGTTTACTCCTGGAACAATAACAGATTTACTCCTGGAACAATTACAGATTTACTCCTGGAACAATAACAGATTAACTCCTGGAACAATAACAGATTAACTCCTGGAACCACAACAGATTAACTCCTGGAACCACAACAGATTAACTCCTGGAACCACAACAGATTAACTCCTGGAACCACAACAGATTAACTCCAAGAACCACAACAGATTAACTCCAAGAACCACAACAGATTAACTCCAAGAACCACAACAGATTAACTCCAAGAACCACAACAGATTAACTCCAAGAACCACAACAGATTAACTCCAAGAACCACAACAGATTAATTCCAAGAACCTCAACAGATTAATTCCAAGAACCTCAACAGATTTACTCCAGGAACCTCAACAGATTTACTCCTGGAACCTCAACAGATTTACTCCTGGAACCTCAACAGATTTACTCCTAGAACCTCAACAGATTTACTCCTGGAACCTCAACAGATTTACTCCTGGAACCTCAACAGATTTACTCCTGGAACCTCAACAGATTTACTCCTGGAACCGCAACAGATTTACTCCTGGAACCGCAACAGATTTACTCCTGGAACCTCAACAGATTTACTCCTGGAACCGCAACAGATTTACTCCTGGAACCGCAACAGATTTACTCCTGGAACCTCAAGAGATTTACTCCTGGAACCTCAACAGATTTACTCCTGGAACCTCAACAGATTTACTCCTGGAACCTCAACAGATTTACTCCTGGAACCTCAACAGATTTACTCCTAGAACCATAACAGATTTACTCCTAGACACATAACAGATTTACTCATGGAACCATGACACATTTCCTCTTAGAGCCACATCAAATGTATCGAGTAATGCAATCACCAAGGATCTATTTAACCCTGGAACCACAGAGAAATCAATCCATCCTTAGAACCGCAACAAGTTCTTCTTCTCTGGATCTACAGGAAATTTAATCCCTTTTGGGAGTGCAAGAAATTTTTTCCTTTTCTGGATCCAAGGAAATTTATTCCCACGTGAAACAGTAGGGGACAAGTTTGTTCGTGAATTTAGAGCAAATTTATACACTTCTGGAATAGTGTGGGATGAATACACTCGTGGACACACAGGAAATTTATTGGTTCCTGGAACTTTAACAGATTCAGTCACTCCTACGAAAAAAGCAGATTCAGACTTATGGTTACACCAGATTCTTTCAGTCTTGGAACCCCAATAAATTTGTTACCAAAACTACCATAAAATTGCGCCTACGTGAAAACTCTTATCACGTTGAGAACTTTTCTCAACCTTAAAAAGCAAACCTAGAGCCATTGGCCCCTGCTTTGCTTGCGGGGGAGAACATTTCGTTCGAAACTGTAGAGCGTCAGATTAATAACGATCTTACTGTAAACTATTGTTAGCGGTGTGATCACCCTCGCCATTAGTCGTTAATATCATTCTATCAATAATATGCACTATTAATGATAAAATCTCAATAAATATAACATTAACAGCTTTACCTTACAAGAATACTCCTAGAAAGATTAAACTGTCGCTCGCTTATAGAAAACTAATCTCGCTTATCAAAGAATTACACGAACTTCCGTGACTTGTATGGTAAGAAGCGAGTACTTCAATGCTCAATTGGGTTTTTTGAACGAAATATAATGAAACATGAATTTCTATTGACACTTTGAGTGCGACATGACCCACCGGTAGTCACTGAAGGGAATTTTATTCTGACCAGCAGTAACTGACTCAATTTTCATAAATGCTAACAGAGAATTAAATCAAGGCACGATCAATTTAATGTTCGTTATTTTCGAAATTGATCTCTAAAAATAACTCGAATTTGAATTGGATATCGAACTTCAGTTTAACCCGCCGCACTTACTGTGATGGGTACCGCCCTGCCACTACGCCTAGCATCACCCTGGAGCATCTGAGTGCCATTAACTCGTTCACCTTAATTTATTCAACAGAAGGTCAATGTTCAACTCAAATTTAAAGTCAGTTGCGGTTAGAAGCCTTAAAAAAATGAACTGGATCGTGCCTTCATTTAGATTTAATTAAGTATTTATGAGAATAAAGTTTGTGACTACTGGTCGATCAGTAGCATTGAACAAATCCCCTCCGTGGCTCCGTGGTGGCGCAAGTTGCGATCAAAGTATTAAGCGATGGAATTCGCCCTTCCGTTCAAATTTCCTACTCTTCATACACAAAAATGGAAAGAATCAGACCTGCGTTGTTGATGAGAATGTGCACTTTGATGCCGTCCTTGATGACGCCCTCTGCGAAGCTCCTGACGGAGGCGAGGCTGGAGAGGTCGAGCTGGCGCACCTCAGAGCGTCCCCCCTCCCCCAGCAGCCGCCGCTGTGCCTCCCGCCCCGTGTTGGGGTCGCGGCACGCCATGATCACGTGGGCACCTAGGGATGAGGCATGGTGAAGTGGGGGATTATGTAAACCTCATCCCCATTGGGGTTGCGACATGCCATGATCACGTGGGCACCTGGGGATGAGGCACGGGGAAGTAGGGAATTATGTAAACCTCATCCCAATTGGGGTCGCAGTACGCCATGATCACGTGGGCACCTGGAGAGCACCGGGCAGTGGGGTGTCATAATATGGCAATTCTCATTTTTTGTGCTAAAGTATGAGAGTATGTCCACAGCGTCTGCCTTCGTCAGTGAACCTTGAGGAACTTGCACAATCCCCCACACGATCAATGCGGAAGTCTACTGAGGGCTAGATTTATAGAGAGGTAAGTCTTATCTCTCATTCATATCTTCTCCGCCTATCTTGTAGCACAGGACAATGTACTGTGCAACCAGCCTCATGTATGAGTGTTTTAAAGTTTTCTTCTTCATTCTCATTTCACTATTCCATTTGTCAACATGTTAATGCACTATTTTGCTGCGATACAGGGCTATAAGGCAGGAGACCCTTAAATTTCGAACCCTTGTAGTGCGCTTGAACCTAAACTTCACAGAATTACTTAACTTCTGTGAAAATTGCCTTAGCTGCACGGGAACCAAAAGTAAACCGTGAATAAGTGCGTTCATATAAATTTCTTAGGCAAATACATAAACGGAAGTACAATTTTGCCCTGACCTCGTCTCTGATATGCGGAAGCCAATGGTAAACCGTAAATAAATAAGCGAATATGATATATAAATGATTACCCAAAATAAATCAGAGAAGAAGGCCGCCCTGACCTCGTCTGAGCATGTCCTTGGCCGTCTCGAACCCGATGCCGACGTTCGACCCCGTGATGATGACCGTCTTGTCCTCCAAGCTCTTGGTGCTGGAGCACAGCCCTCCTGCCATCCAGCGCCGCAACGCTATTGCCCCCCAGCACCTTCACCGCGACGCACTTCAGGCACCAACCCAGGATGAAGTGATGCAACGCGAAAACTGTAATTAAAAACCCGCAGTGATGCCACATGAAAATTGCAATTAAGAATCCCCGGTGATGCAACATGAAAATTGCAATTAAAAAAACACAGTATTTCAGCATGAAACTACAATTTAAAATCCACATTGATGCAACATGAAAAAATGTAAATAAAAACCTACAATATGAAATAATTTGTGAGCGAGATGACGCAAACTTTAAAACGCGTTACATAACTTGTTGCGTCAAATGCAGGGGCCTCATGACGCGGCCCAATTGAAATTCTGAGCCTTTTACAGATCGTTTTCAGGCAGTTATAAGCCAAGAGTTTAGTCGTTTTCAAGCAGTAAATTAGCCTTTTTCGGAGCAAATGTCTAGTATTTTAAGCCCTTTTAAACGGCTATTTCTGGGCATCGAAACGGCTAATGCAATGGCCATTTTGGGCTTCTCTACTACCTGAACGAGGCTATTCACGACCATTTTTGCCTTTTCCATTGCTTTTTGGGCTTCCTTACTGCTTGATCAAGGCTAATACCGGCCCTTTTGGGCTTCCTTACTGCTTGATCAAGGCTAATACCGGCCCTTTTGGGCTTCCTTACTGCTTGATCAAGGCTAATACCGGCCTTATTAGGCTTCCGTACGACTTATAGAGGGCCTTGCAACGACCTCAAAGAGCTCCAACATCAGATTTTTTTTTATACGATATAAAGAGTTTGTAAGGCCGGGTCTTGTGCCTGCTTCGCCTAGTGAGTTCCGATTTGAGGCGAGTGAAGCAGCGGACTTACGTTTATACTTCTCCGGCTGTAGGTATCGATTTTAAGCGGCGGAGAAGTGGGAACTTTTGTTAAAATAAATTTACATTGGGATATATTAAGATTACTGAACATAGAAGGACTAGAATCGAGGTTTGAGGGGTAACTAGGGTAAAGCACTACAAGTTGAATGCTCAGCGTTCGACAACCCAAGTGTTCCAACAGTTATAAGCTATCATTCATATTTATTTTATATAATGCATTAATAAAGTGCCAATTTGATGTTATGCTCAGCAGTTAGCTTTTCTATCCTAGTTTTCATGTAGACTGGATTAATTATTTATAGTATTTTGGAAGATGTTTAACGAACCTTACCTAATCTAACTTAACTAAGTTAGGTTAGTTGAAATTCATTTAGTTCTTTACATTTACTGAAGTAATACGACTTGTACAACATTTACGATTACGAGTCTTTTTACAATCTATTACGCGTCCAAATAGAGGTCGTCGAAAAGGCTTGAAAACGACTTTAAACGACCCGAATGAGCCCGCAAACAGCCATTGACTAGACCTATAAAAGGCCAGTTGAATGAAGAGCCCTTTTCAAGCCCTAATAGGCCAAGTATAGGTAGGAGTCGGTTTGAAGTCGTGATTTTTGGCCCTTTTGGGCCGTTTTCGACCTTTTACGACTAATTTACTACCTGAAAAGGGCGATAATTTTCAATTGGGGGTGGTTAGACAGCACGACATCAGATAGCCATAAAAACATACGCTACAGTTACTCACAGAAAAATAATTTATTACAAAGCACTTATTAAACAACAACTGGCACCGACTGAAGGCTGTTTTCTCAAATTGGTCTGTAGCTCTTGTCAACTATAAAAATTCATTCGGACGTTTGTATTAAATAAAATGTATTTTACTCTTTCTCTATTGCGAGCAGGTTGGAGGCTAATATTGGGTGTATCTAACATGAATTAGGTGAACCTAACGGACATGGGAAACATTAGTCTTGGCAGGGTATACGTTTATGAGCGAGTGCCAAACGATGGACAGGATTTCATGACTAGGTAATGAAGAAAGAACCGCAGTCTCGCTCCTCGGCTTCGGACATCGTGCGGAGAGGTCCAGAAAACCTGTTACGAGATGATCGCCGATTATAAATGTATTGGAAAGCGGAAATCAACTCTCTCCTTTTCAACCCTTCTGATTATACACGGCATCGGACAAAGCCTGAGTGACCGCTAAAGGTTGTCACATCCCTTTTTCGCCTCCCTTTTGATCGTGCCCCCCTATTTGAATCTCTTACGAGAGAATATTAGGGAGTCACTTTGAGCCTGGCAGAGGGACAGAGCGGACAGAGCGAGAGGGTGAGGAGTCAGACTGAAAAGATAGACTCCGTCAATTTTCACGTATTGAGAATGAGACTCTACATATCAACCAGTAACTACAGTTAGGTTCGAGGGCTTGGTTTCGAAGGTTTAGGTTAGAGGGCTAGAATTCGAGAGCACTTGTTTCAATATCTGTTATCGGTCAAGCTGGAGTTAAGAAGTGGGCAGCAAATAACGTTTAATGTGTTGTTAAAGTCGTTGTCTTGTTGATGAAATTCAATTGGGCTGTATGTCGGGTGTCCCGCGCGTACTCTTCCCCTCCTCTTCCGCAACGTCACTCACCAGTAAAGTTCTATAGCTGTTATTTGTGTGTTTTGATTAAGCTCACAACTCGCACGAATCACAACTGAAACACGCGCCTAGAAACTCGGTCAGCGCTACCAAGTTGTTCTTTGTTCGATGAAGTAAGCGCTGGGGGTAGAGGCTAACGTTGATCCAGCCGGCAATACTACCTAAAATTATATACTCAAATTTCGAGATGTCAGGATCTGGTGGCAGCAACCATCAAATCCCAAAATAGCAATACATCACGAGGTAAAGATTCGTTCACTTAAAGATTTATTATAAGAAACATTCAGTTTACTAACTTTTCATTCAGTCCAGACACTAAGGAAGAAATAATTATGATTTCTTTACGCCTTTCTCTTATCGAACAATCGATTCCATGATGAGTTATTTGGCATGAATTCTGTCAGTAAACGCTTGCAGTCGAGAAAATAAATGAAATCCGATTCGAGAATAATAAATACAGAATGTCAAAGAGAAAGATAATATATTCAGTTCTATGCAATTAATAACTATATATCCCAAACAAGTGCATAACAAATTCAAAGTAGAACGCCAAAATAATGTACGAGAATAATTGTAAGAGTGGACTAACATAGGTCACTGCAGGTCATTTTCGACTGTGGTTTGGGCGTTAGAAACTACAACAAAAAATACCATGTATCGCCCCTCAATGCGATATTGAACGAATTGAAAATGGACTTGCATTGTGATGAGGACGTGGCTAAAACGCACATTATACTAGAAATAGAGTCATGCAGTTACGCGCATTCTAACCTTGGAAAAGACCCTGAATGTCAGACAGGCGGCTTGGCTAGTGTTATCAAGAGATTAGGCTCACTGATAGAAAGCTCGTCGAGAGCAGCGTCATTGGTTCTTATCCCAGACGACACCGCATTGCTGAATATACTCCAGGTAACATGGACTCGTCGTCTGGTCCGAAAGATCATGAGTTGCATGAATTTCGTTTAGTCATACCTGTTTTCTGTTGTGTGTTGGTCCAAATAAACTTTTGATGATTTATGCATACATGCTGTGGGTTGTTTATTGATCCAATCGAACTTTCGTTCAGTCATACGGTACCTACTGTAGTTTCTGTTGGTTGTATGTAGGTCCTGGTAAACTTCTGTTGAGTCATACCGATTTTCTGGTGTATATTGGTCCTAGAAAGGTTCTGTTAAGTCGTACCTAATATCTGTTGTGTATTGGTGTTAGGTTAATTTTGTTGTCATGCCTAATTTCTGCTGTGTATTGGTGTTGGTTAAATTTTGTAGTCATACCTAATTTCTGTTGTGTATTGGTGTTAGTTAAATTTTGTTGAGTCATACCTAATTTCTGTTGTGTATTGGTGTTAGTGAAATTTTGTTGAGTCATACCTAATTTCTGTTGTGTATTTGTGTTAGTTAAATTTTGTTGAGTCTTACATAGTTTTAGTTGCGTATTTGGTCGTAGTAAACAAGGGGAAATTATCAACCATTCCTGCACTAACAAACACTCATTTGACGGCTTTTTCTTTCATTTCGCTCGACCTATACGAGTATTGAGCTGTACTACTGCCGAATACATAACAAAGGTTTATTTCATTCTCGTATACAACGGTGGGAGTCGAGTAAAATGTTGAGAACAATAAAAATAAAGCCAATCTTCTTGAAAGGAGTAAAAACAAATAGCAAATTACAGCTAAAGACATATCCCTTACTTGCACCGAACAACACCGAGAGGCTGTAGATCTCCTCCCTGAAGAAGAAACCCCACCCCTCGGTGAGCGTTGCCTTGCTCACCCAGTGCACGGTGAGTACAAACTTCAGCTCCTGCCAGCTCACCATTCTTGCGGCGTTTCTGAAAATAAATACAATGAAAAAGTGACTGGCATCCAATGTTTCACTCCAGCCGAATGGAGCTTGTCAACCTTGACGAAGTAAGAAAAAAAGGGGTTATTAAAATAAATTGGAGGTACAGTTACCATTTGAACGAGCCTATAGACCCAATCGTAGAAGTACCTTCAAGTGCTACTACGTACTCCTGTCTTGTGCTTCGTTGCACCGACGAAATTGTGCTTGGCAATAATATTTTAAAGCGCACTCGTACTGCAAAGTCATCTTTTATGGAGAATTCAGTGGGAAAAAACGTTACGCGAAACAGTCGTCATGAAACATACGTTCGAAGGGAAGTACGCATTAGCAGGAGAATGTTAATTTATTTGTCAAACGATAATTAGAAAACTGCAGTAAATTTGTGCTTCTACAACGACATATTATGAACAAAAATGGCATGTTATTACAGGTGCGTATATTATAGCTTGACACGTTCCCCGCGCTTCCGCGGTTGTTAACGGTTGGTTTGGTAAAGTTGTAAGTAGCAGAATGGGGAAATCTACTTCACTGCTAGAATACATCTTTAGATTTCTCAAGAATTACAAAAAATGAAATGACACGGTAACATTTCGCCTCGTATTATAAGTTATTTTCTTAAAAATGCCCAAAACAAATGAAATGTCATTCATTTATACTGGTAGGTGAATGAGAAATTTAACTATTAGTACACGTACGGCCCAATACGCGGGAAACGCGTTAATGACCTTGTTTGCAATACGAGTTTCACCAGTGCACAAGTACAAGAATATTTTTATCGCAGGTACTATTAGAATGGATATATTTGTTTGTCATCCACATCTGCAAGATTTATTTGAGCAAGATATCGAAATCCGTCATTTTAAAGGGCCGTGGACACTAGTATAATATAAACGTTTTAACCTAAAGAGCCATCTTCAGCTATGAAACAATGAACATCGGCTCAGTATAATTTAATTCGATCCTCTGTAAAACTCACGAAGAACTTACGAAGCCTTTCAAGATTCAACAAACACAAGTCACAGCCTTCGCAGCTCAACGAGGAGAATGACAACGGACGTGCCGATTGCGCCACCTGAACATGATGGGCGACGCAGCAAAGGTTTAGCTCGAAATGCGCTTACCGCTCTGCGAGATAGGTGGAAAATGTTTTTTTGTTATTGTTACTATATTAGTATATTTTTTACTATGAGACTATTTGTTAGTATAAACATATATTAACATATAAGGCTACATATTAGTATATTTTTGTTATTATATTAGTTAGCATCAGACTGTATATCAGTATATTATGGTTATTATAATATTAGTCGATTTAGAACTATAAGTTAGTACATTAATTTTATTATTTGATGATTAGTATAAGACTATAAGTTAGCGTATCATTGTTATTAGTATACTAATTGGTAAAAGATTATAAGCTAATATATCATTGTTATTATTACTATAGTTAGTAAAAGGTTATAAGTTTATATATTAGTGTTCCGAATGCACACGGCCCGTCAAAAAAAATGACAGGATTAGATATAGGACCAACTGAGCTTCAACATGGCTTTCCCATGAGTTCCCATGCTATTCTATGGCTTTCCAATACTTTGCCAAGTCTCAACCGCTGATATTCTACACAACAAATTCTAACCTAACAATACACATGATATTCATTCCGACTTCCAATTTGCTGGCACCGAAAATTGAGGAGTTGATGAAGCTTGTATCACAGATACGCTCATCTCACACTGCAGGCTGGTGGGTGTGACACACACACGGACGGACGCGGCTCCTTTTATAATATAGATTATTATATAGGTTACGATAAGACTATAAGTTAGTGTAAGACTCTAGCAACTTTTCCTCTGCTCACAACCTTTACGGAATTTGTTTCTCTGATAACAACCCGTTCAGAAATATTTTCTGTTATCACGAACATTTTCCGTACCACCAACTTCTCCAGAATTTTTCCTACGGTCACAACGTTTACAGAAATTTTTTACTGTGATCAGAAGCCTACCAGATATTTTCTCTGTGGTCGCAACCTCTTTGGTATGTTTTACTGTACTGTTGGTGCTCGGTCAAGACGGAAAAAGTGAATTTATTCAAAGGTTTGAAGCTCAAAACTTACAACACTAATCCTTAACACACATCAATATTTCATGATATGTATGATAAGACATATAAATTTACTAGTGTACACGGCCCATCCATATTTTCCTTGAATAAATCGTGCAGATGAGGATGATCAACAAATATATCCATCCCAATAGTACCCGCCATTAAAATATTTTTGTACTTGTGCACTGGTGAAACTCGTATCACAGATACGGTCATTGAGGGTCTTTGTGAGCGTCACAGACACACGGAAGCAGCGGACACCAAACTAATAAATAAATAAACACATCAAATATATCGATAAGTAAGATTACGAATTTAATGTTTATAGTTGTGACCCGTACAAGCTTCAAACTCATAGCGACTGCACAATATTGCCTCCACTACGGCAAGCTCTTATCTGGCTGGGCAGAGCTGCCACCTTGGCTCTTTCTTGTGAAGTCCTTGTGTTTGTTTTTTTTAATTAATGCTAATGGAATTTGATCACACAGAATACTTAGCACAGGGAGTAATTTTTGTAGACATATTATATCTGAAAATGCAGGAACTAGAGGATTTCGGTCGGAAAAAGGTGAAATGTAATAATAAAAAATTCATTAGGTTATTCATTTCACAAGCAAATACAAATGCAACATCGAGTATCCAGAAAATGTACATTATCTCTTAAGTGGCTTGTTTTAAAATGAATTCAAAGAAAAAATCATGAATTTCTGTTCACAGGAAAATAAGAGCGTAATCGATGAAACACAACCAACACATCACAGGACACCTTTGAAGCTTCGCAAGTAGACGAACAATTGAGTTACGAATCATCCCTTAATCAACATCTCCTTATCCTGAGCATTCAAAATTAAACCGCACCTATGAAATATTTCGTTAACAAGCTTGCCAGATTCCAAAGAATGATCCTCTGCAAGCGAATAACCTTCTCTCACTACACCAGCTGTGACACTACGCTATGAGTCTGTCTGTGAGCAGCAGGGTTTCCACGCGAAGCAACTCAATTTACCCTAGCTGAATGGTGTTGATTACCCCAGATTACCCAAAAACAGCTAATAATGACCTATGATCTATAAATTAACTAAAAGGTAAATGGAATGGTTCCCAGAGCTCCGTCACAATGAATTAGCACTTGTTACATACTACATGAGCGTCAGGAGGGAAGGCCGGTTGAACGACGTTAGAATACTGGTTTGATCTCCCAGAAGATTTCACGTACAAGATGTTTGCCAAATCCCTGTCGAATTATGTATGATTCCCGTTGTTTTCAAGGCGCACCTTTTTCAGCGACTCCTGATCTGGGAACATTGTTTTCATCAAACTAAAAGAGGCTCACACAATGAGATAGGAGGCGCTTAGCTAAAAATGCACAAACTTGCACTTCAACTTTACGAGCACGATTTTCGAGAGGATCATTGGATATCACGTAGCTGGCAATTGATGGGGTTTTCTTTGCCACCATGGATCGTTGTTTGTGTCTCTGAGAGCATGTGACGCTTGATCTACGATTTCCCGCAAGTAATATCGGTTCGAAAACCTTACAATATGCCACATCCTTTTGTTATGTTGATTTTGAGGACTTGGCAAACCATCCCTCAAACTCAGGTTTAGATGTCCACGAATCTTCAAAGTTCCTATCAGTTTTTAGCTTTCTCGTGGGGCTTTCCCCACGAGAAGCCTTTCCTCCCTCGGTGCACGATCATCTGCCATGCTGCAAAAAATGCAGTAATATGTGTACCTATAACTAGAATAAATATTTATTTTTCACCTAATTTTCTACCCAGTCACGCGCTTCAGCCATTCTTTCCACGTGCTCAATCTAACGTAACACTTTGATCCACTCTCTGCGATGACTTTCTGGCTTTCCTCACACATGACCTTGGTTATATCTTTTCATTGCGGATTTTATCCAATCTTGTTACATCACATATGCTTCTCTGAGACTTCGATGCAATCACATTCACTCATCAACTCATCAAGTTGATGGTAAAGTAATCAAATTTATTAATTTCCTAAAGGGTGGGTAAGGAAATTCGGAGGTTTTTGGAAAAAAACTACCTTGCTTTTATTAATATGCATAAAATTTTCTCAACACTCAGTTGTAGAACCCCTAGTGCTTCAATTTTGGTTGACGGAATACTAGGCATGATCAAAATCTAGGCAATTCTAGGCATGATCAATTCTAGGCATGATATATCAAATTCTACGTCCGTGCTACTGCCCAGATAGCAAAATTTATTGACCTAATATTTAGCCAATATAGAGTCTCAATATTGACTGGATATTCAAAATGAACATTGGGACAATACCTTATTTTGGAAAATTCGGTAGCTATTAGAAAAATATATCGGCCCGAAAACAATATTATCCTCAATCCAATATCAACTAATTTTTGTGTCAATATTGACTTGATAATGGAGTGTTCCCTACAATAACATTGGCTTAATACTCAATTCCTGATGGGTTGATATTTGTAAAACATATGGCCCCGATTATGATAATTTCACTAACCCAATATTCGCAAATTATTGTGTCACTACGGACTTGATATTGAGGTATTCCTTAGAATAATATTGGCCTGTAAGGCCTGGACTTGTTGCTGCTTTAGCAATTGAGTTCCGCTTGCGGCGAGTGAAGCAGCGATCTTAGTTCTACTCTCGAACTTCTCCTGCAGTTGTTTTCGGTGATACGCTATTAGAGTCTTAGGACTTTTTTCTAGGGTAATTTTACATCTACACATATTAATATTACTGAACACAAATGGACTAGAACTGAGTTTGAGGGGTAACTAACGTAGGGTACTTCAGGCCCAATACTTATTTTCTGACATCAAGTGGATATTTGTAGAATATATTGTCCCAATAATAATTTATTTTTAACCCAGTTTCAGCTAATTACGGTGTCACTATTGACTTGATATTGAGGTGTTTCCTTAAACAACACTTTGGCTCAATAATTAATTTCTAATATCGCATCAACATTCAGAAGGGTTCAAAGACGAGAAATATATATAATTCTGATAACTATGTTATCCGATGTACATACCTACACACCTACAAGACTATGAATTAAACTGCATTCAAAATTTATCTAAAATCCATGATTAAAAACCTCTTTGGCGATCGTAGTCCAAATTTTGTGTTGCACGTACGTACCAGTGGTCGGGCAACCTGTACTAAGCAGTATATATACGTTCATCTGAGCAGCATATATATGCGCGATTGTAACATTGCACGAAAGCGCTTTACTCAAAGAATGATGCATGCAAAATAGTTATATGGTAGGAATAGGCCTACTCAATACCTTCGTTGCGAAATTAAGTCATTTATATCATCTATATAAATGACTTTATATCATCTTAATTCAGTATATAGACATTTATTGCTACAGTAACGAATGACAAACGATTTTAGCATATTTTTTGAAAAAATTAGACCTTCGAAACTCGTTGGACGATTGAAAAAACAAGAACTGTGAACCTGTGATTACAGTAATTCTGAATATACATATTATTGTAACGTATTCACATTTGTTGATATCCGTCAAATATATCTGCACTCATTAATGGCTGCAATAACTATTCATTAACTTTATTGGTACATTTTAAACAAATTACTCCGTATTATTGGCGTACAAAATCAACCCAGTATTTGGGCAATAATAATTTATATTTTAACAAATTTTATTAAATTGCGAGATTTTTAATTATTATGAGATAGTTTCCACTTATATGAATATCGTACATATATATATACACTGTTAGTTTAATATTAGAAATAAAACTATTGACTACATTGTCCCAATAACAAGTTGATATCATAAATATATATATCTTTTTTCGATATAGTCTTGTTATTAGCTTATTATTGTAATCCAAGATTCCAATATCAGGTCAATAAATAATTATCAACCCAATATTGGCCTAATAATTTCTTGCTACCTGGGTGCGCCTAAAAAAGACAGTGAGAATACAAATCAAGTCGATAACTGTACTTTTTTGTTTATATGAATTTTTGTAACTAATTTTATAGCTTCTTACTTTCGTTTTTAACACCTGTTGTAACTTGAAGTGTCAAAGAACCCTGTCAAAATTTTTTTGTTTGCATCGCTACAATAACATGCTTCTTTGGCGTGCAACATGGCTAAGAAATAGGACGCCTTCCATCTAATTAGCTGGCAAAATACTGGCGCTGTGAGGTAACTCTGCTGTTAATTCAGTGACCATCACAAGAATGAACCTATTAATTATTTCTACGATAAATATATTAGCTGTAGAATTTAACAATACAACAAACATACCTGTCAATATTCTGTTGAAGCTTATGACCACTAGCGCAATCAGAATAGTACAGTGACTTACGTCGACTGGCTGTTGCTGACACCGATCGAGTTTTTAATAGCAAAATGCAACTCAGAATCATTTGTCAAAACGAAGTGGACAAGAGATATTATGGCTTCGTATCTTGACGCCGTCTTTCGTGAGCGATACCTGCGGCGATACCTGATGACATTCAAATATTCGACACTAACCACAGCAGCAGTGCAGTTTTGCGAACACTAAATTCTGACCCGTTTCATTACATTTCGTTCAAGTGGTAACCAGTAGGGTGCTTGCATATTGGCTTTCAATTTTCTATTTTTCGAAGCTTAGGCGGTCACTTCCTTCACGGAGCTCTGATTACCCTAGATTTGCCCATATTTTTCATTACCCTAGACATTACCCTAGGGTACCCACGATTACCCTAAACTGGGGTAATTACCCTGCTCGTGGAAACACTGGTGAGCAGAGCACGGTACACATAAGAAGGTAGGAGCATTCAAGTAATTTCTCGAAAGGGCCCTGGGTGTGGTGACGTCACGGGCCTAGAACGAATAGCAACCCAGGAATACGCCACCTGGCGACAATATGTGACATTATCGAGTCAGCTGTACGACGAGTTGGACAACAACAATACCACATTGGCGGCCATTGAATCGGGCGCAATGGCGACTAGATTTTAAAACAAAATCTACGTATATCTAGAAACTGGTGTAAGGTAATTGCCTCATAATTATTCACTGTAGCTCAAAAGTGTAAAGTGTGAAATTGAAAATTTTTTATAACTAGTTCGTTATCTGGGAATTTATTGGAAATTTCTGGAGGGCATTTCATATGGTTTGTGTATTTATGGTAGTATAATTTAGTTGAAAGTTTTTCTGAATACGTTGCTACGCTACAATGGAAGAAATAATGCCAGGCAAATTTTTATTAGAAGTGCTTAATTAATTATGTTTTAAAACATTTCTTGATAAATTGTAATTATCCGTGCCAATTGAAAGGGTTGGTTGAAGATATTTTATTCAGCTGGTATGCCAATTTGCTTGAATTTAACGATTATAAATGTCTGTCTATTTATTTTTTGTGAGGTTTTTAAAATTTCACTTTATTGAGTGACTTATTAATGATAGTAACCAGAATTGTTTAATAGTTCAATTATGATTATTGATCATAATCTGGATACTTGGCAAAGATGGAAAGACTATGAAAAATTGATCAATAATAATTCCACCTATGCATTACAAGACTGAACTATCACATTACTTCAAATTGTAGTTCTAAATGAAGTGCTAAATTTGTAGATTTGTAGCAGTTAAAATACTAAAATCAGATTTCATTTAAACAGAAAGACATGTATCACACCACAAATTGCAGTCTAGAAAATAATTTTGCAACAAGTAATACAAAGATAGATTATACTAAATTCAAAGGTTAATCTGAAGGATATGACAGTAATCGATTTTACACTTTTCGTTGCCTAAACCTAATTAATTGAATCAAAATAAACAAGTTTTCTTCTATGCACTTTCCGTCTGAAATGAGTATTTTACGAGTTATAGCGGTAGATTTAGTTTCGTCTTTGATGACAAATGCGCTTGAATAAACAGCTACTCGTTGATTTTTGAATTTTTGTTGTTTGAATCATGGTAATAACATCAAAATAAACTACTTTTCTTCTGTACATTTTGTTTGTCAAATTAGTATTTAACGTGGTAGAGCGGTAGGTTTGGCTTTGTCTCTGACGATGAGAGCGCGGTCAGCAAAACTCCATTGCAGTGTTGCTATTCCGTGGGATTGATAAATTATTTACCGCTAATAACACTAGATTTGTATTAGTAATTTACTGCTATAACTAATAAAATACTCATTTCAGACGGAAAGTGCATATAAGAAAACTCGTTTAATTTCATTAAATTACCTATGTTTAGACATTGAAATTTACAAAATTGATTACTGTCATATGCATCAGATTTACCAATTTAAATGCAGATTTGGTCAATATTGATTTTAGGTGCCTCACAGAAATTAATAATCCGTTCCAAACAATCACTAAAGGAATACATTTAAAAGCGTTTTACACAAATGTCATTCTGCTCGCTGATGCATTATTTTCAAATTATTCAACTTCAAAGTTGGCTTTTGCGCGCCAAAGAAAGAGAGCGCAACGGAAGCTAACCCCCTATTACAAACGTCAACAGGTTGGGTCGTGAGGGGGAGCCACAGTTCTTCCAATGGAAATCATAAATAAAGGTTACCTAAAGGCGTTTTACATGAATGTCATTCTGCTCACTGATGCGATATTTTACAGTTATTCAACTGTAATACTGTTCACGTTGTACAGAGAAACAATCAGTTGAAAGATGGCTGCTATCTTAGAGAGATGGCTGCCATCTAAAATGACTGCCACCCGGTATGGACGCCCGGTACGGTGTAAACGTAATTGCAGACGTCACCCTAATGAGTGGGTTAGAACCTTTATTTATAATTTTTACCAGAAGAACTGTGGCTCCCCCTCACGACCCAACCTGTTTACATTTGTGCTAGGGGGTTAGCTTCCATTATTAATATTCCGCTTGGCAGGCTCGCTTCCTTTGGAGTGCAAAAGCCAACTTCAAAGTTGAATAATTAGAAAATCACGCATTAGCGAGCAGAATGACATCCGTATAAAACGATTTTAAATGTGTTCCTTTAGTGATTGTTTGAAACAAAATTATTTATTCCCGTGAGGCACCTAATCAATATAACATATCTAGGGTAATTCATCAAATATCGAACTGAACTGATTATCGAACAACTTTGGAAATATGCGCGTAATAAATTTAGTAAGCATCCAAACTTGCTCAGTGCCAGTGATCTTACATCTAAAACTCCTATTTTAGTGATAAAAACTCATTTCTGTGAGCTGCAAACTGCTACCAGCGGTTGCGAACGCATTTTCTGTACGACCCTTACAAATTGGTCGAATTTTTTCACTCGAAAAATCTTACGCACCTCGGGAAAATTGCGACGGTTCAATTGTTGTTGGGTCACCGTCAACCTCCCGTCATAACTAGAGAGTAGTGTTGTCATATGATGTTCTGTTGCTGTATATTTTTCTTTTCCGCCAAAAACTTGATAATTATTCCATGTTCGACATTCAGTTCCTTTTTCATGTCAGTATTAAATACAGAACAAAGGTGTTCGAATCAAAATTCCTTAAAAATCATGAATTTATGCCTTGAACAAGGCTTTTCGATTCTTAATTCTTTTAAATAACTGAATCGATCTATTGAACGCCTGTTTTATTTCATTAAAATATTGTATTAACGCTTGATAATAACATTGAATAGTTGAAGATGGGAATTCTGGTGAGGGGCTACCAATCAGCTGCTGGTGTTCCAAGGCCCTCAAGATCATCAATGATTCGTCTGGCTACATTTACTGATGATCAATCCCTCGCCAAGAAAATTGATGCGAGCATCAATAATAATTCATTGACGAGTGCTTTACACTCTACTCCAAAAAAGGTCACACAGGTTGATGATCACAATGATGGTTCAACAAACACTGCAAATGAAACATCGACATCATATTCAAATTTTGATAACTCTCCATTCAAATGCATCTTGAAAATAAGTAATGAGACAGTTATTTCAAACAAACAAACAAAACAAACATCGGCATTTTTGGGATGCTTTATTTCCAATCAAGCCTGATACAAATGATCTTAAGCATCGGTTTTTCAAATGTCTTATAACTAACACTGTATATAGGACACCATGACGGTTCCCCCGTAAAGCCGGTACCCATTTCCGACACCTGGGTCGAGTGGGGTATTGTGCTTGAGCTTTCCCTTATACCCAACGGGGAAAATCGCAGCGCCAGCCCCGGGATACGAACCCGCGACTCCAACATACAAGTCCGATCCCTTAACCGCTGTGCCACCGCGAGCATTTCCAAGAAAAGCCAGTGCACCAAAGAAAAAAAAGAATGAAAGACAAACGTTTATTTTCCAAGTGGCCACATGAGATACATGTCAACATATTGGGTTTTAAAAAGTTTCTTAATATAGGACGTCCTAAAACAAAAGTTCCATACGAGGAGTACTAATTGACAAACCATCAGAGGTGTACAAATAGAAAAACCATATGAGGCATAATAATTGACAAACTATACGAGGTGTACTAATAGACAAACTATCAGAGGTGTACAAATAGATAGACCATACGAGGCATATTAATGGACAAAATATACGAGGCGTACTAATAGACAAACCATACGTGGCGTGCTAATAGTCTAACAAATGTTCCATACGAGGAGAACTAATTGACAAAACCATCCTGTTCGAATCAAAATTCTTGTTCGATTCATGTTCGATATTGATGAAATTATGTTATTAAAGAATTCGATTTTTAGAACAATAAATAAATTCCAACAATCTACGTTGTCTTTAAAGCGACATCACAGAACAAGAAAGCAACTGTTCAAGAATAATCTTGAGGCCCGCAACAGTTATTCAGAGCAAAAGTTACCGATTTATGAAGGTTGTTTCTAGACACACGTGGTTTCTGTTCGATATTTGATGAATTACCCTAATTAGATCTGAATAAACAATTATTCTTCTATGCACTTTCCGCCAATAATGAGTATTTATCAAGTTATAGGTGTAAATTACTTACCGCAACTCTAATGTTTGAAGCGGAAGGAAATTGATCAGAGGGGAAGACTACAATGGACTTTCCCTATCGATGCGTTTGACTTGTTGTTTATGGGTGATAACCTTTATTGTGTTGTTAGCTAAAAGATCCTAGAAGTGGGTTCAGGCTTCGCGGGGTTTGCTATTGATAAATTTCAAAGTACCTAAACGTACTTGAACAGCTCAAGCGTGCAACGGTTTCTGCTGTATGGAACACAAAACTAAACCTACCGCTATAACTCTTAAAATACTCATTCGCCGCAAAAAGTGTGTAGTAGAAAAGTAGTTTATTTTGATGTTATTACCATGATTTAAGGACCAAAAATTCAAAAATCGATTAGTAGCTGTTTATTCAAGCACATTCCAGTCATCAAAGACAAAAATTGACATACCGCTATAACTCGTTGAATACTCATTTACGACAGAAAGTGCTTAGAAGAAAAAATTTCTGTTTCATCATATCAACTACGTTTAGGCAGCAAAAATTGGAAAATCGATTATGGTCCTCTCCTTCTCAAATACCCAAAAGAGAGAGTAATGACACTGAATATATGGGTGAAAATGAGTTTTACATTTACATTGACTGCCTGATGTATGTTCTAAAATATAATTAGGGTAAGGGAAAGTAGGAGAATATGAGTAGTTTATTAAAAATCTCTCAAGATGAAATGACAAGCTGGAATGGAAAGAATTTAGTAATGGGTTGAGTGATTGAGGGAGGAACACTGGAAACCAATCTTATGGGTGAATGAAAAAAATTTGTAAGGCTTTTGCAGTCTTCAACTAATCTCAGCCCTCTTTGCTTCCAATTTCCAATAGGGAAAAATAAATTTCCCAGCTGAAACAGAAATGCTTCAATCAAGAGGCATGTACAGATCAGTTATTACACATTGTTTTTGTAGTATGTTTATTGTTATAGTCCAATTAATTTTATTCTTGTACTAAGTTCTGGTATCAGTAGTATCAAGATTTTGTTATTACGGCCGTAGGAGCAAATAATATTAGTCATGATTGATGATTCTACCAACTTCCTGCACCTTGTTTAATTCTTTCTCATTGTCCAACAGGAAGAGTGTGGTCAAGTTAATGGATGCTACTTGCCAGTCACTGCCCTGGGAATGTTTCACCTTTAATAAATGCTGCATCATGCCACATACCCACTTCAGTTGGACATGAGTTTACATTGCCTGTTCAAATAATTGTCAACTAAGTTAGGTAATTCACAAAGTGTCAAAATATTCTACTTCTCAGACAGTAACTAAGTAAGCATGCTCAACTCCACAAGTAGCTTAAAAGAGAGCCTCTCAATCTCCTAAATTGGCAAGCATTGAAGCTTGCCGGACTGTTTATGATGTTACTATGACATCCTCACTACTGTAACTCCTGAAAGTGTAACTAGAAAAAGTTCAATTTTTTAAAGCATCTCTACAACTTCCCCATCTGGAACTAATAGAAGCTGTCAAGAACCCTGGGTCAACCAGATCTTAATTTTGATGAATGTCTAGTGGCAGAAAATATCAAGGCATTTAATGACCCATCTTGTTGAGGGAATTTATTTTCATGCCCCATGAGGGTCAAAAGGACATCAAAAAACAAGGAATGGCAGAAAAAATGCTGTTAGAAAGAAAAGGACTCCTGTTCTGTATAAAAATTTCAACATTATATCACAAATACATTCAAAGGTGGGACCCTTTTTGACAATATTTATTCTTCTAATTCATGATTGGCAGTAATTGATACTGGCATTGCAAAGTGCATTATGGAAGCTTTAACATTTACCACAAGGCTCGTCTACTGCAGAAACTCCAAAATGTTCGTCTTCATCTTGAGATATATGAAGACCCCCGTGGAGTTTCTCATCCATACCCCTTTTGCCTGCAATTGCAAGACTCTCTGATCAGCAGCTGAGAGAGACACCTTGGGCTTCTTTCTGAAGGTAAGATGATTGAACTCTAGTCAGAATGGAAAAATAAATGGCACAATGATAGTCAGCATGGTTCAGGTGATGGTTTGTGTATATACGTTTAGTATTTCAGGCGAATTACGTTGAGTTAACATGTGAGATGTTACATTAATTATTTTGTAAAATTTAGGCTTGCTTTGAGAGAAGTGTTTTATTATTCATGATGTTATGTTAATTTTTTGGTAATGAAAAGCTTCATATAACATAACTCCTGTCAACTTGCTACAGTGTTTGTTAGAAAGATGTATGTCCTTTTCCTTTCCATTTCCTTTCTTTCTATCTTCTTTCCATGTCTCTCTCCTCTTATTCCCCTTCAGGGGGAGACAACTTTTGTATCCATGGGAATTAGCGCTCCCATGGGGACAATGTGAGGGCCCGAGCTTAGATTTAAGTAGGCCTTCTTTTTGTTGAAATTGAATGTTTGGTTATGTTAACTGACAATCTTTTTTCGGTTCACTGTTGTCCTGTTTTTCAGCACCTACTACTTTCTACTTCAACTTTGATCTTGTTTCATTAACTTCTTTCTCAATTTAGTGTTTCTATGCCCTTTCTGCACAGATTCAGCGTTCCTTTAACTCCTTACTAAATGGTTTCTTCTTCCTTCCTCTCTTTGGATCTCATTTGTTGAGGATAGGGAGGTTCAAACTAACCAATTATCTAACCTAATTCTTCTCATTCCCATCCTTTCTCCTGCTTGTTTTCAGGGAATTTCGGATTCATTTGCATTTCCTGGTGTACATTTTTGGTCCTGCTCACCATTTCACGGTTTGCAATTTATAGTCATCCTCTTCATCCTGTTCTTACTACAAGTCTCCTTTCATCACACAGACATCTCTTCCAAGTTCCAACTTCTCTCACTGTGATGATGAATTTAAACAATTTAAACAATTTAAACAATTTATTTACCACAGGAGATACAGAGGTAGAATGTTTCTTAAGTCTAATACAATGGTCAGAGTTGAGTATAGCTACCTGTGGGCCCGAATAAGTTCAGCGACTTCTAGGGCATCCTACCATTACATTATTCTAGAGCGTACAATAATGTTTAACCTAATTCACTTAGCCTAGTTTCGCATTAGACTGATCAACAGGATAATGAACTCGATATTGATGTTTAATTTTACAATATAGGTCATATGGACAATATTTAACAGTATATTCGATAACGATTTGGGAGCAGACTGAAAATCGGCGATATTACTCATGGCAAATTGCATTATTAGGACCACCAGACATGTTGGAGGCAGGATTTGACTTGGTGATCTTACACGACTAGTATTCTGATAAGAAGTGAGACTCAAGATTTCTTTTAAATACCTTGTAAGAATTACTTTCACGGATCTCCGCAGGTATTGAGTTCCAGGTTTTAGTTCCAACGAATAGTATACTATGTTGCGAGCGGGCCTTTGAATAATAAGGAAGCATGAATTTACTTTTATTTCGTGTTAAATGGTCGTGATGACCAGTTTGCGCAGTTAATAACTGTTGAAGGCTATTGTCGCCATCATTAGCTAATGTTTTGTAGATGAAATTGCAGATGGAGATTTTGTAGAGATCCGAGAGTTTAAGTATTTGTAAATTTTTGAATGAATCATTTGTGTGAGCATTATATTCTAGGTTCTTTACCGCTCTGATGGCTCTTTTTTGCAGAGTAAAAATTATATTGGTTTTATTTTTATCAGTTCCATGCCATGCTTCTATTCCGTATTGCAGGTATGGTGAAATGAGCGTTCGATAAAGCATTAGTAAGGCTGTTTCAGGCAGGAAATTTTTAACTTTATTCAGGATTCCGATGGATTTTGATAATTTAGAACTAATATGAGTGATGTGCTCTTTGAAGGTCAGATGTTTATCTATTATGATGCCCAGAAATTTACATGAGTTGGTTTCTTTGATTTCACCTTCGCCAATTTTAATGGATGATAGAGATATATTTTTCTTGTATGAGAACGTAATATAATTTGTTTTATCGATATTGAGGCTTATTTTATTAGCTTTAAGCCACAGTGAAACCTTATGCAGTTCATTATTTATACTCTCCGCAATCGTAGTGGGATTTTCGTTCGGAAGGACCGCAGAAAGCGTACTGTCATCGGCAAAAAGTATGAATTTAAAAAATGATGTAGATTTTATAATATCATTGATAAAAATCAGAAAAAGGAGAGGCCCAAGAACAGATCCTTGTGGAACTCCATGGCTAATTTTCTGTGGGTCCGAATTTGCGTCGTCAATGACAACGTATTGCTTCCGATTTGTTAGGTATGATCTGAACCAATCATGGGCAACCCCACGAATGCCATAACAATGAAGTTTCGAGAGTAATATGTTATGGTCCACACAATCGAATGCCTTTCGAAAGTCAAGAAATACAGCGAAGCTTGACAGTCTTTCCGTTATCTATATTAGAATAAAGGAATTGTAAATGATTTAATATTGCCTGTGTTGTTGATTTTTTACAGCGAAAGCCGTATTGTTTATCATAGAGAAATGATTTTTGTTCAAAATAAGAGTACACTTTTTTATGCACAATTTTCTCGAATACCTTGCTAATAATTGGTAACATGGAGATAGGTCGATAATTGTTTACACAGGTTTTTTTCACCATTTTTAAAGATAGGGGTTACTCTAGCAACTTTGAGGGAGTTCGGGAAAGTGCCTAGTAAGAGAGACTGGTTAATAATATTGGATATCAGCGGGGCCACAATATCAGCAATTATTTTAAGTATTTTAGTTGGAAACGTTTGTAACCCACTCGATTCATTTTTCATGTTGTTTATGCACGCAATTACATCGGAGGAGTTTGTAGGCGTAAAGAAAAAGGAGTTGTGTTCGCGAATATGATCCATAAATTTCAGGTGATCAGTAGGTTCACTTGGAATACCATTGGCTATAGTTTTCCCTACGTTTACAAAGAAGTTGTTGAAGAGATTAGCAATTTCATTCTTCTCATGGTATTTTACATTATCTTGAGTGATATATCCAATTTTCTTTTTTTCGGCGTTATTCGGTTTATAACAAGAGTTAAGGAGGCGCCAAGTCTTTTTAACGTCAGCTTTGAATTGAGTAAACTTGAGGGTAAAGTAGCTCTTTTTTGATGTTCTTATCTGGTTTGTCACATAGTTTCTGAATCGGTTATATGTTTCTCTAGATATTCGCCCTTCGCAAAGGAGGGCTAGGTACGCTTGGCGTTTCTTTATATTTATCACGATGTCTCTAGTAATCCAGGGCTTTTGTTTATTTTTCGGGGTAACTGTACGAGTTACAATTGGGCAACACTGATTGTATGCGTTCATTATAGTTTCAGTCAACTTTACTACTGATTCATCAATGCTCCTTGCATTATTGTTTTGTTGGGTGATGTGCAATGTTGGCATTAAATCTTCTAGAACGGTGCGCATTTCTTCTAAATTTGATTCGTTTATTTTACGATATGAGTAAGTTTCAGCCCGTGCTTTGGTGCACGCAAGATAGACATTTTTCTTAATAAGAAAAACTGGAAAATGATCTGATAAGTCAGAAGTAATTATTCCAGCAAGAAAATCACTTGGGTCTGTCATAAAGATATTGTCAAGCAGCGTGGCACATTCTGAGGTTATTCGTGTTGGCTTTGTGATGATCGGAAGGAAAGATTTAGAATGAAATGCATGTAAGAAATTAGAGATTGGTTCATAGCTTTCATGTTTCAGCAAATCATAGTTGAAGTCACCGCATATTATTATGTCATTGTAGAAGGACCTGTTGAACTGAGAAATAATTCGATTAAGCTCATTAAGGAAGGATATAGGACAGGCTGTAGGCGGCCGAAACACCGTTCCAAGCACAATTCGTTTGCCATCTCTAGACAGTTCTACGAATAATGATTCTATATGATCCTGATTCAGTGTTGCACTTGCTATGATTCTCGAATCCATGTGCTTAGAAATGTATGTACTGATGCCCCCGCCTCGCTTGTTTTTTCGTAGCGAATGGTAACTGTGATAATTTTCAAATTTAATCATGTCTTTGGTCGAGTCATCTAGCCAGCTTTCGGTGAAGCTAATCACATCTAAGGTATACTTAAGTTCAGTTATAGTGCATTGTATCTCTTCCAATTTTGGATAGAGTGACCTACAGTTCCAACACAGTAGCGAAAAATCCTGCCGGGTTATTCGTATAGATTCGTTGAATTTTGATATATTGGTATATCTGCAGTTTTCAGAGTCGTTTAGGTTTGGAAATATTCTGTTCAAATGATTGAGATCCGGGTCGATTTCATCTAATATATCAGCGTGATCAGTCATTCAAAATTAGTAAACAGTAGGCAGTAAGTACTATTGTACAACTTAAAACGAAATACAGAGTCAAGATTAAAAGGATATATCTATCTAAAAACTAGCTTGGAAAGTATAGAAAAGCGTAAGAAATCTAACGTGATTTCGTGGGTACACTCAATACTCAGCCAAGAGCGATTAATATTGGAGTTCAATATACAAAATTGATGCGTACAAATTGCTGAAGGCGTTGTTACAAAGTTCACATACAACTACATCACCTACATCAGAATTGCACCTACATCAGAGAAATGCTGTTTTGTTGTGAGTTTGCTAATTTTTTTTTTGCCTCTCAGGTTCCGAAACAGAAGAAAAAGGACCCTCAACCCATTAGCAAGAAAAATAGGGATAAGAAGAGGAAATGTCTCCAGTTATGTGCAAGGGAAGTATGGAAAAACGGAAATTTTTTGAAACAGAAAAAGTGAAAGGCCGTACGTGTGTGGAAATCAAAATATATTTGTTGCTGAAGGAAGAATTCTTCAACGCTAAATTGCTATCACAATAACTTCAACTTAAAAGCACCCCTGGGGGGAGACAAGTATTTTATCTGTGTGAATTAGTGCTCCAATAAGGAGCATATGAGATCTCGAGCTGACGGTTAAGTAACCCTTTTTTATAATGAGTAGGGTTTTTGCTTTTTACGGACTCATTCAGTTCTTGGTTTTGTTAAGCAGAAATCAGTCATTTGCCTGGCTTTGGTAAGACAATTTGTGAAGTAATCGATTCAAACTGTCCCAAACCTAACACTTGTTTCTCGCAGATTACATTCTCCCTCATCAAGTTTTATATGAAGTGTAGAAATGTACAATCAATCAGAGTAGATCATTACGAAAGACATGTGTGAAAGAAAAAGGGACAAAATAACGAACAATTAAGTTTTTCCCCTCGATGAAACTTGGTCTCTAAAGTGTCCCATTTTGGTAAGACTGGTATGACCCGTGCATCATGCACAGTCCTGCAGCGCTACAGGAGCGTTGAACAAAACATAATTTATTGCGTTTACTTTATTAAGTTGAATTTAATTCGCATGTCCTCAAAGTATTCTGAGGTACAGCAGTGCATTGCCAATTTTTACAAATGTGTATCTAACTACAACTTTCAATTTTTAATGATGGAAAACACGGAGCACTTCTGTTGAAATGAAGATGGGCAAATTTTTCTTAGAATTCTATTATGCGATTATTAAGCTACCAGAAGACTTGAAGTAGTTCACATTACTAATTGGTGTCAAGGGGTTTAGGACCCAATATATAATTAATCATCAGGGAGACACAACTACTGTGTCAAGGGAAATTAGCTATCCCAGGGGGATACGAGGGGTAGGCCTAGCCAAAAAGTTCTCAGACAATGCCATAATTTCTTTATTTAACAACTCATTACTTTTATTTTTCTACATAAGCTCCATTGTGGTCTATACACTTTTGTAATTTATGTTTCCACCTGTAAATGCCTTCCTGATAAAATTGGGGGGGGGGGGGAGCTTGTTCCAGTAGGTTCTTTACGAGAGAGATGTTTTCATTTGTTGCTGTTGTGAGCCTTCCTCCTCATGGGTCGTCATCAAGTTGGACTCTTCCCTCTTTTGAGCGTTCAATCCAATCATAAACGACTGCTCTACGTGGTGCAGAGTCTCCATAAACCTGCTGTTAGCAAAGCTTCGATGATTTCAACAGGTTTCCAATTTAGTTTAGTTAAAAATTTGATGTTAGCTCTGATCTCAAAATTTGCCATTTGAAAGGTTGAAAATTACTATTTTGAGATGCAACCTCTCTCGATGCTGACCTGACACAGACTGATGAGACAGCTGCAAGTTATCAAGGAAGCTCTAAGGACAGGTTTCAACTTGTTAATCTCTGTTCAGTTCAAAATTATGGCAATTGTCTGAGAACTTTTTGACTAACCCTCGTATTCCATGTTGCACTGCTTGAAGAGATTTAACGTGAAGCCGCGCTGTAACGCATTATAGCCAGACGTCATATCGTCTTAGAAGTTTGAAGATGAAAAAACTGCAATATGGCCGGGCGCGCTACGTTGGTATATCGGGGGTTTCAGCGTGGGTAAGTCGTCCGGCCATAAATGGGTGGGCAGCTGAAACCCCACTACGGGGTTTCGATGCCCAGTGCGTTCGACTGTACAGTGTTGTGAACAAATTTTAATGGGGAGACACTTGTAATCTTGAGTTGCAATTATAACCACGATGCTCATATAATTTTGATGTTTCAAATAATAGTGATGTTCATCTTGTGTGGTGATTTGGAAGAGTCTGGTACGAATTAAATTATGTGACCTTCGGTGTGACATAGTTTGAGTAACTGAAGCGCTAGCTACTACTACTACAAATTGTCCCATTTTGGTTAGACCGATATGACCTGGATCCAATACATGTACAGTTCATCATAAAAGGGGTAGAACTTCTGTATCTAAGGGAATTGGCGATCCTAGGAGGAATATGTGAGGTCCCGAGTAGCGAGTTAGGTAGGCTTTTTTTGTTGAAATAAATTTTTTATTATGGGATGAACAATTTTTTTTTGGTTCACTGTTGTCCTGTTTCTCAGCTGCTACTACTACTACTTTTTCATTAAACTTTTATCTTGTTTCATGAACTTCTTTCTGAATGTACAGTTTCAATGCAACTTGTGCATAGATTCCGCGTTTCCTTAATTCCATATTTAACAGTCCCTTCTTCCTTCCTCTATTTCGAACGTCTTTGTTGCGGTTAGGGAGCCTTTAACCTAACATCTGATCTCGAATCAACGTTGCGTAAAATATAGACATAACTTTTTAATATCGTAAATCACGCTCTTAGAGTCCCTAGGGCTTTGCAAGTTTCAAAAACGTTATTTTCACTTTCCAGTTTGCGTGTTAATGTTTTAACTTTTTTTTGCATTCATTTTTATCCTTTCACAGTTTCTGATTTTAGAAACGACAGTACTTCTAAGGTGTGGTAGTAGCTGTAATGTGCTCCAAAATTGTCCAGCCCATGCTAATTGTCTCTTGGTTTTTACAGGGTCGGCCAGAAGTAACTTACTCTTGTAATTTGATGATATAAGTAAAACTATGAACGCTAGGAAGTTGAAATTGATTTATTGAAAGAAAAAAATTTCTATAGGTTAACACTATTGTTATTAACAGGAAGAGAAAGAGTATTGTTGGGAGAGTGCTTTCCAAATAACTTAATTTTACGATTTGGTAACATCCCTTGGTCTCCTTGTTCTCCAGATTTGTCCCCATGAGACTTCTTCTTGTGGGGCTCCCGTAAGTCACGAGTTAATGTAGCCAATTTAACAAATTTACAAGAACTTGAAAATGAAATTTTATATGAAATAGCTCAACTCTCGCCTGATACACTGAGGAGCGTTATGGAAGCGACAAAGAAAATAGCTCTAATTTGTCTAAACAGTCGTGGCACTCATTCGAACGTATTTAAAATTTAGCCTTGATAAACCATAAAAATGTTATTCTTTCAAATTAAACAAGTTTCAACTCCCTAGCGTTCATAGTTTTTCTAGTATTAGCAAATTAAAAGGCTCGGTTACTTCTGGCCCACCCTGTATATGTATAGCGATTGGTGTTATTTTTATATTTATAGCATCATTTCTTTGAGAGTTATCTTCACGTTGTTCTTGGTGTTATAACGGAAAGGTATTTCTAAGAGATTTCAATTCTGCAGGATAGATTTCACAAATTGTGTATTTTACGTTTCAAGCTTCTGGTTACAGCTGAAGTCTTGAAATTTGTTATGTCCAACAGGAAAGGAAATGAGATTTGTAATTTCTAAGCGGTGACAGGAGGAAACATAAGCGTGGCCAACCTGTTATCTGTTGGGGGACTTATTCGTAAAGTAATGGAATTTGTTTAAGAAGTGAATGTATTGGGGAATATATGATGTTAAATCTGAGTGGACCCACCCAGTTCAAGAGTGGCGAGGTTGTGTTTTAATGTTTGTAATACGGTTTTCCTATGTCTTAGTCTTGTAGCAGTTGGTATGTTCTGCGGCACAGTTTAGAACCTAAATGGCCGAGCGTACTGCGCTCCTCAACGCAGAGTTGAGGTAAGTGAGCTGGAGCTCTTATGCCGGGGCCACACTACGATTTTTCGTTCGTCAAATGAATGACGGACACTCGTCATGTCAAACGGCCGGTAAGCAAGTCAGGCCACATTACGACTGTTTGTGGCTCTGACTAAGCTCTGTGATGAGCGTCCGACGTTCATCGAATGTAAACAAACCGAAGTACGTACGCAATATGGATGAGCAGGACGTGCGAATGTGTGTGAGCTCTAGAAATTTGCTGTCGAAGGAACTTTTGTGACCGCAACTTTTTATGAAAGTACAAAAAAAGCGAAACCTAAAAGCAGATGTTGGGTAAAACCATGGCGAAATAGAGCTAACAATCCGAATCGATTGAGAGAAGATATGCTTGCTGATGTAAACGATAGCAGTTAAAGTGAGATTGTTCCTACGGAGAAAATGATTATTTTTGAACGTTTGTTTTAAACGGATCATAAATGATTTTATTTAATTGAGTGTAAAATTTAGAATTTACCGCTGAAAATAGCTTGGTAATATGGCTGAGTTAAGCAATGCTCTTTATTACAAGAATGAAAAGGGGATCCAAGAATGTTAGCAGTTTGATGACTTTCGCAGGTGTCCTCAGCAACCCTCAGATAGAGCGAATGGGGAGGAATTGAAGTCATTAAACTGTCAAGGTTTCTCCATTTATGTTTTGCATGTTTATCTATTGTTATCTGTTAAAATTGTGCAAGTTTTTCTTGTTGAAAATGAGCTTAGGGCATGAAACGTTAAAAAAATTCATTCAAGATAAGTCTTCTCCATCGCCTTCGTTGAGAATAATATAATGTTTCTCCGATATATAATTTTGGTGTTCGTCATTTATACGTGTTAATACACAAGAATTATGCAAAAGTTTTCTTATTCTTTGCGGAAGGTATAAGACATACTGGGCAAAGTTGGCTCGGTAATCTGCAAGCAAGACACCAAGTTCCAGAAATGCTTCCCTGCTTTTGATCGACTCGGAATTACCCTCTGATACCTCGCTACAATTGATCGAGTATCATGACGCAGGAGTGTTCAATAACTCATCCTTTAGGAAATCATTCGATTCTAACTGCTTGAACATGCCCCATACTCGTGAACTTCTTGTGACCAACTTCCTTTCTCCACATGTCGTAGCGGCAGATGATGCGTTTCCATTGCCAACTCGTTTCATGAAGCATTATCCTTGTACTAACCTTTCTCACGACCAAAGAGTTTTCAGCTGGTCTTTCTAGAGCATGAAAAACAGAGACAAACGCATTCGGCTTACTGTCAAGTACGATCAGAGTTTTCCGTACTGATACAAACATCACAGTCAAGAGAATCCAGTCTACCACTCTAGCAACTTGCGCTCTTTATTATTACCTAAATGATCATAAAGACTTCCGTTACATCAACCCGCTTGCTCTTGAAAAAAGGACATTATCACTTGATCTAGCACAACCCTCAGTTTGTGGGAAAACACTGGACATCATTCTGTTCGTTGTGTTGAGGCGGTCGATCGGCTGTGTCAGCTACAGCCATCAGAGACCAGCTGAAGAACTACATCACAATCGGAGGAGCTGTAAGCTTGCTAGATAAATTGTTGGGACTCCATGCACTAACACTACTGTAGAAATGCATCCTAAAAGTGTTAGAAATATCTGAGAAATAATAGTTCCTCATTATTTTCTGGTATTACTTGTTGGAATGAATTTATTAGGTCAATCAACAAAATAAATTGTTTCAATAACATCATGTATTTTATTCCAGCTTTTCATCGTTAAATAAAACATTGACAAATCATTATTTGACTTAAGAAGGCTAACTAAAGAACTACATCAACAGGATTTAGGAAATGTATTACTGCAAACTAGATTACGTGTTAAAGGTTAGGAACATCCATAATCTGAATTCACAATCACGCATTGTCGCACAATCCATGTGCAGAGTTTCAACAAGTATAAAAATCCGATTTTTAATAACAACAACGTAAACCAATGTTACCAAATAAACAGTTTTGTCCACACTCATATCTAGTTTATAAATCTGCCACTAACTGAAATAGTTTCATCCATTTACTCGTATGCCCTACCATCATGCAGATATGGTGCATAGCTATAGTTCGCATCCTCACAAGTTAAATTGAATAGTTTCTTTGTTCACCTTAGATTAAATTATATTACAACTCAACAGCGTATTGAAAAATTTATGCATATGTGTTCTTACAGATGATTACGTGCGCATAGTAACGGCGGATAATAGATTAGATTAGTCGTTAGTTTTAGCCTCCCTACCCAGCAACAAATGCGATCCAAAGAGAGGAAGGAGGAACGTACCATTTAGTATGAAGTTAATGAAACGCGGAATCTACGCAGAAAGGCATAGAAACAGTAAGTTGTGAAAGAAGGTCATGAAAAAAGATCAAAGTTGAAGAAGAAAGTAGTAGGTGTTGAAGAAAAGGACAGCAGTGAACCGAAAAAAGGTGGTCATTAACATACCAAAAAAAAAAACATTTTATTTCAACAAAAAAGAAGGCCTACCTAACTCTCAGCTCGGGCCCTCACATTGTCCCCCTGGGAGCGCTAGTTCCCATAGATACAATAATTGTATCCCCCTGAGGGGAATAATTACTAGTTACTATTATAATTATTTAGGTTAGTTAATATCATTTTAGTCACTACAACGACGTGATCAAGAGAGGAATAGTGAAGGGACCATCGAGTACGGACACGTACACTGGAAATCTAAGCACAATGTGTGTCTCACACAGGCCATCCTTGTGTGGTAAAACGAGTGTCTTGCCACACAGGATACAATGCGTATTTAAACAGGAAGTTGGGAAGAAAACAAACAAAATAAACATGCAAGAAGGTAGTAGTAGGTGCTGAAGAAAAAGATGGCAATGAGCCGAAAAAACATGATCACTAAAACAAAACCAGAAACACTATTTTAACAAGCTCGTGCCCTACCATTCTTCGCCTGGAAGCGTTACTTCCCTTAGATAGAATAGTTTTTTCTCGTGATAGAGAAACAGAAAATCGGGAGATTTATGAAGTCAGATGAAGGTTGAGGGTGAAGTATTTGGAGTGGAAAAATAAGTCAAAGAGGAGCAAAAATAATAGGATGGTCCGTAACATATCATAGAATAGCATTGTACTGACCCTAGATATGCTATTTTACCACATAAGGTATAACTTAATTGATCCTATCATACATTGAGATGAAAGAAAGGAACAATTTCACATTCAGGCAGGGAAGCAATTTATAGATAAGTTCATGATTATTATTAAAGAGGTCAGTAAATGACATCTAACACTTGTCAATTCTTAGAACAGAGTTTAGCAAGTTTCGACATGAACTTCGTTTGTTCTTCACCCGCAAGGCCATTCAGTTTATCAAGCACAAGTTCACAGCAAGTTTGGTTATGTAATTATCATTTCCAGCACTCCTTTTTCATGCTAATGAGCTCTCAACATGAAAAAAAATTTTCATGAAATAACTCTACCGTACTAAATTAAAATGCTCTTATCTTTCTTACTCCTTTTACACTTACAAAATCCCCCACTGCCCATGACATCAGTACATGTATCTGCTGCCGGGAAAGGCTTGGTGCAGGCGAGACAATTTTGAGGCTTGGATCCACTACTTACATGAACGATATCGTTATCAATTTCGGCTGAAGTGCCCATTAACTGAGTTTCTACAGTATTTTTAAGTTCTTCCTGAAACCAATCTGTCGACCAATACAATAATACTCTCTATAGGGTTCTTTGATTATTTGCCTTTCACTTGAAATGTGGGTAACCAAATCATCACTTGAATTAATATTCATGCTGCTTATGCTACAGTCTGGGGGCCCATAATCCGAAAAAAAGGCCGTAAGGTTAGTGCGCATCCAAGCCTTGCTCTCCACAGCTCCAGACCCTGATATTTTCATCCTTTCAGAAGCGAGGAGTCGCAAGAAATAGAAGCATGGGAGGGATGTCCTCTTCTTTAGGAGATCTGAAAAAATTAATATCAATTAGAATTATTCTTACACCATTGATATAATAGTCCCCTATATAGTTACTAGTAATATAAATTCTTGCAATAGCGTTTGTGACAGACTTGATTATTCAAGTGCATAGAACATATTTGTTTGCTCCAGTACATGAGCTTTATTGAAAATAAACATGTTTTGTTAGGGAATAACACAAGAAGTAGAGATATGTGTAGTGAAACGTTTGAAAATTGTATGTTGAAAGAAAAATCATTAGGTATTGCTAAAATAATGTTCAGAGTACGCAGTCGCACAATCTGGTATTGACTTTCATCCAACACTGAAAATTATTAGCTAATGAAGGAAAAGTTTTCCAAGAGTTTCATTGAGAACTCAAATGAGGAACAATAAAAACCTCCACTTTATGTTACATGAGGGTCACACACGACTACAAAGATTCATCTATGTCATAATGATAGTTTTCATAAAGCCTCAACTGTATGATCGAAATTAGAAATTGCCCTCCTAGCAAAATATTCACATTGTTAAGAAAAAATACTACCAAGCTATGTTAACTTCGCTTCTAAAACTGTCAGTAACAAGTGCACATTTTTCCACAAGCTTCTCGCCTAAATTCAGAATAATTTGCAGAGAATCTCATCCATTTTCAAAATTCTAACTTTTCTGCCAAATACCTTAAAGCAAATGTATCAAACTTAATGCACAAATTCCACTGACATTCAGAATGGCAATAGCTAAGACATCTGTACTAATTTTCACATTTGCAATAAGGTACAAATTTAAGAGTACAACAACATCGAGCAAACTAATTTCATCATAGATGATCAGCAGCTTCAGATAAATAGAATATTTACAATTCAACAGATAAAACAACGAATTCAAAATTAAGAGCAAAATTTCAGGATCTAATGTGATACAAATAACTGGCAGTTTAAATAGGTCACCACTAACATTTATACTACTTGTTGTACTCCACAGAACAACAATACCATTAGAAACATTATCTAAACTCATAACCTAATGTCAATAATGTTCGTCTATCAACTCTGGTAGGTAATAATGGCCCTACTTATCATTATTGTTGTGTTCAACATTGACATGCTCATGCTCATTGTACAGAACTTGAAAGTTAAAAATAATTATCAAACACCATTTGCTTAAACTTAAGATTATGCTGTAATCCTGAAGGGAAATATATGAATAATGGTAATCACAAAAAATAGTGGATTTTTAAACCTGATCAAGTCTTTGTTAGTTGTAACGGTCAATTTTTACTTTAATGTTGTGAACGATTTTCATAATTTTGTTGTCATAGATAGGTAATATAGTCGATTTTAAGACATATTACATGAATGACAATGTGCTCGCAAATGCGTAGTTTTCGAGTTATTTAAGTTTGAAGTTATATGAGCGGCGCTCCTGAATGGCCTTTATTGCGCAATTTCAGAGTTGAAACGGAAGCGAACCCCCTATTACAAACGTAAAGAGGTTAAGTCATGAGGGGTAGCCACAGTTCTTCTAGTGAAAATTATAAATGAAGGTTTCTAGTGACGTCCGTTTACATCCGCTCCAAGATGGCGGCCGCCATCTTGGGTACCGGGTGGCCGTCATTGGAGATGATGTAAATGGACGTCACTAGAAACCTTTATTTATAATTTTCACTAATTAGAAGAATTGTGGCTACCCCTCACGACCCAACCTCTTAACTTTTGTGATAGGGGGTTAGCTTCCGTTGTTAATTAAATTATGCTTGGCACGCTCGCTTCCCTGGCACGCACTAGCCAACTTCAAAGTTGAATAATTCAAAAATAATGCATTAGTGAGCAGAATGTCATTCATGTAAAACGTTTTTAAATGTGTTCCATTATTGATTATTGGTAACAAAATTATGAAAATCGTTGACAACATTAAAGCAAAAATAGACCGTTGTAATTTCCACTTAAAGAAAAAGTGTAACATGATTCAAAAATACTTCAAGATATTTTTTGCTAGCATCCGCATTTTCAATTACATTGTTCTTCTCATTATCAATCCCTATTTGATTTCAGCCAATGTTTAGCCCTGCATTCTCAAAATGACCTATTTCATTGTTGAATGAAATAACTGCTCATTTAGAATATTTACATAATTAACTCACTTTTAACACCTGCAAAAAAAAAGAAATGAACTCTTGAGGCATTCTTGCACACCAACCACTTACCTAGAAGTATAATGCTGATTGGTGGTTCCCAAAAACCTGAATACACTCACGAAGTTTATTAATCACGATTGTTTTTTAAAGGTCTACATAATTAATGCAAAATTTAAGCTATATCTACCTTCAGCTTGTCTAGGATCTGTAAATCAAAAGACATTAAAATTAGATGGATCTTTTTTATAGAACATATTAAATAAATTTAACACTTTAACATGAAATATAATTCTATTCAATTATATTGAAACTTTTATAATTTAACAAACAATAAATAAATTTTAATAAACTGGAAGGAACTGCAATAAAAACGCCTGCAAAACAAGTTGTTTGATACATTTTTCTGTGAATATCATTCATGAGCAATGCTAAAAAATTACAAAACCAAAATTTTTTCATTTACCACATTATCATCCATGTAAAACATGTCGACATTGTTGGAAATGAATGCTAAATTTGATTGGTAACAGGCTACTTGCGTTTTCACTAAACTGCAAGACCTAGCACTGAATTTCATTGCTTTACATTATGATACCACCACGAAAACAGCTAAAAACTATATCTTATATATATCTCCTGCCAAAATTGGCCACAATCATCATTTAAAGTCAACATAACAGCTGCGACACTTGTCAACACTGTCCGCCATCTTTGTTCTTCGTAGTTCATTTGGTGACTGAAAACCTCCGACGACCTTTCACGAAATGACGAGCATCCATTCATCAAATGATGATCGAACGGGCCTTCCAGCGTTCATTTGACATACGGAGTTCATTTGACGAACGGACGTTAGGCTAGTGTGGCCCCGGCAAATTACCCAGCGCGGGTAAGACGCTCAGCCAAAGTGAGGGTAGGAGCTGGAACCCCAACTTTGGGGTCCTAGCTTCAATCCTTCCACATTCATTGTTCCATTGCATCCATGTACCCTGGTTCTTCAGGTAAAAATTACGAGTTTCAGCTATATTGGCCTCAATCTTTGTTCATATGGTGATTGAATTCATATGTTGACTGGTAAAAAGAAGCAAATGTTGTGATAAGTGTTAGAATGTCCATAACAGCTCCTTTTCGGGTGGCTCATGCTAAACAGTAGTTATCGACATTTATGTAATACTATATTGCTGTGTAACGAATGGGGGTGAAGTTCTGGAGAATTGTTGTGGCCCGACGAAAGGAGGGCGTACTTTAATGTGTTATGCCAGTTATTGTTGAAGTCGGACATGAGTTCTGTTTTTTGCTGAAACGTGTATTGTATTGAATTGCATCGTACTTGACTGAGTAAGATGGAATATGCGAACAATAACGTCGTAATTGAAGTAATCTGTATAGATAGCGGAGAAAGATGGAAGACACTCATGACCTCAGTGTATCACCGTACAACAACACAGCAACTTTGGTAGAAATGCCAAAGCGACAACTAAATAGTCTATGACCGAAGTTGTTGTTAAGTGAGATTATTATTATTATTATTATTCATTTATATATATATATATAAAACCGGAGCTAATGGCATATTATAGGATGTGTGCCGTATATGTCTGTACCCATATATATATCTGTATATTTATTAATTAAAGGACGTAGTGTTCACTATAAAATTGCTACAATAATGTATTCATCGAACCCCTCAGGGGGATACAGGTATTGTATCTATGGAAATTAGCGCTCCCAGGGGGGACTATGTGAGGGCCTGAGCTAAAGGTTAGGTAGGCTTCCTTTTGTTGTAATAAAATAGGTTTTTGTTTTGTTACGGACCATCTTTTTTCGGTCCACTGCTGTCCTGTTTTTGAGCACCTACTACTTTCTTCTTCAACTTTTTTCTTGTTTCTTGAACTTCTTTCCTAGCTTACTGTTTCTGTGCACCTTGTGCATAGATTCCGCGTTCCCTCAACTCCATACTAAATGGTGCCTTCCTCTTTCCTCTCTTGGAACATCTTTGTCGTGGTTAAGGGAGGCTAAAACTTTCTTATATAATAATAATAATGTATTCATCGAATAAATATGGATGTAAGGCTACTTTTCCATGTAATTGCATGTTTTACTGTATTGAGGGATTTTCACTGGGAAAAGTGTAGCTACTGGAATGACTACAGCAATACTGCCAATATTCCTGGAGTTACTCAAAGCTATACTTTTAGTTCAACAATGCTCGTTATTCAAATTTTCAACTATTTAGACGTTGATCATGTACAGAGCAATTCGAAAATTAAATAATCTAAGCTAACACGTTCTTTATAACGCAATAAGATGTAGCGGTGATTATTCAAAAATCGTCTGAACAAATCGGTAGGTAAGAGAAAGACAGCACAGCAGATTATGAAAGAGGTGCAAGAAAAAGATTTGTGCGGAAGATTTGTACTTCATGAGCCAATTCTTATAATTTATAATTTGAATTTATACGATGCCCGTAATATATTTATGTATATAAATAGTCCGAAATAAATGTGCATTAAAGATGATGGACATCATGAAAAACTAATCCTGCTTCCTATGCATGTCGTTCAACAAGTATTATAAAAGAATTGAAGACTTTCTAGAAGCGGAAAGCATTGTTTGCCAGACTAATTTCATCCTGTGGTTTATTTACGTTGACGAACTATGAACTCGGTGTTTCTTTCTGAAAATATAAAGTAACATCATGAGGACTTTCATTTGATTTATCCTTTAAACACTCGAAAAAAAAACATCTGAATTTTAGAATTACAATGAGTATGCAAGTCCTAAACGGAGCTTTGGATTGATAAATATGAAGGTTTTGCTCAGTATGCACACAAATTTTAATTATTACATGGCTATTAAGCATTGCATACAAGATCATCAAAGTTATTCAGTATCATAGTTTCCAGACTATTTAAATATTTTTCACTACGTATGTGCGGAAACCCGGCAGTTCCTGCCATGGTGCAATCGTACGTACGACAGCCAGTGCATCGCTGCCGCGAGTGTGGTGTGGGTCACGTGGTATGGGTGTGGCAACGTCATCAGGTCAAACGTCTCCTATTGGCTGGCTTGTCTAACGGTTGCGAGCAGCTGTCCCCTTTGAAGTGGACCTACCTGTCTTGTGTATATCGTGGCAGAGTGACTGCGCTTTTCTGAGTTTCTGACAGAGACACGACTCACAGACTATCACTGCCTATATTGTCTGTGTCTGAAACTGATATTTCTGTATACCGCCGTGGTATACCGCACGATATAGAGAAGGTATACAACAATGCTACATACTGTCACCGATATTAACGGAAAGGCAACTTAAACCGTGGCACTTCTGTACCTGTGAAACAGCTAGTTGGGCGATGCAAGTCCAATTCACAAATTTATACGACTTCACAACTTTCCGAGTTATATTTTGATCTTCCTTTTTCACTTCTGTAGCTGTAGGACGACTGGCTAAGCAATGCAATGTTTATTGTACATTTGGTCGACTGCATTTCTCAAGTTTTGTTACGATCAGATTTTTTCTGTAGGACTATTTTACCGGTAAAAACTCGGCGGATCATTTTTTGAAACAACTTACGTGTTAAGCTTTTGCTTATTTGTCTATGAGTGAAAGAATATCTAGTATAGACAGCAAAGCTGCTCGTTTAAAATGAAACAAGATGTCCAGCACGGAGTGTATATTGATGAATTTCTGTTCGATAGTTCAACTGTGGTTACGAACTTTTTTCATTATTTTGTCTGACGTTTGCTAAATTCTGTAGTCAAAGGAAAGATTAAAATAAATCAACTGTACTGAGGTACATCTATTAATGGAAACTCAAGTGAAAACGAATACCGTATGTTCACTTCATGAAATAAAATGCATTAATTTCAAATGACTCCATACGTGATGTGGGTATTTGCAGAAAATTTAAACCAAGATCTTGGGAAAAAACAAGCGTGGCTGCTTCTCTCCTGATTCGCCGGTGCGCAGCAAATAGAAGCCTGACCTTGAGTCACAGCTTGTGTTTACAAGGAAGGGTTCATAGTAAACAACGGAGGGCGTTGGGGACAACTCATGGTGGATACACGGTGTTTGAAATGTAGCTCCCTATTTCAGAAATTTATGATTTTTTAATGCGGTTATTTTTTGTTCAGGTGTTTAATAAATACTCCTTAATATATGGCAATTTAATTGTTCTTGTTTTCTTCCTATTCGTATTCAAATTCGAAGGATGTCGTGACGTCTAACAGTAACCGTGCGTGGCCAGCATACAGTATATGTACGTGCCCAAGTATGATCTTGCAAACATATTCTATTCATGCATGTGGTGTTGTAGAAACTCATTTACATAAATCAACACCTGGCATTTACAGAACTAAATTATCTTACCTAAATATACCCTTTGTGAGTTTATTTGCTTAGTGTCCGCTTCTTCCGTCTCTCTGTGACGCTCATGAGGACGCTCAATGACCGTCTCTGCGATACGAGTTTCGCCAGTGCACAGGTACAAGAATATTTTAGTCGCGAGTGCTATGAGGATGAATATATTTGTTTGTCATCCACAGCTGGAAAGAAATTGCACGGTACAAGTAAAATATAGAATCTCGTCATTTTTGACGGGCGTGTACACTATTCAACAATGACTGCAGAGCTCCACCAATTCGAAGTTCGGTCTGCATTTTTTAGGGACACAGTGTACAGTAGCTCGAAAACGTGCGCTGTTGGTTACAAGACATATTCTGTTTTTCATATTCTGTTGGTTGCAGGACATATTCTGTTCTCATATTTTGTTGGTTGCAGGACATATTCTGTTGGTTACAAGACATATTCTGTTTTTCATATTCTGTTGGTTGCAGGACATATTCTGTTCTCACATTTTGTTGGTTGCAGGACATATTCTGTTGGTTACAAGACATATTCTGTTTTTCATATTCTGTTGGTTGCAGGACATATTCTGTTGGTTACAAGACATATTCTGTTTTTCATATTCTGTTGGTTGCAGGACATATTCTGTTCTCACATTTTGTTGGTTGCAGGACATATTCTGTTGGTTACAAGACATATTCTGTTTTTCATATTCTGTTGGTTGCAGGACATATTCTGTTGGTTACAAGACATATTCTGTTCTCATATTCTGTTGGTTGCAGGACATATTCTGTTCTCACATTCTGTTGGTTGCAGGACATATTCTGTTCTCATATTCTGTTGGTTGCAGGACATATTCTGTTCTCATATTTTGTTGGTTGCAGGACATATTCTGTTCTCACATTCTGTTGGTTGCAGGACATATTCTGTTCTCATATTCTGTTGGTTGCAGGACATATTCTGTTCTCATATTCTGTTGGTTGCAGGACATATTCTGTTCTCATATTCTGTTGGTTGCAGGACATATTCTGTTCTCACATTCTGTTGGTTGCAGGACATATTCTGTTCTCATATTCTGTTGGTTGCAGGACATATTCTGTTCTCATATTTTGTTGGTTGCAGGACATATTCTGTTCTCACATTCTGTTGGTTGCAGGACATATTCTGTTCTCACATTCTGTTGGTTGCAGGACATATTCTGTTCTCATATTCTGTTGGTTGCAGGACATATTCTGTTCTCATATTTCGTTGGTTGCAGGACATATTCTGTTCTCACATTCTGTTGGTTGCAGGACATATTCTGTTCTCATATTCTGTTGGTTTCAGGACATATTCTGTTCTCATATTTTGTTGGTTGCAGGACATATTCTGTTCTCACATTCTGTTGGTTGCAGGACATATTCTGTTCTCATATTCTGTTGGTTGCAGGACATATTCTGTTCTCATATTCTGTTGGTTGCAGGACATATTCTGTTCTCATATTCTGTTGGTTGCAGGACATATTCTGTTCTCACATTCTGTTGGTTGCAGAACATATTCTGTTCTCATATTCTGTTGGTTGCAGGACATATTCTGTTCTCATATTTTGTTGGTTGCAGGACATATTCTGTTCTCACATTCTGTTGGTTGCAGGACATATTCTGTTCTCACATTCTGTTGGTTGCAGGACATATTCTGTTCTCATATTCTGTTGGTTGCAGGACATATTCTGTTCTCATATTTTGTTGGTTGCAGGACATATTCTGTTCTCACATTCTGTTGGTTGCAGGACATATTCTGTTCTCATATTTTGTTGGTTGCAGGACATATTCTGTTCTCACATTCTGTTGGTTGCAGGACATATTCTGTTCTCATATTCTGTTGGTTGCAGGACATATTCTGTTCTCATATTTTGTTGGTTGCAGGACATATTCTGTTCTCATATTCTGCTGGTTGCAGGACATATTCTGTTCTCATATTTTGTTGGTTGCAGGACATATTCTGTTCTCACATTCTGTTGGTTGCAGGACATATTCTGTTCTCATATTCTGTTGGTTGCAGGACATATTCTGTTCTCATATTCTGTTGGTTGCAGGACATATTCTGTTCTCATATTTTGTTGGTTGCAGGACATATTCTGTTCTCACATTCTGTTGGTTGCAGGACATATTCTGTTCTCATATTCTGTTGGTTGCAGGACATATTCTGTTCTCATATTTTGTTGGTTGCAGGACATATTCTGTTCTCACATTCTGTTGGTTGCAGGACATATTCTGTTCTCATATTCTGTTGGTTGCAGGACATATTCTGTTCTCACATTCTGTTGGTTGCAGGACATATTCTGTTCTCATATTCTGTTGGTTGCAGGACATATTCTGTTCTCATATTTTGATGGTTGCAGGACATATTCTGTTCTCACATTCTGTTGGTTGCAGGACATATTCTGTTCTCACATTCTGTTGGTTGCAGGACATATTCTGTTTCTCATATTTTGTTGGTTGCAGGACATATTCTGTTCTCACATTCTGTTGGTTGCAGGACATATTCTGTTCTCACATTCTGTTGGTTGCAGGACATATTCTGTTTCTCATATTCTGTTGGTTGCAGGACATATTCTGTTCTCATATTCTGTTGGTTGCAGGACATATTCTGTTCTCACATTCTGTTGGTTGCAGGACATATTCTGTTTCTCATATTCTGCTGGTTGCAGGACATATTCTGTTCTCATATTCTGTTGGTTGCAGGACATATTCTGTTCTCATATTTTGTTGGTTGCAGGACATATTCTGTTCTCATATTCTGTTGGTTGCAGGACATATTCTGTTCTCATATTCTGTTGGTTGCAGGACATATTCTGTTCTCATATTCTGTTGGTTGCAGGACATATTCTGTTCTCATATTTTGTTGGTTGCAGGACATATTCTGTTCTCATATTCTGTTGGTTGCAGGACATATTCTGTTCTCATATTCTGTTGGTTGCAGGACATATTCTGTTCTCATATTCTGTTGGTTGCAGGACATATTCTGTTCTCACATTCTGTTGGTTGCAGGACATATTCTGTTTCTCATATTCTGTTGGTTGCAGGACATATTCTGTTCTCATATTCTGTTGGTTGCAGGACATATTCTGTTCTCATATTTTGTTGGTTGCAGGACATATTCTGTTCTCATATTCTGTTGGTTGCAGGACATATTCTGTTCTCATATTCTGTTGGTTGCAGGACATATTCTGTTCTCACATTCTGTTGGTTGCAGGACATATTCTGTTCTCATATTCTGTTGGTTGCAGGACATATTCTGTTCTCATATTTTGTTGGTTGCAGGACATATTCTGTTCTCATATTCTGTTGGTTGCAGGATATATTCTGTTCTCAAATTCTGTTGGTTGCAGGTCATATTCTGTTCTCATATTCTGTTGGTTGCAGGACATATTCAGTTCTCATATTTTGTTGGTTGCAGGACATATTCTGTTCTCATATTCTGTTGGTTGCAGGACATATTCTGTTCTCACATTCTGTTGGTTGCAGGACATATTCTGTTCTCATATTCTGTTGGTTGCAGGACATATTCTGTTCTCATATTCTGTTTGTTGCAGGACATATTCTGTTCTCATATTCTGTTGGTTGCAGGACATATTCTGTTCTCATATTTTGTTGGTTGCAGGACATATTCTGTTCTCATATTCTGTTGGTTGCATGACATATTCTGTTCCTAATATTCTGCTGGTTAAAGAACATATTCTGTTCTCATATTCTGTTGGTTGCAGGACATATTCTGTTCTCACATTCTGTTGGTTGCAGGACATATTCTGTTTCTCATATTTTGTTGGTTGCAGGACATATTCTGTTCTCACATTCTGTTGGTTGCAGGACATATTCTGTTCTCACATTCTGTTGGTTGCAGGACATATTCTGTTTCTCATATTCTGTTGGTTGCAGGACATATTCTGTTCTCATATTCTGTTGGTTGCAGGACATATTCTGTTCTCACATTCTGTTGGTTGCAGGACATATTCTGTTTCTCATATTCTGCTGGTTGCAGGACATATTCTGTTCTCATATTCTGTTGGTTGCAGGACATATTCTGTTCTCATATTTTGTTGGTTGCAGGACATATTCTGTTCTCATATTCTGTTGGTTGCAGGACATATTCTGTTCTCATATTCTGTTGGTTGCAGGACATATTCTGTTCTCATATTCTGTTGGTTGCAGGACATATTCTGTTCTCATATTTTGTTGGTTGCAGGACATATTCTGTTCTCATATTCTGTTGGTTGCAGGACATATTCTGTTCTCATATTCTGTTGGTTGCAGGACATATTCTGTTCTCATATTCTGTTGGTTGCAGGACATATTCTGTTCTCACATTCTGTTGGTTGCAGGACATATTCTGTTTCTCATATTCTGTTGGTTGCAGGACATATTCTGTTCTCATATTCTGTTGGTTGCAGGACATATTCTGTTCTCATATTTTGTTGGTTGCAGGACATATTCTGTTCTCATATTCTGTTGGTTGCAGGACATATTCTGTTCTCATATTCTGTTGGTTGCAGGACATATTCTGTTCTCACATTCTGTTGGTTGCAGGACATATTCTGTTCTCATATTCTGTTGGTTGCAGGACATATTCTGTTCTCATATTTTGTTGGTTGCAGGACATATTCTGTTCTCATATTCTGTTGGTTGCAGGATATATTCTGTTCTCACATTCTGTTGGTTGCAGGTCATATTCTGTTCTCATATTCTGTTGGTTGCAGGACATATTCAGTTCTCATATTTTGTTGGTTGCAGGACATATTCTGTTCTCATATTCTGTTGGTTGCAGGACATATTCTGTTCTCACATTCTGTTGGTTGCAGGACATATTCTGTTCTCATATTCTGTTGGTTGCAGGACATATTCTGTTCTCATATTCTGTTTGTTGCAGGACATATTCTGTTCTCATATTCTGTTGGTTGCAGGACATATTCTGTTCTCATATTTTGTTGGTTGCAGGACATATTCTGTTCTCATATTCTGTTGGTTGCATGACATATTCTGTTCCTAATATTCTGCTGGTTAAAGAACATATTCTGTTCTCATATTCTGTTGGTTGCAGGACATATTCTGTTCTCATATTTTGTTGGTTGCAGGACATATTCTGTTCTCATATTTTTTGGTTGCAGGCCATATTCTGTTTCTCATATTTTGCTGGTTGCAGGACATATTCTGTTCTCATATTCTGTTGGTTGCAGGACATATTCTGTTCCTCATATTCTGCTGGTTGCCGGACATATTCTGTTCTCATATTCTGTTGGTTGCAGGACATATTCTGTTCCTCATATTCTGCTGGTTGCAGGACATATTCTGTTCTCATATTCTGTTGGTTGCAGGACATATTCTGTTTCTCATATTGAATGTTCTGGTGTTTGCGGGTATTTTCTTCCGCACTCTATCTGTATGAGTTTTCAAATTTTCATTTCTGTTTCTTTTCTGACAGACTCAGTCGGCATGACGTTACGTTAATTATTAACTAATGATTTTTAATTATTATGATATGAGTACGCTGCCACCACGAGGCTTAGAGCCTCGAAATTAAGGAGAGGAATTAATTAAGATGCGAGAACTAAACGTGACTCTTTTTGTAGGTAGCGATGGCTGAGGGCCGGCACGTGTTTCATATGCCCTTTTACGAGAGAGAGAGAGGGAAATATACGAGGCCACAGCTTTATACTTGTATTATGGAAAGGCAAGTAAGGATTGCAAGAGCACACGGGGTGACAACAACTTTTACAAATTCGGAGCGCCCGGACACATCAACTCTCCAGTATCTTTCGAGGGATTCCCCCGATAAACGCGACAACAGGTGTAACAATATTCAAATCCAGGACATTTGTCGAGCCCACGAACGTACAAGCCACCAAAAGGTCGAGCCAATTAAGCGTATAGCAGACGCGTTGAAATCAGGCGCCCTCACAATACAAACAATAATTTGCCGTTGATCGTGCCACGTTTAACCGAACACCTTCTCTAGGTTCAACCATTGAATGTACGGGCCTTTACTATCAACTCAATTTTATAAGTATCAAAACCGGCTGTTCGTCTCACCCCTCAACCGAACCTTAGTACGTCCGTTCACGACCACGGCTCTCTATCCAGTCTATGTCCTTTCCCGACTACCGCTCCGCAACAAGTCACCTCTACTCGTCCTACTCCATCCTGCTCGGACAATGCTCACCCCTCCCGAAGGGGAGGGGGGGGTCACTGCACGAGCCGGGCAGCAACGGGGCGAGAAGGTTCTGAGCTTCGCCTCCCTCCACCCAACCGGGGTACGGCTGGGGGAGAGGGGTCGGGTCTCATGCCCCTGCCCGCCTCCCGTTACGGCAATTAAACAATGGTCCGCGGGACGGCGAGTCTAAACTCAGCGCTCTGCGCCGTCGGTATGAGGTTCCCACATTTTATAGCGCTGTGGTTGCCTAGGCCAGCGTATCCACTTATTGGATTTAATATGGGGAAGATTTCTCTTCTGAGAACGTCCCCGACATATATTTCCCAAGACCATAGCACGAAAGCCGGCTATAAATTTACGACCCGTATCAATTCAGAGATGCTGTCTTCCCGGGCATGCTATTCTGCTCGCTCGGCAATATGTGAGACAGGGGAGGAATCTGACTTCATACACCATTCTGCTTGTTGCAGGACATATTCTGTTCTCATATTCTGTTGGTTGCTTGACATATTCTGTTTCTCATTTTCTGCTGGTTGTTGGACATATTCTGTTCTCATGTTTTGTTGGTTGCAGGACATATTCTGTTCTCATATTCTGTTGGTTGCAGGACATATTCTGTTTCTCATATTCTGCTGGTTGCAGGACATATTCTGTTGGTTGCAGGACATATTCTGTTCTCATATTCTGTTGGTTGCAGGACATATTCTGTTCCCATATTCTGTTGGTTGCAGGACATATTCTGTTGGTTGCAGGACATATTCTGTTTCTCATATTCTGCTGGTTGCAGGACATATTCTGTTGGTTGCAGGACATATTCTGTTTCTCATATTCTGCTGGTTGCAGGACATATTCTGTTCTCATATTCTGTTGGTTGCAGGACATATTCTGTTCTCATATTCTGTTTGTTGCTGGACATATTCTATTGGTTGCAGGACATATTCTGTTCTCATATTCTGTTGGTTGCAGGACATATTCTGTTCTCATATTCTGTTGGTTGCAGGATATATTCTGTTCTCATATTCTGTTGGTTGCAGGACATATTCTGTTCTCATATTCTGTTGGTTGCAGGACATATTCTGTTCTCATATTCTGTTGGTTGCAGGACATATTCTGTTCTCATATTCTGTTGGTTGCAGGACATATTCTGTTCTCATATTCTTTTGGTTGCAGGACATTCTGTTTCTCATATTCTGTTGTGGTGATCATGTCGCCCATTGCTCGAAAGAAAAGAAAATTAAAATTAAAATTAAGATCGTTACTTGATATACTGTACATCCATGGGTATCACAATACCCCTGTCAATAATCGAAACAAGTGATTGTGGGAAAAGCATGAACAAATGTAATACTGTAGAACAAATACAGCCCCATCTCGAGGTCAAACTCACGGTCTTCAGTATACCGTGCCCTAATACACGGTATTCAGTATACCGTGACCAAGTACGCGGTACACAGTATACTACGGTCAAAGTCGAGAAGTCTGTTGCATCAGCGCGCTATGGGAGTGTCATGGCTGTGAGGCTTCTGGGTGCCATCATACGGCAACATTGCAAACGCAGCATCTCTTCAGTTACTCCCAAAATATTGGCTTAAAATTTTCCCTGCAATGCAAGAATAGAGAGATAGTTCTTCTTTAGAGAGACATATTTACCTACAGAATGGAAAAACTCAGAACATCTCACAGAATTATGCCGTTTTAAACGCGGTGACTGCCTTTTGGGGCATAAGAGTACCCCTAGGTAAATTGTTCATTAACGTATCGGTTTGAATTAATAGCATTTAAACAATTTCAATATCTTTTTAGAAGAGATTTAAGTATACGAAATAAAATTTCACACTTCTTAAGCAAGACATAATTTTTTTCGTGCAGGAAAGTCGTTTTTTAAAGTCTGCTACTTACAACGTTGCCTAACATGAGACTGCGGGACGCAGAAGAAACAGAATTGGAAAATTGACCTTTCTGCTCAACTTACTGCTCAGCGGACGTTAATGCTGTACAGTACAGCGGACGTTACTGTATTAGGCTAGACTTAAACATACGGTCACTTGGTGCGATGACTTGCAACACGTAAATGTTGCAAGTCATTGCAACGCTTCCATCCTTTACAAGTAATGCGCTAAATGTAGGTGCACAATAATATTTACCTCGAACGATAAAATTCCCTTAGAAAAAAGTCGCAGAATGGTTGAAATATTTTTCATTTACTTTGGTACGTAAATGAGCAATTTACCAAGTGGGACATATTTGTCGTCTATCCTTTATCGTCTTGGCACGCTTGTACCGAAATATAAGCCAATAAGTTCGATTTTATTTCAAGAAATGCTTCGAAATTCAGAGTCCAGGAGTTCAGTTCTAAACAAAATTATAGCTATCATTGGATCGATCAATTGTGGCCCAGGGTGGATATGGAAAGCAATGAGTATACAAACCGGACCATAAGGTACTGCGCGATCGATGGTTTGGTTTAAGCTTCTACAACCATGCTGTAAGTTATAGGAATGATCGATTGGTAAGTAGGATATTCACGATTGGTTCGGGAAATATTTACAATTGGTTAGTGAAATATTCACGATTAGGATGTGAAATATTCAAGATTGGTAAGTTAAATATTCACAATTGGTAAGTGGAATATTCACAATTGGGATTTGAAACATTCAAGATAAGTAAGTAAATATTCACGATCGGTAAGTGAAATATTCACGATTCATAAGTGAAATATTCACAATTGGTAAGTTAAATATTCACAATTGGGATGTGAAATATTCAAGGTTAGTAAGTTAAATATTCACGATCGGTAAGTGAAATATTCACGATTGGTGAATGAAATATTCACGATTGGTGAGTGAAATATTCATTTTAATCAAACTGAATATCTTTTTTCCAAGTAGCTGGACTATCACAGCAATAATTCCAGGAATGAGCATTTAAGGCAAGCTAGCCTATATTATAAATATCGACAGAGTAAAGATCACTCCGGAATGATGTCAAATAAGGATTTACTTTAATTTCAGTTTCAATCCATACGTAGCTGAGCATCTTTGGATCTCAGTGTAGTTATTGCAAGCATCGTGCTCTGTTAATTTAAGATTATTCAGAGTAGTTTTTAGAATGACTAGTGTTCAATTTTCTTATTGGTCAAAGTTATGCCATTTTGCTAGCTCATCCGCAGACAAATGGTGTTAAACTGAACTTTAAAGACAAAAGTCAAATTTTCATCATAAGACCATTTTGTGGTCCCACTTCAAACTGGTGATTTACTACCAACTAACCAGCCGTCTCAGCCTATGACTACATAATGCACCTTGCATATCAGAGATGTAACGGTAATTCTTTTGTTGAAAATCTGAATATCGATTTACTCAGTTTATCAACCAGTAATTTTTGTGTTATGAGGCTGCTTGCGATTTCATTGAAATAAATACTTAATGAATAAAACCAAATGACGCTAGTTTCTCAAGGAAAACCAAGGAAATTGAAGTTTGCTAACACCTTAACCCTTAAAAGTCGCACATGTTTGTCGGCGTGCAAAACTCACGGTACGGCAGCAAAGTAAAGAAGATTTCTTGCTCACGAGGGTGCTATGCACAGTTAGTGTACTAGTGGTTAAACCAGGGTTATAATAATATTATAATTCACTATATACTAATACATATTTATTGCCTGATTGATTGTATCTGTGATACGAGTTTCACTAGTGCACAAGTACAAGAATATTTTAATCGCAGGTACCATTAGGATGGATATATTTGTTGGTCATCTACATATGCAAGATTTATTCATGGAAAATATCGAATTCTAGCATTTTTGACGGGCCGTGTGCGATGGTAATAATAATTTACCATTCTTTTTTTCTGGTGAAGTGCCCGAAGCGCCACCTCCGTTTGGAGCATAGTTCGTTAGGGCCTGGCTACAACAAAGCGTTCCCTCGTTACTTCGCGGTTCAGTTTTTACGGGTTTTTCAATTTTCATTATATAAATTCATCAGCATAGTCATTGAACTTTTGAATCAACTTTTTTCGTGTTGAGAACGGTAACAATTTTTTTCATTTTGAGTGTTGTTGTACTGTACTACTGGAACTACTTAACCTACCGATTTCATATTGTTTTGCAGTAGACACAGTTGTTAATAGAGTAAAAGTGGGCTATTTACGTACAGGGTGGGTGCAAAAATTTCAGCTACACGTTAAATGATCAAATAAATATAGTGTCTGTGCTTTGCAGAAATTCAATTATTGCGGCCGGTCTTGGAGCCTATCTCTTGAGTTGAACGAAGGTTCCCTGTATTGACACTGAAAGCTCGTTCATACCATGTCCATTTCCGACACTTATGCTGAACTATACTGCTCTACTACCTATGCTGAACTATACTGCATCGATATATTGAACAATTGTTAGAAATTATTTCTACGAAATTTTGTCTTTATTTTCCCCGGTTTATCAACCTCACGATTTTATTTTTATCGCTCATAGAATTAGCAGACCATATTGTACCTCATTTTACCAGTTTACGTCTCTCAGTATTCATTAGCCGATTACTGGATTCGCTGCTACCACGCGGATAGCGGGATACATGTAATTTCAGTAGGTAGGTGGAGATACTTCGATATAAATTTTGGTAACGTTATTTAAACAGACCATGCTTTCAGATAACAATTATTCTTCATTTTAAACGATCATCTCTGTTTACCTTACAGCAAGTGAGTTATTAAGACACTCAGGAAAAGATAGAGATATTTTTTAAATAAAAGATCGAGTACGTGAAGATATTTTAATAAATATTTTGGTAGCATCATTTCAGCAGAACATACCTTCCGATAATAATTATTAATCTTTTTGAACGATAATCTCCGCTTAGCGAATTACAATTAGGTAATTAAGACACTCAGAAAAAGATCGAAAGATTTATTACAAAGAGAAGCTCCCAACACACGCAGGCTTGCAGGAGAATCGCAGTAAGGAATACACTGTTGTCTCCCAATACACTCGGTGATTGAACTTAAATGCTCAAGACGCTGAATGCATTTCACGTGTATCAAGGAACAACAGAGATAATAATAATAATTTTAGGGTTGAGTTTCCACCAGGTCACCAGCAATTTGCAACTAGAAAACAGTGATGTGCGAGTTGCTGGTGAAGATCTCTATATTGTCGACTGCACACAAGTTGATGTAGAAAAATCCTCGCTGTCTAAAATTCCCAGAATTTTGTTATTATTGCGGACATCTTCGGTTTACTGCCCTTTTTTCAGCACTTATGACAATCTTCTTAAACTTTTATCTTTTTTCAATAACCATTGGCTTAACTTACTGTTTCTATTCACATAGGATCTTGTATGGAACACACCTACCTTGTGCATAGATTCGACTTTCCCGAAACTCCACATGAAATATTGCCTTCCTCCTCCTTTCTTTCATACACCATTGGTGTGATTAGAGAGGTTTATGCTAACTAATCTAATCTTACCTAATCTAATCATACAGATAATCATTGGTTACAGAAACAGTAATCAATCTAACAATTTTTTGTGGATATTGTGTTTGCAGCCTTCTAAAACTCTTACAGAGTTATTTCATTAACATGCAGTAGTAGTAATGGGTTCAATGAAAAATAGTGGCTATAATATTAAGAAAAAGCATTTTCCCCGCCGTTATTAATGGTTTTTCAGGGGATAGGTTCATTTAAAGTACGAGGATAGTAACAAGTATCAGTTGTAGCGTGAAAGTTATCACAGATAATTGAAGGCATTCGAGATCCTTCTACTGCCATTTCTGAACGCAAACTCAACTCAATGAGCCATTTCTGAACCCTCGTAACCTTCATCAAGAAAGACCCCCTCATGCATAAATGGACCCCCATATCACCCCTCGTTGTCCCCATCATGACGGACCCTCTCACACCTGAAGCTCATTCCCTCTCATTCCTAAAAAGCAGCACCAGCTCCCCAAAGCCCCCATCATGGACCCCTCATTCTTTAAGACCCCATCAGCCCCCTTCAAGGACCCCCTCAGCCCCCATCACGGGCCCCTCATTCCTTGAGTCCCACCAGCTCAGCAGACACCCGCCACAGCTGCTCAGCTGCTGCGTCGTCCGTGGCCTCTGGAGTTGGCTTCAGAGGGGCGCAGTCGCTGCAAGAACCAAATTTGATTAGCTTTACATCACTTTGATTCACTTCTATACTACTATGAAAACTTTTATTCAAATATGAAGCTATTTTAAAAAAATACACAAGTTATCAGAAATCTTAGTGAGCTGCTCCATCTCCGTAGTGCACACGCGAAACGAAACATTTTACAACAACCGTAAGTATTTCTAAACATGGTGCCTAAATTTTGTGTGAAACACGGAAACTCTTTCACGGAAACTCTAATCCTGAGCTAAACGAGTTCACAAACTGAATTATTGATTTAACGAACCTACGTTCAATTCAGGGCTTACAGGCTCAGATTTTAACAGAAATCAACGCCTCTCGCTCTGTCTCATCTGTAACCACACTTACATAACAAAAATTGGCAAATTACAACACGAAGCGCGTTTGTCGCTTTATGAGTTGTGACTACAAAGCCACCGAACTTTCTGGATTTCATCGTAACGTACTAGTTTTTTCGCTTTCACTTTTCACCCAACAAACGCTTTTAATTCTATGAAAGTAGAAGTTATTGTTCAGCCAGCTAATCTGCACAACCGTGAATTTCTCCTGCTTTTAAAAGTGCAATTACAACCGTAGATACTGACAGTTTCAGCCCTAGGCCGGGAGATGAATCTTTAAATTTTAATGCATGAGTGCCACATCTTCCGCAACTTTCTAATTGGCTTCACGAATTTCAAGAGTTCAGCTTCCGCATTTTGAAAGGCAAGAAATCTCAATTCATCATTTTCATTAAATCTCAATTCATTAATTTTCATTTATTTTAAATGGTCATTTTCCCAAGTTTTCCGTTTCTACAAAATTCAACGTCGGCGGATTCAAAACTCTCACAACTGTATACTGGATACTAGGCCACAATATTTCGTCAATTGTTGATTTCTGTTTTTATGCGACAATCGATCGATGGACATCCCATCGCATTGACCTAAATCGTTAATTTTAACCCCAACAAAAAAACTTGGACCAGCTAAGTTTAACGTTTCCGTCTTAGCTACAACAGGGATCATCACCTGAACTCCAATCAAACGTAACCGTAACCTCAACAGATGATGTAACATGAAAATTGAAAAAAATTGAACCTGCATGACAGCGTTCAAAAATGATCCAAATTACCGAAAGTCATCAAGATAAGTGTCATCAAGAAGGCTGGGTCCCACCAAATCAGAAACATCTAGATACAAGGGTTTTAATTAACCTAACAACCATCCAAGAAACTGGAAATGATCAGAATACGTCCATATTAATCATCCAATCATCCAAGAGACTGAACACGATCAGAATACTTTCGTATTAACCTAAGATTAATCTAAGAGACTGGTCACGATCAGAATACCTCCGTATTAATCACCCAAGAAACAGGGTACTATCAGAATACCTCCTTAATAATCATCCCAGAGACTGAAAAACTATCAGAATACCTCCTTATTAATCATCCCATAGACTGAACACTATCAAAGTCACTCTACATTAACACAAACAGAGTACATATGATGCCGAAGCTCATCTAACCTGAAGTACATGAAGGGATGCTGTACTGCTTCAGTGGCGCAGTAGATGGTGGTCTGGGCGCCCTCTGCTGTGGTCTTCAGAAGGAGGGGCGACAGCCAGTCGTTGACGAACGAGTTGACGAGATGTCGACTTAGCTTGCTGTACACCGCTCCCGGGTGCAGGGAAAACACCTGGATGTTTGTGTCTGGAGACAAATGAAGTATAACTGAACACCTGAATGGTCGTGCCTGGACACACAAGGAAAACATAACATAATGGTCAGCTAGCAGCATAATGAAAATCCCCCATTTTACGGCACACGGAAGCATATCACTACGCGATTAAAGCTAGAAAACGATAAACCTTCAAATTTAGAGGCCACTGGTCAACAGGTCAAAAATAGTAAGAAAATTAGATATCAATGCGAACGTCTGTTCCGTAACAAAACATGATTTACAAGCCACTAGTTAACAAGTAAACCATGGGAGAAAAATTTGACATCAATGCGTACGTTGGCTCTGTAACAAAACCTGAGTACCCAAGAAGCCTCACCTTTGAGGCGTTTGGCGAGTTGTCGCGTGAATAGGATGTTGGCGAGTTTGCTGTTGCCGTAAGCCTTCATTTTGTCGTACTCGGTCTCCTTGTACATGAACTTGTCAAAGTCGATTTTACCTCCTGAAAATTAAGGAACAAATGCTACAGTTGACTCGTGCAACTCAATTTTTAAAGCTTTTTTATGCGTAATGTACTGCGAAGCCAATGAAGTTAAGATTTTTGGCTATGTTAAATGTACAGTGAAAAAAAACGAGTAGCAATTAAGCGTTCCGATTTACATCCGTTGGCAACAAAGATAAGAAAGTTGGAAATTTTTTGTATTGCAAATAAGTTGTGAGCCCATCAACTGGGGAAATTACAGTGGACAATGAGATCGCACTCACACCAATGGTTCAAAACTGTTCGAACCATTCAAATTTTGTGGAGTTGAGAACACAACTCTCATTCTGGTTGAAAAAATAAGATCAGATTCTGGTGAGCCCTGGATTTGCATCAATGCTAAAGGTTCGCCCACCAAACTCACTCATTGGCTCACCGAAGAAATACGACCCAACGTTCAATTCTTTATTCCTATCACCAATAAAGCGAAGGCATCTCCCCTTACGTTATAAGGTGGATCCCTCCCCCCTGGACTCTTTCCGAAATAGCCATAATATATTGTATTTCTTGTTAAATTGGTTCCCCTCATATGTGTTCTAGGTGACATTCTTCCTGGATTTTATTTTTCGAAATTTTTTAGGAAGATTGTAAATCTGCACTCACTAATGTGTGCCAAAGAGGACAAATTGATGATGCGCCCCTCCTGCTCGTGCTGCAGCTGGGGCAGCAGGAGGTTGGTGAGCAGGAAGTGGCCCAGGTGGTTGGTGCCCATCTGCAGCTCGAAGCCTTCCTTCGTCTCCATGTACGGGCACATCATCACTCCTGCAACCACGAAAAATATCCATCTCTGAAACCGCAATGAATTTTTCTCCCGGATCCACCAAAAAAATCAATCCATCCCTGTAACCGCAACAAAGTTTCCTCCTTCTGGATCCATAAAAATTAATTCACCCCTAGAACCGCAATAAAGTTTTTTTCCTCTTGGACCCACACGAAATTGACTCACTTATGAAACCGTAACAAATTTTTTCCCTCCTGGAACCCTAAAAAACATGTATAATGGAACCGCAACAATTTTTCCTCATTCGGGATCCACGGGAAATTTATTCACTTGTGGAACTGCAAGAAATTTATTATTTTTGGATCCTCAAGAAAGTAATTCACTTCTGGAACTGCAAAAAAATTCCCTCCTGAAACCATAAAAAACATCCATCCCTTGAATCGCAACAAAAATTCCTCCTTCTGGATCCACCACCACTTTATTCGCTTGTGGAACCACAACAAATTTTTCCCCTCTTAGATCCACAGGATATATATTTATTCCTGAAATAAGAAGAGATGAGTTCGCTGCAGGAACCATTAGAGATTCAGTCACTCTTTTGCACCACAGCAGATTCATTCTTGGAAAAACAATGGATACTTGAAGTCCTGGAACCCCAATAAGTTCATTAATAAAACTACCCTAAAAATTTACCTATCAAAGAATTCTCAGAATTTTGAATATTTTTCTGAACCTTAATTTAGGTCTTACTGTGTTTAGTGCTGTGATCACCCTCATAATTAGTAGTTCATAGTATTGTATCAATAATAGAGCTATTAATGACCATAATTTCTACAAATTTAAAATTGAATACTTATTTGCAAAAGGAAATTTATAGAAGGATGGAAAAGTTGCTAGCTCAGAAAACAGCTAATCTCGTTCAGCAAATAATTATAAGAGCGTGAGTGACATGTATGATAAGAAGTGCGCACATTTATGCTGAATTGCGTTCTTCGTATGATCCTTCTGATATGGTCTTGCTCACTTGAACTCCTATTAAGTATCGTACTTCCACTACGCCTAGCATCAGCATGGAGCACCTTACTATTATTAATACGTTGACCGCAAGTGATTAAACTGAAGTTTAACCACTTGGAAGTACTCTTGACTGGCGCTCGTATCCGTCCGACGTTTGCAGCGGCTGTAACCTCTCACTATTCCTTAATCTGTGCCTCTCAGTAATATAGATCAAGTTAAATATTAAAAGTTAAGTAAGTCAAGTTAACTTTACAATAAAGGTCACGTTTAATTTTAGATAACATTACCTTCACTTAACTGAGCCAAACATTCTCGATTGTCGTATGAAAATCTGAGTAATGTGCTAACAACTCAAAATCATTCAAAGTCCCATTCAAATCATCATTCTAAACCCACGAGCAAGATGAGTATTCGTACCTATGTGTATTCATTTGAACCATATTTCCATCAATTGATTCACGCGTAAGAATAATTGAAGATCGTCTTTAACATTGGTGACATTGTCTTCGTAGGAATATCTTAGATACGTTAGGTTCATTTTCATGTGTTACACTATTATCTGTTTCGCTGAAGTGACTCTGTTACTATCTTTTAGGGAATAAATTAACGAAGTGTCTCAGACTTTCTTAATTTCCCGTATGGATGAAGTTGTAAGTTGTCGCTGACGTTAATGAAGTTGATAATGACAAATGCTACCTAATTAAAATTAACTTTCATGCGAATGAATATCTGAGTAAAATAGTGTGTCCCGTATGAGACTGGGGGCAGTCGTTTATTAAATAACAAAAGATAATAGTTCATGATTGAAATGATGAGGACATTGAAATCCTCATTCCGACTTTGAGGATATGATATTACATTTCATGATTTGATTTTAATTACGAATGACTTGTGACATGTGAATAATTAAAAAATATATGAAAGTGGAATAAAAAACGTCGACGACATTAATCAAATTGTCGCATACATACATCAATTCATTACGGAAATGTGACATATGTAGGACGTTTAGGACCTTGCTCTACAGTGGTGTCTAGCGATGGAATCACCAAAACGAAGGCTACAGAACAATGGTGTGTGGCATCGATGCAATCAAAATGAGACAAGACACAGATCAGCGTTGTTAATGAGGACGGGCTCTTTGATGCATTTCCTACTCTTCATACACAAAAATAGAAAGAATCAGACCTGCGTTGTTGATGAGGATGTGTACTTTGATGCCGTCCTTGATGACGCCCTCTGCGAAGCTCCTGACGGAGGCGAGGCTGGAGAGGTCGAGCTGGCGCACCTCAGAGCGTCCCCCCTCCCCCAGCAGCCGCCGCTGCGCCTCCCGCCCCGTGTTGGGGTCGCGGCAGGCCATGATCACGTGGGCACCTGGGGATGAGGCATGGGGAAGTGGGGAATTATGTGAGCCTCATCCCCATTGTGGTCAGGGAGCGCCCCTGAGCACCTGGTGAGCACCGAGCAGTGGGGTATCATTATACAGCAATCCTCCTTTATTGAGCTAACGCATGAGAGTATGTCCATAGTGAACCTTGAGGAACTTGCAAAACCCCTACAATCGTTTCGGAAGTCTATTGAGGGGTTAGTTTTTGTGAGGTAAGTCTTATCTTTCATTAATTAATTTTCTACCTATCTTTTTGAAACCAACCTCATGTACGAGTGTTTTAGGGTTTTATTCTTTATTCTCAATTCACCGTTCCATTTTTCATCATGATCACGTTCTATTTTTCTAGACATGCAACCAACCTCATGTACGAGTGTTTTAGGGTTTCATTCTTTATTCTCAATTCACCGTTCCATTGTTCAACATGATCACGTTCTATTTTTCTAGACATGCAACCAACCTCATGTACGAGTGTTTTAGGGTTTCATTCTTTATTCTCAATTCACCGTTCCATTGTTCAACATGATCACGTTCTATTTTTCTAGATACAGAGCTAAGCCGGAAGACCCTGAAATTTTGCACACTTGTGGTGTACCTGAACTTAAACTTCATAGAATTACTTCACTTCGGTGACAATCGCCTTAGCTGTACAGAAACCAAAAGTAAACCGTGAATGAATGCACAAATAAATAATCAAGCGAATAAATAAATGGGGGTTCAATTTCGTCCAGACCTCGTCTCTGCTATGCGGAAGCCAATGGTAGACCGCGAACCATCAATTAACACTTTGACCGCAACGTACACCACAAGTAGCCACGGAGAAGGTTTTAATAATGCTTCTGACCGACCAGTGACACAAGCTCAATTTTCATAAATGCTTGATTGAAGCTAAATGAAGGCATGATTCAGTTCATATTTGCTCTTTTTCAAAATTGTTTACTCTAAATGACTTTGAATTTGAGCAAAAAATTTACCTTCATTTTAACCGTTTGCAGTCAAAGTGTTGGCAAATAAATACGACCTGACCTCGTCTGAGCATGTCCCTGGCCGTCTCGAAGCCGATGCCTGCGTTTGCCCCTGTGATGATGACCGTCTTGCCCTCCAAGCTCTTGGTGCTAGAGCACAGCCCTCCTGCCATCCAGCGCCTCAACGCTATCGCCCCCAGCACCTTCACCGCCACACACTTCAGGCACCAGCCCAGGATGAAGTGATGCAACGCGAAAACTGTAATTAAAAACCCACAAACATGAAAGTATTTATCAAGGAGATGGAAACTTTGAAACCTGTTAGCTTGTTCCTCCAGATGCAGGGCCTCCTGTCACAGTCGTAAGAGAGCAAGATATCAGATTGTCATGAAAACGAACAGAACCGTTCCAAACACAGAAAAAGTAATAACCAATCAGTAATAAAACAACGAATTGCACGGACTGAACTCTTTTTCTCTCGAATTTGTCTGCAGCTCTATTTAATTATAAAAATTCTTTCGTATGTTTGTATTGAATGAAATATATTTTATTCTATCTCTCTCGCAAGCAGACAAAAGGATGAGAGGATGAGGAGTAATGCTGAAGAAATAAACTCTGTCAACTTTCATATATTGAGAGTGAGACTCTAGAGACTCAACCAGCGCGAGACTAAAATTCGAAGGCTTGTGTTATAGCCTAGGGCTTGTGTTCGAGGGCTTGTGTTTGAGGGCTTGTGTTTGAGGGCTTGTGTTTGAGGGCTTGTGTTTGAGGGCTTGTGTTTGAGGGCTTGTGTTTGAGGGCTTGTGTTCGAGGGCTTGTGTTCGAGGGCTTATGTTCGAGGGCTTGTGTTCGAGGGCTTGTGTTCGAGGGCTTGGGTTCCAGGGCTTGTGTTCGAGGGCTTGGGTTCGTGGGCTTGTGTTCGAGGGCTTGGGTTCCAGGGCTTGTGTTCGAGGGCTTGGGTTCGAGGGCTTGGGTTCGAGGGCTTGTGTTCGAGGGCTTGTGTTCGAGGGCTTGTGTTCGAGGGCTTGGGTTCCAGGGCTTGTGTTCGAGGGCTTGGGTTCGATTGCTAGGATTCGACGGCTCTGGTCTCAAGACCTGTTATCGGTCAAGCGCGAGTTAAGTAGTGTGCAGCAAATAACATTTTACGCGTTGCTGAAGTCGCTGACATGTTGGAATATTACCGGGTTGTATTTCTGGAGCCCCGCGCGTGCTCTTCCTCTCATCTGAACCTGCCTCACTCACCAGTAAAGTTCTGCAGTTGTTATTTGCGTGCTTTGATTATCCTCACAACTCGCACGAACCACAACAGCAACGCGCGCTATAGAAACTCAGTCAGCGCTACCAAGTCGTTCTTTGCTCGATGAAGTAAGCGCTGGGGGTAGAGGCTAACGTTGATTCAGCTGGCAATACTTCCTAAAATTGTAAACTCAAATTTTGTGACGTCAGTCTCTGGTGGCATCAACCTCCCCCCTAATAATATTCAGATCAAATCCCAAGATAGTGATACGCCACGAGATAAAGATACAGTCACTTAAAGATTCACTAGAAGGAACATTCAGTAACTGATTTTCCGTTTAGTTTAGAAACAAAGGAAAATATAATTATGATTCCTCTACACCTCCCTCCTATCGAACAATCGATTCCATGATGAGAGGTGGGGCATGAGTTCTGTAAGTAAACGCTTGTAGCCGAGTAAATAAATTTAAGGTGGTGCATGAAGCAATACAAAAAAATTTAGCAAAATAAATAAGGAATGTCAGAGATGGATAATACATTCTGTTCTATGCAAATTAGTAACTATAGCCGATGTGAGTGGGCTACTGATTGAAAGTAGAACGCCAAAATAACGAACGGGATTAATTTTAAGAGTGGGACATACACAGGTCACTGCTGGTATTTTGACAGAGGTATGTACGCTAAAACTGCAGCACGAAAATACCATGTATTTCCCAACAATCTGATGTTGAGCGAACTAAAAATCGACTGGTACTGTGATGATGGATGAACCAAAACGCACATTATATTAGAAAAAAGTCAAGCGTTCTAACCTTGGAACGGACCCTGAATGTCAGACAGGAGGCGAAGCTAGTGCTATCAATAGATAAGCCTCACAGATAGAAAGCTCGACGAGAGTAGCGGCATTGGCTCTTGTCTCTGACGACACCGCATTGATGAATATACTCCAGGTAACATGGACTCGTCGTGTGGTCCAAAAGTGTTATGAGTTGCATAAATTTTGTTTGAGTCATGCCAAATATCTGTTGTGTGTTGGTCCTTGCAAACTTTCCTTGATTCCTGCCTAATTTCTGCTGTATATTGGTCATGGTAAACTTTTTTTGATTTATGCATAATTTTTGTTGGTTCGCGCTTGTTAACAGTGGGTTTGATTTAAGTTGTGAGTAGCAGAATAGGGAAATCGATTTTACTGCTCGAACATATTTTCATCCTTCAAACGAAATATAAAATTACAATTGCACGATAACATTTCACCTCGTCTGATACCATTTCTTTTTTAAAAAGGTAAAACACTGATGAAATTTCATTCATTTATACATGTACGGGAATGAGAAAATTACCTATGTGGAACACAAATGGCCCCATTCACACGGAACGTGTTTTTCTTTTTGAACGAAGTAAAAATAATGGTAGCACAAAGTATTTTTAGATGACGTATCTCTTACTTGCTCCGAAGAACACAGAGAGGCTGTAGATCTCCTCCCTGAAGAAGAAATCCCACCCCTCGGTGAGCGTCGCCTTGCTCACCCAGTGCACGGTGAGTATGAACTTTAGTCGCTGCTGCCAGCTCACCATTCTTGCGGCGTTTCTGAAACTAAATACGATGAGTAAGTGAATGACGTTTAATGATTCGCTCGAGCTGAATGGAGCTTGTCAATCTTTGTGATTGATAAGGTACAAAAGAATCGATTATGTCCCTGACAAGGTAAGAAAAAAAAGAGTCAATCTTTGTCACTGACGAGAAAAAAAGAAAGGGTCAATCTTTGTTACTGCCAAGGTAAGAAAAAGGAACAATTATTTCACTGGTAGGGTAAGAAAAAAAGGGTCAATTATGTCACTGGTTAAGGGTCACAGGTTAGAAAGAAAGCGTCAATTAAAATAGGTTTGAAGTACAGTTAGCACTTGAACTGGCCGTTAGATCCATTCTTAGGAGCACCTTCCAGTGGTACTCCAGTCTTGTGCTCCACATTACCGACGAGGCTGAGTTAGACAATAATATTTCAAAGCGCTCTCGCACTTTCAAGTCATTTTTATCGAGAACTGTATTGGAAAAAACGTTCGCTCAAGGAGTCGTTATGAAACATATATTATAATGGAAGGACGCATTAAGAGTAAAATATTAATTTATTTCTCAAATATTGATAAGAAAACTGCAATAAATTTGTGCTTCTACGCAGACATATAACGAACAAAAATGTTATGCAATCACCGAAGCGAATATTATTGTTCTACACATTCGCCTTATTTCTCCGATTGTAAGCGGCTGATTTTATTATGTTGTAAACTGCAGAATGGTGAAATCGACTTGAATAAATTTTTATTCTTCCTAAGAAATAAGAAAAACACAATTGTACAATAGATTTAGCCTCGTATAACAATGAAGGCATCTACGGATGCTTTATTTCCAATCAAGCCTGATACATATCACCTTGTACATTGGATTTTCAAATGCCTTAGAACTAACGCCAGGACGCCATGACGCTTTCCCCCGGTCAAGACCGGTACCCATTTCAGACACCTGGGTAGAGTGAGGTATTGTGCTTGGAATTTTTCCCCTATACCCAACAGAGAAAATCGCCACTGCCAGCGCCGAGTTTCGAACCCGGGTCCCGGCCGCACGGCGGCGGAACCTATAGCACACGGCTATCGCGAGCACGTATGATAACAGTTATTTCTTAACGAGGTCACGAAGGAGATAAAATGTCATTCATTTTTACCGGTACGTGAATGAGCAATTCACCGTCTAGAAAACATGTGGCCAATACACGGGAACATGTGAATTAAAAACGAACACAAACTTTCTTGTATTAGCCTCTAACGTTGTGAAAATGATGGAAGCTTAAACGAAGTCACATTGAAACAATACCTATCAATGCTAAATAACAAAACGCTAAGTGTCTTCTTAAACTTATAAATTTATTAATATTTCCTTATATTTTTGTGCGTAACTTCTCCTATGTTTGTATTATGGGATTCTCATAGGACACCAATTTCATGCGTCTCTTTTTTACGCTGTTAGTGGATGCATAATGACCGTATCTGTGATACGAGTTTCACCAGTGCACAAGTACAAGAATATTTAATGGCGGGTACTGTTGGGGTAGATAGATTTGTTGGTCATCCACATCTAGAGGATTTGTCTAAAAAAATATCGTTCCCGTCATTTTGACGGGTCGTGCACACTAGCATAGTAATAACGTTTGGACCTCAAAAGTCATTTCAGCATATGAAACAAATGTCGGCTTAAGTACCCCTCAAATAATTCTAGTCCAATCCCCTGTTAAACTCCCGAGGGAACTTACGAAGCCCTTCAAGAAGCAACAAACATAAGCCACAGCCTGCGCAGCTCAGCGAGATGAATGACAACGGACGTGCCGATTACAACATCTGAGCACGGTAGGCGACGCAGCACAGGTACGTAATGCGCTTACCGCTATCCGAGATAGATGGAAATATTATTGTTATTTCATTGTTATTATTATTATTATAGTTAGTGTGAGACTAAAAGTTAGCTTTTTATGGTTGTTATATTAGATGATGTATGACTATAAGTTAGTGTATTATTGTTTGTATGTTATTAATTGGTATAAGATTATGAGTTATATTATTGTTATTATAACTATCGTTGTTAAAAGGTTATAAGTTTAAATATTATTGTTATTATTACATTAGTTAGTGTAACACTATAAGTTAGAATATTATTGTTATTATTAAGTTAGTTAATAAAGGACTATTAGTTAGTATACATATTATCGTTATTATTGTATTAATTGCCATGAGACTACAGTTAATATATTATTGTAATTATTAAATTAGTTAGTGTCAGACTATAAGCTAGTATATAATTGCTATTATTATATTAATGCCCGACTCTCAGTAAAGAAGGTGATTGTATGAGAGTGATGAGAAAGGGCCATTTAGTATGGACTGCATCAAATGAGGAATCTATTCACAAAGAGGGTTCTATCATGTAATACCAAACGCATAAAGACACCAAGTTAGAAAGAAAGATGAAGAAAAGACATAAAAAAATGGCGGAGAGGTCATGTAACTGAAAGAAGCCAGGTGGGCATAAATGATTAAAGTTGCGAAGGCCTATCTGTAGCTGAGGGAAGACAGACAAACAACACAAAACTCTGGAAGAAACTACCTTCAAATTATTTTATTGGGTTTAAATCCCATTAAAGAAAGAATTTAACACGTTGACCGTGATGGTTTGAACTGAAGTTCAATATTCAACTCAAGTTTGAAGTCAATTTAAGTTAGTGATTTTGAATAAAGTAGACATCAACTAAATTACACCTTCATTTTGCTTTGATTTAATATTTATAAAATGTAAAATAATATTTTAATCACCGGTACTATTGGGATGGATATATTTGTTTGTTATCCACGTCTGAAAAAGTTATTCAACGAAAATATTGAGTTCCGGCATTTTTGACGAGCCGTGGACGCTAGTAAGTGATAAAACGTGCTCTTTCAAGTACCTGCCACAAGGTCTCTCCTCTCAGGACTATAAGAACCTATCTATAATTTGTACTGTAGGTATTTTTTGTAAAGCGACCTATAGACGATCAATTTTATTGTCAATATAATTATCAATAATGAATATTGACAATTTAATTGATCGTCTTTGGGCTTGATTGACGACCGTCAAATAATTGACTTGGTGGGCAAAAAAAATTTCATCAATGTATTGAGTCAATGATATTGACTATTAAATTGATCGTCTATAGGCCGCTTTACACGAATTTCTATCCAGTACCAGCCGCAAGGCCTCTCTTCTGTTATTTTTGCTGTAGCTATTTTTCCCCACATCTCAGCTCTTTCAAGTACCTGCCGCGAGGTCTCTGTGCTCAATTGTTGTCTATTGAATTGCCGCTATTGGAAGAAGACGTCGACTGTTGTTCCCTTTCACTGAACACTTGTCGGCATTTAAATTAATTCGGCAAGTTTTGTTCTATTGTAGAAGTTCATTGAGGTTAGATTGAGCGAACGTGCGCTCAGAATTGGATAAAACTTGATCTGAGTTGGACAGAAGCTCAGTTCGATTGAATTCGTGCTTTTGTTTGAGAAAACTTGACTCATTTTAACTGTAGATCTTTAAATTTTCGTTTCAGTCCTCACTATTTTTGAATTGCTAGAATATGTTTTAAACTGGCCCAAAACCGGCTTATGCAACTAGAAAATCAAAGAATTATTGACCACTTTTTGTAACAAAAATCGGGCAAACTTTGTTATCCAGTACCGGAACCATGAGGAAATGACGTAATAATAATAATAATAATAATAATAATGAAGGCATCTACGGATGCTTTATTTCCAATCAAGCCTGATACATATCACCTTGTACATTGGATTTTCAAATGCCTTATAACTAACGCCAGGACGCCATGACGCTTTCCCCCGGTCAAGACCGGTACCCATTTCAGACACCTGGGTAGAGTGGGGTATTGTGCTTGGAATTTTTCTCCTATACCCAACAGAGAAAATCGCCACTGCCAGCGCCGAGTTTCGAACCCGGGTCCCGGCCGCACGGCGGCGGAACCTATAGCACACGGCTATCGCGAACACACTGAGTAATTGATTTGTGTTCATAACAATCAACTGTTTCTGGTAAAATTGAGACAACTTATCGGTTGAATAGTATTGGGCAAAAACTTAATGAAAACATATTAAAATTAATATGCTTTGGAGTCTGAATGTTGGATGAATCTTGGATTTTTGTGTAACAACACAAAACATCAATTCAACACTGATGGACCTAAACATAAGCCGATAGTGGCTCGACGTTGTTGCTTAAAGCAAAATTTAATTTAGGAAATTAGAACGCGGACTTGTTCACGGGAACCAAGAGGATGTTCAAGCAGCAACATTTTGACCGCAACGTGCACCACCGGTGGCCACGGAGATGATTTCCACATTGCTGCTGAGAGACTAGTGGTCACACACACAATTTTCATAAATACTTAATTAAAGCAAATTGAAGGCACGATCCAGTTGACATGTGGTATTTTCAAAATTGCTTGCTACAATTAACTTTAAATTTGAGTTGAAAATTGGACATCAGTTTAACCCACCGCAGTTAACGTTTTCAACTTGGGTCGGTTAACGGGTAAGGAGTCTTCATATCTAAAGTTTCAGCTTTACACCCACCAAGCAGAATGAAAGTTGACGCCTACAATAGCTGAAGAATGTACATTACAGGCACAGCATGCTCACTTATACCTAAATGAACATTCCTGAGGGTGGTAAATAAATATCATCGCGTTCTTAAAGACTCTGAATATGTCGAGTACCAATGCGCTCAACAAACAGAGGTAAATAGGAATAATTCCTTCGTCAATAAGCAGCTCAACACGCAGCCATAGAAGTGACAGTGCGCAACCTCCAGAACTTATATCTGTGGTCGCAAGCACACCAGAAATTTTTTCCATTGATGCAAGCCCGCTAAAAAACTTTTCTGTAGTCGCAAGCCTACTAAAATTTTTCTACTGGGGCAAGCCCACCAAAATTTTTTTCCTCAGATCACAAGTCCCCAAATTTTTTTCTGTAACCAGAAGCCTTCGTAAAAGTAGTTTCTATGACGAAAACCCCTCCAGAAAACTATTTTCGGGCACCATTTATACGGAATTTGTTTCTGTGACCACAACCTATCCAGAAATGTTCTCTGTGATCATAACTTTTCCACAAACTTTTTCTGTAGTGCCAACTTCTCCAGAAATATTTCTTCGGCGACAACTTTTACAGAATTTTTCCGAAGTCACAAGCTCACCAGAATTTTTTTCTGTGGTCACAACCTCTCTGACATGTTTTTCTGTACCGCTCGTGCTCCGTCAAGACAGAAAAAGTGAATTCCTTCACAATTTTGAAACTCAAAACTTACAATCAGTCTTCAACACAAGCATCGAACTTTTGCCGTATATATGATAAGTAATATAAATTTACTAGTGTACACGGCCGGTAAAAATGCCTGGATTTTATATTTTGCTCAAACAAATCTTGCAGATGTGGATGCCCAACAAATATATCCATCGCAACAGTACCCGCCATTAAAATATTCTTGTACTAGTGCACTGGTGAAACTCGTATCACAGATACGGACATTAAGCATCCTTAAAGTTACAGAGTGACGGAAGAAGCGGACATCAAACAAACTTATAAATAAATAAACACATCAAGGGTTTTATTAGGTAAGACTGTACATTTAATAATAACAGTTCTGACCTTTACTAGCGTCATACCCAAAGCGCCCGTACAACATTGACTACACTACGGTAAGCTCTTATCTGACTTGGTTGAGCTGCCACCTAGGCTCTTTCTAGCAAAATCCTCATGTGTTGGTTTTTTTGGTCAATACAAATGAAATTTGACCACGCAGAGCACTTAGTAAAGTGACTACTTTTTATGGGCATATTTTATCAGTCAATGCAAGAATTGAAGGATTTCGGACAGAAAAAGGCTAAATGCATCAATTGTGATGAAAAATGTTCAATAGGATATTTATTGAACAATCATTAACAAGGAAAATATCGAGTCTTCGGAAAACTTGCTCTATGTCTTAAATGGTTTGTTTTAAAATGAATTCAAGAAAAATCATGAAATTTTTTGTTCATAGAAAAAATAAGCGGTGTTGATAAAACCCAACGCATCACCGAACACCTGCGAAGCTTCGCAAGTAGACAAACAATTCAGTTACTTTTCATTCATTAATCAACATCTACTTATCCCAAGTATGTAACATTTAACCGTACCTATAAAATATTTCGTTCACAAGCTTCCAAGATTCTAAGGGATGATTGTCTGCAAACACACAACCTTACCTCACTACATCAGCTCTGACACTGACTAAACCGGGCCCCCGGGCGGCGGGCCCCGGCCCGCCCCCGACCCCGAGACGGTCTGTGTCTGAAGCTGATATTTCTGTACACCGTGACCAATATCAGCGAAAAGGCGACTGAACTTTTTGACCGCAACGTGCGCCACAGGTGGCCACGGAGGAGATTTTCATAATGCTGCTGACCGACCAGTAGTCACCTACTCAATTTTCATGAATACCTATTCAAAGCGAAATGAAGGCAAGATCCCGTTCGTGTTTGTTATTTTCGAAATAGCTTACTAGCATGTTTTGTGTTGAATACTGAACTCCAGTTTAACTTATTGCGGTCAAAGTGTTACACCGTGACACTTATGTACCTGTGTGACAACTACAGGTACTTGAACTTGAATTTGGATTAATTTGAAGTTGACCTGGATTAATTCGAACTTGACTTGGATTAATTTAAACTTGACTTGAATTAATTTGAACTTGACTTGAATTAATTTGGACTTGATTTGGATTAATTTGAACTTGACTTGGATTAATTTGAACTTGACTTGGATTAATTTGAAGTAAAAAAGGTGTAGTTGGGCGATGCAAGGTTTAATGCATAATTTTAAACGAATTCAGAATTTCAAGCTATATTTCGATCAGCCTTTTAAACTTCTGTAGCTGTAGGACAGCTCGCTTGGCTGAGCAAAGTCTAATGCATATTTTGTAGGACTTCATTTTCCGAGTTTTATTACGATCAGACTTTTTCCTTTTTCTGAAGGACTATTTGACCGGAAAAAACTTCATGAGTCATTCTTTGAAGCAACTCGTGTGTGTTAAACTTTTGTTTTATTTGTCTTTGAGCGAAAGAGTATCTAGTATAGACATCAAAGTTACTCATTTGATACAACAAGTCAAGCACGGGGAGTAATGTTGATGGATCTCAGTTCGAAAATTCATCTGTATTGAAACACATTTTGCCTGATGTTCCCCAGATTCTTAAGTTGAAAAAATAGCCTAAATAAATCACCTTTATTCTTATGCACAGCTATTAATGCGACTCAAGGGCGAAAAAATCTTCGTACATGAAATAAAATGCATTAATTTTAAATAAAAAGTTGCTCTCTGGCTTTTTTGTCTACCAGGTAAAGTCATTCACGTGTGCGCTGGCTCCCCTCAGGGGGATAAAATTATTGTATCTATTGGAATTAGCGCTTCCAGGGGGAAATGAGTGAGGGCCCGAGCTGAGAGTTAGGTAGGCCTTCTTTTTGTTGAAAAAAAAATTTTTTTCTAGTTATGTTAAGGACCACCTTTTTTGATTCACTGCTGTACTGTTTTTTCACCACCTACTACTTTCTTCTTCAATTTTGATCTTGTTTCATGAACTTCTTTCTCAACTTACTGTTTCTATGCCCTTTCGGCATACGAGTAGATTCCGCGTTCACTCAATTCCATACTAAATGGTGCCTTTCTTCTTCCTCTCTTTGGATCGCATTTGTTGCGGGTAGGGAGGCTTAAACTAACTAATAATCCAATCTAATCTGAACGCTGGCTTCCGCGATCTGAGCATTTTCGGAAAATTTTAGACCCAGGTCTTGGGGAAAAGCAAGCAAGCGATGCTCATCGAAGCGTTGCTCCCTGTTCGCCGGTGCGTGGCAAACAGAAGCCTAACTGTAAACGAGCGTGCCCGCGTATACAGGGTGTCTCAAAATAACGTAGTCCGAACTTTGAATTGATAAAGCTCCCCCTGTTCGCTCCGGGGTATGTTCTTGCAAACATGCTTTATTCATGCCACAGGTATTGCAGATACTGATTTACATAAAGAACAAGCTGGCTTTCAAGCAACTAAATTATCAACAATAACTGCAGAGCTCCGTCAATTCGAAGTTCGGTCTGTTTTTTTTTTTTTTTTTGACACCGTGTAGAGCAGCTCGAAAACACACGCCATGTAAGTGGGCTCATAACCTGGTACGAAAACATACATACAGGTTCTGAACTCGCGTTTGCTACGTAAATTAAATTTTATACTTCAGTGTATAATTTAGTAGCGTCATTTAATCAGACCATATCTTCAGAAATCAATTATCATTAATTATGAAGGATCACCTCTGTTTACCTTGCAGCATGATATTATAATATATAATTTGGTAGCGTCATTTAATAAGACCATGTCTTCAGAAAACAATTATCATTAATTATGAAGGATCACCTCTGTTTACCTTGCAGCAAGATATTATAATATATAATTTGGTAGCGTCATTTAATAAGACCATGTCTTCAGATAACAATAATTATCAATTTTCAAGGATCTTCTTTGTTTACCCTGCAGCAAGTAGGTAATTAAGACACTCAGGAAGAGACCGAAAGATTTATTTATGCAAGATCGAGTTTGTTTAAATATTTTAAAATATAATTCGGTAGCATTATTTAAACTGTTCATGTCTTCAGATAACAATTACTAATCATTTTGAACGATCATCTCTGTTTACCGTATGACAATTAGGTGATCAAGACACTCAGGAAAAATTGAGAGAGTTATTACGAAAAAAAACTAATAACATACTCTAGGGCACACAGGAGACTCGCAAATAGGAGTACACTGTTGTCTCTAAATACACTCGGAATATTTAAATTAAATGCACAGGACGCCGGATGCATTCCACATGTATCAAGGGACAACAGTGACGTGCGAGTTGCTGGTTTAGATCTCCATATTGTCGACTCCATAAAAGTTGATATCGAAGTGGCATCGCTGTTGAAAAGTCGCAATTTTTTTTATTGCCACGAAGAATCTTTTTTCGGCTTTCTACTGTTCTTTTTTCAACACTTTTGCTGAACTATTTCAACTTTTTATCTTTTTTCAAAATCTTTTAGCTTAACTTACTGTTTTTATTCACATAGGATCTTGTGTGGGAACACACCTTGAGCATAGATTCCAGGTTCCCTAAACTCTATACGAAATGTTGTCTTCCTCCTCCATTTTTTTGCACACCATTGTTGTGGTTAGAGAGGTCTAAACTAACTAATCTACTCCAACAGTTAATCATTGATTACAGAAACAGTAGTCAATCTAACAACTTTTAGTGTATATTGTGTTTGCTGCCCTATAAGACCCCTACAGCAGCGGTTCTCAAGGACCGAACACGAGGCCACGAAGCCACGTTCTCAAACTTTTTTCAACCAAGGACCATTTTCATTACACAAAAATAAGCTGAGGACCCCTCACATGTGTTCCCCTCAGAAATATATGTATATATAATTATATATATTGTATGCACTGTTTCATAATATCAACAGTCATGGAAAATTGTGAATAAATACTTTAACTGCATCCACTGTTAAATTTATTAGATTTTGTGGACCTCCTGTCAAAGTGCCACGGACCCAATTTTGAGAATCCCTGCTCTACAGAACCGAAAACGAGGTGAGATCGTGGACACTAAATAGATTGAGTCAGTGGCGCTTCAGCTGCATGATGAAATAAAACCTAGCTACCCTCGTGCGGAGTGTATTGGCTTGTCGCATTTCTTTCACAAACGAGTGAATCATCTACTGCACATGCTCTGGACTGCATCAGTTCCTCGTAGCACACATTATAACGAACCTCGCATGCTTAAAGCAGTATCAGCCCTCGTAGCGCTCATCATGATGGGCCCCATCATTCATGGAGCAGCACCAACCCTTGTAGCCTCCTACAGCTCAATCCTAACACTTTTTCCAAAAGCTCATTCCTAAAGACCCCATTCAGCCCTCTTCACGGTCCCCCTCATTCATAAAGACCCCTTAGCCCCCGTCACGGTCCCTCTCATTCCTAAAGACCCCTCAGCTCCCGTCACGGTCCCCCTCATTCCTAAAGACCCCTTAGCTCCCGTCACGGTCCCCCTCATTCCTAAAGGCCCCATTCAGCCTCTATCACGGACCCCCTCATTCCATAAGACCTTCAGCCCCCATCAAGGACCTCTCATTCCTAAAGACCCCCTCATCCCCCATCAAGGACCCCCTCAGCCCCCATCACGGACCCCTCATTCCTTGAGCCCCACCAGCTCAGCAGACAACCGCCACAGTTTCTCAGCTGCTGCGTCGTCGGTGGCCTCCAGCTTCGGCTTCACAGGAGCACAGTCGCTGCAAGAAGCAAATTTGACCATTTTCAAATGCATGAATCGCTGTGCAAGCATTAAGCAACGTGTTATTTCCAAAAATATTTTGAAAACATCCACACTAGTAATCAGAAATTGCGACCAGTAATATCCGGGTTACAAAAATGAAGCGTTAAGCTTTAAGAGAAGACGAAACAGTTCATTTGTAATAAAGGTGAAACAAAACACCACAATTCAATCCGCAGAGCTGAAACAGGTTCTCTTTTATCGTAGAAAATGGCAGCGACTGGTGGAATGAGTTGCAGGGGAAGTGTTTCCAATATTGCCACAGAAGTCACTGAACTTATTCGGGCCCACAGTTACCTATACTCGTATACTCAAATTTGACCATTGTACTAGACTTACGAAACATTCTACCTCTGTATCACCTGTGGTAAATAAATTGTTTAAATTATTTAAAGTTAATGAGCTCGCAGTTCACTTGCTCCCTGAAGTTGCAAAATTGGAGTATAATCAATCGTATTCTCAGCGTTGTTCCTCCGTATCTTCTACCTTCACGAATTGCATAGGAAAACTTTAGCAAGCAATTCAAAGGTCAAATAATATCATAATTATATCCGATTATCGATGGGTATTTGTCGTTACCGGGTCTACAGTTACTGTCTTGACGTATAGGTAGGAAATTCATGAGTATGTTAGGATACGTTCAGAGAAATTAGGTCAGTTTAGACTGGGTTAAAACATGCAAGATAAATTCCATTACGTCAGGATAGGTTGCAGGTTAAGCCAGATTGAAGTATGTTCGGTTATCTAACTTAAAAAATGACCACAAATAATTTCACGTATTCGACTTCTGCTAATATCTCAGCGAATGTGAAGAATAAAGCGATGACATATCAAACCCAATGTCGAGCCAACTATTCCCAAGAACTCATTCAGTCCATTTCTCCGTGGGGTATAAGGGGAAAGCTCTAAACACAATCCCTCACTCTACCCAGGTGTCTGGAGTGGGTACCGGTCTTGACCGGGGGAAAGCGTCATGGCGTCCTGTCGTTATAGTTATAGGGCATTTGAAAAACCAATGTACAAGGTGATATGTATCAGGCTTGATTGGAAATAAAGCATCCTTTGATGCCGATGTTTTTTGCTTTTGTTTGTTTAAATTCGAGCTGTGTCTGATTCGACAGACGTAAACAACACAAGCATACGTACATCTCGCCTCAACGGACAAGCGTACTACTTTACAGCACGTCAACGCTTCCACGCAACTCTCACGCATGGCTAAACAAAATATCATAAGCTGATTTCTGGCCTTGAAAGAACAACGCTCAATACAAGGTTCGAATTTTAAACATCGGCTGGAATCAGCTAGCAGCGCAGCCATGGGGGACCACGGCCTCGTCTCTCGAAATGTTGAGCTGGGGGCAAGTTTTAGTCGCCGTTTTAAGTAAAAAAATTAAAAGATTGCTGATAATTAATGTCTGCCCCCCCAAATTATTTTTCGAGGATTATGCTCCAACGAAATTTTCGTATTAATGTCTGCCACCCCGAAATTGTTTATCGAGGATCCTGCTCCAACGAAATTTTCGGATTAATGTCTGCCCCGCAAATTATTTGCCGAGGATCCTGCTCCAACGAAATTTTCGAATTAATGTCTGCCCCGCAAATTATTTGCCGAGTATCCTGCTCCAACAGAATTTTCGGATTAATGTCTGCCACGCAAATTATTTATCGAGGATCCTGCTCCAACGAAATTTTCGGATTAATGTCTGCCCCGCAAATTATTTGCCGAGGATCCTGCTCCAACGAAATTTTCGAATTAATGTCTGCCCCGCAAATTATTTGCCGAGTATCCTGCTCCAACGGAATTTTCGGCTGGCTGCGCCACTGGCTGCAATCAGTACTATCTGCATTTGTATGATGTCCAGTCACGTTTACGTAAAATCCTTTAGCTGTGATTTCAAAGTAAGTTTACTGCTCCTAAGACCAGAAGGTCATTGAACTCTTGCTATACAAATTATTTCATTTTTTCCTCTTTAATTGTTGCCATACCAGTTACTTCGTTTTTTATTCCTTGCATCTTCGAAGTCAATTGTTTCTTTCATATTAAAAGTGAGTGTTCAGGAAGTAAAGTTCGTTTCAGCAGCGTGGTCTTCTCGTTTTAGTTTAGAGTTACTGCCGCTCGAACGCTCGTGCCTGCAAATTGTTCTCATTCTATAGTCCCAGGAATAATGGTTCGTATTTCAGTGCGCGAGCGACTTGTTTCTCTATAAGTTACCAATCGGTTACTCCCTCTTCGCATTTAGCATCTACATTTCCGAAAGTGAAAAAATATAAATTTCAATTTCTTGTATGGTATATTTCATGCATTCGAAATATGTGAATTCAAGACCCATACACCAGCATATTGGATACCAGTGAATTTAAGACCCTTACACCAGCATATTGGATAGCAGTGAATTCAAGACCCTTACACCAGCATATTGGATACCAGTGAATTCTAGACCCTTACACCAGCATATTGGATACCAGTGAATTCAAGACCCTTACACCAGCATATTGGATACCAGTGAATTCAAGACCCTTACACCAGCATATTGGATACCAGTGAATTTAAGACCCCTACACCAGCATATTGGATACCAGTGAATTCTAGACCCTTACACCAGCATATTGGATACCAGTGAATTTAAGACCCTTACACCAGCATATTGGATACCAGTGAATTCAAGACCCTTACACTAGCATATTGGATACCAGCCTGCAAGCAGTTGACAAATGCTTTTACACTCGTAAGGAACAAATGATGAGCAATTTCTTCCACAACGGTCTGGAAAACGAAATAATTTACTTTATCCTAATACACGAACAACGATACACGAATCACCATACACGAACAGCCATACACGAACAACAATACACGAACAACAGTACACGAACAACAATACACGAATCACCATACACGAACAACAATACACGTATAACCACACACGAACCCCAACACACGAAGCTCATCCAACCTGAAGTATATGTAGGGATGTTGCACTGCTTCAGTGGCGCAGTAGATGGTGGTGTGGGCGCCCTCTGCTGTGGTCTTCAGGACGAAGGGCGAGAAGCAGGCGTTGAGGTAGGGATAGATGACGTACCGACTGATTCGGCTCATCACCGTGCCGGGGTGCAGGACAAACACCTGGATGTTCGTGCCTAGATACACAGGGGACACACTTGATTATCTGGATGTTCGGGCCTATAGACATACACATGGGCACAACTGAAAATTTGAACATTCGTGTTTGGACTCACAAGGAGTGCCACTGAACATCTGGATGCTCTTGTCCCCAATACCTACACATTCTAACATAACCCGAGGGCCATTGCATGATACCCCAAGTCTTTAACTCAGTAACTGAGACAGTCAGCTCGGAAACACGTCTTTGATCACACAGGAAAGCCATTGTAGGTAGAACAAAAACGTAGCACTACTCGAGATTATACGAAACGATAGATATGACAGGCCTCCTTACTTGTAAGCCACTGACGCTCTAGTAATCCACAGAACAAAACATGATATCAGTAACCCACACTAGCAAAATATGATATCAGTCCCCCATAGAAGCAAAACAAATCAGTAACCCGCAGAAGCAAAAAATGATATCTGTAAACCACAGAAGCAAAACAAATCAGTAACCCACAGAGACAATACATGATATCAGTAAACCACAGAAACAAAACAAATCAGTAACCCTCAGAGACAAAACATATCAGTAAGCCATAGAAGCAAAACAAATTAGTAACCCACAGAGACAAAACATGATATCAGTAACTCACAGAGGCAAAACATAATATCAATGGACTCGTCCATTAAAAAAAATTATTTGAGCGAAATATGCAAACAAAGACAAAGATGCGAGCCTAACCTTTCAGTCGCTTCGCGAGGTGCCGCGTAGAAAGGATGATGGCGAGTTTGCTGTTGCTGTAAGCCTTCATTCGGTCGTAATTGCTTCTCTTGTACATGAAGTGGTCGAAGTCAATCTCCCCTCCTGGAAGCCACGTAAAAATTCTGCGTAATCAACACCGCTCAGTTATAAATCTTTCCCTAGTAATAAACTAACGCACCTCTAAACGCCGCGCGTAACAATGCTACTGTTAATCAGCGCATCTGAGTTATAAATCCTTCCAGTGAAATTGCGCCTTCGGTAGTTCGAATCCCGGCAGTGCCACCCGATGATTCTCCATGTTGGGAAAAGGGAGAACTCAGCCAGAATTCCCCACTCCACCCAGGTGTCGAAAATGAGTACCGGCTTGACCGGGGGTAACCGTCATGGCGTCCTCGTGTTAGTTATAAGGCGTTTGAAAAGCCAATGTACGAGATGAAATTTTTCCAGCTTGATTGGAATAAAACATTCTTTCTTTCTAAAAGCACGCGCACACTGCGGAGATTGAGATCGTATACACACTGGCAGTTATGTTTCGACTTTGAAGGTGTTTCGGACGTGGCTGTCATTGAGACTAGACTGAAGAAAAAGAACCAGGTTAATGATTGATGCAGAAGTATGCGTTCACCGAATTTTGTTTCGGATTGTTTCCGTCATCGTCTTAGGAACTAATGCAGTTGAGTATGGAACCTTAATTTGTATTCTGTTTCCGTCATCGTCCCAGGAACTATTGCACCAACAGTCGAGTATGGAACCTTAATTCGTATCCTGTTTCCGTCATCGTCATCAGAACTATTGCACCAACAGTTGAGTATGGAACCTTAATTTGTATTCTGTTTCCGTCATCGTCCCAGGAACTATTGCACCAACAGTTGGGTATGGAACCTTAATTCGTATTCTGTTTCCGTCATCGTCATCAGAACTATTGCACCAACAGTTGGGTATGGAACCTTAATTCGTATTCTGTTTCCGTCATCGTCATCAGAACTATTGCACCAACAGTTGGGTATGGAACCTTAATTCGTATTCTGTTTCCGTCATCGTCCTCAGAACTATTGCACCAGCATTTGAGCATAAAACCTCAACGTGTTCATCAATTTGCCCACAAGTAGATTTTCCATTATGAAGGCTAAGTATTCGCTTTCGTCATTTTATTAATCTAAAGCAGTTTCATTTTTGGAGTCAGATGTTGAGTAAATGAGTTAATTTCTTTGAATTATTCCTTGTGAATACCGATGAATAAAAATATCAAGTGATTAGAAAGCGTATTCACAATATTTGTTATTTTATCCATATTAAGGGAAAACTTTTTCCATTCATAAGGTTTATTCATCGAGCTGTGCACTGTACTTACAAAATGAACGTAGACACTTACGTCCTCATTTCTTATTCTATTCAGCGTCCAACTCATATAGAGCAGCTTCAAAACGTAGATGCCATCTGAATATCTATTCAGAGAAGTCAAAAGAGCCTCGTAATTCATAGTGTCAAACAGCTAGGTTTAGCATAAAACCTGTGAAAATATTAATACGCAAAACGTGCCTGCGTGACAGACCCGTGGTACTCATGTGGAAATCTGCAAGAACATCGATACCTGCAATGAAGATGTGTAACAAATGTATGACACTGATGTCAAAAATTCTAAAAGGATCGATACGCCCTATATATAAAGGAGTGTAACCGACACATGGCACTGATATAGAAACTTCTAAAAGGATCGATGCTCACAATGAAGGTGCGTAACAGACACATGACACTGAAGTTGAAAATTCAATTCTAAAAACATCGATATGCACAACGGAGATGTATCCTATTCATGTCCTATTCAGCGTCAAACTCATATAACGCAGCTTCAACACCTTGATGTAATGAACTCATATAAGTATTTGAAAAACCAATGTACAAGATGAGATGTTTTCAAGCTAAATCCGAATAAAACATCGTGCACTGGGCATTGGTGCTTGGCCTGCACGTGGTACTCACTGACGTGCGCCAGAGAGGAATAATCGATGATGCGCGCCTCCTGCTCGTGCTGCAGCTGGGGCAGCAGGAGGTTAGTGAGCAGGAAGTGGCCCAGGTGGTTGGTGCCCATCTGCAGCTCGAAGCCTTCCTTCGTCTCCATGTACGGGCATGCCATTACTCCTGGAAACACAACAGATTGAGCCATCCCTACGAATCTAGTTACTCCTGGAATAACAGTATATTTAGCCGTTCCTGCAATCCCTAAAGACTTATATACTCCTGGTACCACAACAAATTGAGCAATTCCTGCCATCACTACGGATCTGTTTACTCTGGAAGCAAGACATATTTATCTGTTCCTACAGTCCCAGTAGACCGTTTTATTCCTGGAACCGTAACATTAACTCCTGGAACCACGACAAATTTATCCACTACGGATCTATTTACTCCTGGAACCACAACAGATTTTCTTCTGGAACCACGACAAATTTATCCATTCCTACAATCCCTGCCGACGTATAGAGTTAACTAATGAAACCGCAACATATTTACTCCTGGGATCCCTAAAAATTTATCTATTACTATAATCCCTACAAACTTGTACATTTAACTCCTGGAGCCACAACAGATTTAGTCACTCCTGGAAGCAGGAGCATTTTTTCACTCTTACTATTCAATTTGGTACAATTCATCATTGTCACTCATGTTCGAGCACCCAGTAGACAGGTTCTACCTTCGATAACAAATAAGAACATCATAAAAACAGCTTGAAGTTCTTACTCAATCTGAGATCTAATCTTGGTATGCACTCCTAACAATTTTCTTTATTTTTCTTATTATAGCAGATTGTTAATGTCTATATGGCGTCTTATATTACACCTGTGCAATTTGCAATTGGCAATTTGCAACATCATTCATGTTTTGTATGTACAATCTGAGATTCTTTCGATAATTCATTCCGATGATAATTCAATCCAAGATACCCTTGATAATTCAATCTGAGATTCCCTTGTTAATGCTTAAAATCTACAACTGTAGAACAGAGTAATCAGACCAGCGTTGTTGATGAGGATGTGCACTTTGATGCCGTCCTTGATGACGCCCTCTGCGAAGCTCCTGACGGAGGCGAGGCTGGAGAGGTCGAGCTGGCGCACCTCAGAGCGTCCCCCCTCCCCCAGCAGCCGCCGCTGCGCCTCCCGCCCCGTGTTGGGGTCGCGGCACGCCATGATCACGTGGGCACCTGGGGATGAGGCATGGGGAAGTGGGGAATTATGTGAGCCTCATCCCCATTGGGGTTGCGACATGCCATGATCAAGTGAGCACCTGGTGATGAGGCATGGGGAAGTGGGGAAATATGTAAACCTCATTCCCATTGGGGTTGCGGTCCGCCTTGATCACGTGGGCACCTGGGGAGGATGGGGCAATGGGAAAGTTTATGTATATGCTTTTTTGCTGAGAAGCAGGTACTTTTATGCTCTTCTACGAAAACCTAAACATCGACAACGAAATCAGCTACGCTTCATGTGAAATTCCAAGTGCTTAGATGTGTTTTATAATCAGGCTGTATTTATACATCCATTTTCTACATGTCTCTTTCATTCTCAGTTGTGGATGAGAGCAGAAAACAGTGCAATCGACGTCTTTTGCGAAATTTAACTTGTTTTCTTTTCATCCTCATTTCATTTTCTCTTTTTTTCCAGATGCTTAGGCCTGGTTTTGCGCCTAACAGAAAATGCGCTGAAATTGTACACCTTCGTCACGCCACTCGAATAGTTCACTAAGATTTCTGTAACCACCACCGAAACTAATCGAAAACCAAAGACGAGGCTTCAATGAAAAACACGATTTCTGTAACCATCGCCGAAACTAAATGAAGAACAAAAGCAACGCATTAATAAAAACATAAATAGCCGAAAACTTTCATCCTGACCTCGTCTGAGCATGTCCCTGGCCGTCTCGAAGCCGATGCCCTCGTTTGCCCCCGTGATGATGACCGTCTTGCCCTCCAAGCTCTTGGTGCTGAAGCACAGCCCTCCTGCCATCCAGCGCCTCAACGCTATCGCCCCCAGCACCTTCACCGCCACGCCCGGCAAGTACCAACCAGCGATGAAGTAATGCCACGTGAAAACTGCAATTAAAAACCCACAATGATGCCACGCCGTAACTGCGATTAAAAACCCCACATTAATGCAAGATGAAAGCTGCGGTAAAGAACGTGAAAAAAACTCCACGGGGAACGTGCACATTATTCCAGGCATAAATTGAATAAAAATCCACGGATGGCACCCGTGAAATTTCAGTTATGAATTAATGAAATGGGTGATATTCATTTTCATTTATTGAAACAAAACACTGAAATACCAAAACTGAACCATTTAACTTATCAGAGGGGAATCAATCAACGTGGTTGGAACTTAAATATTTACCAAAAAGTGTTTTAGTAGGAAGAGTTGTATAAAGTTTCCCGATTTGAAACTTCCCTATCCACCAATCAACTCGTCGAATGGCGCAGAATGTTAAGAGTTGAACAGATCATTTGACTTCGTTGATTCATTGGGAGTTTCTGTTCCATCTTGCTCCTGATAAGCAGATAGTACAATTGACCAAACCTCATGGCAGCAATACAGTAATTTTCATAAAAGACATTTCATATCGTTCAGTTATGATCTATACAAGTGAACATCGTGACGTTACAATATAATTAGAGTCGAGGTAACTAAATTTTCATAAACATCTGTGGGAGTCACTACCGTAAAATGTTGAACTGTGCTGTAGAATGTAAACCAATTGAGCTTAAAGACACATAAAATTGTATCAAGAAAAAGAGACGCGCTAAATTCTTGCATATAATTTCAAAATTTAGCAATATTATTTACTATATCATCACTCGGTAATTTTAGGAGTTGTTTTGGCTTTTCATAAATGAACAACGCAAATTATTTCAAGAGAGAAACTTATTTTAAAAAAAATTTAATACGAGGAGAACTAAAAACAAGTTCGCTTTTAATCACGCTCAGAAAATTTTTGACGTAGTTTGTGTCAAACGTTTAATCAGTAAAATCTTCGTATATCTATGTAAATCACCTTTGACCTTATTAAAGCGATTGAAAAATTAAATCACAAAATCCCGTTGAGTATTGTGGAAATGTTCTCGTTATAAAATTAAAATTTATGAATATATTATACTTTTCTCATGAAACTCTACGACATTTGCTACTTTTCCTTCAAATTTATGGACATATTTTAAGTGTCTCGTGAAACTCTACGACATCTGCTACTTTTCCTTCAAATTTATGGACATATTTTAAGTGTCTCATGAAACTCTACGACATCTGCTACTTTTCCTTCAAATTTATGGACATATTTTAAGTGTCTCATGAAACTCTACGACATCTGCTACTTTTCCTTCAAATTTATGGACATATTTTAAGTGTCTCATGAAACTCTACGACATCTGCTACTTTTTCTTCAAATTTATGAATACTGCCATTCGATATGTGCATTCACGGGCTAGTCTAAAGAAGTGAAACATTTATGTTGAATAGGGCTGACTTATGCCAAGTGAATCAAGAAAGATGCACTGAAGTGTGTCGGCATCGGACGATGACACGCTAAAGTGTGTCACAATGCCTTGACTGATCTTGTATACTGATGACATGCTTGTATCAGTCGGTTTTGAGACGAGTTAACTCTCACAAGTGTGCCGGTTTTGTGACAAAATTTTCCTCGTAGTATACTCCTCTCAATAAATCATGCATCTTGTATCCTTCATTCTTCAACCTTCATTACTGTTTCAACTATATTCACCAACAGTTCCTAATATTAGATCAAAGCTGCGCTCTTTCTTCTCCACCATCTTGACTGGATGGCGAGTAAATTCAAAAGATACAATTTAAGATTACTATTTTAGAAGTAGGTTAGAAAAATAGAATTCTTCCGAGTAACCTAAATTGTTAATAACATTAACAAAACATACAAGTATAGTTTATAAATATTTTGAATGTGAGTTTCGTGATACATTATATTAACCCTTTCGGTACGATAATTCAAATGGTTTGGGTAAAAACATCCAGGGAAAAAATTTGTCATTACCCTGAATGATCAGTGAAAATTTCCTAGTGTGGGTGCTTTTAGCTTAAGCAAGTGCTTACTTCTTTATTTTAATTTTAAAATTTTTTGAATCTTTGAAGCTCCATGCTTTGCGACATAAATTTGTGATGTTGATGATACAGTTTTGTATTTACGAAGAAATTATTTATAAGTTTTTGCCGGAATTTACCAGAAATAAAGAAAGTTCAGAAACAACTTGCTCAAGTTAATTGTAAAGGGTATTGAATGTGATGCACGGACCCTGTAGCAGGAACTTACGCGTGCCTATGCTATAGGGTCCTAATGTAGCCTATGGTAATTTACATTTGCAGGCTTCTGGAATTGTTCAAAAACTAGTTTAAAGAATTTTTGTAATTTCCCTAATTTTGTTATTTACTCCAAAATATTCCCTCACTAGTTAAATTACTTTAAAACTAGGTTAGATGCCCTAAACTGGAAGCACTAGCCAACTTGGCACTGGAGTAGCCGTTAGTACCGAAAGGGTTAAAAGTGGTGTGGATAAATTTGAAGAGTTTTTATTTTTCATTTTCGTTAAACATTTCATGAAATTAAGTTCTGTTTAAGATATTTTTATCTTGTTCACTTCTGAAATACCTTATCAGCATCAGTATTTGCATTGGGTCAAAAACAATCAAAAATTGAGCTGAACATTGAAACTATGAATTTACTTTACTTTACCGAGTATAAATTTACTTTGCTATCCCCGAATATGAATTATCTCGTGCGTAACTGAGGCTGTATTCCAAATTTTATTTGAAAGAGTAAAAAATCAGTGGCAAAAAGCTTCTTGATGTCAAAACCACAAGAAATCATGATTAAATAATGCTGAAATAAGGAATTTCTTACTAAAAATGAACTGGGAAACTTTGGATGAGTAAAATAGAATGAGTAAAATTTCAAATTAAAGAAAAGACGAAATAAGCAAATGTTCTATTAGGAGTGAACGCAGGACGAACAATGGCATTAGTCGTATACCACAAAGACGCCAATGAACATGAATGAAAACAAAAAACGATAGGCCTGAGCTGTTCAAATGCGAAATTAAAAGTAAGCCCATGAATGAAATAAAAAAACGATAAGCCTGAGCAGCCCAAATGAGAAAATAAAATTTATCATAAAAGTGCTACTGCGTGATCTTACTTAAACTGAAGAGCACGAACAGGTGGATGATTTCCTGCTTGAAGACGAACCCCCATCCTTTGGTGAATTGTGCCTTGTTCACCCAGTGGACGCTGAACACAAGCGGAGCTTCTGGAATTAAGCTCCCCATTCGTGCGATGTGCTTCTGCGGACAAACACAATGTTATCATTACTATATAACACGGTAGAGGAAACAAAGTAGGTTCAAACCAGTCTTTTTTCGTTGACGTTGTGGTTTTGCTAACGTCACGGCAACGAACCAATAGCAGCGCTCATATTGCATCTTGTAGAGACGTTAGAGACATCTGGTAGAGACGGCGTGTAATAAAAGACGTTTCATCAATTTTTCAGGAAAATTTGAAAAAAATGGGAAGTTCGTAAAAGAGCGTAACGGTAAAAAAATCTAATGTGATCTGGAAATAAGCAGAGAGGGTAAGCACACTTTAAAAGTGTTTAAAAAATGAACGTTTTTTTCATTAAGGAAATAAATGTAATTTGCGGTAGAGTAACGGGTCGATTTTATCAATTTTTTCAGGAGGGGAGGAGTGCAGGATCACGGTGGAGGATAGTCAGATTGATTGATCGCACAGCCGTCTCCGCTCCTGAGATGGACTGATGCTTTACAAACCACCCGGAATAATGAACTGATAACTAACGGAAATGAGAACTGAATGTGTGTAGTGATAGTGTCGCACACTGTTGAGAAGACACCCAATGTAGGATTATTGAATTATTTTGTTTTCAATCTAAACGTTTAAATGTTTAGAAGGGTTATTTGGCTGGGCAAATTTAATTCCAACTATTACCCATCATTAGGATGTGGCTTGTTGAATGAAGTATACTTCTAAGTAGCAGTTGGCGTGTCAATGATTATCAATTAAGTAGCACCTAGCACCAGCCTCTAATTGTATGTTGAATTGTACGGTAGCCTCATACAATGTGTGGTAGGATGTCCTTCAGTAAATATGAGCTCGTAATGAAACTTGCGTTTAAACCTGAAGCCTGAAATCGAGTTCATATCAGAAGGAAGCGAACTGAAAATCGCGATCGTAAGTTGGGTTTCTGCATTTCGGTGAGTACCTCAATGATTCTGTTTCTTGCAATCTATAATCAATTTTGTGTCTTCTATGTCTTCTAGCATTGTGTTGCTTGTGTTTTCGTGCGTATTTTTTCAACGTGGAGGTAATGCCAATTCCTCAAACCCGAGACTTGAGTCTCCCTTGTTAATGGAAATTAATGAGGGACCTAAACCTGGCCTTGTGACAATAGGGTGTAGTAGACGCCTGGTGTGAATAAATACGTGAACTTTGATTTTCAGCGGATTGAATTGAAGTTGATTCAGTTGATTGAAACGTGAATTTTCAGCGGATTGAATTGAAGTTGATTCAGTTGATTGAAACGTGAATTTTCAGCGGATTGAATTGAAGTTGATTCAGTTGATTGAAACGTGAATTTTCAGTGGATTCAGGAACAAACTGCTAAACCTACTCCGGATGGACCTAAACCTACTCAATGGTCCCTCCGAGTGAAACTAAGTGCATGTGGAAAACACTTCATTATGGAAATACAAAGTATTCCATAATATTTTTAAGTTAATTAAATGAACACGTTTGAATTCATCAATGCAAAAAATTATCTTCGGCAAATGCGTTGAGATAAAGCAAACATGACCTTGAAGAAAGCTGAAAAACAAATTCTTCTGAAATTAGTTACGATTGCTTTAATAACAGTTTTTAGTCTGCGAGGGAAGTCCGGCATCGAGGTACTTGTTGCTGAATTTCAGACCATACCTTAGTTAATGTTTGCTTTGAATTTCCACTGACGTCGCAGCAGTAGCGTATGACTTTCTCTCATGAACCGACAACACAAAGTATTCGACATTCAAATTAGTGAAACTTGGAGGCCATTTGTCTTTGCTAAAGATTCTTGTGCCATGGTCCCTGCACCCCTGCTGAGAAAGATTAACCCTCTAGCGACAGCATTTTTGTACTCATATTACCGTTATCATAACCACCGTCATTGGACTGGCGCTGCAATCAGGTTGTCTCCGATACCAAAATGATGCAGAAACTGCCCCTTTGCAGTGAGCTTCAAAGAACATGTTAGGGAACAAATTTAGCTACCAATACATTATATTATGACTACTTTTGAAAGAGGACCGTATAGTTCTCTGTGGCTAGAGTGAGGTCGCCCTATCGTGTTTCTTCTTTTTCCCCATTGCAGTCCCCTCAGGGGGATACAATATTATTATTGTATCTATGGGAACTAGCGCTCCCAGGGGGACAATGTGAGGGCCCGAGCTAAGAGTTAGGTAGGCCTTCCTTTTTGTTGAAATAAAATGTTTTCTTTATGTTAAGGACCACCTTTTTTCGGTTCACTGCTGTGCTGATCTTCATCATCCAACTACTTTCCTCTTCAACTTTGGTCTAGTTTCATGATCTTCTTTCACAACTTACTGTTTCTATGCTTTTCTGCGTAGATTCCGCGTTTCCTTAATTCCATACTAAATGGTGCCTTCCTCCTTCTTCTCTTTGGATCGCATTTTTTGCTGGGTAGGGAGGCTAAAACTTACGACTAAACTAATCTAATCCCCATTGCAGTATCATCGACTGTCCCTTGACGCTGCACCAGAGAAGACACCTTTGCCCAGCTGCTTCTTTTCATTTTACCTACAATTGTTACCCGACTTCATGCTCTTCCTCTACGGTAATTATTTGGAAAATATAACCTTTCGTTACCTTACATAAGCTTTTCAATTCACTAACCTTTCGCTCATCATCATTTATATCCTCGTTTATCCTAGCATTGGCTGGAGTAGAAAAAAAGAAAAAAGGAAAAAACAGTTTATTTCCAATAAAGATGATACAAAAACATGACGATCTTACGGGTACCTAATTCAATCTAATTGATGGAAAAAGCAGCAACACCAAGAATTAAGCTAGTATCTATAATACGGTAGCGGTTGAATGAACTAAGAGCTAAATAGTATAAGTTTACGCTTTTCATTCGCTAATACAGCAAAAAAACAAGCACGGGAAGTAATAGCGCAATCTTCTGACAAACGGGAAAAATTATTAATTTTTACATATCTCATTAATAATTATAGAGTGATCGTTTAAAAAGAATAAATAACAGGATAAAAATTCCAGTCAAGAATAGACTGTCGTCATTCATCCCTAGGGGTATTACAATACTCATGTGTGTGTATCAAATAGGTGTACATATTTACTTTAAGATATTTTAAAAACTAATGATGTACCAACTTTTTTATACCATATTTATTGGAAATCGACTGTTTTTTGTTTGATTTTTTTATTTTTTTATCCCTGAGACACCCGCTATGATCCTATAGCTGTAGCGGGCACTCCGCATTCCGGCCCGAGCAGGCCGAGGTCCGGCTTGACGAGAGCCGGTTGTAGGCGTTCCTTTTAAGTGGATCACCTTTGATCATATATTAATTCAAGTGACAGTGAAGTTAAATCACCAATTCCAGCTACTTGAGCATATTGGAAATTTTCTCGGTAAAAAATGGGTAGTCATTAAACTTTCTGAATCGATTATAAGTCTGTTCAGAAACTCTACGATATTTGCTACTCTTTCTTCAAATTTATAAATGTTGCCATTCGAGACGTGTATTCACGGGCTAATCTGAAAAAGTGAAATATTCATGTTGAATATGGATGAATTATGATAAGTGAATCACGATTGACACACTCACACGTGTCGGTATTGGACGATGATCCTTGAGTGCCTCAACATGACTGGGTCTGGACTTCAAGGACGGCGTTTTTTGTGCTCGTGCTTGGCCGGCTCAACTTTTTCCGCCTGTCTTATCGACTCTCGCTGAATTCGCGTAAGATATTTAAAAAACCCAAGATGTACCATCTTTTTGCACCATCTTCATTGGAAATAAACTGGTTTTATCTCTTTCTTTCTCTTCTTCTGAGAAGGCTACGCGTTGACTTTACTGCTTAGCTTGACACGTTGACTGCGATACGACACACCGATGGGTCGTTTGACAAATTTTCAACATTCTCTTCAAATAAATGGTATTCGATATTCCCAGTTAATGTTTGCTATTTATAATATTTTTGACAACTTTTTACTTTAAATTCGAGATGAATGTTGTGTCACGAGAAATTGTCCCTTCACCTCCTTGTTAACATTTCATTAACAGGAAGATCCGGCTCTCGGAATTGAGGAATGGCACACCTCTAAAGGATACATATGCGACACAAAAATAAATGAATAACAATCGGCAATTACAGTACATATACTGAAAAGAAAAGGTACTCACCGATGAGTTGATACACGACTTACTCAGCGCGTTTCAGTGCGCTATTTTGCCTCGGTGAGATGTGGTGCGGGCGTAATGGGGTTTTTAAACACCATCAAATGCTAAGGAATCTTTATAATGGAGCACCCTGGTACAAAACATTAATCGTAATTTACTGGCACTGTAAGTAACGCATATTGACAAATACTACTCTGCCTAATTGACCGGTCAATTCCCTCAAGTAAATTACACACGGAACACATACGATGAAATAATGCCTAACTGATGGGTCGGCGCACTCCAACGTCAACAATGGATTGTCATTTAGCCTCGGATCACAAGTTCTGTCACCCCAGAGCAGCTTCAGTTCATTCCCTGTTTCTCACACAGTGCATAAATTGTCTTTGGACGTTCTTATGAAGAAGTCGTACTTGCAATCAATAGGAGAAAGGAAAGCCACCCCCTGTGGAGCAACAAAATTTTTAACAATTACTTTGATTCTATAATTTTCTCATACATATATATATATATGCACATATTCCACATTTAATTCAAATGCTCCAACTCTCTTTTACGTTACATGAACCTATCGTTTCCAGCGATATCTATCGTAACAAAAAGAACGAGCCTTACCCGCCCTTACGAAGTTATTAACATTTTTCTTTGAACAACCTCCACGTTACGGAATCTTCTTTCCTCTGCAAAAGTAAAAATTGTAAACTTTTAATGTGTTGTTTCAAAAAAATATATCTCAACAGGTTTCGCTTCTCACTTATTTTCCAAAGTATGACATTTAATTTAACACCTATTTACGACGCAGAGTATAACACTTAAGGTATCATGATGCCTAGCCACGACGGACCTTATCGAGATGCTCGCGAACTCTTACTCGTGGAGGGAGTATATATGGAGGGAGCATAGCCGTCTGTGAAGAGAACCAGTATTTGAGATTTCTCCTGTGTCTGTGGTAACCAATAGCCGTCTCGCAAGTGTGACGTCAGCACGGAAGCCAGTTACCTACTGGCAACGTTAGAGTGCGCACGCGCTCGCTGAATGCTCTTCCAGCTGTAGAGTTAATCTAATCATTGTTAATCATTAATTTGGAATTCTAAGACTCCGAAAGATAATAAATTGTGTTTCCTCACTTGAGGACACTTAATAATATCAAAATTACTAGAAAAGATACATTAAGAGTTGAAAACTACGAAGATTACAGGCCCTTGATTATAACAAATTAGAGCGACTTGCACGCGCACCTCACCCTTTGACTTGTGGTGAGGCACTAATCTTGCTTTGGAAAATGAGAGCCATTAAGAGGAGGTTGTAGGGAAGGTGGGTGGAGCAATTTCAGCCAAGCGTCTGTGGTTGGCTCAAAAATTGTGACGTGTCGGGCATTGAGAGTGCCCGAGTGTTTCAACTTTTGCAGCCAAATTGAGCCCGATCGGAGTGCGCTATGCTCCCTCCATATATCCTAGCTCCATGCTCTTACTGACTCTTCGTCTTTTCGTGCTAGTCAAGGTGTTCTTTTGGGGCTACCCTCTTTCTAATCATGACCAATGGCACCACTCTTGCACTTCCAAACCTTCGCTGGCTTTGTCCTATTGGCTCCTCCCGAGGTTGCACGCTCCTTATTCGCTGTGAGCCGAACACGCTTTTTTTCGCCCCTATTTTGTGTGTTAATTCTTGAAGTCTAAGTCCGTTGGCGAAAAAGCTTTCTCACGCCTCTACCCTCTGCTCCCCTACCCTTAGCCAGCCTATGGTCAACAAATCTTTGCCTTTTGTGGTAACCCTACACCGCACTCCTTGTTCGCCTCTCGAGGTTTGCTTGCCAAGCACAACACTACCCAGCTCGAGTGCCTGCTACATAAATCTATGTTGAATGTAAACATTCAGGCCTACACTCATGTTAGAGCAAGCCACTCTTATCATTGGAATGCGCCGACCACGGTTTTATAAACTCACAATTTTAGTTCAAGCAAACAAAAGTTGTTACACATTAAAAACTCGAATTTATTACACATGATTAAAATTTCCCTAAATTCTCATGTTTTTGATTCGCAAAATTGATTATTCTTAACAGATTCTAGACAGTTGAACTTCAGTTTAACCCATAGCAGTTAGTGTATTATTAAAGGATTCCGTTGAGGTGCTCAAAGTACTTGACACGTTACCTGCTGCAGGTAAAATTGAAGTTTAAAAATCAACTTAAATTTAAAGGCAGATAAAGTAAGCGATGTTCGAAATAGCAAACATTAACTGAATGGTATCTTCATTCAATTTTTATGAAGTATTCATGAAAATTTAGTTTGTGACTACTTGTCGGTCAGCAGCATTGTAAAAATAACCTCCGTGTACCACCGGTGGCGCGCGTCGCCGTCAAAGTGTTAAGCTTTATGAAAACTACCCCAGTGACTCCCGGTGACTCACGTCGCAGTCAAAATGTCATCACCTTAACTGCGTTAGCGCGATTACTCCAGTTGGTTTGGTTAGATTGGAAGAAGCAAAGCCATCTTCAACGCTTGATAACATTTTCACCATTCCCAAGAAGTGGAGAAAACAATTGCACGATTAAATCTTGATTAGTAGGCCATTTTTAATTTAAATGAATGTAGTGTAATAATTGAAATGCTATTCTTTTATGCCGGCAAGTAAATGAAAAATTTACATAGTGGTGCACAAATGTACCAATACGTCGTCAGTGTGCTAAACTTCGAATAAATAAAGAGAATTTTACTTCCATGAGCAGCCTTGGACTATTAAATAGGTCTTTGAGTTCTGTTAGCTTGTTTGGCAGTGTTTAAGGTTAGGTTAGGTTTAAAGGTTAAAGGTTGGTAGCTACGATCAGATATTAGGTATAACCCACACACACACACACACACACACACACACACAAATATGTACCTGATTTAAGGCTTATATAAAGTTTTTCTTGTTAATTTCTGAAAGTTAGTTTGTTAATGAATATAAAGTTATGTGTTACAGCCTAGACTAGTTTTTGTCACCCTGTATCCGAGAACGTCGCAAGAATAAAAACACGTTTCTTGCTTGCATTAAATATGCGTTTAGAATTGTGCAGAATTGTGCAAGGAGAGCTCCAGAATTTATGATAAACCCTTTTTTGGATCAACTTTCGTTCGTTATACTTTTTTTCCTTCCAAATCTTACTTGAAGTAAGTAGGCTCTTAATGTGATTGAATCAATTGAGAAACTGAGGAATTAATGGAGACACTGAGGAATGAATGGAGATACTGAGGAATCATTTGAGATACTGAGGAATCAATTGAGAAACTGAGAAATCAATGAAGATACTGAGGAAGCAGTGGAGACACTGAGGAATCATTTGAGATACTGAGGAATCAATGGAGATACCGAGGAATGAATGGAGATACTGAGAAATCATTTGAGATACTGAGGAATCAATGGAGATACCGAGGAATGAATGGAGATACTGAGGAATCATTTGAGATACTGAGGAATCAATGGAGACACCGAGGAATGAATGGAGATACTGAGGAATCATTTGAGATACCGAGGAATCAATGGAGATACCGAGGAATGAATGGAGATACTGAGGAATCATTTGAGATACTGAGGAATCAATGGAGATACCGAGGAATGAATGGAGATACTGAGGAATCATTTGAGATACCGAGGAATCAATGGAGATACCGAGGAATGAATGGAGATACTGAGGAATCATTTGAGATACTGAGGAATCAATGGAGATACCGAGGAATGAATGGAGATACTGAGGAATCATTTGAGATACTGAGGAATCAATGGAGATACCGAGGAATGAATGGAGATACTGAGGAATCATTTGAGATACTGAGGAATCAATGGAGATACCGAGGAATGAATGGAGATACTGAGGAATCATTTGAGATACTGAGGAATCAATGGAGATACCGAGGAATGAATGGAGATACTGAGGAATCATTTGAGATACTGAGGAATCAATGGAGATACCGAGGAATGAATGGAGATACTGAGGAATCATTTGAGATACTGAGGAATCAATGGAGATACCGAGGAATGAATGGAGATACTGAGGAATCATTTGAGATACTGAGGAATCAATGGAGATACCGAGGAATGAATGGAGATACTGAGGAATCATTTGAGATACTGAGGAATCAATGGAGATACCGAGGAATGAATGGAGATACTGAGGAATCATTTGAGATACTGAGGAATCAATGGAGATACCGAGGAATGAATGGAGATACTGAGGAATCATTTGAGATACTGAGGAATCAATGGAGATACCGAGGAATGAATGGAGATACTGAGGAATCATTTGAGATACTGAGGAATCAATGGAGATACCGAGGAATGAATGGAGATACTGAGGAATCATTTGAGATACTGAGGAATCAATGGAGATACCGAGAAATGAATGGAGATACTGAGGAATCATTTGAGATACTGAGGAATCAATGGAGATACCGAGGAATGAATGGAGATACTGAGGAATCAATAGAGATACTGAGGAATCAATAGAGACACTGAGGAATCAATAGAGATACTGAGGAATCAATTGAGATACTGAGGAAGCAGTGGAGACACTGAGGAATCAATGGAGATACTGAGCAATCAATAGAGATACTGAGGAATCAATGAAGATACTGAGGAAGCAATGGAGACTCTGAGGAATCAATGAAGATACTGAGGAAGCAGTGGAGACACTGAGGAATCAATGGAGATACTGAGGAATCAATGGAGATACTGAGGAATCAATGGAGATACTGAGGAAGCAATGGAGACTCTGAGGAATCAATGGAGATACTGAGAAAGCAGTGGAGACACTGAGGAATCAATGGAGATACTGAGGAATCAATGGAGATACTGAAGAATCAATGGAGATACTGAGAAAGCAATGGAGATTCTGAGGAATCAATGGAGATACTGAGGAATCAATGGAGATACTGAGGAATCAATGGAGATTCTGAGGAATCAATGGAGATACTGAGGAATCAATGGAGATACTGAGAAAGCAACGGAGATTCTGAGGAATCAATGGAGATACTGAGGAATCAATGGAGATACTGAGGAATCAATGGAGATACTGAGAAAGCAATGGAGATTCTGAGGAATCAATGGAGATACTGAGGAATCAATGGAGATACTGAGGAATCAATGGAGATACTGAGGAATCAATGGAGATACTGAGGAATCAATGGAGATACTGAGGAATCAATGAAGATACTGAGGAATCAATGGAGATACTGAGAAAGCAATGGAGATTCTGAGGAATCAATGGAGATTCTGAGGAATCAATGGAGATACTGAGGAATCAATGGAGATACTGTGAAAGCAATGGAGATTCTGAGGAATCAATGGAGATACTGAGGAATCAATGGAGATACTGAGAAAGCAATGGAGATTTTGAGGAATCAATGGAGATACTGAGGAATCAATGGAGATACTGAGGAATCAATGGAGATACTGAGAAAGCAATGGAGATACTGAGGAATCAATGGAGATACTGAGAAAGCAATGGAGATTCTGAGGAATCAATGGAGATACTGAGGAATCAATGGAGATACTGAGAAAGCAATGGAGATTTTGAGGAATCAATGGAGATACTGAGGAATCAATGGAGATACTGAGGAATCAATGGAGATACTAAGGAATCAATGGAGATACTGAGGAATCAATAGAGACACTGAGGAATCAATAGAGATACTGAGGAATCAATAGAGACACTGAGGAATCAATAGAGATACTGAGGAATCAATGGAGATACTGAGGAATCAATGGAGATACTGAGGAATCAATGGAGATACTGAGGAATCAATGGAGATACTGAGGAATCAATGGAGATACTGAGGAATCAATGGAGATACTGAGGAATCAATGGAGATACTGAGGAATCAATGGAGATACTGAGGAATCAATGGAGATACTGAGGAATCAATGGAGATACTGAGGAATCAATGGAGATACTGAGGAATCAATGGAGATACTGAGGAATCAATGGAGATACTGAGGAATCAATGGAGATACTGAGGAATCAATGGAGATACTGAGGAATCAATGGAGATACTGAGGAATCAATGGAGATACTGAGAAAGCAATGGAGATACTAAGGAATCAATGGAGATACTAAGGAATCAATGGAGATACTGAGGAATCAATAGAGACACTGAGGAATCAATAGAGATACTGAGGAATCAATGGAGATACTAAGGAATCAATGGAGATACTGAGGAATCAATGGAGATACTGAGGAATCAATGGAGATACTGAGGAATCAATGGAGATACTGAGGAATTAATGGAGATACTGAGGAATCAATGGAGATACTGAGGAATCAATGGAGATACTGAGGAATCAATGGAGATACTGAGGAATCAATGGAGATACTGAGAAAGCAATGGAGATACTAAGGAATCAATGGAGATACTAAGGAATCAATAGAGACACTGAGGAATCAATGGAGATACTGAGGAATCAATAGAGACACCGAGGAATCAATAGAGAGTCAGAGCAGTGATTCAAACCGCCTTGCGTTTCACGGTGTTCGACGTCAATAATTTCAAGCCTTCATTTCCGACGCTCGGAAGGTTATTTTTGTTCGAAATTTTCGCACTTTGATGGTGTGTGCCTACCGAGTATTGAGCCAACGATAATTTCACCTAACATCCAAAAAGATGAAATGGAAGAGCTGATGTAGCACAAAATTTCCGTGCAACAAAGCCACTTCACTGAGTTGGTTGGTGCCTTCATTACTGCGGCATCCAAGGAAGTAGACTTCGACCTACTGACGTCAAAATATAATGTATGACCATACGAAAAGAAATAAAATTAAATATTTCAACTTATGTCGATACCAATACCGTCACTGTTTTTTGAATCGTCTCGTCATAAAGACCCTTAAGCGGCCCATAGACAATCAATTTTATTGTCAATATAATTGACAATAATGAATATTGACAATTAAATTGATTGTCTGGGGGCTTGATTGAGGACCGTCAATTAATTGACTTAGTGGGCAAAAAAAATTTCATCAATATATTGAGTCAATGATATTGACAATAATGAATATTGACAATTAAATTGATCGTCTATGGGCCGCTTTACTTGGTGAGCATGCGAGTGTATATGGGCATCGTGATGCACATGCCTATGGTAGAATAAAAGATCAAAAGAAAAAACTGAAAATATTCCTGTCGTCATGTCATTCTACGTTTGATAATTACCAACAAATCCAAGTAATGAAAAACGCTAACACGATGATACGGTGATAAAAAAATACTAATTTCAAAAAAGTGATATAAAACTAAAACACATTGGCTTTTTTGAAAGGCACTTGAAACTAATTGGTGGAAATAGCAGTAACATAAATAAGTAAGCTAGGATATACAATAGTGGCTGGATGAACTGAGAACCAAACGGTATAAGTGTGCGCTTTTTATTGGCTATTAGAACAGAAACCAAACAAGGGAAGTCCTATATATAACGCAGTCTGCTGACAAAGCAAAAAAAATCAATTTTTTACGCTTCTCATAAATTATCAAGAATTTGTTTGTACGAATTAAATTTCATTACAAGAATCCCTATCTAGAATGGACTGTCATCATTAATATGCTCTCAACAATTAACATACCTACAATCTTGGTATGTCATTCATACCTCTCAACAATACATACCTATAGTCTTGGAGTAAGTTGCTCACGCGGTGACGAGCGCAGGACGGTGGTACACCTTATCTCACACCCACCATGCAACTGTACACATCCTGGCCGTGTGAGCTAGTCCACGGATAGGAAAAATGAACGAAGGTACTCGCAATCCAGGTTTTTCCTTCCTTCTTCAACAGCAGAATTTCAGGGACGCCATGACAACGAACCAAGCTGGCACTCAGACCGCTTCTGGTGACACTACGAGTGACATCTTACCTAATAATACCATTGGTGTGTTTATTTATATTTAAATAATACCCTCGGTGGTCATATTTTTCATTCAAGTAATACCCTTGGTGTGTTTATCTATTTATGCATTTGTTTGGTGTCCGCTTCTTCAGTCTCTCTGTGACGCTCACAAGGACGCTCAATGACCGTATCTGTGATACGAGTTTACCAGTGCACAAGTACAAGAATACAGTATTTTAATCGTGGGCACTATTGGGATGGATATATTTGTTGGTCATCCACTTTTGGAAAATTTATACAAGGAAAATATTGAATCCCGTCATTTATGATGGCCCGTGTACACTGTCGCGCGGGTATCACGGTAGAATGAAGTCTTGGATCCTTCATTGACTGCAATTGAAGACTTTAAAATGATGCTCACGCGATCACCTGCAGTCCAGTAGCTCTGAGACCGCTGAGGGGCGAAGTCTCACAATGTATTTGTTTGTAAAATTCTTGTCGCTCCAGTTTTTACCTTAATGCGTTTTTTCACGGCACTTCTCTTGTTTTTAGAAACTTAGCGAAGAATAGTTTATGGCAACTCACGCGTGAATTGGACTTTTTCTAAACGCCTAGATACTAGTTTAAAAATCGAGTACAGACGGAAAATTTTTTCAACTTAGGTGAAACTCCACGAGTATTACTCAATGTGCTTCACTGCTTCTCCGTTCTTATATGTAATTGAAATTACGTTGGTGCACGACGTTAACTCAGGTGATTTGTCGAATTTTATTTTTCCATAGAGACGAGGGTAACCGAAATGACAATGTAGCTACATATAACTGTTCCCTGAATCCTCAGGGAATCTCATTCATGTCAGAGGATAGAAGCTTCTTAAAAGAATATCATCATCTGGAAAATTTTATCTTACTTCGTCCTTCTGAACTGAGAATGTGTCGGTAGATAGAATTATTAAAGAACTATTGAAATTATTGAATTATTGAAATTATTTCGCTTCGAAGCAGCAAAAATCAACGAGTAGCATCCGCGGAAGAAAAAAAGAAAAATATAAAGAAAGAGAGAAATAAAAACAGTTTATTTTCAATTGAGATAGTACAAAAAAGAAAGTACATCATTGGTTTTCGGTAGCATTATAGAACAAAGTATCTGGAGTTAACACCATGAAATGTTGCCAGATCATTCAGGTCTAATAGCCATGGTGTGTCACACCCAAGTTATACCGCAGTGACCAAGTAACAATCCTCTCAGGGGGATACAACTATTTTATCTATGGGAATTAGCTCTCCCGAGGGGACTATGTGATGTCCCGAGCTGAGATTTAGATAGGCATTCTTTTTGTTGAAATAATATGTCTCCTCGTTTCGTTAAGACCACTTTTTTTGGTTCATTACAGTCCTTTTTTTCTAGCACAAACTACTTTCTTCTTCAACTGCTATCTTGTATCATGAACTTCTTTCTTAACTTACTGTTTCTATGCAGCTTTTGAATAGATTTCGCGTTCTCTGATCTCCATACTAAATGGTGCCTTCCTCTCTTTGGAACGTCTTTGTTTCGGTTAGGAAGGCTTAACCTAACATCTTATTTAATCAAAGCTAATCAAGTATCAATCGCGCCCCAAACACTCGAGTTGTACAATCGTCTGTGTTCATATAGTTAAAGACTAAATATTCTTAATCGTAGAATATATACCGTGAGTATATTATGACCAAATATTGAAGCGATAATATTTTGAAGTTGTTTTTCGGGTTCTCTCTGCATGTATTAACGAATTACCGCTTTTAAACGACTAGCAAAATGTTTTGTTTTAGTCTTAAGTTATCGCCGTTATGAATTTAAGATCGACGGTAGCGATTGCATATTGCATATTATAAGTGATAAAACGGAAGAATCTGAGGTCTTGCCTGACCTGAGATCAAATCGTTCGGAAGTGCTTCGTTTGTTACTTGAACTTGAAAGAGTGTGTTAGCACTGATTAATTATTCGTTTGTAGTTCCTTGCTGCAAAATTCTTCTCAAAATAGATAAACTCAAAAAAGAGATAAACAAACTAACCGAACTCAAAGTCACTGGTACACGCACGTTCTTTATTATTTGAGGGTACTTACTGGGGCGTTCTTTGTGATTTGAAATGTTTCAAATCGTATCGAATTGCGAAACCTAAGACAATGTATTATTGACCTAGAAATGAACGTGTTGACTACGACTACGCGGTTGCTACGGTTTGTTAGGGTAGGTTGTGACCTTCGGTGCGATATAGTTTGAATAACTGAAGCGCTAGCAAACCTATGTTACTACTACTACTTGTTAGGATAGGTTGTGAGTATCATCTTTGAAAATCCGACTTAGCTGCTCTGATATGATGCTATCCTTTTTAAAAAAGAGTGAAAAATATCCTTCCACGATATTATTTTGCCTCTTACGCTAAAATCCAGCTCGAAAAAAGGTAGTGAAATAATTGGAATGCGTATTATTTCTATGGTGCGTAAATGAGTAATTTATCAAGTGGTACACATATATGTGTTCTAATACGTAGGCAACGAGTTAACTTCACCTCCATATCGCAAATGAAGTCGACACCGGGCATGAGTATCTACGGAAATATACATTTTTAGTAGCAATAGATGGTCGCTTGCGGGTTCATCCAAACTAAATCTTGACTAGGTTTGATTAGGCTTGATTAAACGATAGAGTTTTTCTCTGACACGTATTGCGATGGATAAATTTCAAATTCATACATCAGAAGGCCACTGTTTTGAGTTATTTGAACCCGTATTCTATGGAACAGAACTTTTAAACTAACCACGTGGACAAATCCAACTCATGACCTTCATGCTCTATATCTTTCTGCTCCGAAACGTAGTGGAGAACCTTGGATTTCGACTCGATTGCTGTTATCGCGCTTGGAAATACCGAGGATAAACGAAATTTTCCTTCTAGTAAAGGCGCTCTCTTCCTTCTAGTAAAGGCGTAATCCTGGTTCTCTAAACTGGTTTGTGCCGCTGCCGCTTCTCCGCGTATTCTTCCTGCACAAAAAAAAATTAGCCACGCTACGGAGCTGCTCTGCTTAATACATAAGCCTTGGTAATGCATGGTAAAATGGGGAGTTCTTTCTTAGTTCATTGATACGAGAAGACTGTTGGCATATAAAGCTGAGTTGTTCAACGCGTCGATGGTATTTATTTCCCCGATGCTAAGTTGTATATAAGGTTGACTTCTTCAACGTGTCGTTGGTATGTATTTCCCCGATGCTAAGTTGTATATAAAAACAGTTTTAACATTATTCCCTGATGTTCAAGGAAGCCAAAGCTTAAATTTCAATGTACGGGGAAAACGTCATAGGTGTATTCACCCCTCAGAGTTCATTATCTCTATCTGTAGGGCTTCCGTGAATAAACAAACACTTTTTGACCTAAATTAACCAGCTATGGGATACATCTTTATGTTATGTTTTTTTTCTCTCAGCACTTGGTACAAGCGTTGAATTGGACCGTTATAGCACCTATGTATGTTTATCAATTAAAGACATTTGCATTAAGACATTTCAAAAAATAATGTATTTTTTTTGTAATGTGTTAACCTTATAAGACATTATTGTTTTCTTCACTTATTCAAGTCCTAAAATATTCTTGTTAGCTTTGTGTGATGCAATTTATCGTTTCTAACACTCGTGAGTATATTATGACAGCCTTATCTAGGTGGATAATTTCACGTAATACTCCAGTTATGTTGTACATGATTTGGTTGCCGTTGTAGAACAATATTTTTCGTGTTTCTGACTCAGGTCGACTCTTTTGTGCCACTATTATTAACATGGAAATATCATAAATTCGTGGTTTGATAAATAATAAATTTCTCCGAGACCATTGATTGGCATTCTAGTTGATACGTAGGAGTGAAAATATAATTCTGAATGTTAACCTCGTGTTCTTAGACGCAGAATTATTTTAATGCGCCCGTTTTTCTCTCAAAATAAATCCCTTACACCGCAAGTCCCTGAGCTCGTACTTCAACGTAAGTGTGCGCTAATAAGAGTGATTTCAACAATGCATCGCCACGAAATTATGTCTTCTTTTCAAGTTGTAGTTACATATATTATCAAGCCTAGAATAAGCAATAATACGAATACGTTGCCGTCAATCATTTGTTTTGACTATTGAAATGAGTATTGTGATACCCACGTGTGTGTATCAAATGAGGATCCTGACTTTAAGATATTTTAAAACCAATGAGGAGCCTTTTGTATCTTTTTTTTTAATTAAACTGTTTTTATTTCTTTATTTTTTTATTTCTTTTTTTACACAAAGCTGACTTGTTCTACACGTCATTGGTATTTATTCCCCCAATGCTAACTTTTTTATATATTAAAATCAGTTCAAAGTTACCACTCAGACACTGTGTTCGATCCTTGGTTCGTTTTTACAACTGTACGGTTGTGGCTCTGAAGGATGCTGGTGTATTGAATCCCAATACATTTCGAGCGTTGGGGTCCCCAATACCTCTCCTACAAAGGTAATGGAATTTTTCTGGTATTGGGGAACCGAACCGTTCTTCTGAGGTAGAGACAGCTATTTTTTGATTGATAAAAATATATAAAGATCCTTAATTGATAGACAAACCGTTCGAGGTGTACAATATCCGTGTGAGGGTTTTTTGTTATTGAAAAAAATGTAAAACTCAATTCTCTTGGATATTTTATCCATGACAAGATGGGAGGTTTCTTTAAAACAAACTTTTTGAGCATAATTGGACTTTGAAATATGAGTGATGTAAATTCAACACTTAATTGAGGGGTACACAATATTGAAAGAGAAGGGTAATAGACATGCTTATAAAATCCAGATTTTAGTACTGAGAAATGTAGAGGGACGCTGGAGGAGCTTCCGTCTGTCTCTATAGAGAAATCTACCGAGTGGCCCAGCGAAGTGTGGACAAATAGAAGTTATGTTTTTTTCAGTTATATGGAGGCCTATCGAAATAACTCATGTACCATATAAAATAAAAATGTATTGTCTTTAATAACATCCAAAAATTATTTAACATATCCTCCTTTCACCTTGATAACTTGGCGGAGACGAGGGACCACCTGATCACACGTGGCACGCTAAGTTTCGAGGTCAATTTCTGCCCAAGGTTTGGTCAGTTTTTGCTTCAGAACCTCCACAGCTACTATGACTCAAAATTTTTTTATGCCTGGGAGCGTAGCTCCACGGAAGGAGTCCAAGGCAAAGGAGTTAGAAAAATGAAATTTATTTTCGATATTCATTTTATCAGAGTAGAAAAGTCTTCGAATGGTTATGTTTAAATGAGATGGTTAGGAAACAAGTATATGTATTCTGTCTCCGACTTGAAACAAATTACGTAATTGTTCCTACGAATATATACTGTATATATATATATATGCTTGGTTAAAAAGAATGTCATAATTTGCCGTCACGTGCTTTTTATTTGATTTCTCTACTTCTCTGAACTTACGATTAGTTCCGAAATCCAAAAGTTCAAAGAGGTTGCAAACAGTTAAATTTAAAAATGAATGTTGCGACACGTTTCGGCGTTCATTCGCCATTGTCAAGAAGTGAAAGTGGAGCTGAAGTTTCTTGATATTTTCCTTCGGTTGCGGACTGCTGAGTAGGCGGCTTGAAGATGCGGCGTGTAGGTCAGTGTTATTCAATAAATTTTGCAAGAGAGCCAATTCGGTTGAACGCATTGAAGGAGAGAGCCGCAGCTACTGCAAGTTAGCGTATATTAAGTACATTATACTATAATTAATTTATATATATGAGTATATATACAGATATCCATATACGAGTATATATTACAATTGTAATTATAAGCAAATTCCAAATACTCGTGAAAATATCGAAATGAAAGTATATCAAGATTTCAGCTCAATACAGTCTATATTTCAGTCGATATTTCGGAGAAACCTGATTAGGACAGTGCTCTCATCTCTTCGTGTTCATTATATTTTGTCACTTAGAACGGTACTCATCTCCGAGGAATGCAAATGAGAACCATTATATTTATCAGGCATTTAGAGATCGGCAGTTCAACATGGCTATGCAGACACAGCACAGCAGACTCTGTGCGCTTGAGATGACGACGTTGCTTCAGTTGTTGATCTTTTCTTGCATCAACATCGGTGATCGGGAGGCAACTTCTCAGACTGCAGCGCAGCAGCAGCAGTGTGCAGTCGTTTTGCAGGTGTTGTAGTGTCAGGATCTTTTTCAAAGCTTTATATGAAGAAGCAGTCGAAAGTGTAATGTACTAATGTGTGTATGTAACTGTAAAAAATATCGCGCAACAATGTATATTTGAATTATATTATAGAACTCGCATAATTATAATGTCGTGCGAGATTCTAAATTATTTAGAATCTCTACCATCGAACAGTATAGAAACTAAAACAGCAATTTACAAACTTATTGAGAAACAATTCAACTACAGAAGACCACAGCAAGCAAGAAGTCGCTTTCGACGACTTGAAATCAGTTGTGCACCATTCAAATTCCAGATTCAGAGAATTCTAACAGTGAGTATAAATACGATTTCATTAAGACCAACCTAAACTGAACTTATGCTGACCTTTGGCATGATTTTGATTACATCTTACAGCAGATATAGGAAGACCACAAAGTAACCAGTTTATTTCAAGTAAAGATGCTATGAAAACATCATTGGCTGGTAAAATATCTTCAAGTAAGAATCCTTAGTTGATACACACACATGGATACCGTTATACCCATGCAAAGGATTGAGGGCAATAGATTCTTTTTGTTACTTAACCTAGGTTTTATAATATCTGAACCTCCAATTTGAAAAGAAAACACTATTTCATTGAAAATGCATTGTTGAAAGCGCTCTTTTAGTGCTCACTTACATTGAAATACGAGCCCATGGACTTGCGATGTAAGGAATTTTTTTTAAAGTAAACGGGTGGATAAAAATAATTCTGCGTCTACGGCAATGAGGTCGACATTCAGAACTATATTTTTACTCCTGCGTATCAGCTAGTTTGTCAATCGAAGGACTCGGAGGAAATATATTTTATCGCACCACAAATTTAGGATAACTAAATTCCTTTCCCTTGTTCAACAGCGTACCTGCAAAACTTCCCAAATAGTCCCTGTGGTAGGGGTTCCTCAAAACGAATATTTCCATGAAGAGTTCTCTGCTGGAACCAAGAAAAAAATTACAGAGGTGAGTTCTTCAACTTTATTTTACTGCTATGTAGTGTAAACGACTCGTCAAAAATGACGAGATTCGATAGTTTCTATAAATAAGTTTCAAGATAGGGATGACGAAATAATATACCCATCCTAATAGTACTGGCGATTAAAATATTCTTCATATCACTGACACAGTCATTAAGCATCCTTAACACTTTGACTGCAATTGGTACAACTGAAGTTCAATATTCAATTCAAATATAAAGTCAATTGTAATCAGCGTTTTAGAAATTAGCAATCAATAACTGTATCATGCCACCATTCTCACCCGTTTCAAAGTAAAATAAAATTGAGGTGTCCACATTGAATAACCGATAAATAAATATAGGTTAAAACAAATGTTTAGGAATGTCTAGTCAAATTGAAATAGGAAGAAGAACACCGTTCCCTCTCCCCTCCAAATACACACTTGTGCAGACTTTACAATTTTTTTAGCCTTAATTTAAGAGTAATTCGAATGCTCTGCGTAAAACCACTCAAGATAGTGAATAATGAATAATTTTCCATTTTTTGATCTTGTCATGTAAATTTCAAAGAGGTGTCTTGCTCTATTGTGAAAATATTATTTGGTTTTGGTGTTAACGTGCTCGCCGTGACACGAAGTGGTTAAGGGATCGGCCTTGTATGTTGGAGACGATGGTTCGTATCCCGGCGCTGGCGCGGCGATTTTCCCCGTTGGGTATAAGGGAAAGCTCAAGCACAATACCCCACTCAACGCAGGTGTCGGAAATGGGTACCGGCTTTACGGGGAAACCGTCATGGTGTCCTATATATAGTACTAGTTATAAGGCATTTGAAAAACGAATGCTCAAGATCATATGTATCAGGCTTGATTGGAAATAAAGCATCCCAAAGATGCCGATATTTGTTTTTTGTTTGTTTGTTTGTTTGTTTTTAATACTACAAAACATAAGTGACAATTGCCCGTCCAAAACGGCTATCCAGTCCCCTCAGGGTGATACAACTATTGTATCTATGGGAATTTGCGCTCCCAGGGGAAAAATGTGAGGGCCCGAGCTAGGAGTTAGGTAGGCCTTCTTTTTGTTGAAATTAAATTTTTTTGTTATGTTAAGGACCAACTTTTTCCGGTTCACTATGTCCTGTTTTTCAGCACCTCTGACTTTCTTCTTCAACTTTTATCTTATTCCATGAAAATCTTTCCCATCTTACTGTTTCTATGCCCTTTCTGCATAGATTCCTCATTTTCTTATCTCTATACTAAATGGTGCCTTCCTCCTTCCTCTCTTCGATACGCTCTATTTTTGCAGCGGTGTAGTGAACCCTCATCCCGCAACTCAGTCGATATTTCGGAAATTCTCAGAATGAGCATCTAAAAATTCAGTAAAATAAATTCAACCATTAGCATAAAAACACATTACGAAATTCACTAATTTTCTATCCTCATTTTTAGTAAAAATGTGTATCGAAAAAATCAGCCTCTAAGAAATCACTTTTGAATCGTAACGAAACCTTCCATGTCGCCGCTTGAGCAACATTTTCACCCGACAAGCGTCACTTCTGTCAAATCATTCAAACGACGCACACCTCGTTGCTCGACCGTTGAAATTTAAATTAGTGATTGTGCTTGTGCTGTTCTACGGGTAACTATTTAATTTATGTATTATGTAAATAATATGTTGTGTATTATTAAGTAGGTTTTCTCAAATGACTAATCGTGTCACATGTGTTGTAGGGCTCTTGCCAAGAAGTGTGATCTCTCACACCTTCCCTGTGCCGGCTATTGCTGCATACTTTATTATTGATGGCAACATAGTTTTTCCAAGAAGCAACTCTAATCAATTGAATATGAATAATCTATTTGTTGCCATTGTGTCATTGGTGGTTTGCTCATCTTTTGTGTGTTCCAGTTTAATTAATTTTGTTCTCAATTTTTGTATTTTAATTAAGTCAGATTTAAATAATTTTGGAATTCCTTTGCAATTTTTAGTCAATGTTTAAATTCATATCTTGAGAACTGAAGCTATGGTAGGTTATTTACACCAATAGAGATTGTATCTTCGGTAGTTACTCACTTCAAGTCAAGTCACATAAACAATCATTCTTTCGTGATCAGAACTATCCCACTGTCTGATTGCGTGTAACAATGTGTAGTAACGGTAACAAGAATTCCTATCATAATCACTTTAGTGACAACTCTTACTATTGATTTTTGGCTAGGTAAATTTGTGTATAATAATGTTAATAATTAGTCGTTACCTGATTCAACTAAATTAGGGTGATTGTGCTTACCTCTGGGAAGTCTCTGAATATTCTAAATTCCCAACTCCTGGGAATTTTTAATCCAGAAATCATCTGATTATCTGATTTGGGGTTAAATTTAGTTTAACCGGCAATTGTTTGCTTTCAATTGTAGCTACCTATTCCTTTTTACCTCATGTCAATGTCGGCTACCTCCAGTGGTTGTTGTTCATTATAACTCATAGGATGCCCTAATACTATTCTGATATGCATCCTCATGATCAATGTTTTCTAAATCCTCCTTGTGCTCTGAACTTCCTTCTTAACTACCGATTCTGTGCACTGTGTGCATAGATTCCGCGTTCCCTCTACTCTTTTCTAAATGGTACCTTCCTCTCTCCTCTCGTAGGACACCCTTCACGTTCAAGCCAGGGAGACTAGGGATTCCGCATTAAAAATAGATAATAATAATAATTAGGCTGTACATGCCTTCCTGGCACGATTCCTAGCTTAAGTTAATGGATCTTTTGACAATTTTTAGCCTTAAGTATGATCAGTACAGCGAGCCCTTCGCTGTTGCTTAGTGTGAACCGTTCTAATTGTCCAATACCGATCTTAAGGTACTCATTGTAAATAGGCACTACACCCTAGATTAATCGGCGACCACAGCCTTGATTTATAATACTCTTGATCTTGTGAACTAATGTTGCACTCCATTTCGGAGACGATTTAGGACAAGACGCGTTACGGCTAGTAGTACTCGGAGAATACTCGTGTGTTGGAGAAATGGCATGTAGGGAGATTCATGATTGTCCATAAGAGTACTGATTGTTGCGACTGCCTCGCCCTTGTTCAGGCGCCAGAATTGGGCCGAGGCACCCGCATATAATCCTCTATTTGAGGCAATCCTGTAAATTCAGCAGTAAAGCTCGCAGCCTGGCTTGCGTAGCGACTGTCTCTCCTTGTGTTATCATGCTTGAACAATTAACCCAAGCTATCTTCCCGTACAGAAGAACCTGCGAAGCCGAAACACAAACATCACCACAAAACCCTATAGTAACGTTTCTCAGAACCACTTGAAAACGTACTAGTAGGTTCATTCGGAACGTTCTCAGAACCACTTGAGACGTTCGTAAATTTATTCAGCCTAAACGGCTATGAATCAACCAAGTAAGCCACAAGGTACTGGCAGAAATTACTGCCTCCTTCGAGATACCCTCATAATACCAACTGTTACCGCACCTGCGGAATATTACACTCACAAATCCACTCTCGCCGGAATCCACCCCGGATTCCCTCGAGCCACGGCACCTGTGAAAGTGTGAAAGAATGCATGCCAGAGAATGTATTGTTGTGATTGTATGTTATATGACAACTGATGGGATTTTAGCTCATGAAGAGAATGTAAAAAAGTATGAAATATTAACAAGGATTGTACGAGAACACTGCAGGTGCCCTCTGATTGTGATGGGTGACATGAATGGCCATGTTGGTATACTTGGTGAGCCGGTGAATGCAAATGGACAAAAATTGATAGATTTTTGTGATGAGAATGAACTTGAAAACCTGAATGTAACGATAGGAAATGGCTTGCATACATGGCAAAGCAGGGAATGGAAAACTGCAATTGACTATATGATTGTGAATAGTAGAGCAAGAGAGTGTGTCAATGAAATGTTTGTAGATGAAGATGATTTTGATATTGATAGTGACCATAAAATGCTTGTGCTTGAATATAACTGGGGTAGAAAGGAGTCAATGCAAAAGGTCAGTAGTGTGAAAGAAAGTTGGCAGATAAAAAAGGCAAACTGGGAAGAATTTAAGAATGAATTGAGTAGGTATAACTGGAACAGGTGTGGAAATGTAAATGACCTAAATGGTGAGATTGCAAGAACCTTGTATGATGTGGCAGAGCAAAAGATTGGTAGAATAAAATGTAGGAAAGGGACAGGGAATGCCAGGTGGTTTACAAGTGAGATAAAGGAAGAACGAATGAGAAGAAAGACTTTAAATAAGAAACAACGCAGTATGAGGAAAATGTATGAAAGAAACAGAATTACTGAGGATGAATGGCAGAGTGCATGGAATGAGTACAAGGACCAGCAGAAGAAAGTAAGGAGAATGATTAATGAGGCTAGAGTTAAAGAGGAGAGACACCAAGTTGAAAATCTAAGAAAGAAAGGTCCGGATGGAATGAAAGATTGGTATAAGTTTATACAAGGTAATGATAGAAGTAGTGAAGTTCAAGTTGATGAATTAGTAGTTAATGGTTGCAGTGTGCAAGATAGGATGCAACTGGTGAAAGCAGTTGAAGAATACTGGGAGGACATTGGTGGAATGAATGAGCAGGTTACAGATAATGCACCCATAAATTTTCTGATTGATGAACGTGAACTGCAAATGGAAGACGAAATCACTTGTGAAGAGATTGTAAGTTTTTTGAAGAAAGTGAAAAATGGAAAGGCATGTGGCCCTGATAAGATCCCATATGAGTTCTATAAATTTGGAGGAGAGAGTGTGGTCAGTATGTTGAAATGTTTATTTGATGAGATATGGAAGAGTGAAAGAGTACCGGATGACTGGAACAAGTGTAATGTAGTTCTGTTGCATAAGGGTGGACATAAGAGTATGAAAGAACTTAAAAATTACAGACCAATTGCACTTGGTGACACTGTATGTAAGATATTTTGTGGTATTTTGAATGAGAGAATGAAAAATTTAGTTGAGGAATTAGGAGTCCTAGGTGAAGAACAGAATGGTTTTAGGCAGGATAGACGTGGGGAAGATAATCTGTTTGTAGTGAGTGAAATAATTGAGCGAATGAGGAAGGATGATAAGAAGGTGTATTTAGCATTCCTGGATATTGAAAAAGCGTATGACAGAGTGGATCGGGTTAGGCTCCTTGAAGTTCTGAGAAAAGTTGGGTTTAGCAGAAAAATAGTAAAAATTGTACAAAGTCTGTATGAGAACACAAGCGCTATATACAGGTTAGGAAATTTGGAAACGGGGCAAGTGAGGAGTGTTAAAGGAGTGAGACAGGGCTGTACTCTGTCTCCCCTGTTGTTTGGATTGTACACAGAAGAATTAGCAGTTCGACTGAGAAGGAGTGGCTTAGGACTGAAAGTTGGTAATGAGAGACTGAGCTGTTTGTTGTATGCTGATGATGTGGTTGTGGTTAGTGGATGTGGACATGAACTGCAAAGGATGCTTGACATTGTGAACGGATATAGTACAGATTTCAAGATGAACTTCGGTGCCGACAAAAGCAAGGTTATGGTTATAAATAGTGATGAGACTGATAGAGACAGATTGTGGAATATTGGAGAAATCAGAATAGGTAGAACAAAAGAATACAAATATCTAGGTTGTATGATAAGTGAAGATGGATGCACTAGAACTAAGGGTGAGAAAGTGGCAAAAGCTATGCAGTGGAGTGGACGATTAAGTAGCGTGGCCAGATACAGAGCAAACAAGTATGAATGTGTGAGAGGAATGTGGAAGTATGTTGCTGTACCTAGTGTCATGTATGGTATGAGTGCTCTTGCCTGGAATGGAAGTGATCTTGAAAAGCTGGATGTAATACAAAATAAGGTAGGACGGTTAGCATTGGGTGCTCCAAAATGGACAGCTACAGAAGCCATTAGAGGTGACCTTGGGTGGAGCCTATTTTCAGAAAGAATGATGAAGGCGGTGCTGAATTATAAGGTGAGAATTGAAAGAATGCAGAATAGCAGATGGGTAAAGCGAATTTTTGAATGGAATCTGAGTGTAAGCTATTGGGAGAAAGTGTGTTGGGGGCATGCAAGGAAGCTTAGTATGCAAAAGATTATTCATGTTAGAATTGGGAGACCTGTGGATGACTGGAGTTTAATAAATCCTGGAGGTGTAGGGCCTGAGTGGGACTGCAAGAGGTGGAAGAAAGAGATTGAGAGGAAAACAAAAGAGTATGGATTGAATAAGTGGAGGCTTAGCATGGTGCGGAAGCCTACACTTGACTGGTATATGAAAAAAGAAGCACCTAAGTTTGAGATGTTCTATGATGGTAGTTTTGGAAGTCAACTCTTGTTTGCTGTGAGATGTAAGTCATTGAGTGTGAACAGACGTACATGGAGGTGGAATGAGAATAATAACAGATTATGTCGGCAGTGTATTAGTGGAGTGGAGGAAACAATTGAGCATTTTGTGCTGGAATGTAGTAAGTATGAGCAAGAGAGAGAAAGTTTTATGAATGTGGTGCTTGAGCAGTATGGAGAGAATGAGTGGTATGCCAGATGTGCTGAAGATGATTGCGGTATAAGCTGTCTTGCTGGATTGGATCAGGAGTGCAATTTGAGTATCATTGAAGCTATGAAATTGTTTCTTGTGCGTGCCTGGAGTAAGAGACAGTGACTGGAATGAGCCAGTCAGGTAGAATGGTCAGTAATGACCCAATATGCCTGGGGATGGTGTTTTGACGCACTGGCTATCCCAGTGACGCCATCCAATGGCAGCTTGTGACAAGGATTGGTAAATCCTGAGTAGTTTAGTGGACAAGTCTGGTACCAGGCGCTGAACTCTTTGTGTGATAACTGTGGAGGGAATCGTAGGCCGTTACAAAGGCCCCGACGCTGTCGGCCCTCAATTTCAAGTTTCAAGTTTCAACCTGCTGGAGTACGTCTTCCGATGGGACCCGGATACTGTTCCAAAAGAAGCGAATCTACCTCCCAGCGGCCGCAGCACGACTCTCAGAGACCACCACAAATAAACAAAAATCAGGCGAGAGAGTAAAAGTCCTTTCATTGTCCTGCAGAAATAAATCGTGCAAGTGAAAATTAGGTGCCAGTAGAGCAACCCGAATACCTTCACACACCTCCTTCTGAGGGAGTCAGATGAAGTCATAGTTTAGTAAGTGTTGCCGTACGATGGCGACTGGTGGCCCTTATTCAAAGAACTCCAACCTATTCCATTAATCAATCTTGAATCAAACCCTCCTAACAGCTTATCTTAAAGCTTCCAAGGCAAATCATTCTTAACAACTTCGCCACTTACCAGAAGTTCATAGCGGTTAGGGAGGCTTAAACTAACTTATAATCTTAATCTTAACGGCTATCTAGTAACTTTTAAAACATCTAAACTAGATAACTAGATTTTGAATAGATTGAAAGTTTTTAAATGCCTAAAACCATATTATTCATATAATTAATATATTACTTCTTCTACTAAGAATTTTGTCTATGAGAACCGTCCGCTAAAATATTTTAGGGTAAGTTTTAGTAAAGAACTATAAAGTAACCTATTGTTGCACACTAATACAAGGGATGGAGCATGGAGAGGGTAGTTCAAACCGTAAATATTTGTGTGCTTCATGTAGTCCAGCAAATTGATTGAGATGACCTTGTAAAACAGGGTCAGCGTTTTAATGAATTTTCATTAGCTTTTTGTATCAATTCATTGTAAACAATTATACTTGGATGTTGTATCTGAAAAACCCGCGGCAAAGTTTTACCCATCTCTTGTTTATGCAGCAAGTATATATGTGCTATTTCGACTTACCAAATTTCACTTGTTTGTTTTTCCCGAAATAAAATATTTTATTACTGTGTATGGTAATTTTATTTAGTAATACGCCGTCTATTACAATTAAGATTAATTTAACTTAGAATGTGGTCAAAGCAGAAGCTCTAACAACGAAGTTTTGGTAAATATGTAGCGTTGGACAGTAATCAATTTTCCAGTGTTTGGTGTCTAATCATAATTAATTAGACCAAAATAAACAAGTTTTCTTCTATGCACTTCCTGTCGGAAATGAATACTTTACAAGTTATAGCGGTAAATAAGTTACTGCAACTCAAGTGTTTGAAGTGGAAAGAAATTCATCTATCCCATGGTAGGACATCATTGCAATGAAGTCTCGCTTCCAGTGCGATCGTCATCAAAGATGATACCAAACCTACCTCTACACCTCGTTAAACACTCATTTGACGAAAAAAGTGTATAAAAGAGAAGTTGTTTATTTCGATGTTATTACCATGATTCAAGCAACAAAAATTCAAAAATCGATGAGTAGCTGTTTATTCAACTGCATTCGTCATCAAAGACGAAACTAAACTTAGCGCCATAACTCGTTAAATACTCATTTCCGACGGAAAGTGCATAGAAGAAAAATTGTTTATTTAGATCTAAATACCTATTTCTGGGCGCCGCAAAGTGGAAAATCAATTACTGACAAATGCTACACATGTACCAAAGTTTTTCTATCATCTAATATCAGGCTAGCAGCTTCAAAACAAGAAGCATTGGGATGAGAATTAAACCACTGGGTATGTTCTTGTCATTGTAGAACCACTAACAGCCAGTTTCATGAGCTTCCTCAGAATTTCTGGTACATTTCAGGGTCAATATTGAATTGAATGTTGTCAACAATTTAAATTATTTTGTTGCCACATATGAGTAATATGGTACAATGGAAGATGTTTTACACAAATGACATTGTGCTCGCAAATGCTTAGTTTTTGATATATTTAACTTTGAAGTAATGGGAACGTCGTTTATATAATTGAACAAACGGACACGTAAATAAGCAAAACTATGGTTTTAACGTAATAATAGGTTAGGTAAAGTTAGGTTAGTTAAATAAACCAACCTAAATAAACCTAAAATAACAATTTAACTCGACCATACCGAGGCCGAGGATTCCGAGGCCATATCGACACTGCCGTTAATGCTATTCCTACAAAAACTTTATTACTGCTATAACTTGAAAATTAAGCATTTGCGAGCACAATGTCGTTTGTGTAAAACGTCTTAAAATGTTTCCAATTACCTAAGTTTTGTAATGAAATTATGAAAGTTGTTGACAACATTAAATTTAATATTGACCCATTTCAGAATACTTATGACTCCCAAAGTAAAGCATGTCTAAACCAAATTTTTAGAGTCTCTTCATTTGGTAAATCTGAAGGAGATGACAGTTATTGATTTCGTAAATTTTGATGCCTAAGCATGGTTAATTAGATCAAAATAAACAAGTTTTCTTCTATGCTTTTTCCATCTGAAATGAGTATTTAATTAGTTATAGCGGTAAATGACTTACGCAACTCCAGTCTGGAATTTTCCAATTGTGTTGTAAGGTTTGGAAGTATAAATGTGCGTGGATGGAATGCAGGAAAGTTAGATGACCTCGTAGTAGAATTTGAGAATGGAAAATTGGATTGTGTTGGTGTAGTAGAGACCCAAATGCGTGATAGAGTCAGTTTAACATGTAAGGAGAATAAGTATCATATGATAGGAAAAGGGCGTGTAAATTGGCAAAAAAGAGGTGGTGGAGTTGGTTTGATTGTAAAGAATGCTCTAAATTGGAAATTAGAGGAACTTCCTGTTGGAAATGAACCTGAAAGTGAAGATTTGTTAGCAATTAAGTGTGAAAGAATGCATGCCAGAGAATGTATTGTTGTGATTGTATGTTATATGACAACTGAGGGAAATTTAGCTCATGAAGAGAATGTAAAAAAGTATGAAATATTAACAAGGATTGTACGAGAACACTGCAGGTGCCCTCTGATTGTGATGGGTGACATGAATGACCATGTTGGTATACTTGGTGAGCCGGTGAATGCAAATGGACAAAAATTGATAGATTTTTGTGGTGAGAATGAACTTGAAAACCTGAATGTCACAATAGGAAATGGCTTGCATACATGGCAAAGCAGGGAATGGAAAACTGCAATTGACTATATGATTGTGAATAGTAGAGCAAGAGAGTGTGTCAATGAAATGTTTGTTGATGAAGATGATTTTGATATTGATAGTGACCATAAAATGCTTGTGCTTGAATATAACTGGGGTAGAAAGGAGTCAATGCAGAAGGTCAGTAGTGTAAAAGAAAGTTGGCAGATAAAAAAGGCAAACTGGGAAGAATTTAAGAATGAATTGAGTAGGTATAACTGGAACAGGTGTGGAAATGTAAATGACCTAAATGGTGAGATTGCAAGAACCTTGTATGATGTGGCAGAGCAAAAGATTGGTAGAATAAAATGTAGGAAAGGGACAGGGAATGCCAGGTGGTTTACAAGTGAGATAAAGGAAGAACGAATGAAAAGAAAGACTTTAAATAAGAAACAACGCAGTGTGAGGAAAATGTATGAAAGAAACAGAATTACTGAGGATGAATGGCAGAGTGCATGGAATGAGTACAAGGACCAGCAGAAGAAAGTAAGGAGAATGATTAATGAGGCTAGAGTTAAAGAGGAGAGACACCAAGTTGAAAATCTAAGAAAGAAAGGTCCGGATGGAATAAAAGATTGGTATAAGTTTATACAAGGTAATGATAGAAGTAGTGAAGTTCAAGTTGATGAATTAGTAGTTAATGGTTGCAGTGTGCAAGATAGGATGCAAATGGTGAAAGCAGTTGAAGAATACTGGGAGGACATTGGTGGAATGAATGAGCAGGTTACAGATGATGCACCCATAAATTTTCTGATTGATGAACGTGAGCTGCAAATGGAAGACGAAATCACTTGTGAAGAGATTGTAAGTTTTTTGAAGAAAGTGAAAAATGGAAAGGCATGTGGCCCTGATAAAATCCCATATGAGTTCTATAAATGTGGAGGAGAGAGTGTAGTCAGTATGTTGAAATGTTTATTTGATGAGATATGGAAGAGTGAAAGAGTACCGGATGACTGGAACAAGTGTAATGTAGTTCTGTTGCATAAGGGTGGACATAAGAGTATGAAAGAACTTAAAAATTACAGACCAATTGCACTGGGTGACACTGTATGTAAGATATTTTGTGGTATTTTGAATGAGAGAATGAAAAATTTAGTTGAGGAATTAGGAGTCCTAGGTGAAGAACAGAATGGTTTTAGGCAAGATAGACGTGGGGAAGATAATCTGTTTGTAGTGAGTGAAATAATTGAGCGAATGAGGAAGGATGATAAGAAGGTGTATTTAGCATTCCTGGATATTGAAAAAGCGTATGACAGAGTGGATCGGGTTAGGCTCTTTGAAGTTTTGAGAAAAGTTGGGTTTAGCAGAAAAATAGTGAAAATTGTACAAAGTCTGTATGAGAACACAAGCGCTATATATAGGTTAGGAAATTTGGAAACAGGGCAAGTGAGGAGTGTTAGAGGAGTGAGACAGGGCTGTACTCTGTCTCCCCTGTTGTTTGGATTGTACACAGAAGAATTAGCAGTTCGACTGAGAAGGAGTGGCTTAGGACTGAAAGTTGGTAATGAGAGACTGAGCTGTTTGTTGTATGCTGATGATGTGGTTGTGGTTAGTGGATGTGGACATGAACTGCAAAGGATGCTTGACATTGTGAACGGTTATAGTACAGATTTCAAGATGAACTTCGGTGCCGACAAAAGCAAGGTTATGGTTATAAATAGTGATGAGACTGATAGAGGCAGACTGTGGAATATTGGAGAAATCAGAATAGGTAGAACAAAAGAATACAAATATCTAGGTTTTATGATAAGTGAAGATGGATGCACTAGAACTAAGGGTGAGAAAGTGGCAAAAGCTATGCAGTGGAGTGGACGATTAAGTAGCGTGGCCAGATACAGAGCAAACAAGTATGAATGTGTGAGAGGAATGTGGAAGTATGTTGCGGTACCTAGTGTCATGTATGGTATGAGTGCTCTTGCCTGGAATGGAAATGATCTTGAAAAGCTGGATGTAATACAAAATAAGGTAGGACGGTTAGCATTGGGTGCTCCAAAATGGACAGCTACAGAAGCCATTAGAGGTGACCTTGGATGGAGCCTATTTTCAGAAAGAATGATGAAAGCGGTGCTGAATTATAAGGTGAGAATTGAAAGAATGCAGAATAGCAGATGGGTAAAGCGAATTTTTGAATGGAATCTGAGTGTAAGCTATTGGGAGAAAGTGTGTTGGGGGCATGCAAGGAAGCTTAGTATGCAAAAGATTATTCATGTTAGAATTGGGAGACCTGTGGATGACTGGAGTTTAATAAATCCTGGAGGTGTAGGGCCTGAGTGGGACTGCAAGAGGTGGAAGAAAGAGATTGAGAGGCAAACAAAAGAGTATGGATTGAATAAGTGGAGGCTTAGCATGGTGCGGAAGCCTACACTTGACTGGTATATGAAAAAAGAAGCACCTAAGTTTGAGATGTTCTATGATGGTAGTTTTGGAAGTCAACTCTTGTTTGCTGTGAGATGTAAGTCATTGAGTGTGAACAGACGTACATGGAGGTGGAATGAGAATAATAACAGATTATGTCGGCAGTGTATTAGTGGAGTGGAGGAAACAATTGAGCATTTTGTGCTGGAATGTAGTAAGTATGAGCAAGAGAGAGAAAGTTTTATGAATGTGGTGCTTGAGCAGTATGGAGAGAATGAGTGGTATGCCAGATGTGCTGAAGATGATTGCGGTATGAGCTGTCTTGCTGGATTGGATCAGGAGTGTAATTTGAGTATCATTGAAGCTATGAAAATGTTTCTTGTGCGAGCCTGGAGTAAGAGACAGTGACTGGAATGAGCCAGTCAGGTAGAGTGGTCAGTAATGACCCAATATGCCTGGGGATGGTGTTTTGACACACTGGCTATCCCAGTGACGCCATCCAATGGCAGCTTGTGACAAGGATTGGTAGATCCTGAGTAGTTTGGTGGACAAGTCTGGTACCAGGCGCTGAACTCTTTGTGTGATAACTGTGGAGGGAATTGTAGGCCGTTACAAAGGCCCCGACGCTGTCGGCCCTCAATTTCAAGTTCAAGTTCAGTGTTTGAAACGGCAAGTAATTAAGGAGCACGTCGGACAGCAACACTGCAATGCACACTCACTTCCAGCACGATCATCATCAAAGACAAAACCAAACCTACCGCTATACCTCGTTAAATACTTAATTGAAGAGAAGTGTATAGAAGAAAAGTTGTTTATTTCAATGTTATTACCATGAATTAAACAACAAAAATTCAAAAATCGATGAGTAGCTGTTTATTCGAGCGCATTCGTCATCAGAGACGAAACTAAACCTACCGCTATAACTCGTAAAATACTCATTTCAGACGGAAAGTGCATGAAAGAAAACTTGTTTATTTTGATTCAATTTATTAGGTTCAGGCACCAAAAAGTGGAAAATCGATAGCTGTCATATCCTTCAGATTTACGATACATTCAGGATATCAATTCAAAACTTATTTATTTTTGGCCATTTGTGAGCATTTCATTGCTTATCAGAAATTGAGGAAGGTAGTAGTGCCAAGTGTTTTTAGTGGATGGCCACCAAATTAATTTAATCTTAGATGTACCATTACTTGTATGCTGCTACTGACAAGTTTTGTAAATGGATATCTAGCTATTTTTCTATCATACGTATGCATAGTATGATTCTCTTGAAGTTTTATTTTTCATGTTATATGAACTGTTTCATAAATTTAAACAGGATGTATATGCATTGTAGATTTTCAAACCAAGTTAATTCAGTAAAAAAAAATTTAATAAAATATAATTTTTACTAAATATCACTCGTGGAATAAAAAGCAAAATCAAAGTAAAAATGAACATTACATATATTGTATACATTATGTTTCCAATAGGGCGATTCTTCGAGAATCTTATTCATAGAGTGAAAAGAAGAACCAGAGTAAAAACGAACATTACATTTAATGCAAATGTTTTGGAATTAAAATTCCATCATCAGTGCTGGAACAAGAAAGAAAGAAAAAAAAATGAATTGTCTATTTTTAAACAATCATATATATTCCATAAAATTCTCTAAATGTCTAAAAAGCCTAATTTTTTCATTCATACTCAAACAATGGCATACTCCTAATTCACACAAACACACATGTACACGCTAATTCAGATACAACAGCGAAACACACATTACATACACACACACACACACACACATACACACAGAATTACGTCAGTAGGTGGGGGAAATTGATAACTTTACGGCACTAATGTCTTTATTGAGGTTAGGTTTTATGGGTGAATATGAAAAAGGACTCAATTCTTAGGTCATGCTCACTATTAGCTCGGCATAAAGTTGAAAAATTTGTAGTTTTGAATGAATGATTTGAATGTTCACAGTGATCCCTAATTGCTGATTGGGGTGGGGTGGTTAGTGTACGACCGGTTCTGTGAGATATTCCTGCATGTTGGCTATGTCTGATGAATTGTTAGAGTTTGGTACTACCAACGTAAGACTGCATGCAGCAGTCGCACTAATAAAAATAGACACAGCCACTCCACAGGCACTCATCCAATTGTTCCTTCCTGCTAAAAAAAGATGCAATCTTAAAACTATTTCTATAAAACACTGACGTCGACCGTTGTAAAAAACCTACTGACCAACGATGCTACCTCCTTCTTCAGCTCTGCGTTCATATAACCCATGAATGGTAACTCGACATACAAAATTTGCTTTGGTACGCTCAAGGTTGCAGGAGAGGGACAAATTTTACGATCTAAAAATTTTTTTGCACAATTCTGAATGAGTGATTACGGATATTTGTTGTTGACCAATAATTTTATAACTCGATCAATTTCAAGATGAAATATTTCATACGTACTGGATATGCGGTACGCACGATGAAGTAAACAGTAAATACATGATTTTATATACCCTTTATATACACAATTGAAATAGTTCATAGCAAGACCAGTGAATGTTGGCTTTCTACACACAGAAGTAATAAGTTTGAATTTGACTTTTTTATGAGAACGTCTAGGAATGGGATCTGATCATTTTGTTCTACTTCCATCGTAAATTTGATATTAGGATGAGATATGTTAATATACTGGAAGAAACTATTGGCTGCCATTTCGGAGTGAAATAAAACAAATGTATCGTCCAGGTACCTTCGGTAAAATAATGGCTTAAACTCTGGGTGACATTGTTTCAAAAAATGTTTTTCCAAATGAGCTAGAAAGAAGTTCACTATTAAAGGAGAGAGGTTAGATCCCATTGCTAGTACGTCAATTTGCTTGTATGTTTTACCATTAAATACAAAATAAGAATCTTTCAGTGCTATTTCAAGTAAACATTGGAATTGTGGTCTATTGTAACGCAGGATGGTTTGGTTATCTTGAAAAATTTGATCCAGCACAACATTAATTGCCTCATCCAGTGGAACATAAGTGTACATAGACTCCACATCATAACTACACATGAAGAGATTATCTATGTTGCCAACAATTGACAAATCGCGAACAAATTCATCCGAATTTTCTACTGTATATTCACTATTGCAAAATGGAGATAGAATAGGAACTAAGTTTGCACACAGTTTAGAGTTGTGGGTATTGTATGCAGATAAAATAGGTCTCAGTGGATCACCAAGTCTATAAACTATATTTTATACATTTTTGAATTATTAAAATTCCATCATCAGTACTGAAACAGGCTAAAATAGAAAAATTGGCTTAAGATTTTAATAAAAAAAAAAACATAGATATATATTTATTCTACAAAATTTTCTGAATGTCTGAGCAATCTAATTTATATTTATTCATACACAAACAGTTGCCAACTCCTAATTCACACTAGCACTTATGTACACGCTCATCCAGATGCACCCAGTGCATACACACTCGCAGAATTGCGTCAGTAGGTGGGACATGCCCATCTACTGATCATCGTTCACTAACTCTTTCTAATCAGCAATTAGAGATCACTATGAGGATCTAAACCATTCATTCAAAAGTATTAATTTTATGTGTGTATGCAAAGTGTGTGTTCACTGGGTGTATCTGTATTAGCGTGTATGTGTTTGCTTGTGTCAAGTTGTATGAATTAGGAGTATGCAACTGTTTGTATATGAATAAATATAAATTAGGGTTCTTAGACGTTCAGAGAATCTTGTGGAATATATGTTTTTTATTAAGATCTTGAGCGAATTTTTTATTTTGCTTCCGTTTCAGCACTGATGATGGAATTTTAATCATTTCAAAATGTAATGTTCATTTGTACTCTGGTTCTTCATTTTATTCTACGAGTAAGATTCTTTATGAATTGGCCTATTGGAAGTATGATTACTAAATATATTTCATGAAATGTAGCTTTTTTATCCAAGTTGAAAATAACTTGAAATGTATTTTTGCAGTACAGTGAAAATATTTTTTCTTATTTCATATTGGCTGAGGGGCATTTATCATCTCTAATATTCTATCTGAGACTCTCCTTCAGATATTAACATGAGCCGTAGAAGAAAAATGGTAAGTGCTATTTTCTTTGAAATTTATCAATTTTAATTTGTTTTAATTTTATGTTATCCAGTTTGACCATTGTCTATATTGGTTCTGGTAATTGAGCTCTAGAATTTAAATACTATTTATTTTCAGTTGTCGTTTACAAGAAATGAGTTTATGAGGTTGCTGTTTATTTTTAATGCATGAAATAAAATGGAGACAAACAAAACATCTTTTCTTGACTGCAAAGCTTATTTCTGATATGAAATTTCCCTTTTGAACTTCTATTTTATTTCCTGGCCTCGCAGTGGCCGAGTGAACAGAGCGCTTGCGTTCTGTGCTTCATGTACAGGTTCAAGCCCTGTACGTGGCAGTTGGCATGAAAAACGCTGACTCGGTAAATCAGGTTCGTTGCCTGCAGGGTGGTCACTGTCCTCAAGGAATGTTACCTGAGCACTAAACGAGAGGAAAATGAGGCCTAAAGCTCGGGCGTGACTAGGGGCCGGGGGAAAACCTATCATGTACATTCCCTGTAAAGTATCATGTCAATGATGCTAGCCACCCTCTACTAAAAAGAGGAAAAGGCTTGGTATATACCTATACCAATTTTATTTCCTGGACTTGTGGAAAAACATTTGGTGGTTAGAGTGAGCTTCAAGTAACATTTACCAAGCTAATGGATTTAGTTCAAGTACTGCATCAATATACTCATCGAAACATTTATTACTGGAATTCCTGTGTTTGAATTGTTGAAACATTTTTAAGGAAACCTATCACTTATGTCTGCTTAGTGTTTATGCAGTGCTGAAATTTTAACTTAATGACTGGCTAAGCTATAATTCTTACTCAGTAAAAGCCTCTGTCAATAATAATTTAATTATTTGTTTTTGTGACTTTGCTAGAATTTTATAAAGTCCTTATTAATTCTGTCTTGCCATATTAGTTATCATTATATCTTTCAAGTAAGACCATAAATAGTTGATGAATAACAATTTTTGTGAATCTGAGCAATGTTATGGGTTTTTACTGCTTACTTTTAAAAAATCTGCTCTTTGTGATAATTTAGTAGACTTATCCTACTTCTACAAATTTTTACTTTATACAGAAATACTGTGAATGCTTACTACCTTCATAATCTGCAAAGACAATGAAATACGTCTGTGTCGGTACTAATATGTATTACCAGGTATTTATAGCCTATGTACATACACTAACACTGGTGAAATTATATCACAGAATTTAGGTTCATTGGTATTGTGATTCATCAATGCTTTAATTGAGGTTCATCGCAATCAATTGGGTTCATTAATGTATTTTACACCAGGTTGAAAGCTCTTCTGAGGAAGAGAGCAGCTCGGAGGAAGAGTACTCTCCTTCGAGCACTGGTCGGCGGAGGAGTGGGAAGCAAGCAGGAACCAGCAGCCAGACATATTCTCAGCAGCTAAAGTCAAGTGGTAAATTGATGTTGTAACTGCCATTGAACCTAGGACTATACTTCTGATGAAACATGCATTTCTTATATCTTTGTTGAAGTTGGGCATTTGTTATATCTTTGTTGAAGTTGGGCATTTGTTATATCTTTGTTGAAGTTGGGCATTTGTTATATCTTTGTTGAAGTTGGGCATTTGTTATATCTTTGTTGAAGTTGGGCATTTGTTATATCTTTGTTGAAGTTGGGCATTTGTTATATCTTTGTTGAAGTTGGGCATAGTGATGCAAAAAAAAAACGGTTTTATTTGATTGCGTTTTTTTTTTGCAAAAAAGTGTTTTTTTTTTTTTTTTTGCACACCTAAATTTTGTTAAGTGTATGTCTGGTTTTTTTTTTGGACACCTAAAATATATTGAAATCCATGTTTTTTAGTCATTTTATTTATGTAAAAACATCAAAAAGAAACCATCCAGTAAAAGCGGTGGCAGATAACCCACAATAACCTAGAGGCGTCTCAGAAAAACAGCAGGAGCCACAGAACTTATATTGATGGAGTCAAAATTCAGAGCTTACTACCTCTACTATATCTGATTCTATTTTTATGTGACCAAAAAAAATCAGACTTTGCAGAGATAATAAGCTCTGAATTTTGACTCCATCAATATAAGTTCTGTGATAAGTTCTGTGGCTCCTGCTGTTCCTCTTAGACTCCTCTAGGTAATTGTGGGTTATCAGCCACCACTTTCAATGTATGTTTTTTTTCATATTTTCATTACAAAAAAATGACTAAAAACCATAGATATTAATATATTTTTTAGTTGACAAAAAAATATGCTGTTTTTTTAATAACATATTTTTTTTTAATTCTGAGTAATATAAATTAATATTAATATATTTTCTGGTACCAAATATGACCATGTTGTTATTTTTACAAAGAATCATGACTAAAAAATAATATATTTTATGTGACCTAAAAAGCCCCATGCAGTTTTTTAAAAAAAAACATATTTTTTACTAAAAAATAATGAGTGAAAAGACATGAATAATATATTTATGAGACAAAAAAAGTTTTTGTACTAAAAAATCATGACTAAAAAATATGAATATATTTATGAGACCTAAAAAACCCCATGCTGTTTTTTAAAAAATAAGTTTTTTTACAAACAATGATGTATAAGAAAACCTGGATATGAATATATTTTATGCAACCAAAAAACCATGCTGTTTTATTTTATGTATTTTTCATAAAAAATCATATCTTAAAATCATGGATATTAACATATTTTATGTTACCAAAAAAAATCATTGTTTTTTTTAACATGTTTTTTTAATGAAAAGTTATCATTATTCATTTTTTGGTCACGACTTCTTTGTAAAAAAAAACACCCCTCAGGGGGATACAATTATTGTATCTATGGGAACTAGCGCTCCCAAGGGGACAATGTAAGGGCCCAAGCTGAGAGTTAGGTAGGCCTTCTTCTTGTTGAAATTAAATGTTTTTGTTATATTAAGGACCACCTTTTTTTCGGTTCACTACTGTCCTGTTTTTTAGCACCTACTACTGTCTTCTTCAACTTTGATCTTGTTTCATAATCTTCCTTCCTCACTTTGGATTGCATTTGTTGCTGGGTAGGGAGGCTAAAACTAATGACTAATCTAATCTGTAAAAAAAACATGGATATTAATTTATTTTATGTGACCAAGAAACCATGTTTTTGAAAAAAAGATTTTTTATAAAAAACTTGTGTTATTAAATTTTATCTGACCAAAAAAACATGACATTTTAAAAACCATGTTTTTTCACCAAAAGTCATTAATATCCATGTTTTTTAGTCATGATTTTTTGGTAAAGAAAACATGATTAAAAAAAACCAGCATGATTTTTTGGCACATAAAATATATTAATATCCGCATTTTTTAATCATGATTTTTCTGTAAAAAAGATGTTGTAAAAAAAACAGCATGGTTGTTTATGGTAAAATAAAGTATATAAATATCCGTGTTTTTTAGTGATGACTTTTTTGTAACAAAAACATTAAAAAACAGCATGGATTTTTTGGTCACATAAGATATATTAATATCCATTAGAACCGTACCAGGTCTTAGAATAAAATATACACAAAGAATCTCTTCCCTCTATAAAACCTTTCGGAGACTAGCTCCATCCTCAGTAAGTCATTCAGTCAAATGTTTTTCAAAGGAACAGTGAAAATTCATTGTCCATTTCACCATAGTTTACTGAATGACTGAGGATGGAGCTGGTCTCCGAAAGGTTTCATGGAGTGAATAGATTCTTTGTAGATATTTTATTCTAAGACCTAGTACAGTTCTAATATAAACATGATTTCAATATTAACAGCATTCTTTGTTTATAAGTTTCTAAAGACAATTCGATTAGAGAAAAAAACTTTCCTGATATTTACATTCATGTTTTTTTAATCATGATTTTTTTAAATGTTTTCTAAAAGAAACATTTTTTTGGTCCAATAAAATATAATAGCCACGTCTTTTTAGTCACGATTTTTCTATTAAAAAACAATGTTAAAAAACAACAGCATTGGATTTTTAAGGTCACATAAATATATTAATATCCATGTTTTTTAGTCATAATTTTTGTATAAATAACATTTTTTTTAAAAACAGCATGGTTTTTTAGTTACATTTCTATCAATGACCATAAGTAAAGATATATTATTATAACACACCATTTTGGGAGTTGAAGGTCATTCACATGCATTGTAAAATAATTGAAATATCAAAGCATGAAACCGCAGAAAATGAAAAATTTCATAAAACTATGGAAAACCACCAATTTAGAAGTATGCTGTTTTTTTTTGTAATTTAGCATGAAAACAAATAATGTAATGTATTACTTTTTCTTGCTGAGTTATTTTCAGACAAACCCCTCAGGGGGATACAATTATTGTATCTATGGGAACTAGCGCTCCCAGGGGGACAATGTGAGGGCCCGAGCTAAAGGTTAGGTAGGCTTTCTTTTGTTAAAATAGAATAGGTTTTGTTGTGTTACGGACCATCTTTTTTCGGTTCACTGCTGTCCTGTTTTTCACCGCCTACTACTTTCTTCTTCAACTTTTTCTTGTTTCATGAACTTCTTTCTTAGCTTTCTGTTTCTGTGCCCTTTCTGCATAGATTCCACGTTCCCTTAACTCCATACTAAATGGTGCCTTCTTCCTTCCTCTCTTTACATCTCATTGTTGAGGATAGGGAGGCTTAAACTAACTAATAAACTAATAAACTATTTTCAGACAAAATATTAAAAAAACCAAAATATCCACATTTTTTTTGGCCACGGTTTTTTTTTGTAAAAAAAACGTGTTTGTTTAAAAAAACCGCATGGTTTTTGTTGAGTCACATCTATAGTTGGGCATTTGTTATATCTTTGTTGAAGTTGGGCATTTATTTGTTAACGAAACTAGCACTACTGCTTTTATGTGAGCCTCTTTTAAGCTGCATGGGTTTCAGATCAGCATCAAAAATCAAGTGGTAAATTGATGCTGGGACTGCCATTGAACCCAGGACTATGTTTCTGATGAAATATCCATTTCTTATGTCCTTGTTAAAATTGGGCATTTGTTATTTGTTTAGGAAACAAGCACTACTACTTCTATGTGAGCTTCTTTTATGCTGCATGAGTCTCAGATCAGCAGCAAGTGGTGAATTGATGTAGTGGTAAATTGATGCTGGGACTGCCATTGAACCTATACTATATTTTTGACAAAATGTGCATTTCTTATTTCAGGTGAAAATTTTTCATCTGTTGTTGGTTTAGAAAACAGTACTTCTTGTAAAAGCTTTTAAGGTGTAAGGGTTTTAAGATTTTGGTGTAAGTAGTTGTAGCAGCCTACTTGCATCTCTTCTTGTGATAGTAAAAAGAATTAAGTTTGTTGATCACCTCTTACAAAACTCTGTTGACATGTTCGGCCATAACTGGGTGGGCAGCTGAGACCCCCATTAGCCTAGGCATTAGGGGGTTAGGCTGCTGCTCAATGTGCAAACTGTGCATGTACCTTAAGATGATTATATGAACTAATTGAACCCTAAGCATGAGGAGTATGGTATTGAACTTGCAGCTCTTTTATTACAGCTGCTGCTGCTGCTGCTACTACTACTACTGCCACCAATGAAATCAAGTGTTGTTCAGATCACGCTCGTGGCTATCGCGTCTTTGTTTGTTTAATGGTTGCTGTGACTTGCGTTGCGATGTTTGTGGCAGTAAGACCTCAAAATTTGAGACGTGGAGACAACCTGAATTGCGAGACCTTCGGCGCGACATAGTGCAGGCACTGAAGCGCTAGCAAATTGATGTTATTACTACTACTACTTCCTTGAATTGCATATTCGCGCCCTGTTGTTAATAAATGATATTCCAACTGTTTAGCAATCTTTTTATAAAATAACTGCCAATGGATAAGGTAAAATGTTATTGTGATATTGCATCCTTATTTTTCTTAGGAAGGATTGAAATATATTGCATCAATAAAGTCAATTTTCCAATTTTGCTACTCACTACCAAACCAATTGATAACCATAAAAACCCAGTGAATATGTTACTTAGGACATGTTTGGTAACATACTTTGTTACTTAGAGGGGGCACAACATTATCAAAATGACAATGCTTTGTCAACAGGAACCAAGAGGGCTAATTGTTCTTAAATTTTATTTTGAAAATTTAGACCCAATTTTTATTATATGAGCTCTTTAAAATTTTTCTTTGCAAGATGTCTTACAAAGCCAGTCGGGATGCTTGGTGAGATGGATAGTTCAAGTTTGATATTGATTTTGATGATTAACTATCTTACTTACCTGTCAGCTCATTATACTTTAATTTACAAAGTGTTACTTGTATATGATAGTCCAATGATATGAGAGTGAATCATTTATATTATCAGACCTATTCAACTATGTACAAAAGTGTGGGAAATTAATTGCTGAATACTGATGAATGAATCAAGCAACAGGCAAATGAGAAATGAAAAGAATACAGATGTGAATACTTGATTTATTTGTATTTTATGTTACTGTGTACAAATATCTAACCAAAAAATTTCCTAAATTTGAAATATTTTTTGCTTTTAGTACCAGTTGATGCTAAAATAGGCTGCCATAAATGTCAGAACTTAAAATAGTGATGTGATAGAGCCAAGATCCAAAAAATGTTGATGCTAATTCCTAAATTGGTATCTACTCAGCATTCACTTAAAGTAGGAAATACAACCAAAGGCATGAAAGTGTATTCAAAAGTGGCCAATGCTTTGAGCTGTTTTTTTACTTCTGCTGATATTGCTTAAAATTTTTTTTTTCACCTTAGTTCCAGGTGCACCATTATTTATAAAAAAAACTCAGAAAAGGGTATTCGTACATACTTTTTCAAGATAATGGAAGGCACAACTTGCTCACAATTCTTTTCTCTGAAAGAATGTTAGAAATCAATAGAAACTTGCATGTTGTTGGTTCTATTTTTCTGGATGCTTTTAAAGCTTTACTATGACTACTAAATATTAAGTTCAACACCAAATTCAAATTTAAAGTCAATTGTAGTAAACTATTTTGAAAATACCAAACATGAACTTAATATTGCCTTCATTTAGCTTCGATTAAGTATTTATGAAAATTGAATTTGCAACTACTGGTTGGTCACCAGCATTATGAAAATTACCTCTGTGTACCACAGGTGATGCTCGTTGCAGTCAAAGTGTTAATGAAGGCACTAGTAAGCTCAAATTGAATGTGGTCAACTTTTAATGAAAGATCTAGTAAGATCTAATTGAATGTAGTAAACTTTTATTGGAGAATCTAGTGAGCGCCAATTGAATGTGGTATACTTTTAACACATTTCCTGCAAAGTGACCCACCTGTGGTCACTTAGGTGATTTTCATAGTGCTGCTGACCCACCTGCAGTCACTAACTCATTTTTTATTAATACTTAATGAAAGCTAAAAAAACGAACGATCCAGTTAATGTTTGCTATTTTCAAAGTTGATTACCACAATTGACTTTAAATTTGAATTGAATATTGAACTTCAGGTTAACCCATCGCAGTTAACGTGTTAACCCGTATCTACAGGGCCGACCTACTGGTAGGTTTGAAAAAAATGGGTACACTTTACAACTTGCTGTACATTCATTTTTCAAGTTAAAAGTTTTGTTGAGAGCTTATTGTAAAGGGAAGGGATTGCTCTTTCTGTCAGAAAAAAATGCTGCTAGCCCAACAAAAGTTTACAAAATTTGAGTTTTTATTTCAGTATAATACAAAAAGTAGAAATTGGAAAATCACAGGCCATTATTTATCTATTGCACTTTCATGTTATTCATGATGCGTTTTCATAGATTTTAACTTGCTGAATCTTGTGGTATGGGAAATTTTTCAATAGTAGTTTTGGTCAAGTAGTTTTGGAGTTGTGAGCATTTTATGTAGAATAATTAATTTTCCCAGTTTTTTTTACGTCATTTTGCACATCAAGAGTTTCATATGCATAGAACTTTTTCTCCCAAATACAATGGTGGCATTATTTTTTACCTAGGAGTTAATCTGCGGGTTTTGGACCCCCATTTTTGGAACAAAAAATAAAAAGAAGAATAAAAATGATGGCGATCTTTGAAGAGGCAGAGTGTGTGCCGGCATGCCTCAGCTACACTGCTGGCCTTCTGAGAAGTCGCGCAACGCCAGTAGCCACATTCCAGACTGAGCGGAAGAATTCACACAGATTTGAACATGTGACCTCTCCTCCCCTGTCCTACCCCACTTTATTTTGCCTTCTACCAATGAATAGCGGTCAATGAGACGCTTAAAACCATTTACAGCAACCCTAGGTTTGCTGGGGTGCCACATGTACTAGCTTTGCCGACCTTTCAAGAGTCCAGGACGTGGCAAAGGGTTAACCCTTTAACGCCGCCCACATTTTTATACTCATATTACCGTTATAACAACCACTATCACTAAGCCGACACTGGCATTAGGTAGTCACTGTTATCAAGATGTGGAGGGAACTGCCATTCGGCAGTGAAGTCCAAAGGACACATTAGTGAACAAATTGAATAAGAAATACAATATTTTATTGTTATTTTTGAAAGAGGACTGTACAGTCCACTTGGGCGTTAAAGGGTTAATGAAGAGCTAATAAGCTCCAATTGAATGTGGTAAACTTTGAATAAAGGAGCTAGTAAGCTTCAATTTAATGTGGTGAAGTGACTCGTCATGTGCAAGACAGGACTCAGCTGGCTCATGTGGCGGTTTTTTGTAATGGGGAATTTCTGCACGCTCAGGGCGAATATGTTAGGTCCCAAGCTAAAGGTTATGTAGGCTTTCCTTTTGCTGAAGTGATGTAGGTTTTGGTTTTGTAATAGACCACCTTTTTTTGGTGCACCGCTGTATTACTTTCAGCAACTTCTACTTTCTTCTTCAACTTCTATCTTGTTTCCTGAACTTCTTTCTCAGCTTACTGTTCCTATGTTTCATGTGCATAGATTCTGCACTCCCTCAGCTCCATAATAAATGGTGCTTTTCTTTCTTTGGAATGCTAATTATATAATTATATAACTCCACTAGAGTTTGTGGGTCTTGAGCTTACATATAATCTGAACCTGCTAAATTTCTGTCAAATGTTATTTGGATATGGTTGTGTTCTGTTGTTAAAATCTTTGTCCCAATTTTAAAAATTTCTTTTGCAAGTTGAGGTGTTGGAGGAAAAATTACTGATCATTTAGGATTTGTTACTTTGTCTGTTTATAGGTAAGATTCATATCTATTTTTTGTGTTATGGAGACTCTGAGATGACTTTAGTTGTAATGTGTAGCTATAGTTTGTAATACTTGTAGGTCAACAGTAACACAACTGAAATTAAATTCCACTAACAGTGAATTTAGTACCTTAAAACACTGCTGAAAAAATTCATTTGTGCTAATCAGATTAAATCACAGTGGTTTCTATCTACATCATAACACTGTTGGCCATTTTAAATCATTGTCAGTCCCCCTGACACCTTTGTTCTAGAATAAAGAAGTGAAAATATAGCAAGTAGAACAAAAATTGATGTAAACAATTTTTCTCACCTTAGTGCATGGTTTATTTTCTACCACTATTTATAAACACAAAACAGAATTTGAGGAATTTTGTATAATGAACTTAGTGCCTCTTTTTTTGCTGAACAACGCACATGCAATTTTAATGTATTAAATTTTCTTTCCTCACCTTACAATAAAGATGGAATTTTAGTGAGTGGTTTCTCACATCATTACGCTAAAATTTAAGTAAATTTATGCAGTTCCTTCATTGTAATTACAATTCTTACCTGTGGTTAATGAGGTGTTGTACATCATTGTGCTAAAATTTAAGTAAATTTATGCAGTTCCTTCATTGTAATTACAATTCTTACCTGTGGTTAATGAGGTGTTGTACATCATTGTGCTAAAATTTAAGTAAATTGATGCATTTCCTTCATTGTAATTACAATTCTTACCTGTGGTTAATGAGGTGTTGTACATCATTATGCTAAAATTTAAGTAAAGTGATGCATTTCCTTCATTGTAATTACAATTCTTACCTGTGGTTAATGAGGTGTTGTACATCATTATGCTAAAATTTAAGTAAAGTGATGCAGTTCCTTCATTGTAATTACAATTCTTACCTGTGGTTAATGAGGTGTTGTACATCATTATGCTTAAATTTAAGTAAAGTGATGCATTACCTTCATTGTAATTACAATTCTTACCTGTGGTTAATGAGGTGTTGTACATCATTGTGCTAAAATTTAAGTAAATTGATGCATTTCCTTCATTGTAATTACAATTCTTACCTGTGGTTAATGAGGTGTCGTACATCATTATGCTAAAATTCAAGTAAAGTGATGCATTTCCTTCATTGTAATTACAATTCTTACCTGTGGTTAATGAGGTGTTGTACATCATTGTGCTAAAATTTAAGTAAAGTGATGCATTTCCTTCATTGTAATTACAATTCTTACCTGTGGTTAATGAGGTGTTGTACATCATTATGCTAAAATTTAAGTAAAGTGATGCATTTCCTTCATTGTAATTACAATTCTTACCTGTGGTTAATGAGGTGTTGTACATCATTGTGCTAAAATTTAAGTAAATTGATGCATTTCCTTCATTGTAATTACAATTCTTACCTGTGGTTAATGAGGTGTTGTACATCATTGTGCTAAAATTTAGGTAAAGTGATGCAGTTCCTTCATTGTAATTACAATTCTTACCTGTGGTGAATGAGGTGTTGTACATCATTATGCTAAAATTTAAGTAAATTGATGCAGTTCCTTCATTGCAATTACAATTCTTACCTGTGGTGAATGAGGTGTTGTACATCATTATGCTAAAATTCAAGTAAATTTATAGTTTCTTCACTCTAGTGATGAAATCCTAACATGTGCAGCAGGGGCAGGCAGCAGCAGCCAGTCCACATCGTCCCAGTTGGGAGACGTGAGCCAACATGAGCTGGCGCGCTGCGCAGGACTGGTTGGCAACTACTTCCTCGCTGCTGAGGGCAAGAAGGTGACTTTACTGGTCTCATTATTGCTGCTCAGTGTGGTCTCATTACTGGTCTTATTGCAGCTTTGTGTGGTCTCTTTACTGGTCTTATTGCTGCTTTGTGTGGTCTCTTTACTGGTCTTATTGCTGCTTTGTGTGGTCTCTTTACTGGTCTTATTGCTGCTTTGTGTGGTCTCTTTACTGGTCTTATTGCTGCTTTGTGTGGTCTCTTTACTGGTCTTATTGCTGCTTTGTGTGGTCTCTTTACTGGTCTTATTACTGCTGCTTTGTGTGGTCTCATTGCTGCTCAGTGTGGTCTCATTACTGGTCTTATTGCTGCTTTGTGTGGTCTCTTTACTGGTCTTATTGCTGCTTTGTGTGGTCTCTTTACTGGTCTTATTACTGCTTTGTGTGGTCTCTTTACTGGTCTTATTGCTGCTTTGTGTGGTCTCTTTACTGGTCTTATTGCTGCTTTGTGTGGTCTCATTACTGGTCTTATTGCTGCTTTGTGTGGTCTCATTACTGGTCTTATTGCTGCTTTGTGTGGTCTCTTTACTGGTCTTATTGCTGCTTTGTGTGGTCTCTTTACTGGTCTTATTGCTGCTTTGTGTGGTCTCATTACTGGTATTATTGCTGCTTTGTGTGGTCTCTTTACTGGTCTTATTGCTGCTTTGTGTGGTCTCATTACTGGTCTTATTGCTGCTTTGTGTGGTCTCTTTACTGGTCTTATTGCTGCTTTGTGTGGTCTCTTTACTGGTCTTATTGCTGCTTTGTGTGGTCTCATTACTGGTCTTATTGCTGCTTTGTGTGGTCTCTTTACTGGTCTTATTGCTGCTTTGTGTGGTCTCATTACTGGTCTTATTACTGCTTTGTGTGGTCTCTTTACTGGTCTTATTGCTGCTTTGTGTGGTCTCTTTACTGGTCTTATTGCTGCTTTGTGTGGTCTCATTACTGGTCTTATTGCTGCTTTGTGTGGTCTCTTTACTGGTCTTATTGCTGCTTTGTGTGGTCTCTTTACTGGTCTTATTACTGCTGCTTTGTGTGGTCTCATTACTGGTCTTATTGCTGCTTTGTGTGGTCTCTTTACTGGTCTTATTGCTGCTTTGTGTGGTCTCTTTACTGGTCTTATTGCTGCTTTGTGTGGTCTCTTTACTGGTCTCATTGCTGCTTTGTGTGGTCTCTTTACTGGTCTTATTGCTGCTTTGTGTGGTCTCTTTACTGGTCGCATTGCTGCTTTGTGTGGTCTCTTTACTGGTCTTATTGCTGCTTTGTGTGGTCTCTTTACTGGCCTTATTGCTGCTTTGTGTGGTCTCTTTACTGGTCTCATTGCTGCTTTGTGTGGTCTCTTTACTGGTCTCATTGCTGCTCAGTGTGGTCTTGTTACTGGTCTTATTGCTGCTTTGTGTGGTGACTTTACTGGTCTCATTGCTGCTCAGTGTGGTCTTGTTACTAGTCTTATTATTGCTTTGTGTGGTCTCTTTACTGGTCTCATTGCTGCTCAGTGTGGTCTCTTTACTGGTGTTATTGCTGCTTTGTGTGGTCTCATTGCTGCTCAGTGTGGTCTTGTTACTAGTCTTATTATTGCTTTGTGTGGTCTCTTTACTGGTGTTATTGCTGCTTTGTGTGGTCTCATTGCTGCTCAGTGTGGTCTTGTTACTAGTCTTATTACTGCTTCGTGTGGTCTCTTTACTGGTGTTATTGCTGCTTTGTGTGGTCTCATTGCTGCTCAGTGTGGTCTCTTTACTGGTCTTATTGCTGCTTTGTGTGGTCTCTTTACTGGTCTTATTGCTGCTTTGTGTGGTCTCATTGCTGCTCAGTGTGGTCTCTTTACTGGTCTTATTGCTGCTTTGTGTGGTGACTTTACTGGTCTCATTGCTGCTCAGTGTGGTCTTGTTACTGGTCTTATTGCTGCTTTGTGTGGTGACTTTACTGGTCTCATTGCTGCTCAGTGTGGTCTTGTTACTAGTCTTATTATTGCTTTGTGTGGTCTTGTTACTGGTCTTATTGCTGCTTTGTGTGGTCTTGTTACTGGTCTTATTGCTGCTTTGTGTGGTGACTTTACTGGTCTCATTGCTGCTCAGTGTGGTCTTGTTACTAGTCTTATTATTGCTTTGTGTGGTCTTGTTACTGGTCTTATTGCTGCTTTGTGTGGTCTTGTTACTGGTCTTATTGCTGCTTTGTGTGGTGACTTTACTGGTCTCATTGCTGCTCAGTGTGGTCTTGTTACTAGTCTTATTATTGCTTTGTGTGGTCTTGTTACTGGTCTTATTGCTGCTTTGTGTGGTCTTGTTACTGGTCTTATTGCTGCTTTGTGTGGTGACTTTACTGGTCTCATTGCTGCTCAGTGTGGTCTTGTTACTAGTCTTATTATTGCTTTGTGTGGTCTTGTTACTGGTCTTATTGCTGCTTTGTGTGGTCTTGTTACTGGTCTTATTGCTGCTTTGTGTGGTCTTGTTACTGGTCTTATTGCTGCTTTGTGTGGTCTTGTTACTGGTCTTATTGCTGCTTTGTGTGGTGACTTTACTGGTCTCATTGCTGCTCAGTGTGGTCTTGTTACTAGTCTTATTATTGCTTTGTGTGGTCTCTTTACTGGTCTCATTGCTGCTCAGTGTGGTCTCTTTACTGGTCTTATTGCTGCTCAGTGTGGTCTCTTTACTGGTCTCATTGCTGCTCAGTGTGGTCTTGTTACTAGTCTTATTATTGCTTTGTGTGGTCTCTTTACTGGTCTCATTGCTGCTCAGTGTGGTCTCTTTACTGGTCTTATTGCTGCTTTGTGTGGTCTCTTTACTGGTCTTATTACTGCTTTGTGTGGTCTCTTTACTGGTCTTATTGCTGCTTTGTGTGGTCTCTTTACTGGTCTTATTGCTGCTCAGTGTGGTCTCATTACTGGTCTTATTGCTGCTTTGTGTGGTCTCTTTACTGGTCTTATTACTGCTTTGTGTGGTCTCTTTACTGGTCTCATTGCTGCTCAGTGTGGTCTCTTTACTGGTCTTATTGCTGCTTTGTGTGGTCTCTTTACTGGTCTTATTGCTGCTTTGTGTGGTCTCTTTACTGGTCTTATTACTGCTTTGTGTGGTCTCTTTACTGGTCTTATTGCTGCTTTGTGTGGTCTCTTTACTGGTCTTATTGCTGCTCAGTGTGGTCTCATTACTGGTCTTATTGCTGCTTTGTGTGGTCTCTTTACTGGTCTCATTGCTGCTTTGTGTGGTCTCTTTACTGGTCTCATTGCTGCTCAGTGTGGTCTCTTTACTGGTCTTATTGCTGCTTTGTGTGGTCTCTTTACTGGTCTCATTGCTGCTCAGTGTGGTCTCTTTACTGGTCTCATTGCTGCTCAGTGTGGTCTCTTTACTGGTCTTATTACTGCTTTGTGTGGTCTCTTTACTGGTCTCATTGCTGCTCAGTGTGGTCTCTTTACTGGTCTTATTGCTGCTTTGTGTGGTCTCTTTACTGGTCTCATTGCTGCTCAGTGTGGTCTTGTTACTAGTCTTATTATTGCCTTGTGTGGTCTCTTTACTGGTCTCATTGCTGCTCAGTGTGGTCTCTTTACTGGTCTTATTGCTGCTTTGTGTGGTCTCTTTACTGGTCTTATTACTGCTTTGTGTGGTCTCTTTACTGGTCTTATTGCTGCTTTGTGTGGTCTCTTTACTGGTCTCATTGCTGCTTTGTGTGGTCTCTTTACTGGTCTCATTGCTGCTCAGTGTGGTCTCTTTACTGGTCTTATTACTGCTTTGTGTGGTCTCTTTACTGGTCTCATTGCTGCTCAGTGTGGTATCTTTACTGGTCTCATTGCTGCTCAGTGTGGTCTCTTTACTGGTCTTATTACTGCTTTGTGTGGTCTCTTTACTGGTCTCATTGCTGCTCAGTGTGGTCTCTTTACTGGTCTTATTGCTGCTTTGTGTGGTCTCTTTACTGGTCTCATTGCTGCTCAGTGTGGTCTCTTTACTGGTCTTATTGCTGCTTTGTGTGGTCTCTTTACTGGTCTCATTGCTGCTCAGTGTGGTCTCTTCACTGGTCTTATTGCTGCTTTGTGTGGTCTCTTTACTGGTCTCATTGCTGCTCAGTGTGGTCTCTTTACTGGTCTCATTGCTGCTCAGTGTGGTCTCTTTACTGGTCTTATTACTGCTTCGTGTGGTCTCTTTACTGGTCTCATTGCTGCTCAGTGTGGTCTTGTTACTAGTCTTATTATTGCTTTGTGTGGTCTCTTTACTGGTCTCATTGCTGCTCAGTGTGGTCTCTTTACTGGTCTTATTGCTGCTCAGTGTGGTCTCTTTACTGGTCTCATTGCTGCTCAGTGTGGTCTCTTTACTGGTCTCATTGCTGCTCAGTGTGGTCTCTTTACTGGTCTTATTGCTGCTTTGTGTGGTCTCTTTACTGGTCTTATTACTGCTTCGTGTGGTCTCTTTACTGGTCTCATTGCTGCTCAGTGTGGTCTTGTTACTAGTCTTATTATTGCTTTGTGTGGTGACTTTACTGGTCTCATTGCTGCTCAGTGTGGTCTCTTTACTGGTCTTATTGCTGCTTTGTGTGGTCTCTTTACTGGTCTCATTGCTGCTCAGTGTGGTCTCTTTACTGGTCTTATTGCTGCTTTGTGTGGTCTCTTTACTGGTCTCATTGCTGCTCAGTGTGGTCTCTTTACTGGTCTCATTGCTGCTCAGTGTGGTCTCTTTACTGGTCTTATTACTGCTTCGTGTGGTCTCTTTACTGGTCTCATTGCTGCTCAGTGTGGTCTTGTTACTAGTCTTATTATTGCTTTGTGTGGTCTCTTTACTGGTCTCATTGCTGCTCAGTGTGGTCTCTTTACTGGTCTTATTGCTGCTCAGTGTGGTCTCTTTACTGGTCTTATTGCTGCTCAGTGTGGTCTCTTTACTGGTCTCATTGCTGCTCAGTGTGGTCTCTTTACTGGTCTCATTGCTGCTCAGTGTGGTCTCTTTACTGGTCTTATTGCTGCTTTGTGTGGTCTCTTTACTGGTCTCATTGCTGCTCAGTGTGGTCTTGTTACTAGTCTTATTGCTGCTTTGTGTGGTCTCTTTACTGGTCTCATTGCTGCTTTGTGTGGTCTCTTTACTGGTCTCATTGCTGCTCAGTGTGGTCTCTTTACTGGTCTCATTGCTGCTTTGTGTGGTCTCATTACTGGTCTTATTACTGCTTCGTGTGGTCTCTTTACTGGTCTCATTGCTGCTCAGTGTGGTCTCTTTACTGGTCTCATTGCTGCTCAGTGTGGTCTCTTTACTGGTCTCATTGCTGCTCAGTGTGGTCTCTTTACTGGTCTCATTGCTGCTTTGTGTGGTCTCTTTACTGGTCTCATTGCTGCTCAGTGTGGTCTTGTTACTAGTCTTATTATTGCTTTGTGTGGTCTCTTTACTGGTCTCATTGCTGCTCAGTGTGGTCTCTTTACTGGTCTCATTGCTGCTTTGTGTGGTCTCTTTACTGGTCTCATTGCTGCTTTGTGTGGTCTCTTTACTGGTCTCATTGCTGCTCAGTGTGGTCTCTTTACTGGTCTTATTGCTGCTTTGTGTGGTCTCTTTACTGGTCTCATTGCTGCTCAGTGTGGTCTCTTTACTGGTCTTATTGCTGCTTTGTGTGGTCTCTTTACTGGTGTTATTGCTGCTTTGTGTGGTCTCATTGCTGCTCAGTGTGGTCTTGTTACTAGTCTTATTATTGCTTTGTGTGGTCTCTTTACTGGTCTTATTACTGCTTCGTGTGGTCTCTTACTGGTCTCATTGCTGCTGTGTGTGGTGACTTTACTGGTCTCATTGCTGCTCAGTGTGGTCTCTTTACTGGTCTTATTGCTGCTTTGTGTGGTCTCTTTACTGGTCTCATTGCTGCTTTGTGTGGTGACTTTACTGGTCTCATTGCTGCTCAGTGTGGTCTCTTTACTGGTCTCATTGCTGCTTTGTGTGGTGACTTTACTGGTCTCATTGCTGCTCAGTGTGGTCTCTTTACTGGTCTCATTGCTGCTTTGTGTGGTGACTTAACTGTCTCATTGCTGCTCAGTGTGGTCTCTTTACTGGTCTCATTGCTGCTTTGTGTGGTGACTTTACTGGTCTCATTGCTGCTCAGTGTGGTCTCTTTACTGGTCTTATTGCTGCTTTGTGTGGTCTCTTTACTGGTCTCATTGCTGCTCAGTGTGGTCTCTTTACTGGTCTTATTGCTGCTTTGTGTGGTCTCTTTACTGGTGTTATTGCTGCTTTGTGTGGTCTCATTGCTGCTCAGTGTGGTCTCTTTACTGGTCTCATTGCTGCTTTGTGTGGTCTCTTTACTGGTCTCATTGCTGCTCAGTGTGGTCTCTTTACTGGTCTTATTGCTGCTTTGTGTGGTCTCTTTACTGGTCTCATTGCTGCTCAGTGTGGTCTCTTTACTGGTCTTATTGCTGCTCAGTGTGGTCTCTTTACTGGTCTTATTGCTGCTCAGTTTGGTCTCTTTACTGGTCTTATTGCTGCTCAGTGTGGTCTCATTGCTGCTCAGTGTGGTCTCTTTACTGGTCTTATTGCTGCTTTGTGTGGTCTCATTGCTGCTCAGTGTGGTCTCATTACTGGTCTTATTGCTGCTCAGTGTGGTCTCATTGCTGCTCAGTGTGGTCTCTTTACTGGTCTTATTGCTGCTTTGTGTGGTCTCATTGCTGCTCAGTGTGGTCTCTTTACTGGTCTTATTGCTGCTTTGTGTGGTCTCATTGCTGCTCAGTGTGGTCTCTTTACTGGTCTTATTGCTGCTTTGTGTGGTCTCATTGCTGCTCAGTGTGGTCTCATTACTGGTCTTATTGCTGCTCAGTGTGGTCTCTTTACTGGTCTCATTGCTGCTCAGTGTGGTCTCTTTACTGGTCTTATTGCTGCTTTGTGTGGTCTCTTTACTGGTCTTATTGCTGCTTTGTGTGGTCTCATTGCTGCTCAGTGTGGTCTCATTACTGGTCTTATTGCTGCTCAGTGTGGTCTCTTTACTGGTCTCATTGCTGCTCAGTGTGGTCTCTTTACTGGTCTCATTGCTGCTCAGTGTGGTCTCTTTACTGGTCTTATTGCTGCTTTGTGTGGTCTCATTGCTGCTCAGTGTGGTCTCATTACTGGTCTTATTGCTGCTCAGTGTGGTCTCTTTACTGGTCTTATTGCTGCTTTGTGTGGTCTCATTGCTGCTCAGTGTGGTCTCATTACTGGTCTCATTGCTGCTCAGTGTGGTTTCATTACTGGTCTTATTGCTGCTCAGTGTGGTCTCTTTACTGGTCTTATTGCTGCTTTGTGTGGTCTCATTGCTGCTCAGTGTGGTCTCATTACTGGTCTTATTGCTGCTCAGTGTGGTCTCATTACTGGTCTTATTGCTGCTTTGTGTGGTCTCTTTACTGGTCTTATTGCTGCTTTGTGTGGTCTCTTTACTGGTCTTATTGCTGCTCAGTGTGGTCTCATTGCTGCTCAGTGTGGTCTCTTTACTGGTCTTATTGCTGCTTTGTGTGGTCTCATTGCTGTTCAGTGTGGTCTCATTACTGGTCTTATTGCTGCTTTGTGTGGTCTCATTGCTGCTCAGTGTGGTCTCTTTACTGGTCTTATTGCTGCTTTGTGTGGTCTCTTTACTGGTCTTATTGCTGCTTTGTGTGGTCTCTTTACTGGTCTTATTGCTGCTTTGTGTGGTCTCTTTACTGGTCTTATTGCTGCTTTGTGTGGTCTCTTTACTAGTCTTATTGCTGCTTTGTGTGGTCTCATTGCTGCTCAGTGTGGTCTCTTTACTGGTCTTATTGCTGCTATGTGTGGTCTCATTGCTGCTTTGTGTGGTCTCATTACTGGTCTTATTGATGCTTTGTGTGGTCTCATTGCTGGTCTTATTGCTGCTTTGTGTGGTCTCTTTACTGGTCTTATTGCTGCTCAGTGTGGTCTTGTTACTGGTCTTATTGCTGCTTTGTGTGGTCTCATTGCTGCTTTGTGTGGTGACTGGTCTCATTGCTGCTCAGTGTGGTCTCATTACTGGTCTTATTGCTGCTTTGTGTGGTCTCATTGCTGGTCTTATTGCTGCTTTGTGTGGTCTCTTTACTGGTCTTATTGCTGCTCAGTGTGGTCTTGTTACTGGTCTTATTGCTGCTTTGTGTGGTCTCATTGCTGCTCTGTGTGGTCTCATTGCTGCTTTGTGTGGTCTCATTGCTGCTCAGTGTGGTCTCATTGCTGGTCTTATTGCTGCTTTGTGTGGTCTTATTGCTGGTCTTATTGCTGCTCAGTGTGGTCTCTTTACTGGTCTTATTGCTGCTCAGTGTGGTCTCATTGCTGGTCTTATTGCTGCTTTGTGTGGTCTTATTGCTGCTTTGTGTGGTCTCTTTACTGGTCTTATTGCTGCTCAGTGTGGTCTCATTGCTGGTCTTATTGCTGCTTTGTGTGGTCTCTTTACTGGTCTTATTGCTGCTTTGTGTGGTCTCTTTACTGGTCTTATTGCTGCTCAGTGTGGTCTCTTTACTGGTCTTATTGCTGCTTTGTGTGGTCTCATTGCTGCTCAGTGTGGTCTCTTTACTGGTCTTATTGCTGCTTTGTGTGGTCTCTTTACTGGTCTTATTGCTGCTTTGTGTGGTCTCATTGCTGCTTTGTGTGGTCTCATTGCTGCTTTGTGTGGTCTTATTGCTGCTTTGTGTGGTCTCATTACTGGTCTTATTGCTGCTCAGTGTGGTCTCATTACTGGTCTTATTGCTGCTTTGTGTGGTCTCATTACTGGTCTTATTGCTGCTTTGTGTGGTCTCTTTACTGGTCTTATTGCTGCTTTGTGTGGTCTCTTTACTGGTCTTATTGCTGCTTTGTGTGGTCTCTTTACTGGTCTTATTGCTGCTTTGTGTGGTCTCTTTACTGGTCTTATTGCTGCTCAGTGTGGTCTCTTTACTGGTCTTATTGCTGCTTTGTGTGGTCTCATTGCTGCTCAGTGTGGTCTCTTTACTGGTCTTATTGCTGCTTTGTGTGGTCTCTTTACTGGTCTTATTGCTGCTTTGTGTGGTCTCATTGCTGCTTTGTGTGGTCTTATTGCTGCTTTGTGTGGTCTCATTACTGGTCTTATTGCTGCTTTGTGTGGTCTCATTACTGGTCTTATTGCTGCTTTGTGTGGTCTCATTACTGGTCTTATTGCTGCTTTGTGTGGTCTCTTTACTGGTCTCATTGCTGCTTTGTGTGGTCTCATTGCTGGTCTTATTGCTGCTCAGTGTGGTCTCATTGCTGGTCTTATTGCTGCTTTGTGTGGTCTCATTACTGGTCTTATTGCTGCTTTGTGTGGTCTCATTACTGGTCTTATTGCTGCTCAGTGTGGTCTCATTACTGGTCTTATTGCTGCTTTGTGTGGTCTCTTTACTGGTCTTATTGCTGCTCAGTGTGGTCTCATTACTGGTCTTGTTGCTGCTTTGTGTGGTCTCATTGCTGGTCTTATTGCTGCTCAGTGTGGTCTCATTACTGGTCTTATTGCTGCTTTGTGTGGTCTCATTGCTGGTCTTATTGCTGCTCAGTGTGGTCTCTTTACTGGTCTTATTGCTGCTTTGTGTGGTCTCTTTACTGGTCTCATTGCTGCTTTGTGTGTTCTCATTGCTGGTCTTATTGCTGCTCAGTGTGGTCTCTTTACTGGTCTTATTGCTGCTTTGTGTGGTCTCATTGCTGGTCTTATTGCTGCTCAGTGTGGTCTCTTTACTGGTCTTATTGCTGCTTTGTGTGGTCTCTTTACTGGTCTCATTGCTGCTTTGTGTGGTCTCATTGCTGGTCTTATTGCTGCTCAGTGTGGTCTCATTGCTGGTCTTATTGCTGCTCAGTGTGGTCTCATTACTGGTCTTATTACTGCTTTGTGTGGTCTCTTTACTGGTCTTATTGCTGCTCAGTGTGGTCTCATTACTGGTCTTATTGCTGCTCAGTGTGGTCTCATTACTGGTCTTATTGCTGCTTTGTGTGGTCTCTTTACTGGTCTTATTGCTGCTCAGTGTGGTCTCATTACTGGTCTTATTGCTGCTTTGTGTGGTCTCTTTACTGGTCTTATTGCTGCTCAGTGTGGTCTCATTGCTGGTCTTATTGCTGCTTTGTGTGGTCTCTTTACTGGTCTTATTGCTGCTCAGTGTGGTCTCTTTACTGGTCTTATTGCTGCTTTGTGTGGTCTCTTTACTGGTCTCATTGCTGCTTTGTGTGGTGACTTTACTGGTCTCATTGCTGCTCAGTGTGGTCTCTTTACTGGTCTCATTGCTGCTTTGTGTGGTGACTTTACTGGTCTCATTGCTGCTCAGTGTGGTCTCTTTACTGGTCTTATTGCTGCTTTGTGTGGTCTCTTTACTGGTCTCATTGCTGCTTTGTGTGGTGACTTTACTGGTCTCATTGCTGCTCAGTGTGGTCTCTTTACTGGTCTCATTGCTGCTTTGTGTGGTGACTTTACTGGTCTCATTGCTGCTCAGTGTGGTCTCTTTACTGGTCTTATTGCTGCTTTGTGTGGTCTCTTTACTGGTCTCATTGCTGCTCAGTGTGGTCTCTTTACTGGTCTTATTGCTGCTTTGTGTGGTCTCTTTACTGGTGTTATTGCTGCTTTGTGTGGTCTCATTGCTGCTCAGTGTGGTCTCTTTACTGGTCTCATTGCTGCTTTGTGTGGTCTCTTTACTGGTCTCATTGCTGCTCAGTGTGGTCTCTTTACTGGTCTTATTGCTGCTTTGTGTGGTCTCTTTACTGGTCTCATTGCTGCTCAGTGTGGTCTCTTTACTGGTCTTATTGCTGCTCAGTGTGGTCTCTTTACTGGTCTTATTGCTGCTCAGTTTGGTCTCTTTACTGGTCTTATTGCTGCTCAGTGTGGTCTCATTGCTGCTCAGTGTGGTCTCTTTACTGGTCTTATTGCTGCTTTGTGTGGTCTCATTGCTGCTCAGTGTGGTCTCATTACTGGTCTTATTGCTGCTCAGTGTGGTCTCATTGCTGCTCAGTGTGGTCTCTTTACTGGTCTTATTGCTGCTTTGTGTGGTCTCATTGCTGCTCAGTGTGGTCTCTTTACTGGTCTTATTGCTGCTTTGTGTGGTCTCATTGCTGCTCAGTGTGGTCTCTTTACTGGTCTTATTGCTGCTTTGTGTGGTCTCATTGCTGCTCAGTGTGGTCTCATTACTGGTCTTATTGCTGCTCAGTGTGGTCTCTTTACTGGTCTCATTGCTGCTCAGTGTGGTCTCTTTACTGGTCTTATTGCTGCTTTGTGTGGTCTCTTTACTGGTCTTATTGCTGCTTTGTGTGGTCTCATTGCTGCTCAGTGTGGTCTCATTACTGGTCTTATTGCTGCTCAGTGTGGTCTCTTTACTGGTCTCATTGCTGCTCAGTGTGGTCTCTTTACTGGTCTCATTGCTGCTCAGTGTGGTCTCTTTACTGGTCTTATTGCTGCTTTGTGTGGTCTCATTGCTGCTCAGTGTGGTCTCATTACTGGTCTTATTGCTGCTCAGTGTGGTCTCTTTACTGGTCTTATTGCTGCTTTGTGTGGTCTCATTGCTGCTCAGTGTGGTCTCATTACTGGTCTCATTGCTGCTCAGTGTGGTCTCATTACTGGTCTTATTGCTGCTCAGTGTGGTCTCTTTACTGGTCTTATTGCTGCTTTGTGTGGTCTCATTGCTGCTCAGTGTGGTCTCATTACTGGTCTTATTGCTGCTCAGTGTGGTCTCATTACTGGTCTTATTGCTGCTTTGTGTGGTCTCTTTACTGGTCTTATTGCTGCTTTGTGTGGTCTCTTTACTGGTCTTATTGCTGCTCAGTGTGGTCTCATTGCTGCTCAGTGTGGTCTCTTTACTGGTCTTATTGCTGCTTTGTGTGGTCTCATTGCTGTTCAGTGTGGTCTCATTACTGGTCTTATTGCTGCTTTGTGTGGTCTCATTGCTGCTCAGTGTGGTCTCTTTACTGGTCTTATTGCTGCTTTGTGTGGTCTCTTTACTGGTCTTATTGCTGCTTTGTGTGGTCTCTTTACTGGTCTTATTGCTGCTTTGTGTGGTCTCTTTACTGGTCTTATTGCTGCTTTGTGTGGTCTCTTTACT